>OY660872.1:25058941-25773941 GCA_962446985.1 Xyrichtys novacula | reverse complement strand
ATGCCATTTGCATCATCACAGCCAAAATTATCCACAAAAGTATAGTTACGAAGGACCAAAATGGTCCTTAGGGGTGCACAAGGGTTAAAGGGATATTCCAGCGTAAAATTAAGTTAGGGTCAAACACACCATAACACTGAGTTAGACACCCTGTCGAGATGAGTGTTGCCGACCACTTATACTAACTTTAGAAACAGAACAGCTCAGAACAGCACCTAACTTTATCAACAGTACATATAGGGTCCCAATATTCAAAATTGTGCTCTTGATATCTCTGTGTTTGTAAATCAGCAGTCTCTATGTCTGCAGACACATGCTTGCAAATAAAATAACAGAGAAAACACGCAGGCGCAGTAAAGACTGTTTGCCACTCATTTTTGCAATTATCCCTAATCCTCTAGATGAACTTCAGATTTACAGAGGCCCAACATAAGCCTATCATGAACAAGGCTCCAGCAACAATGGCAAATGTGCCAAGAAAAACTTCCCTTGACCGGCAGAAACCTTGAGTAGAACCAGGCTGTGATGGGCTTGAAGACAGGAGACAAAAACAATGACAGAACAATTACAGACAATATAGATGTATGGCTACTATGCCAATTATAACATTACAGATATGTGCAAATGAATAGAACTACTTCTAGCAGTTTTGTCAGGCAGCTCTATGATTAACAAGAAACTTAAGTCATGATAAAAAAAAGTCAGACTGGTATTAATAGTTGTAGCAGATGGAGAATGGCAGGTCCAGGGCAGCAGGCCATCTGCACCTGTGATCCAAGTTTACCTACGAGACAAGGGAGTTCAGAAATATCAGGGGGATCTATGGTCAGCAACTTTAATATCATATAAAGATGTAAAATTGGGAAAGCTTATTAATATGACATGAATGACAGGGCTGTGGATTATCACTCTCTAACGATTTGATTTGATTTGATAATGATTAACATTAGGTATTAGATTCAGTTCAATATCATGATGCATCACATAGCTGTCCAGGTACAGATCAGTACAGGTTAATGTAGGAGCTACACAAGCGAGGTCATGGATGAAAAAACTCATCATCTACCTTGCTTTTCCAAAATTGCACATAAATCACGGACATTGTGGTTTATTGCTCATTATGGCTAAAAAAGCGAAATGTTGTAGTGAAAGAATACACATCTCTGTTTACAGTGTTTTCACAGCTCACCATACCGCAAGGTCTTACGTTTTAACAAAAATCTTGTCCTTCCAAAACTGAACCTTCTCATTAAGCTTCAGGCTTCACCCTCTCTCTGTCTCTTTTACACACACACATACACACATGTATCTCCTCCAGCCTCCCACCAGCCTGTGGCATCTCTTTCCGTTTCCTCCTCACATGTCACATACACAGGAAACAGCATGTACAAGAGGGACCTGTTAATGGTGTTATTCAGCATGACGGGTGTTAGTGTCTGTCACTGTAAACAGGAGCAGGAGGGCAGACCAAGCACATGGAAACCATATCACATTGTCACATTAAAAGAATAAATACCAAGCCCTATGTGGGTCATAAAAAGCTGTATCTGACCTGCAGACCATGTTTAAGTCCTGAGAGGGCACATACTGTTTTTTGTAGCTGATGCACCTGTGGATTTTCCATGTAGAGAGTTGTTGTCAGAGAGCTACATGTGGATAAATATTTGAACCACATTATTTGTGTTGTTGAAAGTTAGAACTTTGCAGAACCTGCACCTTTGAGTAGCTTGCGATGCTTGTCTGCTGCACCTCTAACAAACACAGGACTTTAATAATCATCAATGATCAACTTTAATCTACAGTTTTGATAGTAATACTTATGCAAAACAGTGAGACACACACTGGTGTTTGTTTCCCTAAGAGTTGAGAGTATGAATGGATTTTAGTCAGCGACATGTGCCGTCATGAGACATAATCACATGATGGTTTCTCAGTGCTGTTTGTCTCATTCAGAGGAATGAAGAACAAGCTTATGAAGAGACCGTTTATCTCTCAGAGTCAAGACACTCATCATTTAGTTATTCATCTAAGCCCAAACAAAACTGAGATACTGTTCATAAGACCGGCCAATTTCAACCAAACATCACTCCCACTGTCTCCCACTGAAAGAAACTGAAAGATATAATAACAGTGACAACTTTCCCCCCTTTCTTTCTGTGTGTATTTGCAAATGTATGTGTATTTTTAGTCTCTGTAAAGGGATTGTCCGGTGTGGAAATAAACAAATATGTACCAGGCTACTTGAGGGTGTTTTTGTGCTGTTGGACACTCTTTTCCTGTCACAAATGTGGCTGCTAAAATCTTTGTCTCTGTCTGTTGTCACAGGGGGGACTGGCAGGTTGGCAGAGCACAGACAGGGTTAACCTTGAATGACAACTAGCAGGCATACAGACACAGGATGGACAGACATCCTGTTCACACACACACTCACATGAACACTGATATTTGTGTAAGTACAGAGCTGCAGGAAGCACAGAGCACAGGATGAACTGCAGTGTCTTTGGCCCAAAACAAAGACTGTCTCCATGTGTTAGGATTCTGGGAGCTGAATCCATGACTGAGTATTTTTAATGAAGAATGATTGACCTTAAAATTGACCCATTAGTGAAACTCCAGATTGGCGTTCTGATGGATTTCTTTTTGACTCTTAAATGAAATGACCGCTGTATCGTCCTCGTCCTGTGGTGTGGTGGATAACCCTACTGCCTCTAAATCTAATGGTTCTGAGTTTGAGTGTGGTGCAATAATTTCCTCAACCTGCATCACTGATGAAAAAGGTCAAATTAAAGTGGTGTAAAAGGAAAAAAAACTGGAAGACAAGTCTGTGGTGTGGCGGTTAGAGCTCCTGCCTTTAAGCCAAATAGTCATGGGTTCAAATCTACCTGGTGCAGACACTTTCTATAGAATGAACCCAGCATCTAAAATTCTTAACATAAAACGTTAAAATGAAAAGAGGTTAAAAGCAGTTACAGGCAGGCAAGGGTGTGGTGGTTAGAGCTCTTTCTATCGAAGAGATGGTTATGGGTTCAAATCCAGTGCAGTGACAGTGCAGAGTTATGGAAAGCAGAGGTGGGGAGTTGTGGAGGGGAGGAACAAAAAGAGAAAGTAACAGAATAAAGGAAGAGGGTGAAAAGGAAAAAAACAAGATCCGCCTGAGAGGGTAGAACAGCAGAGCTTTGAAACACCTAACAATGAGTTAAAAACAGACTAATTATTACATAACAGTTATAACAGTAATTATTTTCTCACACTTTACTAATATTATATGATCTTACAGATTTTCACATTATCATTGCTGTAATTTGGAATAAATGTGATTCATCAGTTTGTTTCCTGATGCAGCAGGTCACATGACTAATTGGACCTAAGAGGTGCCGTGTTTTTCTCTTGTAATGATCCCTCTGTGTGTGGAAACCTCTAGTTCTGCAGTGTTTGTCTGTGCAGTCTGGTCTTCCTCGCTTTAATCTAAAAACAGCTGTGACTTTGCCTTTTTCTCATTCTTCTCTGTGTGAGCAGGAGAGAAATAGACATGAAAGTAATAGACTCATGAATGATAGCTGCTATTTTTAGCTGCACAGAATCCCTCACATCCAGACAGTCACTCGGATGAAGAGAAACTCCCTTTATGGAAAATACAATCCTCGATTCAGCTGGAAGGACACCCAGGGCAGACACGCACTGCTCACAGTTTAGCCGAGGGTTTCTGCAGCCAAAGACCACATCTGAGGAAAGAAGAGCAGAAAGACAGTTCACACTGAGGACAACTAGTAGATCAAAGAGTTGAACTCAGTTTCGTATCAAGGTTAAAAATCCTCATTTAGAGTTAAGCTACAAATCTAAGCATCTAAAAGTTTCCTGCTATTCAACTGTTTGTTACAGAGGTTTAAAGTCTCCAAGGCAGGAGCTCGTTTTCTTTTGTTTTCTGATCATAATTACATCAGGAGTGGTACTGTCAAACTGAAGATGCTGGCAACAAGGACTATCCTCAAGGTCCAGTCTCAGGTTTGGGATCCTTAGGCCAGCAGACTTAAATTTGTGACATGGCTCTGTTAACTGTGTTTAAAACAACATCCGCAAATGTGCAGTATGCACTGGTGGTGCTAGTGGCCAAGGAGTTCATCCTAAACTGAAACTTTAAAGAAAAAATGTACATATAACCTTTTAGTTGTGGTCAGTGTTTACTCTCTCTCACTCACATATGCATACGCATGCACACAAATATATATTTATAGACTGTTAACACACTCAAACTGATGACTTCTGATTCCCTGAGTCCAATCTGTCACAAGTTTAAGTCCCCCAATTACACTGTTTTGATTTGTCAAAGTTCACAAAGAGATTACATTTAAGATTTCAACTGGAGATTTGCATGACATGATCAGCATAAGGCCCAACAGAAACATCCTACCCTGCTTTTGATGGTATTTTTGTTGTCATTAAAGGACACTTCATTGTCAGACAAGGCTTTTATTTTGAAGTTTTTGAAGTTAACCACTTCTGGTAGATGGTAAATTACAGAATGGAGTAAAAAACAGTTTAAAGGACAAGTAACCAGAAGTTGCTTCAGCTAGCCATCTTGCAGTCTGTTACTTCTTCTTTGTTTATTTTCTGTTTTATGACACGTAGTAACCAGTGTAAAGGATCACTGCTATGAGGTCACAGAGTTATCATAGGCTTAGTTTTTTCATTTCAATATTTTACTTCATTTAAACAGACAGTGACAGCCCGACTTTGTAGCATGGCAACATTGGAGTAGGCTTCTTGAGTGCTGGGCTACAGAGTGCTGGGTGACTGAGGGGTATTTAGAAACAGTTGCTGCAATGACAGGCTGGCTGAAATCTGAAATCATCAAATCTCATTATCTAGTCCTTCATCTTTGAATCACTGAAACAAGTGCCTTCTCCTTTTTTTCTCCTTCAATCACAGCGGAGCCGCTGGTCAGGCAGGTGAAGAGGACTCGAATCAAGAGGGAAGACTTCCATATCCTGAAGGTGATCGGCCGCGGCACATTCAGTGAGGTGAGATGGTCTGCGCCGGAAACCACAGCTGATCAGTGCACTGCCAGCAGTACGGGCATGTCTAACATTCAAGAAAAGTTCAAAATCAAAGTGCCTTTTGGAGGCAACACAGATTGCAAGAATTTATTGAGGTTGGGCGTACACCTGCTTTATATTTGGTCTTGATCTAAATTGTGTGCTTGAGTTGGTCCCAACTACAGAGGTTGACTGTCTGGCTATGGTTCCAGTTCTCCAGATGCTTTCCTAACAAAAAGGGTGGGCCTCTAATAATTTACTGTTGACAATAAAATATACTAAAAAAAACTCCAAATAACCCTTTACCAAGAGCAAAAAAAGTCTCTTTGTTTTGATTAAGGTGAGATAAGAGTTAAAAATAATGGGCTGATGGACGTCTCAAGTATTTGCTCTACACTAGCGTTCCTGTTTGCAACAACTTCAACCTCTAAAGAAATGCATTACAAATTTTGCTTTAAAATAAATAAATAAATAAATAAAAAAATGGAAAGCAAAACTTGGTGTACAGTTTGATGTTTTTTTATTTTTGATTTTATTTCCTTCTACCCTTTATTATATTATTATTTATTTAATTTGCTGATGCACTGTATGTTTTATGTTGTAATTATGTTTTTGGTGTGTGCTTGTGTTAATTGTTTTTAATTAGCTTCGTTTGTCTGTTTTTGTGATTATCACTGTTCTGTCTATTGGTGGTTTATGTCATGTTGTTTTATTTTTTTTAAAATAAAAAAAACTATTTGTTTGTAAAAAAAAAAAAAAAAAAAAAAAAATTACATTGCCCATATTATATAATTATTTATTCACCATTCTGACCTTTATTGACCTCTAAATCTACAAGATTCTGATGTCCTGAGTAAAGGAGCAGTTTGTGTTTCTAAATGCTGCTCTCAGGTGCTTTATCTGTCCTGTCTGTGCTGCAGGTTGCTGTGGCCAGGATGAGGAGTACTCAACAAGTGTATGCGCTAAAGATCATGAATAAGTGGGACATGCTGAGGCGAGGAGAGGTGAACACTGAAACATACTATACTCACATTCACAGGACAAACATTAAAGCCAGGTCTCAGCAGGTTTAATGTGGGCAGAAAAGTTAGAGACCAAATAATGCACTGAGTTCCATGATGGGTGTTGATATGTGGTATCAGCCTCTCAGTCACTGTGTGTATTTCTGTGAGTCCTACAGACGGCATGTTACCAGGAGGAGAGGGAGGTTCTGCTGAGGGGCGACAGACGCTGGATCACAGAGCTGCATTATGCCTTTCAGGATGACAACTGTCTGGTACACATCAGCACGGTCAATCAGTAGTGCAAAGGAAATATTTTTAACACAGTACAGTGTCTAATGTGTGCACCTGTCTACCCCTGCGTTCCCTCAGTACCTGGTGATGGACTACTATGTAGGAGGGGACCTTCTGACTCTGCTTAGTAAGTTTGGAGACAGGATCCCTGAGGACATGGCTCAGTTCTATCTAGCTGAGATGGTCATGGCCATCGACTCTGTCCACAGATTGGGCTATGTACATAGGTCTGTATTTCTTTCTATACTTGCTGTTTCTGTCATTTCAGTGTCATTTTATGTTACTTTTATGTTATTTCTTGTAATTTTCTGTGAGTTATTGTGCCAATTCATGTAAATTAAATGCAAAGATAGATCACAAAACCCTTCAGTGTGTGGGATTGACTCTTGAAGCAGCACATTAATACACCACAGCATGTAATGGAAACAGGCACATAATGAAGTCATTGGTGGGTTCATCTCAATGAATTAGAATATTGTAAAAATTCAAATAGGTAAACTTTCAAAACCTCAACACAGTTTACATATAGAGGAGAGTGGGGTAAGATGAGCAATTTTTTGTATTTTGGATCACTATATCAAAGCAATCATAGTTTTGTCTCTAACTAGTGTATCTGCATATATTTCAAGATGTTGTGCATCCCTGCAAACCAACAGAATGAGTGACAGCAGCATTCAGTCAGTCTGGTCATTTTGGTGCTGTGGGCAGGTGCCAAGTCCTGCTGGAGAGGAAATCAGCATCTGCATTGGATAGTAGTAGTTAGTTAAATGGAAGAAAACATGTTCTGAAAATCTCCTTGAAGATGGCTTTGTTGACTCTAAATTTGATAAAATGGTAGACCAGCTTCTAATTTGTTAATTTCTATGTTTGTGAAACACTTTGCGGTTTGAAAGTGTCTGGCCCACCCAAATATAAAATGGGATGAAAACATGCTGTGACTTTTTGTGTCCAGTAAATGAATCTTACTTTCAGAAACAGGTAATATGTTTTTCTGCTTTTCTTTCACAGAGACATCAAACCTGACAACATCCTGCTGACAGCTGAGGGACACATCAGACTGGGAGACTTTGGCTCCTGTCTCAGGCTCCTTGAGGACGGGATGGTGAGAGGCACTCTGTGGTCCAGCATTGTTTCGGGCCACTCTCATGCAAGAACAACTGCTGGGAATGCTGCTCATGAAGTGCTTTTACTCTTTCTAAAAATAACCCACCAGCCGCCTCATTTCATTGCAGGTTCACTCCTCTCTCGCAGTGGGGACCCCAGACTACTTGTCTCCAGAGATTTTAAAGGCAGTGGAGGAGGGTGGAGGTTATGGTACTGAATGTGACTGGTGGGCTCTGGGCATCTGTGCCTATGAGATGCTGCTGGGGACCACGCCTTTCTACGCAGAGTCCATCTCGGAAACATACGCCAAGATTATTCACTTTCAGGTAATGGGCCACATTAATTGTTCATTTTGGCTTTTAATACTGATTTATGTGACAGATAGGTGTTGGTACCTGCAGGGCATTTCTGCCTGACGCACCTCCGACGGTGCCTAGACTCCAACTGCAGGGTTGCGGCTGAGAGCCATCCTGGCCTCGCCCCTCTCCAGGTAGTGACCCTAGACTCTGCATGGCAGGGGCGTCCTCCTCCCTGAGCCAGGCTTGCACCTGACCGCATACCTGATGGTTGGGAAGCGAAGGTTGAAACCTCATGGGCCGCTTCCATCGGGCCCACTTCAGCCAGTACAGAAGTACCAGCTGCAGGGTCATCAGCTAGGAGCCATCCTTCACTGATGTTTCGCCCCTTTGATCACCAGAACATCTCAGGATGGTGGGGCAGCGGTCAGGGACGTCTCCCCGCCACTCCCTGCAGCTGGACTTCGGCACTCAGGCTTACTGTGTGGCATCTCGATTCCCCCAACTCCTGTCTTTTCTTCTCAGCCAGAGCCAGAAACTTCCCTTTTCTGCTTCCTCTGAGAGATCCTGTAGGACCTTCCTGGCCTTTGCTGCTGTGAAGCCGATGTCCCTCAGGAAGCGGTTTGTTGAGAGGCCAGCATAGCCGCGGCAGCCAACTTCAACTGGATAGGTTGATGCTCTCCAGCCTTTCTCTTCACATTCTGCCACCAACTCTGCATAACGGGCCATTTTCCTCTCATACGCTTCCTGGATGTTCTGCTCCCAAGGGACCGTCAACTCGACTAACAGGACTCGCTTCTCAGTTGAGGACCACAGGACGATGTCGGGTCTCAGTGTGGTGGTGGTGATGTCGAATGGGAAGCGTAGCTGCTTGTCAAGGTCAGCTCTCATTGACCAGTCTTTGCCTGGAGTCAGGACCGCTGCTCTGTCTGCTTTAGGGCAGTTTTTCTTGGCTTGTCCCGCTGTTACAAACTGGACCAGCTGCCTCTGTTGGGATGTTGTCTTCTCATTGGCCAGGACTCTCATGTTCTCTGTGTGCTCCGCCAACTTTCTTAGCACCTGGTCATGACGCCACGTGTATCGGCCCTGGGCCAAGGCTGTTGGACAGCCGCACAAGATGTGGCGAAGATTTCCCTTGCCTGTTTCGCAGAGGCTACAGTTGTCCTCAGATCCATACCACTGTGCCAGGTTCGCTGGGCTAGGAAGAGTGTCGTATGTGGCTCTGATTAGAAAGCTCAGTCTTGCCTGAGGCATCTTCCACAGGTCGTTCCATTTTACTGACCTTGGTAGGAAGCCCTCCCACTTTGTCCACTGACCTTGCTGGCATTGGCCAATAGACTTGGCAAAGAACCTGTCTTCCTCCATCCTTGTCACCTCTGTGACCACTAGCTGTTTCCTTTCTTTCAAGGATGCCTTTGACCACATCTTTTGTGGCTCTCCCCAGCCCAGGCCACGCCTTCCTTGCTGTGTTCTTCCGACAAGCTCTTGATGTTTCAATCTGGAGATTGCATCGTCCACACACTCCTCTGCCTTCCATGCTCGGCCTGTCCGGATCTTAGCCCCAGCATTTCTGACCAGATGGTCACTTGACTGTCGGAGTTCCAGCACCAGCCTTGACTTCTCCAGCCTATAACCAGTTGAGATGTTCTTCACTGGTAGCTGCAGTGCATTTCTTCCAAACAGCGCTGCATCGGAGAGGCATCTTGGGAGCCCAAGCCATTTTTTGATGTAGTTGTTGGCCTTGGCATCCAGCTTCATGACTGTTGTTGCCGTTATCTCACACATCTTTAGGGGCCACATCACCCGCTGGTATAGTGTGAATTGATAACACCAGACTTTGAACTTGCCAGGAAGGTAGCTCTGGTCAATCCTTTTTAACCCCTCTTTCAGTTGGTCTGTGAATGCAGCTGCCATGTGCTTGTCTGAGAGATCCGCTGTATATTCTCTGCCAAGGCTTCTGAGTGGTTGTTCTGCAAGTACGGGAATTCTCTCTCCTGCCACTAGAAAAGAGACTGAGTCCATTTGTCTACCCTTGCGGATTGAGAGGCTGCGAGACTTCTTGGATTTTATCCTTATCCTGGCCCAAGACAGCAACTCTTCAAACCTTTTGAGGAGCCGTGCTGTACACACAGCGGTCTGCAGTAGGCTTGTAACATCATCCATGAAGCAGCGAAGTGGTGGCAATCGTAGGCCTGCGCTATTGCGCACTCCTCTGACCATGGTCCTCGCTCCGATCAGGATGACCTCAAAAGCGGCTGTGAAGAGGATGGGTGAGATTGAGCACCCCATCGCTATTCCTCTTCCCAGTTGCTGCCAGTCAGTTGTATAGCTCTGCAGGGAATGGCAGATCTTCACGTCCGCATAATAGCTCTCGATGATGTTCTTGACCCCTACAGGCACATGAAAAAAGTCCAAGGCAAAACTAATCAGCTTATGTGGGACAGAACCATAAGCGTTTTCCAAGTCCAACCATACGACATGGAGGTCCTTCTTTTCTCTCTTGGCAAACTGGATCTGGTCCCAGATTATCGTTGCGTGTTCTGAGCAACCTGAGAACCCTGGGACACCAGCTTTCTGGCAGCTTGTGTCGATGTAGTTGTTCTGTAGCAGGAACTTGGTCATTCTTTTGGCAATGACAGTAAAGAAAATCTTTCCTTCTACGTTGAATAGAGCAATGCTTCGGAATTGGCCGATGGTGGAAGAAACCTGATCTTTTGGAATCAGGATGGCCACAGCTCTACGCCACTCAGCGGGGACGCTCTGTTGTTTCCAAATCAGCCTCATCAATTTCCATAGCTCTTCCAGGACTTGAGGGCATCTTTTGTAGAGCTTGTATGGAATTCCATTTGGTCCGGGGGCGGAGCTCGACCTTGCTCTTCTTACTGCATCTCTCACTTCACTCAGCTTGGGTGGTACTAGCTCAAACTCTGTGGTTGGAGCAGTTTGTTGGGGAACATGGCCAGGGGATCCAAGAGGGAGATGCCGTCCTGCATCGGACATCTGCCTCTTTAGGTGCTCCTCGAGGTCTTCCTTTGCCATGACCAGGGTACCACTCCTTTTCTCCTCCAGCAGGCTTCTGGCCATTTTAAAGGGGTCCTTTAGGAATCTTGCGCGCTGACTCTCTTTCCTCTTCCTCCTCTTTCGAATGCGCTCGGCCCTCCTGAGTGATGATAGGTGGCATTTCACTTCATCCCATAACGCCTGGAGGCCTTCCTTCTCATTTGCCTCAGCCTTTCTCCAAGCCTTGCGTAGTGCTCTTCGTTCTTTCACGAGCTGGAGGATTTCCTTTTCTCTTCTACTCATGGCTTTGGGCAGGTGTTCCTTTTTCTTCTCCTTTTGGCCAAACCTGCCAAGGCATTCATCGTAGATTATCTCACTGAAGATGTTCACTTTGTTTTCCACTTTGCCTTTGAGGACGTTCTTAAGAGTGGTTGCCAGGTCATCGTCCAACTTGCTCCAGATGTCAGAGTCTTTTGCCTTTGGCCACAAGATGTTGTTTTTTCTGCCAGGTTCTTTCTCCTTCCTTCTGTCCTCGGTTGTTGGGATCATTTCTTCCGGTTGAGGGTTCACCAGTGGGTTTGTGTCAGGGGGTTCTGATGGCACTTGACCATCTGCAACAGTGGGCTCGTTAGCGCTGTGGTGCTCAACCTGGCTTTGTTCCCTTCTTGTCTCATCTGCCTGGGCAGTGCAAGGTTGCACTCGGTCATCCCTGCGACACTTTTTGATCCCTTGGTGAATTCTCAATCCCTTGAAGGTTGTTTCCTTCATCCATCCACACGTGCACGTCCTGAGAATCTTTTCCTTTGTCGTGTCCGTTCCGTTCGTTGCCGTTGCGTCTGTCCGTACTGGTCCTTCTTTCATCCCACCTCTCGGAGGACCACTGGGTTGTCTTTTCTTTTCTTTGCTTGTAGTTTGCTTGAGTTGGCCTAGGTTGGCCTGTGGGAAGGGTAACTAGCCCGTCCACCCCAATTGCAGTCTTCCCCGCTGCCAGTCAGACTTTCCTGACAGTCCTCCAGTCTTCCCTGGACTCCAACTGATCTATTCTCAGTAGTCACTGGTTTCCCAGAAAGCAGATTTATGTGACAGATAGGTGTTGGTACCTGCAGGGCATTTCTGCCTGACGCACCTCCGACGGTGCCTAGACTCCAACTGCAGGGTTGCGGCTGAGAGCCATCCTGGCCTCGCCCCTCTCCAGGTAGTGACCCTAGACTCTGCATGGCAGGGGCGTCCTCCTCCCTGAGCCAGGCTTGCACCTGACCGCATACCTGATGGTTGGGAAGCGAAGGTTGAAACCTCATGGGCCGCTTCCATCGGGCCCACTTCAGTCAGTACAGAAGTACCAGCTGCAGGGTCATCAGCTAGGAGCCATCCTTCACTGATGTTTCGCCCCTTTGATCACCAGAACATCTCAGGATGGTGGGGCAGCGGTCAGGGACGTCTCCCCGCCACTCCCTGCAGCTGGACTTCGGCACTCAGGCTTACTGTGTGGCATCTCGATTCCCCCAACTCCTGTCTTTTCTTCTCAGCCAGAGCCAGAAACTTCCCTTTTCTGCTTCCTCTGAGAGATCCTGTAGGACCTTCCTGGCCTTTGCTGCTGTGAAGCCGATGTCCCTCAGGAAGCGGTTTGTTGAGAGGCCAGCATAGCCGCGGCAGCCAACTTCAACTGGATAGGTTGATGCTCTCCAGCCTTTCTCTTCACATTCTGCCACCAACTCTGCATAACGGGCCATTTTCCTCTCATACGCTTCCTGGATGTTCTGCTCCCAAGGGACCGTCAACTCGACTAACAGGACTCGCTTCTCAGTTGAGGACCACAGGACGATGTCGGGTCTCAGTGTGGTGGTGGTGATGTCGAATGGGAAGCGTAGCTGCTTGTCAAGGTCAGCTCTCATTGACCAGTCTTTGCCTGGAGTCAGGACCGCTGCTCTGTCTGCTTTAGGGCAGTTTTTCTTGGCTTGTCCCGCTGTTACAAACTGGACCAGCTGCCTCTGTTGGGATGTTGTACTAATCCCACTAAAAAAACTCAGCTCTAGCTCAAGTGATGCTGAAAGGTACACTGAAGACACAAAAATACAAAGATATACAATTTAATAAGACTTCTATTGTTTTTAAATGTTCAGTCTTATTCATTAGGGGAAAAAAACACTGTTATAATATACTGTAGATAACTAACATAATTAATTTTGTGTCTATTTTTATGCTCAGGAGCATTTTGAATTCCCAGCGTCTGGCCTTCAGATTTCAGACAGAGCTCACTCCTTCATCTCCGGGCTCATCTGTGATAAGGAGGTCCGTCTGGGGAGGAAAGGCTTCAGCGACTTTAGGAGCCATCCTCTCTTCTCTGGACTGGACTGGGGCTCCCTCCACAAACTCCCAGCACCTTTTATACCTGATGTTTCGAATCCAACCGACACCTCCAACTTCGACATCCTGGATGACTGTCTCACCGAAATGGTAAAACATATTTTTAAATACTTCTTCTCCATGCAGTTCACTTATGTTGGCCTCAGGCTCCAGGATTCAGAAAACCTACTTTTTTCTTGTTCACACGATGAGAAACTGGAAATGCTTCCAGGTTTTTGTTGGAGAATGTACAAAAGGTCAATTTTATTTACTGTTGAAAATGAAGAATTGATAAATAATATTTTTCCTTCTTACCAATTCAGTCAGGACCGCTTTCATAAAAGATATTCAATCATTACAAGAACTTAGTTGTATTTGGCTCTAGCATCCTGCCCTGAGCTGTCAGCTAATATGGTGGGCTGGGCTTGACTTCCTGGTCCGTCTGAACTAACACTAAACTCAATTTCGACAGAGTAAAGTGTACACCTCTTGGATGTAACTAACAGCTGCATATTGTTTTTCTCTTCAGGAGACACTGTCTGACGTCATGGATAGAGCTCCAGTTGGAGTACACATGGCTTTCGTCGGATACTCCTACACCGCCACCAGGTGAACTCTAAATCACCATTAATGTGACTGAGACTGGGGTCTGGAGTCTCTCCAAGTGTCCTTGAATGAATCTCCTCTTATAGTCAGACAGGTGCTGTTGACCGCAGTCAGGACATCATGATGCAGATTGACCACACCAGGCTGAGGGACTTTGAGAGTCTCTACATGCCAAAGAATCTGGTGAGATAGCATCACCTATATGCAGAAACTGAAGAGTGATGAGAAAATAGCTCTACCAAGTGGGGGCCTGCAGGTAGATGTTAGAAAGTAGTTAAGGTGGATGTTTGAGTGCAGCACTGAGGCAGGGGAGCAGAAGGAAGAGGCCAGAAATCTATCAGCTAAGACAGACCACAAAGTGGGAGGATAAATTTGTTGTGTATTTTCTGTTGTTGTTGATTACTTAAATCCCCCAAAAAGTTTTGATGTTTTATAAAATGTAAAAAAAAAAAAACAGATTTTAATGATTTGCAAATCATCTACACCCTATATTTAACTGAAAATAGTGCAAAACGTCAATAAAAAAAAAAAAAACAAATGCGGTCATTTTATAATTGATGCCAACAAAATTTTTCAAAACAAATAAGATAGAGAAACAAAACACTGTACAGTTTGGAGCAACATCTCTCCACTAATTCCCAACAGGTTAGAAACATGACAGAGTTAAAAAAGACACTCCAGAGAGGCTGGGTATATAAAAGTACGGTAACACTTTACAATAACCATAACTTATAAATGGTAATAAATTGTAAATTTTACAATTTTAAAAACTAACCCTAACCCTAACTTTACAATAACCATCTAAGTAATGTTTATAGGTGGTTTATAAACCACTTATTAATCATTAACAAAGTATTACAAACATCAGTTGCAACTTTACAATAACCATCTAAGTGATGTTTATAGATGGCTTAAAAAACACATATTAACTATTTACAAAGTGCTACTGACACACATTTTAATCTAAATTCTATCTCGATTAATCTATATTTTTTACAACCGATATTTAAACCCTGCATAAACCTTTAATAAACAGTACATTAATAATTAATGAAAATGATTAATCATAATCTCATTGCTTGTTAATGGTAGTGTAGTGGACTGTAGTGGATTTCACTGCATGGGCTCCAAATGCTGTTCAAAAAATCAATTTAATGCTTTAGTCCAATTGAAGCTGGACTTTTAGAACATGCAAACACATGTAAACCAAACTAAATTGCACTAAATGTAGCTCCACAAACATACCTGGATAATGCAGCACAAGATTGATTTTCTCTGTCATGTATATGTCTGTATATTCATCAGTACACGCACATCCTGTTAGCCTCTTGTTAATAGCTTTTGAAGATCCCAGAGTAAAGAGCTAAAAAGGGGCTTGCCACTACTCACCATAGCAGAGGTGACATGCACTAGTTTAAAAAAAAAACGGTTATCTGAAAAATAAAAATTTGACATTTTTTGTTAATATCATTGACGTTGTGTCTGTAAGCGTACAACTCAAAAGCTAGCATCCCTGAAGGTATGAGGATAAGTGCCTGTGGCGTAGAAAGCTTTTACATCTTTGAGACATTAATACTGCTGCAACATTCCCCCTCATCCAGACACTGCCTTTTTTAGGGTAGACCTTGAACTATTCAGCGAGACCTTGCCAAACCACATTCTGCACATATTACTACAATGCTTCATAGTGAGAAGTCTGACCTGCCTGAAATCCATTGAGATTTTTTAGTGAATCATGAATGAAAAATACAACAAAAGGAGACGCTGAACTGCTGAGCAGCAGAAATTCTTTACAAGGGAAAACATTTTACTTTCTAAACTCTCAAACCATCACAGCCTGTTTAATGATGTTTTACACAGTATCCAAACTTCTTTTTTTTTAAATCAGGGTTAAACAGTGTCTCAGTGTCTTTTGTTCATTATTTCATTGGGGTTGAACTCAGGGCCAGCTGTGGCAGCTCACAGAAACTCTACCAGAGGAGCTACCTGAGCTGCTGGAGCTCCCTCTCACTCTGGATCCTGGTCCTGCTGCATCCACTAACACCTGTACCACAGAGGAAGGGCAGACCGATCACATATCAGGACTTAATGAGGACTTGCAGAGGTATTTACTGGTTAATGTGACTGTTATTAATATGTGTTGGCAGGTAATAGCTTACAGATATTAGAAGTCTGTCCTCTGTTGGTCTTTATCATTTCAGACGGTTAGAGGACGCAGAGAAGAGATGTTGTGAGCTGGAGAAAGAAACAGAGCGATTAAAGGCAGAGATGCAGGACTGTAGGACACACAAGGAAACAGGCAAGGGGTTATCATCACTATCACCTTCATCATCACCATCATCATCATCTACACTTTTTCTGTTCCCTCCTGTTTCTCTGTTAGTGTCCACTGTCATATCAGGACAGGATATCAGGGATCCAACATTCAAAGATTCTTCTTACAAGGGTGACGGAGGTTTCCTCAAAGTTTATAGGACAGTGGCTGCAAAAGGCCAAAAGTTTTTGTTAGCATTAACAGGCAGCATATTTAGAAATGTTGCAAATTCAAAATGAAATAAAAAATAAAACATAAAAAAATAAATAAAACTTAAGGTTTGGCTCAAATGGGTCACCTGCTTTGAAGTCTAAAGCCTCTGTGAAGAAAGTGCGGTTTTAATGGGAATAGCTTTGGCAGCTGTTCAATCCTTTTTAAAACATTCAACAAGACGAAGGAATTATATCGAATCAAACTGACATAACTCCACAATCAAAGTCCAAAACAAGAGAAAAATTAAGAGAAAAGTTTCAAACTATACCTTCACCAAATAACCAAAAAACTCCTCTATAAATTCACACACAGCTACAGAGCCTCCAAAGTCCTGTAAGATGATTTAAACTTATGCACACAGAGTATAGTATGATATGGATGTCATATTAAAAACAATCACCTTAGCAGGACCTTGGGGGCCCCAGACAGAGAACTACTTTTCTGAATTCAATAAAATACACATTTTTTTGTATATAAGACATGTTTTGAGCTTTTTTTTTTTTTTTTGCAGTTTTTGTCAGTTGCTAGATTATTATTAGCAGCGATGAAATATTTGTGCAGTTTACCCTCAGAGTTGCTGTTATTCCCTTGTGGGCCACCGTACTTTGGAAGGGTGAACAAAACCTTATTATTCCTCGAACAGTCACAGAGTGTCCATGCAGCAGTCAATGAAAAAAAAGGTCCTCTCATGGCCATATAAAGGTAGAGACGTGGCTTTGTTTACATCGTGTCATTTTTGACCCACTTGGTGAGACACAATCTGGTGAGGCTGTTTTCAGAATGACCTTATTACACACACACACTCACAGACACAGAGAGAGGGGGGGGGAGGGGGGGGGGGGGGGCAGAGAGTACTTTAGAGCGCTGTGATGTGGAATGAGTTCCAGACAATATGAATAAACACAGGGCGGCAGAGACCCAGCAGCATCTGCTTATGTTGGAGGCCTCAGTCAGAACATGGTGCTAAATACCCGCTCTAAGAATAGCCTCGGTATGCGGGGACTTGGACACATGTTTCCATGAATTCATACCGTGTTTTGAGCTGTAAAAGAGGCAGCGTTCAGGATCTCTGCACCGACTGATGAATGAAGCTGTGAGGTGGATGATCACTAATGTCTGTGTGTTGCGCTTCCCATACACTGCACCGCTTTCTCCTTCACTCCTCTTCTTTCTCCCACCACTCTCACATCCTCATCGCCTTCATCACCTCAAATATGAAGTGTTTGGGTTCTGTTCTGTCTCTTGAGTTGTATAAATCTGGCTGGACAGCAGTGCATCCAGAGGCTGAATGCACAACATGGCTCTGATGTTCCTCTCTCCTCTGATCCCAGAGCTGAGTGTCTGCCCAGCATCTCTCGCTCTGCCTGCCCACTGTGTGGATGCACCATGGGATGTAAGCCTATCTTTAATCCACTCTCATATTGTCTCTTTCTGACACCTTTCAAACAGCATGTCTGACTCTCTTGTTCAGGAGCTTTGAAGTTGTTGTAAAAGTAACTGAGGAGGTTCACTGCAGGCCAAACTAAGAATATGTCTGTCAGATGTGAGATGAGCAGAGCAGCCCTCCCCCCTCTCTTTTTATGTGTGTCTGTTCACTGGTCTGACCTACATGTGTTACAGAGGGAGAGGGCGCCCCCAGGCTGCCATTACCCGCTGGTGATTCCTCTGCACCGTCACCTGCTCCTCTTCCACCGGGTATGGACTCGACACTCAGACACAACTCTGACTTTCAAGTTTTACTGCTTTTGACAAACATTGTATGGTCCCGAGTCAGCGGCTCTGTGTTAGTTTTAGAGGTGATTTTAAGATTAACTTGTAACCTTTATATGAGTCTGGGTCCAGGCCATATATCAGAACACTGTGTTAGCCTGCAGCTTGAGAGCCAGAGCCTCCTGGTTGTTCCAAAGTCACAGCTGAAATCTAAAGGAGACAGAGCTTTTGCTGCCAGGGACCCTTGAACCTGGAACAACCTGCCTGTAGAGGATAGACCTGTTGAATCAGGGCTGTCTTTTGTTACTTCTTCTTGAAACCCACTTCAAGGGCTGTAGCAATACACAGGAACTGATGGTAATGGTTTTTGCATAAAATTTAAATATCAATGACATGCTAGAAATAATCATACAGGGATACTCGGAGCTCATGGTAGTGCTTTTTTTATGCCACATATCTTCCAAATGAGGATAGACGAAGAAGAAGTAGCCAGCTGCAAGTGAGCTAGCTGTAACATCCATCTGAGAGATGATTAAATACTTTAAAAATTGGACTTTCCAAGATTCATCTTAATTTCAAAACCAATACTGAAGCTGGTACCTCTTTGGGTTACTCATCAAATGAAAATTTGTACCTCCTAACTGTTCATATAGCTATTTTCATTTACTTTAGTAACTTACAATTAAGTGCACAGTTTTACAATGCAGGGAATAAAGCAACAAAAACAAGACAGAAAAACTGTTAATAATAAAAGCATGACAAATTATCGTTAAAGAGACGACGTCTTCCCCTAAAATCTAAATCTGAACATCAGTCTGATGACGTCTGATGATGTGATGTATTGTGCGTATTATGTGTTTCTCCACCTTTGTCTAATCTTGCTATAATTTGACTGATTGTGTTATTTTATTTTTAAAGTTTTCTTTTTAACCTTCCTCATTTCAGCTGCTCTACATTCTTGATTCTCTTAATTTTCTTTTTACTACTTTCATTGCTTTTGTTAATTTGCCTTGGTGTCTTTATTTCTCTTGTTTCCTTTCACTGCTTTATCTTTTAAAATCGTGTCTAACTTTTCTTGTTGTCTTTACTTCTTATTTTTTCTGTTTAACATTGTTTGTGTTGTTTTAATGTTTTACTACTTTGATTTCAAGCTCCTCTCTTTCTTTATTGCTCTTCTCTCACCCTATTGCTTTGACCTATATTTAACTACTTTGCTTCTTCTTATTGATTTTTCCTCCTCTTTTATTGATTTCTTCACTTTTGATTACTTAATTGTCTTGTGTTGCCTGGGCTCTTATGGGCTCTTGTGGCTTCTTGACAGTACTTATGGTTTCTTACGATGTTTGATATTCAAATATACTAATCTGTTGTGCTTTTAGTTGACACTAAAGACACACATACTGTACTCTGTCATACTTCCCTAGCTAAAATATGCACACATCCTTGATTGCTTACAAACTAGAGAGAGGTCTATGTGCCTTGTGTGCAGGTGATTACTTTGTCAAACAAACTCATCAGTCTTTGCAGACCTCCATCCAGCTGTGCAGAGGTTTATAGATAAAACTGACGGAGGGTTTTAATTGAAGGGCAAATCATTGACTTAAGCTCTGAATGTCTTGAAATGCTTGTGCTCAGCAAGTATTTATTTTTGCACTGATGATCTACAGGCTGTGTCAACACATTTCAATTTTGGTGTAATCCACATTTTCTTAAACTGTTTGTATCCCCTGCTGTTTCCCTCCAGGTTCGCCTGCCACAGGTGAGGAGTGAGTCATACCTGCTGGTGTGTGCAGGAGGACGGGAGCTCCAGGTCTGGGAGAGACACTGTTTCACTGAGCTCTCCTGACTGTGCTGACTTCTCTCCCATGTGACAGGACAAAAGACTGAGCCCTGCTCTGCGCTCACTGTCTGCCTGACTCCTCAGCCTCCTGATCCTCCAAAGATGGAGGTCTGCAGGCCGCAGGTTTCTTCAGGAGCCGCTGAGGGTTCCAGTACGAGTGAGACTCTTAAAATTAAGTTTTTAGGATAAGAAAGGAAAGCCAGAGTGCTGGAGGCTGCACAGGAAGAGGAACTGAGGATGTCTTCTGCTTTAGCCGCTCTCCAGACTGACAGAGACGACAGAAATGCACTGAGTTCACAGCACTACTGTGTGACAATGACACTAATGTTTGAGTGACACAGAGGAGTCACTCCATGAGCATGCGATCCTCAGCCTTTTAGACCCTTTTGGTGCATTTGAGTGGTTACAGTGAACATGTTTCTGCACGTAGGAGTGGTCTGTAATCATGTTGCAGTCACTGCTATAGTTCTTGCTGTGCCTGTTTTAGTATTGAAGTAGTGTGGCAGAGTGCAATGAAATCACAGAGGCAGTGATGTTTTGGTTAGAGACAAATGTGTTATAAAAAGTAATATGAGCTGTAGAGATGTGTACTTTTTTTCTTTTACATTGAATGCAAAGTATCTTAACAGGGTTGTGTCTTTTTATCACACACAAAAACACAAGTGAATGTTTCACAACAAAAAAAACTTAGATTTGTTCTCTGCATCTTTTACTTTAATCATGTATTTCTATGTGGACTAGCAGCAATGGAATCTCTTTATTTAGATTATTTATTGAGCAAAAAAACTGATATAATTGATAACTAGAACCAGATGTAAAAATATGTTTTCAGGGTCAGATGGTTCAACTTTTCCTCAGGATTTAAAAAAGTCTGTTTCTTAATCAGTCCTCATTATCAAGTGCACTTTTTCTTGGATTATTACTCTGCTGATTACTGAATGCTGTTGATGCGTCCAACCAAACCCCTGCCTTAGCTTGCACTCAGTCTTTGACACAAGCGTTACTAAAGAAAAGTCAGGTGTCTGTGTGGCAAAGATGTAGATAAACAGAAAGAGAAAGACAAGATGAAGATGGTGGTTGCACGAATCAATACGGAAAGCAGCTTTGCACTGACATGTTACAGTCGAGGTAACATTTGCACTCTCTGTTGCATCATAGTTTCTATCAGAAATGTGAAACATCACTCCGTGTTCAAGTTCCACTCTGAATTTATTTATTGGATTTTGCAGGGATACAGAAATATTGAAGGTTAATTTAACTAAGATCTTATTTTTAAACACTTAAGGTCACAAAGTGCCTTGATAGTTAAAACTTAGTTGCACACTGAATGTGCATGTGCAATAAAGGAAGGACAACTAAAATGAGAAGAAACAGAGAGACCCCAGTGTAGATGGTAGAGCAATGTGATGAAGGTTTTACGTATTCGGAAAATGAGACATCAGTGGATCTGTCTGGCTGAAATTCCTCTCTTTTTAAACTTATGTTGAAACATTAGACGGAGAAAATATCTGCCTGTGGTTAAGGAGGTGCAACAGGTTGGGTAGATTTGCTCAGCATGTCAATTGTCAAATATATTAAACTTTAAATTGCACAAGAATGCTCAGTGCATAAATGAGTGTGAATAAAGCGAATGGTTTGAGATGTCTGATTGAATAATTTTAGTGCAGCCAGGCAGTCCGAGTATGACCTGACTTAATAAAATAAATTAACAAATGATCCAAAATCATCACAATGTGCTGTCTCAGTCTTTCATCATGACAAGTTTTTTTATGCACAACTTGGGACAAGATTGTGCCAGAGACTTAAAACTAGCTGGAACTTTAAACATCCACCTGAATCATCCACATCCACCTTCTTGTACCCACAAGGACAATGTTTTTGAGAGTTGGCACCACTAACATCATTGTTTACTCTTTGTTTAATAAAACTGGCTGTTAATATATATTTTTTTTAAATGATTTTAGAGACAATTTTCAAACATTTTAAAAAAATCATATACTTCATATCTAGGATTACTCCAAACATGTCTTGTGGGCTTTCTTCTCTGAGATGGTAGTCAGAAAATAACACATTCAATTTTATCTAAGGAGTCACAAATCCTGAGATACCTGCTAAATATGTCACCTGAAACGCCCCCTAAAGTCAAAATTTTACCCAGAAATTTGAGCAACCCTTAGTTCAAATCCAAGGTGGTTGCTCCCTGCGTTAACAGTAAAAAGCTGTACTTTCATGCATTTGGTTGTCTCAAGAATGTGCAGCACTGGTGTCAAAGTTTTAACCATAGACAGTGGTTCTCAAGTCCAGTCCTGGAGGCCCACTGTCCTGCATGTTTTGGATGTTTCCCTGCTCCAACACACCTGATTCAAATGATGAGCTCGTTATTAAGCCATTACAGAGCTTGATGACGAGCTGACCATTTGAATCAGGTGTGTTGGAGCAGGGAAACATCCAAAACATGCAGGACAGTGGGCCTCCAGGACTGGACTTGAGAACCACTGCTATTGACTTCTTGGTTCCGCCTTCTGCCAGTATACGGATTTGAAGCTGAAAAGCTCTCTGTAATTCTGCGTTGCTCTCTATTTCCTAAAACCAACATTGCGCAGTAGCGATGTATGCACTTCACCACTTGCACAGTAGCATTGTACACATTCGGCGGAAGAGTCGCCAAGAGTCGCTGTGATGACGCTCGGCTCAAACAGCATATTCCCTGGGTGATCTACGCAATCTTCGTACGCCCATAGGCTGTATCAAGTGTCAATCATAGAAAACATGAACCCTCTAATAACTTTTAAAAACAAAGCTGTACAAAAAAAAGAGGACTTGAGCACAAACCAGTCATACAGTGACTACATGTCAACATCGCAAGCAGGGGGGAGAAAAATTAATATTCTGTGTGATAAATTTTTAAAGTTTGTCCACAGCTTCATAGGGATTGCTGGAGGAGGATTTAGGATTTATGACCTATACTGCAGGCCGTCACCTGTTCTTGGAGTGGCTTCACCTAGCAAGGAGGCAGACGGCGTCCAATCTATATACAGTCTGTGGTTTTAACCCAAAGGGACATTACGTTTGGTTAAGCTGCTGAATCATTGGCCGAATGGGTCTAAAAACACATTTATGCATTATAAAAACAAAAACATAAATCATTTCTCGTAATGATTTTATTTCAACAATAAACAATGTATTAGAAAGAAACATTTGAGTTGAAAAAAATATGGGAACAATGGGAACTAAGTGAACATTTAGATGACATGCTACATATTAAAATACTTTATTAAAGCTAATAACCCTTACTTTTATCTTTATAAATACATTATATTGCAGTTTGGCGTCGTAATGAGTCCTACATGTAGTATGCAGATGGCGGGTAGAGCAGGTAGGGGTGGAGCTTACGGTCCGCTGATGCAAAGCTGCTGTTCTCATGAGCCTGGCGGCGGTAGTACCTGCGAAGGGAGGGGCTTCCAGGATGGCACTGCCTCACATGAAGAAAGTACTCATCAGGGCGGCTGGAGGTATATCCACAATCCTCACACACAAAGATTTTGGAGCGTCTCTGGCGGTAAGCATACTGCTGGTGAACGCCGTGAATCTTCCTCATATGAGACTCCAGAGAGCAGCGCTGCGTGAAGGCTTTCTCACACAGCTCACACTTGTAGGGGCGTATACCTGCAGCACGGGGTCACAAATATGTGTGAGAGACTTACAGGTAAATGTGAACGGCTCATTCAACAGTGTGATAGCTCAAGTAAACAAGGATGATGTTGTGGTAGGATGGTGAAGAAGCAGACTGAGGAAATATTAAAGAGTTAATATATACTCTGATAAAGGACAATAAAACAAAAAAGATACATGGATAATTTTCATTTAGATCAATACTAGAAGATTCAGAATGGGTGGTAATGTCATGTGATTGAATGATTTTGTCCTGAGGGGGAGTAGCATCTGGAACAAAGTTACAACAGTTTCAAATTTTTTGTTAGTTTTTTGTTTTTACTCCATTTTGGCTGTATGTTTTCAATTTCATTTTAGTTATAAATGTTTTGGTTTTTTTTTTGTATTTTTTTAAATTGATTGAAAATTGTGAGTTAGGGGGTTTGCAGATAGCCTAGAGAGTTAGCATGCCCCACATTAGGAGGCCTTAGTCTTCGCAGTGGTCGAGGTTTTGAGTCCTGGCCCTGACCATTTGCTGCATATCATCCCCTCTCTTTTTTCTACATTTGCTGTCTTTCTTTACTTGCCGTCTTATCCATTAAAAAAAAGGCAAACCCCCCCCCCAAAAAAAATAAAATAAAATAAAAAAACACATAAATAAATAAAATAAAAGTTAGTTATGCCAGTAATATCAGACGCCTATCAGACACCTGTAAATGGGAAAACCCAAAATAACCATAAGAATATTGAGTGAAAAAAAAACAGGTGATCATTTGGTTTGGTCTAAGATTTGTTGACTTCTGTTTTTTCACCAATAGGGGGAGCCAATTGCTTGCAGTTATTCATTTGCACTGTGGAATGAAAATAGCTAAAACATATAGATTTCTTCTCATCCTATTTCTTCCAATACAGCATGCTGCACAGTACAATGACAGATGCAACCCCAGCAAAAGTGAGAATCACAGCTGAGCCACCCCAGACTAAAAAGTCGAGACACACCCCTGTATGCTGGTGTGTAAATTGTCACAAGTAAATTAATTTGCTCAGCAGACAAAGTAATTTATGAAGCCAAAACCCTTCAAAAAACTTTTGTTCATCAGTTGATGAAGAGAGAGAAAAAAAGTCCACCTCTGACCTGTGTGTGTCCTCATGTGTCTCTTGAGGTCGAAAGTGTCGTTGAATCCTTTGCCACAGAACCTGCAGGGGTGTCTCTTCACCAGACTGTGGCACTTGAGGTGTCGGGTCAACATGCGCTGAAGGGGGAACGTTTTGTGGCACACCGAGCACACAAAGTCTCCTGAGCCAGGGGACGAGCGGGGACGAGCCTGGTGGGGAGAGATTAGTTTACAGATCTGCTTAGAAATGACATCTTCACAAAAACATCACTTCAGCTTCTAAAGACAAATTTGAGAAACCAGATTTCCTCACATCTATGAGCTCATACGACTAGACTTCTCACAGTGCACCTTTCAACACCAAGAAATATATATGTATAAAATGTATAAATGTATAAAAATACAAGGTACTGGGACCAAATGAAGTCAGTGCAGCAGAAAAAGAGGAGGAGGTGGTGTTCATGTACACTAAGGTCTGTAGCTGTAGAAAATTCCTTCAGCTAAACTATAAGTAGCAGGGAAACAACAGTCTCTTTGGGCAGTTCAGGGACAGTGCAGCAGACACAGGAAACATACGACTCTCTCTAATTTGATTTGTAGGTTGGTCTTGTGTAACTACTTAAATTAATTAATTAGATGACCATATGGATGCATGTAGTAGACTCCTGAATGTGAATGTCCCGCTAAAGCAACACAATCTTTTGTTCCCTTACAATTATAGAACTGAATTGGCTAATCTGGATTCTTGTTATGATCACTGTGAGGTCTGTTTAACACTGTCAAGGGTTGGTTCTGGACAAAAAATGATGGCTTAGCCGAAACTCTGGTGTGGGGGGTGTTTATTCACGCCAACTCCTCCAAAACAGCAAAAAAAACACGTAACAAAACACAGCGATATCATTATATTCCCAAATGTCTAACTAATGGCTATTGACTGATATTAAAAGCTTTGTTGTATATGCACCGCAAAAAAGACGCTTCTTTAATGGAATCCTGCCTACTCCACCTTTAAATTCCTCTTAGCCCCTCCCGTGGGAAAATCCATAAACCAATTACAAGGATTTTAGACACAATATGCAAACTAGAACACAAAATTTATCAATAATCAGACATTTCAACATGGACAAAAAGGCAGTAATAGCCCTCCATACAGCTTAAACCTTAATCACTGACCACACATTTACTCAGACCAAAACACCTCGAATGAACTATATTGGTGTGAACTATATTGGTGTGCTGGGTGGTCACATGACCCCCAAAACTGCGCCACTTTGCGCTATTTACTGAGGTACCAGGAAGTGCCCTGGTTTGGCTTGGAAGATGGCAGCAAGCAAGTGGTTGTGTGTATGTGTGTGTGTGACGTGTAGTCATCGAGCATGCACCCTTAAACACCAACAGTGGGGAGAAAGGAGACCAGGTAAAAAGGGAAACAGTTGGTTGGTGCAGGACTGCGAGACACAGTTGCAGGCCCGCAGGGAAACAATTAAACAGTTTAAGGGAGCTTGGCTCTGCGGGGAACGAGTGCGCTCCGTGTGACCACTTTTATAATTCCATGTATTAAAACAATAAATGGACACAGACTGTAACTGGATGGACAAACTTCCGTCCATCTAAAGGTGCAGCCAGCAGTCCTGCCTTTGAGTCACCTCATAGCATTTTTCTCACTCTGTATGCCTACATGCACAGTTAAGATAAGCTATTGCTTGATAAGGTGAGAAAAACTGAACTACTGTCCTTTTCTGCGTAGACTAATAGAGGGAAGAATGTATTAATAAAAACAAGTCAGTAGGTAGCGATATGCCCCTTTTTCAGCTTTTGACTATCAACTATGTATACACAGAAGAGGAAAACAATCATTGACTTTATTATCTACAAAAACTTGATTTGCTGGAGTTTCAGTTGGACTAATGTGTTGGCGTGTATTCTTTAATTCCATTCATTTAAGCTGACACAATACATATATATATATATATATATATATATATATATATACATATATACATATATTGTGTCTTTTGTCCTATTGTGTCACTTTATCCTACTTAAAGTGAGAAACTGTGAGAAACTTTTAATTTGTGTGGTTTTGGCTCCCCCTGTGGCCAAAGCAGTCCTTGCTTGTCTTGTCCTCTATATGCACAAATTCCAAGTCTGATTTCTAGGGATGTGCGGGGTATTGGGCATCTTGAAATATTTAATCTCTGATATCAAATGGTGTGCATTATGTTACCTCTCTTAAGGCTTTTTGAAAAACACTACCCTGTTTGGTTTAAAGGTCCGATTTTAACCTTACAAACAAAGAGCACAAAGAGCACTGCTGCTATCACAATCCTTTCAGTCTATTTCTTTTAGCAGTTTTCAGCTGTATTCACATCATTCCTGAGTGTGGAGGAGTAACTTCATGCTGGGTGGGTAAAGTCTGAGTTTACCTTAGCTCTGCTGATCAGTGTCAGGGCACTGGGGTGGTAGAAGGAGCCTCGGAGCATCATGGAGGACCAGTCTGGTCTAGTGTCAGCTGCAGGTGCTCCAGACCCTTGTAAAGGCACAGGAACTCTCCCCTTAGCAGCCATCAGATCATCCTGTGCAGAAACAGTGTGAGGCAGAGGGGCGCTCTGTTCAGTGTCAGGACTGCAAGATTCCTCCTGCTTTGAGTTTTCACTTCCTGAAATGAGAAATGATGTTGAGAATTAAATCTGTCAGACCAGACGTGCCTCCAGCCGTGGGCACTTGAGCACCTCCAAAGGTTAAGGTTGGTTATTGAAGCAAGGTGGTCCATGGTTTTCTACTTTACTGTACCTTCAATGGAGTCTTGCCCAGAGAGGTCACTGATGCAGTTCATAGATAATGGTTTTTAGAAGAGATTTAGAACTCCTGCAGTGAATTCTTTTAGAGAGTCATGTCAGTTTTTGATGTAGTGCAACCCAAGGTCCAAAAGATTAGGACCATCTCTAACTGGATTGTCTCAAGATATCCTGAGTCTTTTATTGATCTCATGTTTGTAGATGACCAATCCCACACATTCTTTCAATTTAAAGCTCATCACCAGTATTCTAAAATTCACTTGCCCACACAGTCTCTCACGAAGTGTTGAATCCCTCCCTGATTTTAACTTCATCAGTCCCTCATGTGTATCTGGAATCCAATCTAAAGTATATATCAATCATAACTAAATCAATATGATTTTTTAAGTTTCAGTATTTGTTTTGTTGTTTTCGTTGTATTGCAATTAAATGTAGTTTTCAAATGATCTGCAAACCATCAACATTTTTTATTTTTGAATTCAAATTTTTAACAGGAATTCAATTTTGTGGGAATTGAGCCTTTACTTTGTAAAAGCAAAACCTCCTCAAACCAACTTACTTTTGAAATCTTAAATGTTAATTTTGAGATACTATAAACTCCTACCTTCTTTTTTGTCGTCTTTCCACTCCAGCTGCTCAGGCTCTTTCCACTGCCACGCTCCACATGCTCCTCGTTTCTTTTTCACCAGAAAAGACCTCGGCATATTTTCAATCTTTCTCTACTTTTTTCTTTCTGTTTGTCTCTCTTTAAGCTGATCCTTCACCCTTAGTCCTTGTCCTAAAATGTCACACTGCTCCAGGTCTACCCTCTGCTGTAGAGAAACTTCGACCTCAGCTAACTTCCTGTCTTTACATCCACCCCTCATCCCTCGACTACGTGCAGGTGCAGTATCCCAGTTAAATCACAGCGCTCATTTCCATACCTCTCTGAGACAACAGCTGAAGGTTCAGAGCTGTAGAGGGGAGGGTGGGGGGTGTATTATGATTGAAGTAAACCTGTGTTGACTGTGCGCTTGCGCCATTTTAACTGGTCCCCCACCAGTTTTGCATGTCAGGTAGTGAGAATCCGGAGAGATTCACATTCAAGTGGCCCTCGGCATGCAAATGTTTGGCCCTACCAAGCCCCGGCCCCAGACAAAGGGCACGGTCTGAGTAACAGGAGCAAGCACAGAGAGCCACAGCCTTAACTGCTAGGTAAATCAGCTCTTTCTCTCTTTTTTGGCTTCTTTCTGTTCCTATTGTCCCCTGGGATTACAGAGTATCTATCATCTGTACAAAAGCCATTCACACATTCATTCACAACAGACGTCAAGCACTTGCTGTCTGTTGGTTATGTACTTACTTAACAGCACTTACATGCCCTCAGTGCTGTTGTTGTGTTGCTTTGTCTACTGGGATGGGCGGCAGCAAACATGAGCAGAAAATCTCATGCTGGAATGAATGAATTTTAAAACCGCTCTGTAAAATCTCCACCATGTTTCCTCATTTGCCCTTCGTATTTCTCCAAATAGTGACATATATGTCAACTATCTGCACAGCTCTGTCCAATCACCTGCAGAGTCACTGCATTGCTGTAGAGGAAAATGAACTGCATCCCCTCTCACTTGACTCTGCAAGGCAAATCCAAACAGCCTGAGACTAAACCTCATCATGCAAATAATAAGAGAGGTCACTCCAAGAACGTCCGCGGGATCAGGTACTTCAAACTGTACGGTAGTATAAACACACATCAGCCCTGCCCTCCTGATACATCTGTAAGGAAAGAGTTCACTGTGATACTGTCCACTAAACATCCACATTTCTGCAGATACACTAAAACTAAAGTTTGACTGTCAGGTGTTTTCAGGTTCACTGTGGGGATAAGATTATTACAATGATCAAATAAACTCTTTACAGCTCAGGGCTCAGCTGTAAAAACTTATACTCCTTATTCTACAGAAACACTTTTTGATTTGTTTTAACTCTAAAGTTAACACAACAGCTGCTTTTTACTAGATTACTTTCAAAGTTATCTTAAAGTCCATTTTTATTTTCAATATAAAAATCCACTGTACTTCATATCCTATTTCAAAAATGTCTGTTTTAGCTTATTTATTTATTTTCTTGCTTAGATTTTTTAAAACATTATAAATGTTACCTTAACTTAATAACGTTGTACTTTTTTGTTCAATAAGTTTTTCTGATAACATTTGAGTGTTAATGTCTGGCTACCCTACCTTCAGCAGACCTTTTAAATCATCCAGCCACCAAGTGTGTAACTAAACCAATCTGCTTCTTTCTTAGAATTAACTTTTCTTTCTTGATCCTGGACAGTGACTGGCCTCACATTCACATAGAGATTATTTATCCCCATTGTTGACAACAAGCCCAAAACAACTTTCTACCTAAAGCTGTTTGAAAGATTTTTTGCCCCCTAAAGGGTGACACCGTTAACCAACACTAAAAGGGAGTATTTTTTTAGACATTGTTATCGCACACACCGCCTTATATTTTTATGTTTTGATATGAGTTGATGTGCAGTGTTGGTGTTGCAGGTGACTGTTGACTGTACTGTGTGCTGTTGCTGTCCGGAGCTGCGCTCTAACTGTATGCAAAGCAGCAGTCTGTGTGCTGCAGCATGGAAATAAAATGGTAAAATGGAAGCTCCACTTCACTCCGAATGAGACCGAAAACTGGCTCTTCATGTCACACACTCTCTAACTCTAACCCTCCAACAAGGACGCATAGAGAAATGCTATTTTAGATAAAGATTTGAGACACAATGTGTCTGTTATCTGGCTGTGTTCATAATCACCACCCTCTCAGCCTGATTGGGCCAAAAGTGGCCATTAAGAGATGGAGTGTGTCATTTTTTTTTTACACATAAAAGATTTTTGTAACTTTTACTGCATAAAGTTTTTAACTAACATCAGTTCTTATCGTGCATATCCATCACTTTTTGAAATTGTAACCCTTCAAATGCCAGTTTGTGTTCATACTGCACTTGTTGGTCAACAACACTAAAATGAAAAGTCTCTTTATTTCCAGTGCTACTGTTTTTTCATTTTTTATCAGGAGCACAGAGATATGTAACTGATTAACAGAAAAAATAAATTATTATACATAGTTATTCTCCCTTTCAGCCTGATCATGGACAAAAATAGCCACCTTCTATTTGCATTCACAAAGTGCTATAAACTTAATATTAAACGGTGTTATCCTTTCTTTTTTTTTTTTAAAATACATGCAACCAGATTTTTTTTTAAACAATCATTGCAGTTTAATTTATGTCACTGATTAGCGGTGTCAACAATTTCACTGCATCATTACTTTTTTATGCCGCCACAGCTTAATTTATCTAGTTTGGTTTAGTCTTAAACATGAAGTCAAAAAAATTGAATCAATTTCAGAATCCTAACCCTTTAAATACAATAGGATTACATATCACCGCTAACTTTTCATATTATTTAAGAAATAAAGCAAAACATTTTGATTTTGAACTAGAAAAAAAACTGCAAGGCAGATTTATAACAGTGCCATATATATATATATATATATTTGACCCTGCTTGAAGATCAGCCTTGGATTCAAATGGCTACATAACATCATTTTGTAGAGAATATTGTTGATGTATTCAAAAGCATGAGTTGAAAATTTTAAGATCACACAAAATCTCAAAAACTATGGGAAAAAAAAATAACTATTAGGACCAAAAATTGTGTAATTTTCAATGAAGACAAATTTGAAGACAAATCGATGTAGTTTGAGACGTAAAGGTAATCAAACCAATCACTGCTGCTTACTTCTGTTGTTTTTAGCTGACGATTTGACTGCAGATCATCATAATAGATTAATAATAAGCTTTGATACTTTTAAAAACTATTATGTATATAAGAGGAACAGATTTATCATTTCAAAGCAGGTGGTGTTGAAAAGTGTTAAAAATGTGACAGCAGAATAATGTCTGTCTGTGTTATGGAGTATAAAAACCTTTCTACAATATAAACACAACAGTAGAAAACACAAAACAGACAAGCAGAAACTCCTCTGAAAAGGGGCTTAAACTCTCCCCTGGGGCCTGACAGTGACGGGATTTTCTTCTTTTGCCTGAGGTTAAAGACCAGTCTGAACATGATCACCCAGAGGCCATGTTTACCTGTGGATGTGTTCATGGTCGGCCACACCTGTGCGTCCTCTCTAGTGATGAATGAAGGTGTGTTTGCTGAATAACTGCTGCTCTTCAATAGCTATTAAAACTGTCGCTCTGATAGAGATACATTCATTTTATCTTCTCTTTACTCCTGTTGTTTACTGTGTTTACTTCCTGAGAGCATCAGTTTTCCACTGAAGCACCTTAACCTTTCACCTGTTAACTATCACTGTTTTCAAACTTCAATCATGTCAGTTTATCTGTCTGTGGTTTACGGCACTGTCATTGTAACTATCAGTGGTGCACTCAAGGAGTTTGAGATAAATGGTCTGCTCTTCACAAGTCCAAGTTCTCAGAAGGAGTGCTCACATTTGTGCCTGTGAATAATAATGAGGTTCTCAACACCAACACTGATTTGCTGTTGCAATAGCAGGTTTTGTTTTTTCCTCCATAAAGTATCAAAAACTAAGTCACTACAATGATGCTGCTAGTTTACTGAGATGGGGCTTGAGTCCCTGCAGTCCAGCTGACTGGATGCAATCATGGAAGCCATTTTTCTTTTTCTTTTTTTTTTTTAATTTATTTTATTTATTTATTTATTTTTCAAACACTTGCAAAACATCTGGGATACATTTTGATTTGGTTTTGCAATACCTTTGACCGATGATGAGTCACAATTTTTACCAGTAGTAAAACCAAGAAATAAGAAATAGAGTGTCATAAGAGATACAAAATAAAGAGATATGTGTTGTCAATCTAACCAAATAAAGTAAGCTTGGACTGGTGTCAGATTTGGACATTGTTTATGGGAGCTACCTCAAGGTGGTACCAGGATGAGGACCGTTTAGATCTGTTCGGTCAGAGACCCTCTTAAAACATGGGAACTTTGAGAGTTGTAAGAAACATTAATTTAAAAAAAAGCATTCATCTAAGTCCACTGAGGATCGAGGCTTGGGTCTTTTGGTATCTTACAAGGCTGTTAGTGTTGGGGCAAATAAATATTGGTAGTTGGGTTCAACAAATCATGAATTGTTTAGTTCTGCCCCCCTCTGGCTAAAACTGGAGCTTATAGCCCTCGTTAAACCATACACTTCTTATTTTAACTGGTTAAATAGCTTTAGAATAGTCATAGTTTGGTTGTCAGAAATTGTCAGTGAGATTAAACATCTTTGAAAAATTCATTACACTTCTGGATACACGCCAGTCTGTCATAACCATGACTTTGCCCCAATATCTTAGTCAAAAGACAAGTTTGCTTGTGTCAGTTAATGAAGTTTATCATCCAACTTACTCTTTTTTTTTTTTTTTCATTATTTGCAACATGATATGAATGGATACATATCATCAGTCTTTTTAGATTTATATTAACAAAGTAGACCATTTTTTTTTGATTATGTGTGATTATGTGTACACTACAGGCCAAAGGTTTGGAAGCAAGGCCATTACAGGCCGAACAGTTGGGAGTAACTTCAAGGTTTTGCTCACAATGCTTTTTTTTAAAATCCAGCATGAGTTTTATGTATTTTGGGATGTATTTACTCCATGATCAGATGTTGCTTTCATGAAAATGCACCTTTTTAATCCATTTACCTTTAAATATACATTGATGTTAACAGACCATTGCTAAATATATGTCAGCAAAAGATAATAAGGGCTTAGTTTTAGGGTTGAAAACATTTGCAAGAGTCACAACTTCAGTGCAAAAGCAAAAAAACTAATTACAGTTGGATTATTCACTTCAACTTTTTGGCTTTTGAGAGTCTGCATACAAAAATCCTTATTTATCTCAACTGTGTTCAAACTACCACAAAAAATGGCTAGAAAGAAGCAACTGAGTAAAGAAACAAAAGTACAAATTTGTTCATTGAGGAAAGAAGGATACATAGAAAGAGAAATTGCAAAACGCCTAAAGGTGTTAAACAAAGGAGTCCGCTACACTCTGAAGGGACTAGAGGAACCTGAAAGTTATGATGATAGAAAAAGACCTGGACGAAAGAGAGTTACTACAAAAGCAGAGGATAAACATAGCATTGTCACCAGTAAGAGAGATCAGCGAAAGACAGCACCAAAAATAAGGGAGGAAATCAAAATGACAAGGTCGAAACCCATATCTCTGACAACCGTGAAATGGCGTTTGAGAAAGGCTGGTCTGAAGGGTTGTGTATCTGCAAAAAAACACTACTTCGTCTACAGAACAAGAAAAATAGATATGAGTTGGCTAAAGCTCACAAGAATTGGACTTATGATGACTAGAAACAAGTTTGCAGTGTTTGGTTCAAAACACAGAGTCTATGTCCGCTGACAAACTGGTGAACGTCTGAAAGCACCATGTGTTACACCCACAATTCAGCATGGAGGTGGTAGTTCCATGGTATGGGGATATTTTGCAGGTGGGGAGTACGAAGTTTGTTTGAAGTAAAGGGTATGATGAAGAAGGAAAAGTATCACTCCATCCTCCAGCACCATGCTGCTCCATCTGGATTCAGACTTGTGGCTCATAAGTTTGTTTTGCAGCAAGACAATGACCCTAAGCACTCTGCCAAGCTCTGTCAGGGTTACCTAGACAAAAAAGATGATTTGGCCCCCTCAGTCTCCAGACCTCTCTCCATCTTAGCTTGTGCAGGATGAATTGGATCGATCGGTCAGAAAAATGCGTCCCATGAATCAGCAGTCTCTTTTTAATGAACTTTAGAAAGCTTGGAATCCAATCCCTGGAACATACCTTAAAAAACTTGTGGAACGAATGCCTGGTATATGCCAAGCTGTTGTTAAAGCCAGAGGAGGTTACTTTAAAGAAAGCAAAGTCTAAGCAACAATAACTCAAATACCTAATAATTATAGTCAAAATGTCTTCTGATAAGTTACTCTTTACACAATAGTCATGTTTATTGTGTTGCAAATTATATATATGAAACTATGATCTTTTTTGTACAAATCTGATCTTGCTTCCAAACTTTTGGCCTGTAATGTATGTTTTTGTGTCCTTGCTGCAAGGGTAGATATGAATTTCTTCTCACTTGTACCCCCCTCCCTGGGTTGTAAATGTGTGAGTGAAGGTGCACTTAACAAAATCACTCGCTTACGTAGGGTGATATTATTATGGAAAGAGTTTCTATCTAATACAATTGTGTTATTTAGCAGGATAAGATTTTGTTTTCCCAAAACACTAAACTCATGTTGCATTCACCAGATTTTTTAAATACAGTTACTTCATTACAAGAGTTAAAACTATCTGAATTCATTTGCATTAGTTTAGCTTATTTAAATAGATTTAATGTAACTTCATTTACTTGGGTTGTTTCTACTTGTTTAGTTAGATCTGACTCAGTACGCTTGTGTAGGTTCACCTAGTTTGAATAATGCTGGAAAATTTAATGTGAACAGAATGAAAAAGCCAAAGTTAAAGAGATGGTATTATGTTTTGTTTTACATATTTTGAAAACAAATGTGTGTTGAAGTAATCCCCAGCAGGGTACTAATGGCTTGTTCAAATCCATTAGGGACATCACTAGACAGTGAATCTTCATAAAAGGGCAATTTTTTTTATTTATATAAGGTAACACAACTTTGTTGCATGGCAACAGTTAAGGAGGTTTCTAGAAAGCTGGGTTTTTAGATGCTATAGGGGGCCTTGAAGGGACAGAGGCTTAAATAAGGGTTTTTAAAAATAGCAGCCTGATACATCTGAAGAGTCTGTCGAACTTTAAATCAAGTAAAGCTGCTCAGAAGTTTTCAGAGGGACGATATAAAGACAAACAAATCATCATCATACCTCCTTTTTAAGTATAAACTTTGTGCTTAATACTTTAAGAAATTTACAGTGATAAACAATAACTAAAATTTAAGTGTCAAAGTGTCAAAGGAAGAAAAGCTGTTTGAGGACAGCACCTGGCCTCTAGAGGGCATCAGAGCAACACACCTCACTTCCATGAATCCAGTCCTCATGGTAAAAAGATTCCTGAGTTTTAGCTCCTGATGCTTCAAACCTCCTGCTTCAGCCAAAAATAACATTTTTTCAAAAAAACTATGCAGTATTATTTTAAGATCTGTGTTTAATCTAATTCATGCAGAAAACAAACATTTGATTGGTGGGATGGAGATTTAAACCAGTAAAATTATTGAAGTGGTCTTTGTTCTTTGTGATGGTTGTACAACAGCACCACATAAAAAGGTTTTATTTTTCTTCCAAGAGGTTTCTTTGTGTTTTCTGAAAGTGTCAAATGCTTTGGTCTAAAGATTTACTACAGTATGCACAGATGTTTTATTTATCAATTTATTTTTTTTCTATACTATAAGTTTCAATCCCGTTCTTCGGTCCTGACCTCTTTTTACTGACCCTCCCTTTAAGAAATTACAGATCAAAGGATTTTTTTTTTGTTTAATTCTTAAATAAATTTATTACATGTGTTAAACAGACCCTGTGGCTTTAATTCTTCATTTTTTTCTGCATAACTGCATGCTGATAGATCCTCACTCCACACACAGAATAGAAACAACCACATCAGTCAGATCATATATCACATGAAGCAGTTATTCCGTACATAGTGTCCCTGCGCTCTGCTGTGTGATTATGTGCCCTCCGTCACACATTATCAGATGTAAAGAGAAAGTGTGGGGAGGTGGGGGGTTGTTAGAGAAGGGGGAGTGGGGGTCGTCTCTGGGGAAAAGCTGTCAGAGGTTGGTTGACATTTTGCAGAGTTTGTAGAAACTACGCTGACACTGAGTCCCCACACTCTTTTTTTAAGCTGTTTCTGAGCAGAGCTCCCAGGCTGCAGCTGGTTTTCTATCAGTCCCAGTCTAAACATGACTCCACCACCACAGACCGAACAAACCAGGAGACTGAGGGATTGTGGGAAGGTCAGGCTTTCAACAACAGGCACACCAGTGAGTGATCCGGCCTTTGAGGATACATGGCAAAAGACCAAAGATAATTTATGCCTCAGTTATAATGATCAGAAAATATCTGAGAGGGCACAAAACGAGTCCAGAGGAAGGTGGATGGTGGAGTAATGGACGGGGGATGAAACGTGCCCACCACCCATTACACCCACTCCGAGGAGGAGATCCACAGGCAGAAAACCTATGTTTCATACCTGAACAGACATGGCATAAAACATGCACCAACAGGATCGCATTTAATGCTCACACTGTTTCATGTTTGGTTTGAAATCTATAAGCAAACAGTAAAGACTGCGGCTCCAGCAGAGATGTGTCTATTTTACTGTCTACTCTCTCAGACACTAATCACTGTCATAATAACACAGATGACTGACATGTTCACTCCCAGTCTGTAGCTTTGTATTCTTATGTTGTCTTCATAACTTAATTTACCTTGATAGGGTAAAGACATGCAAAAAAGCATATGATGCTCCAAAACCTGTAAACTTGCAGTATGTTGTTCAGTAATAAGATGCTGAGATGTGTAAACTACCCATGCAATGGGCCCGTATGCATCCCCATACCAACAGGGATGCTGGTCTTTGGACTGTGCTGATAAAAAGCTGGGTGGTCCTTTTCAGAGGAGGAGAAGAAGGAAGCATCCATGATTTCCAAAAACAGTGTGAAATTTTGATTCATCAGGCCACAAGACTGCTTTCTACTTTGCTTTAGTCCATCCTAAAGGGCTCTGGTCCAGATAAATCTAGGGATGTTTCTTAGGGATGGGAATTGAGAACTGGTTCTTGTTGAGAACCAGTTCCAAATGGTTCAATCCATCAACGTCATTTACATTTTATCTAAATAATTCCCTTAACGATTTCTTTCTTCTGGCTGCCTTTAAAAAAGACGGTCTCACGAGTGCCAGTCTACGCAAATGGGAACAGAGACAGAGAAAAAAACATGGCGGACGGTACGAAAAGTAGGCAGAAATGATCTAAAGCGTGGCTTAATTGAGACGACAACAGTGCAATGTTTGTCGTGCAGTGATAACAAAGGTGGAAACATCAGCAACATGCTTAAACATGGCACGGCATCCAATGCTCTCCGCTGGTCGTCAGCTGCTGCTGCTCTGTCTCAGCACGGCATGGATGGTACATATCTTAGGGTGACCATACGTCCTCTTTTACCCAGACATGTCCTCTTTTGGGGGGCCGTCTGAGGGGAGTTTATATAATCCTTCAAGTGTCCGAAACATATATCCATTGATTATAAAACAGTGCAGAGCATCAGTGCTCTCTGCAGCTCTGCTCGCTTCTAAGCAAAGCCACAGACATGACGCACGCATGCACTGTCTTTGGAAATTCAGAATAATATGCATTTAACTGAGTTAGAAGCACATAAAAAACACTCAACCCGCCCTAAAAAACCTCAAATTTTCACACACAAGTGCGCCCCCCCGGTAGTAGTGTCCTCTTTTTGGGGATTCAGAATATGGTCACCCTAACATATGTCCTGTGTTAAAAGAAGCACAATGCATGCCAGAAATACTGTTCAAAAGCACTTTTATTTGATTATTGTTAGACACTCATTCAAGGTGGCATACATCTTTTTCTGTTATCAAAGACTCAATCAAATTTTGAGTTAACGATGAAAATAGAAAGGCATTGATAAGAGAATCGTTAAACAATTGAATTGATAAGCAGAATCGATAATGGCATCGATATCGATAAAATCTTATTAATTCCCATCCCTAGTGTTTCTACATAATACTCATAAATGGTTTACCTTTTCCATGGATTGGTTTTAAGTGGCACAGTTCTTACATTTGCGTGTTGTTAAAAAAAGTCGATTTGTTGCCTTCATCCAACTGAAGCTGGACATTTAAAAAAACCTGTTAACACATTAGTCCAGCTGAAACCCCACTCATTCAGACTTACATTCCTAGATAATGCAGTTAGGGATTGATTCTCTCTGTCATGTCATGTATACAATGCAGCTGACTGAAACTAGCCCAAGCTCCAGTGTTCCCATGCTGAGCTCTGACTAAGAAGTCAGATAGCACGGATGCGTTGCAAAGACGCCAAGTAGCAACAAGCTACCGACTGTAACAGAGGCAAACACACTTTTGTTGATAATCTGATTCTTGCCCAGTGCATGTAAACTGGGACAAAGTTGGTAGTCCAGATAAATCGCCTCATTAAGCTTTAACTGCAGCTCGACTTAACATGTAAATGTATGTTGTGAAAAACCACATCCACACACAATGGCTTTTGGAAGGGATTTGAAGCCCATGCAGTGATTTCCACTACAGAGTCATGTCTATTTTAATGCAGTCCAGCCTCAGGGCCCTGTGGTAGAATCAGTTGTCTCTAAATCTGAGGGTTGGGGGTTCAATCTCAGGCCCTACTGTCCACATCTTTGCTCTGTCATCAGTTCATAAATGATGTGTGAATGGCTGAATGTGACATGTAATGTAATCAGATGCTCTAAGTGGTCAGTAGACTAGATAAAATAACAAAGCATTTCAGCCTTCTTGGACTTCTGGTAGTATTAATGGATGATATTAGCAGCTCTTAATGCTATATTATGTTTTCATCCTGTTTCCAGCTCACAACCCTTGATGTCCACATTAAAAGAAGAAATAAACTCAGTCAAGAGAGGTTGGGCCTGAGTGAAACAGAGAGGAGTGGAGCTGAAGTAAGAAAATATGATGAAGGAGAAAACAGGCTGCACCTTTAATTGCCTTGGGACAGCAGACTTTTCATGAAAGGCTGACTGCTGGGACATGAAAAGTGAATGAACTTGATAGAAGTATGAAGAAAATCAAAGAGGATGGGCGAGAGAAAAATAGGTCAGCCACTCTGTATCCCCAAAAGCTCCAAAAATAAAAGCCCCTCTGTCTCCTCTCTCCCCACCACCCTCTCTGTCTGCCTAATCAAAGCCAGATGTGTGTGCAAGAGGCCTTCACTCAACCTCCTCCTCCTCCTCCCTCCTCCTCCTTCACCGTCTCTCTGTTTCTCTCCCTCCCTCTCTCTCTCTCAGTGTGGACTTCCTCCTCAGGCTCAGGGCCCCTCTGTTCTCCCCTTCGTCTCCTCCTCCTCCTCCTCCTCTCCCCGCTGCTCTCTGGCAGAGCAGGAAATACTGCAGGTTCCTGGCCCTGGAGGGAGCACGTTTCTTCTAACCACTACCAGATGGAGGGATGAAGAAGGGATGAAGGAGGGAAGGGAAGGATGTGGAGAAGTTGCTAACACTGAGCTGGGTTTGAGATAATAATGAAGTGAAAATGAAGCAGAAGTTAGAGGTTTTTCTTTCAAAATTCGAGCTGTTTCTCTCCCTCTGCCTGTTTTTCTCTCTTTTTTTCCATCCCTCTCTTTCCCCCTTTAATAAACTGAGGCAGCTGGAACTGAATCTTAATGTTGTAAAACGGCCCAGCCCATAGACGAGAGAAATTATGAGGTCTAGGACTGTGTGTGTCTGTGTGTGTGTGTCTATACTCAGTGTGTAGTACGTGTGTTAGCAGGGGTGATGTGGTTTATGGGCTAAATTACATTTACAGACAGGAAAAAGTAAACTAATGAGCACTGTGTGATGTTACTGTACCAGCAGACTTTTAATTAACAGTTGCACAAGTTATCAGAGCAGATACACAAGCTGTACATTATAGTTAAAGTGATGGCAGTCGAAAGGTGGTAAAAGTGTCTTCTTAGCCACATTAGTGATTTTTCGGGATCTGGTCTGTGAGTTACTGAGCAGACTGAATCACCAGTGAGGATGACTCTGTTTATTTTCAAGGTTATCATCTGTTAAACAAGAAACTCTTCGACATTTTAAGCATGTACCTTTTCCCACATCAAAAATTGACTCAAATGAGGAGGAATAGAGGGGTTCATATTCTGATATTAGCATTATTTTGACACTGAAAGGTTCCAAATTTATGTGCATTAAATGTCAAAGGAATCAAACTTATTTGCTGGGATAAATAAGATAAATTATGGATCTCATTAAATTGCAGAATAATTGTAAAAAAAATCCCTTAAATTAATTTGAAATTGATGAGGAATTAACTTTGTCAAGATAATTTGGGTCCCTAAAAAAATTTATTTTTTCATATTCTTGTTGTATTTTGACATAAGATTGAAGTCTAACACATCCATATCTCTGTGGCAGCGGGTGTTGTGTATCATTAATTTGGTGCTCCAGGTCAAAAGTCGACCTCAATATTCTGAGTAGCTGTGGTTATTACACAGCCCTATTAACATTTACAAATCATACAAAAGGAGAAGAATACTAATGCAAATTGGTGATTTTATAGCTGACTACTTTGGAGGTGATCACGTCTGTTTTTAAGTCATGAACACTAGCAAACAGTACCATATTGAACGTCAAATTCTGTACAGGAGTTTCAAAATCCAGTTTATTTTGTTCAATCTAATTATGATATTTTTTTTTAACTCTTTTTTTTTAATGTGTTCATAAAATTAACAATTTCTTGATTTGTTTGAGGTCAGTTATTGGTGCATAACAAACACTTCTCCATACAATAATAAAGGTCAAACAACTGGTGTTCTGGTTTAGCTAAACAGCAACCGTGTATACTGGTGACGAGAAGATTCTGTGGTAATCATGGTAACAAGTTTTAAAATCCTCAGTTAACAGGGTCAGTTATTTAACTGTAACACCAATGCTTGTCTTTAAGGTAGCCTACTGAAGATCATACTGTTGGCGAGCTAAAGTGTTGAAAAAAAACAGACAGCAATGTAAACACAAAGAGCTCCACATTCATTCATGTAAAAATTGTAATAATAATAATAATAATAATAATAATTTGTCCAAATATCTCTTTTCTCTTTTTTTAATATGCTTCCTGTATGAATATTCTTTATTTCTTTCATTTCTTTGACTTTATTTCTAAAGTGAAGTACAGTAAAGATCTGCACAAATACTTAAAACAGTTTCTCAGTAATGCTCATATCAACCAATGTATAATGACATTAACTTACTTACCGATGTATTGTACATCTTGAGGACGGTATCAATAAAATATCATAGTGTCTAATGATGATATAAAACACAGTACTTACCAACAAACTCTCTATCTCTGTCTGGATGTAAAATAATACTCCAAAATGCTTGACAATGTCAGACAGTTTTCTTAGTATATAGTGAATGCTGAATTACTACTTGTATTGATTTTATGTCTATTATATTTATTTATTGTATTTATTGTTTTGCTCTGTTTCATATTGTCAGTGCTAAAATATAAGTTAAGATTTATCTATGACAGTTTGTATTTGACTTTGTGCTGTTTCTTTAGGTGAGGTTTCAAGATAGAGTTTCTGCCTCACTTTCACTTGATTAATTTTGTTCATCGACTATTTGGCCTAACTTTTATCAATGTGCATATACACTTAAAACTAAGCAACACATGAAGAGATACTCTCCTTGTCACTTGTACACACAGAATATGTACTTGACCAAACATTTTATTCAAGCGACTCACTGTATTTTCAGAATTTTATCATTGTTTTATCTAAGATTAGAGGAAGGGTCAGTATCTCAGAAGTATGACCCTATGACAATGATTAGATTGGTTGTTTTTTATGATCAGGCTTTGCTTGAAAATCTTTGAGTAAGTTTAATCATGACTAAAGACAAACTTTTGTTTTTATCAAGGCCTCATAGAATTAGGTTTAGAAGATCTAATAGCTGCCATTCTTGATTAAAACAACTGTGTGATACTTAATCATCAGAAGTTAAAGTGGGTAGGATAAGTGGAGATAAAAATATCAAACAAATTATTTCACTGCATAAATGCAGTAAATCAGGGCTCAAACTGGGCCACCACAGTTAAAATGTCTGGACACACCCCTGAGACTAAGGAGGAGCCATGCTGTCCATACAGCCAGAGCTTGATTTAAAATCACTGCCAGCTTCATGAGCTGTGAGCCAGAAAAGATTTAACAGACTGATTGTAAGGTATGTTGTTGAAGACGTGCTTCCTGTATCAGCTGCTTTCAGAGAACTAATGAGCAGAGGTTTGAGCTGAGACCAGAGGGTAACTGAAGCAAAAGAAGTTATATTTAATTTCTTTTGAAATGTTGCTACTCTGTGACTTTTTGATAGTGGGAACTGGTAATTGTCACTAGCTACTTGTTTCACTAACTTGCCCAACACTGGACATCTGTGTAATAAGACTGTGGATGTATGAAAACACAAACCAGGATCAAACTATGTCTGCCTTGCTCATTGTTTTGTAAAATGGACTAAAGAGACAATTGTAATTAATAACCTTTTCTCTGTATTTTAGTTTAATGTGAGCTGATGGAGTTTATTAAGGTGAACACTACTACACAACACACTCCACTTTTTTGTCTTCTATGGTGTTGAAGACATTTGAGCTGAATCAATGTTAACTCCTCAGTTTAATCCCCCCCCCCCCCTTTAGTCACTCGACACATCCATCACCAGCACCCAGCCTGCTGACAGCCCAGTGTGTGTGTGTGTCTCAGTGTGTATGTGTGAGTGTGTGAGTGTGTGTTTGTGTTTTCTCTACCTATCTCACTGTGTGTGGTCTACTTGCTGACACCTACACTGGCTGTCCATTTGGTCACACCTTGCAGCATTAAAAAACCTCCACCCACAGAGCTTCTGGCTGACGTAGAAATGATGTCATAGATTCTAAAAAAAAGCAAATGAAGTTTCTCATATTTAATAAAAACATTTTAATACCATACATTTAGTCAGACAGATGATATACAAAAAGAAACTCATAGTGAGTTGAATGTAATACTGTGGAAACGTCAAAGTGGCACTGTAATGGTTAATACATTCTTTGGGCAGGCACGTTTTTATCCCATTAAGGATCTGAAAAAGCATTTAACCAACATCAGAACTCATATAAACAGTTTCTACACAACATTTTACAAATACTTCTTTACAAAGTCGCTGATTTCTGCTGGTTGACATCTGCTGCCACAGTAACATGTCAAAGCTTCACAGACAGTAAACACGTCAGCCACACACTCCAGACAAAAAGCACCAACAATGCAGCTCCTTCAGACTTCTCTTGTCATTTACTGCGGTCACATTCCCCCTGTGCCTGACAGCAACATTGACTCTGCCCACAATAATAACAGTTTGTTTACAATAATACTAAAGAAGCACCAACTTTTGTTTGTTTGCCCTCAGCTAAACTTATTTAATTACAACAAGACATTTTAATGATAATGTGTCAAAGAATAAAAACACTGTGGTCTGTTTCTACAATGAAGGCCATCATACCTTCCACCATACGTTTGCAATGTTCTTGTTTGTAACATGTTGATGAATTTGCATAAAATAGCATAAAAATGTGTTTTTCTCTTGAAGACAAAAGGCTCTCTGTTTTTGATTAATGGCAACCAAACAGGCAACAAAACCATCCAAGAAAGAAGTTCAATGTACAACAGAAACATGATTTGTACAACCCAAATCCAACAAAAACACTCTAACATGTGAATAAAAATAGATTTTGATGTTTTGCAAATCATTTTAACCTAATATTGAGTTTGAAATAGTGCAAAAACATTAGATCGAATTTTTGAAACTGAAAGTGTTATAGTTTTATGAAAATATGTGCTCAGAGAAAAAAAAGCTCAGGGCAAAGCATGTTTACCAAATGTTATGTTGTATTACCTCTTCATTAACAACACACTGTTAATATTTGGGAACCGAGGAGACTGTGAGAAACAATAAAATGTGCCAATTGTTTTTAATAAGTGACAAGTCAGGACTGCAGACAGGCCAGTTTATACCTGTACTCTTCTACTACAGAGCCATGCTGTTGTAATATATACAGAGTCTGGTTTGGCATCTTCTTACAGGTACTATACAAGGTCTTTTTTGATAAAAAGGCGATGTCTTGATGGCAGCATATCTCACTCTAAAACCTGTATATACAGTTCAGCATTAATGGGGCCTCCCAGATGAGGAAGCTAACCATGTTATGGGCATTTAGGTATCTGCAAACTAACATATATGATGGCTTTCTAATTGTGTGCTCTAAATAGGAGACAAGTAATTCAGATTATTATCAGCGGAGAATACAGTGTCCATGATTTCCTAAAAGAATATCAGATTTTCCTCTTCACCTCAGTCCATTTGTTACAGGCTTGAGCACAGATGTTGCTGGCAGCATTTCTGGATCATTTATAAATAAATGTGGTTTCTTCTCTACATGGAAAGTCTTAAACTGCAGCGACAAACTTTGTACACATACAGTGTTTTTTTAATGTGATTTTGAGTCCATGCAGGGATTTCCACTACAGAGTCATGTTTGTTTTCAATGCAATGCTGTAGCCTTGTGCCTTATAAGGACATTTCCAGATTCTCTGAATCTTTTCATGAGTTTCATTCTGCAGATAAAGAAATCCTAAACTAACAAGTTACTGTTAACTTTGGGCTCAAGAACACTATTTTGAAATTGCTGAATTATTTTCTCACCCACTCTCTGACAGAAGAGTTAACCTCTTCTGAGAGACTCAAACACTCTGGAGACACTTTTGATAACCAGTCATGTTACATAATTGTGTGCGTAATTTAACCTTATTTGTTTGAAGTTGTAAAATATAAAGTTTACTATATTTGCAACCCATCCAATTTATCAGTATTTCTTAACATTTCACACAGCGTTCCAACTTCTTAAGAAATGGGGCTGTAAATAGTGGAATTTTATAGATGAGGAGCCACAGGTGGACAAATGAAATTAAGACCAGTTCAGATTAAAGATTCACAGCTGGATACAATAACTCAAGATCACTGCAGAGGGAAGTCATGGCGCTGCGACTGGTCTGACCAGCTCCATTTAATGTCAAGCCGTTAGCAGCCAGATATAGAACAAAAGGTATGGCGCCCTTTTCAACAGCTAGTCAGCTCGGTGCAGGCCAGCTGTTTAAACCAGATACTGCATGGCAGAGCTGTGGATGAGGGAAAAAGAGACTGACCTCTACAGTTTGTCTGAGAAGCAGCCATGTTTATACTTAGGGGGATTAGTCCATTGTTGTGAGTGCATTATCCACAGTCAGTCCCTCTTCACCGGCTCAGAAAGCTTTTGCGCTAAAGCGAGCCTTGGCCCAATGCAAACCAACACTGAATCGGTAAAAAACAAAACTCATATGAGTGATTTCTTGAGCAGAAATACAAATACACCGACATCTGAGTACAAACCTGTGAGAAGATTGGGTATGATTTTTGTGTAAATCTAGCCATGCTGCCTTCCTGACCTCTTTACTGTGTGTATGTGCATGAGCAGCGCTGCCCAGCTCTGAGCCACACAGACCTGCAGTTTCGTGCTTTAGGCTACGTCCACGACACAGACAGAGAGCAGACACCGTCTGGTCTGGTCGCATGTCGCATGGCAGGTTTAAGAAGCTACAGACCAGCACATTGCTTTGCAAGTAGCGGCAAGTTTGACCTGATCTTGTCTCAGATCTTTGGTCTGAGCCGACATGACCATGCTGTATAGTGTCAGACTGTAACGCTCAGTTACTTCATGAGATTTACTGTCCCAACCCTAACCCAACAGTTGGTGCAATCTGAGAGCTGTCTGTGCCTTGTTTGAAACTAAGCTTACGGTGACTTCAAAGACTCTCTGAGTATGTACATTTAGGTAGATCAGGACATAAAGGGACAAATGAGAGTGCTCTTCGACAAAACCTGTCATAAGACCTGCAAGAAATATGAGAAAAAGGGCGAATACAGTGACGCCAATTTCCCCCTTGGTTTGTTAAATCTGACTTTATTCAACCACTTCTGTCAGCCGGGGTCACAGTACCTTCATGAAGACATTGACTATAATCCTGAATGTAGTCTTTGGCCCTTTCTTAGACTCTGCAGCTCTTGTTCCTTCAGTTAAAGCTGTACCGCTCTTCAAACAGTGGTCATTACTTTCAGAGAACCAGTTCTGAAGCGTAGGATCTTCTTTTTTAGGGCATGGGAAGCCTTAATCTTGACAAAAGCCTTGGGCTGCAGAGAGGCTCCAGATGGAGCCGCGGGTGATGGGTGGGAAAGTTGAGGGGGTAGTTGCTGAGGCCAAACCAGACCGCCACTCTCATCTGAGTCACTGGACAGAGAGCTGGAGTCTGGAGAGTCAGCTTCACTCATGCTGGACTCAGTCTCTCCCTGACCCTGGTGAGGGTAATCCTCACTCGGCTGGGGACACAGGGGCACAGGGTCCCTCTCTAACAGGTACTCCATGTGTTGATGGTGGTGGGAGTGGTGGTGGTGTTGGTAGGCATATGGAGCGTGTGCAGGGCGAGATTTGCGTGCACGTCTCCCACAGTGCTCTCTCTGGTTTGAGGCTGAGGGGACCTGCACAGGAGCCTGCACAGGTGTCTGGTCAGCCTCATCCTGACTCAGCTCCTGAGTGGACTGCCAGCGGCGGTAGTTCCCCCCTCCGTGCTGTTGTTGTTTCTTGCTCTTTGATTGGCTACCGCGGCTTCCTCTTCCACCACTTCCACTCCCTCCTCCGTCCCTCTCGACTGTGTTGTACTTCCGCTCTTGATTTCTTTGCAGACTGTTCTCAGACTGAGACCTACAGGCCTTCTTCCCCGGCTTCCTACTGGCACCACTTTTGTCTTCATTGGAGCGACACTTCTTCGGGCCTCCCCTGGATCTGGAGGGTTGGATCTGAGATGCTGCCGGTGGCTGTTCTTGGTGGTGGTGATGATGATGATGATGATGGTGGCCTCTCTCCGGAGAGTAAGTGCTTCGGTTGGGTTTGTGCAGCACTGATCCCTTGTTGGGGTTGGAGTGGTGATGAGCATAAGCTCTGGTGGAGGCTCTGCAGGGCTGGGCTGGAATATACTCAGCGTTGACCAGCTGCTCATCAGGTAAAGGTGGTTGGAGAGGGGTGGATGGAGCTGGAGGGGAGGGGTTGCTGTGGTACTGTTGGGGGGAATCAGGCTCACTGTTGCTGGAGTCTGGCTGGGCTTGCAGCACTCTAAAAGATGGATAATCCAGCATGGTAGAGCAGGAGGTATTCATCATAGGGGTTGGCCTTGGCTTGTGATAAAGCCCTGGTTGATGCTGGACACTTGGGTGGAGGTGATGGTGGTGGTAAGGGGGTGGAGGACTTTCAGTAAACCCTGCTCCTGGGTTACACTCCTGATCGATGTAAAGACCAGGCTGTGGAGCGGTTTCCTCTAAACTCTGGGATGGAGGGGAGGGATCTTGAACAGACGCCTGTTTGGGTGAATGTTGCTCCTCCTTGCAGCAGAAACTACTTTGTCTCACCACAGTAACAGCTCGGGTGTCATGAGCCAAGCTGGTGCGGGGCTTTGACGGCCGTGTGGGCAGGGCTCTGCGCTGGATCAGTCCAATTATATAAGTCTCTACCTTCTGGGTTTGTTGGAAATCTTCCTGACTTTGGTCGACGACCCTCATCTCCACTAATGCATCCAGAGTAGGAAAGCCTTTTATTGGGTCTTCCTGCCGTGTATCTCCGGCCTCCATCTTTCCTGTCCCTGCAGGGGCTGAGAGGGAGCGAGGGAGTCCGGGGTGGGGAATTGACTCAAAAGACCTACTGTGTTTGGCAACAAGGACCTCGCCTGACAAAGAGAGCAAAGACATGGTGATTAGAAACACTGTAGTTACAGTTTCTGTGAATTTTTTCTCTTTTTGTCTTTGTATTTATTTCTTTTCCAAAGACTGGGTCTACATTATGATCTGAAACAGTAATTTATAAACAGAATTTGATTTCACACTCACTATAACGATTTGTATATTTACCTTTGTTTTCTTCATAAATCTCAGCTAGCTGCTAAAATTATTTGTTTATCTATATCAGAGCTGAGAAAACCTCTGAAAATGGTTAAACTGCTTTCTCTCCTCTTTTGAGGAACATCTTAGCCAGACTCGCTAAAATGCTGTCAGCTCAGTATCTTGCTAAATCTGATTGAATCAGTTTTCTAAAATCTGCACTGACTGACACACTTCTGGTAAGTTTGGCTTGGCTAACTCTCAGTAAAAGGTCCACATATAAGTCTCATGATAGATGATGGGCACATTTCACAGAAGTAACAGTGAAACATACGCCGCATAGATCACAGCTTTGAACCAGAGCACAGATTAGTTCATTGGAAATTTTTACACATGAATTCCCCTGCCGTCTATCTCACCTCTCTAACTCACAATGCAAATCACACTTACAATATTCAGGCAAAAAAAAACCATAAACTTCTGCAGCTCTCTGCAGTTTGCTCTAGTTTTGCATGCTATGAAGAGATGAGTTGTTAGGATTTCCATGTAATGCTGCTCAGAGCTGTGAGCTCTTATCCTGAGAGTGCTGAAATCCATCTACATATATGATGAGCTGAGTGGAGAGAGGATGCTTCTTACTATTCATTTATTGCAGTATCGATTTATGTGATCCAAATGTCACAGGTGCTACACAATTTTATAAGGTGAACTAGAAAAAACAGCTCCTTTAGATCAGAAAACAATTGAAAACACTTGTATGTAATGGTACAGGTAAAATGAACAACTGACAGCCACAGACCAATTTAATCAATTTTTATTACTATGGCAGTAATATTTAAATGCATAATGTACGGATAGAGTATTACTGGATCACCCAGAGACCGAATTGCTGCTGATATATGTATATGCTTTTTTTACTGCTGTGCATCAACTATTTGGGTTGTTAGCACATTTGTGAGTTCTATGTTTTTGGGCTTCAGTTCATTTGCATAGAAAAGAGCTGATATCATCTGAATTAAATCCATAATAAGTCATTTAAATGGATGTTCACAACATCGGCCCACAGAGGCCCTATTTGCTCAGCAGCACAGCTTGTGGTGCATTTAACCCTTTCCATATGCTCTGTGAATTAGACCATATCTCTTCCTGTTAGTACTAGTTTATCTGGCACAAAGCTGCATAATCACTTCGTGAATCAGACCCTGAATTAGAGTTTAGTTGTACACATTTAAGCTGCGTCACACATTACTTCCTCAGATAAACAAGTCATTATCAGTAAACCCTAAGACAAACATGAAGCCTTGTGTGGTCTTACCACTCACACAAATGTAGTATAATTATGTTGATAAATTACCATCACCATGAGATCACTGCTGCCATGGTAAAACAGTTTTTCTTTCCATCTCAAATGATGTTCTCTAATGTTTGTTTGCCAGACACCCAAAGGCATCCTTAATGACCTCAGTGTCTGCAGCAGGCAGAGAGACTGCTCCTGATTATCACTGTGAGTCAGCACAGAGATAACTCATCCTCTGAAAAAAAAAGTCAAAGTGATACTCAGGAACAATATCTGGTGATTCACTCTGTGGTTCAGGAGAGATTTGTTCAGTGTTAGCACAAACAAAACAAACAAAGCTGCAAAAGTGACATCAATCTGTACCAAAAAAACTGAAACTACAGGTTTTCATGATGGAAAAATAAGCTTGCATGGGTCCAAGAAGTCTGTTTGAGAACATGAGCATATATAATTTCACCTGGACTGAGGGGGGTGTCCTCCAGATCAGCAGGGGGATCTGATGGTTTGACCTCAGTGTTGACATTTAGCTCTGCTACTTGCTGCTCTAAAGACGCCTTTATGCCCCAAGGTGTACACTGGAGACCGCTCTGAAACACACAGAGACAGAAAAAGGACAGTGTCAACACAGAAAGCTTCAATGGGAACATTTCTTAAAAACACAAAGATGCAGCAATACAGGCAACAGTGTTTTATTTTACGAGTGCCCCCCTCTGTTTCATGGCATCTTTACGGTGAGTGGACTGCATTTTAAGTACAACGAGGGGTCAGATGACTAAACACACACGCACACACTAATAATACACTGGATATTTCAAACACTAAACATTTGTAATACATCTAATCATTTCAACTGTATAACAGGGATAGAATTTGGGATCACATAGGAGAAAGTGGAGTCCGGGGTCAAACTGCAAATTCACCACCAGTAGGCCTGTCTTTAGACTCTCAAAAGTAAACTTCAACTTAGGCTGAAGTGTCTCCCTTTTTCAGCTTATAAAAATAAACAGACATTATTTCACCTTTCTGTGAGCTGGAAATGGAAACCCATAAAATAGTGCTTTTTAGTGGGGCAGCAAGAATGAAAGGTCTTTATGGGCTAGTCTGAGGTTTTAGGGTATCATTTGACAAAGTCATGGTTTCAGAACTACTAACATTCGAATCTCACAGTTTCCACAGTAAGAGGTAACATGTTAGCCTGCTAGCTGTGGTTAGCTAGCACGCTACGTCAGTCTGTTTGCTTTCCGTAGAGCTGTGTCCAGTGAGCAGATAGCTTAGTAAGAAGCGTCTGAGTACACAGAGAGACACCACTGCAACTTGGAGTGTTTATTTAGCGTTTCATTAGCCACTCTGGCCACTAGCAGTATGGTTCAACAAAGTGCCAGTGTTGCTCCACCAGCCAACCAAACATAGGCTAGATGCAGCAGAACTAATCACCAAGGTAACCAAGGGAAGTAGGAGCTTATCAGATGACCATTTGAAAAAGCACAAAAAAACTGAAAAGTCAGTGTTTAGGACGGTTCTTCGTTCATTGCAATAACAGTATAGCATTATAAAGCTATAGCACTATAGCATTATTCAATATTATCCTGAATGGTAGAAGTAATGGTGGAACTAGTGTATGTGTTAGCCATTAACATTTAAGAATCGATCATTAATGTCATTATTATTCTAACATAAAACACATGCTTAGTCAAGCATGGGTAGAATGACTCGACAGAACAATGCTTGGTACTATTGGAGGAACAACTTGACTCCACCCACTCCACCTTTGAGCCTTTAACACAGACAGTGAGGTGTAACAGAGACAGAACAGCCCCGTCCTTAAACTGTGCAGTAGAGGCTTATCTATTCAGGACCGTCAGGGTGATTTCCTGTCCTCAAACTGCAGCAGTGAACCCCCCCGCACCTCCCACCCCCACCACCGAGTCTCTTGGAGCATGAACTTTCACTGACCGCACAAACTCCTGATCGAGATTCCTCCGAAATCAAATCAGAATCTCCAGCATGAGAACAACTTCAACCACCTGTCATCACTAGATTTAAAAGTGTGAAATCAAACGCATGTAACACACATTCTCCTGTAAGATTCAGACCCATCTTTGTGCGTCACAAGACTTCACACACATGCAGGCCTGGGTGAATGTGTGTGTGTGTGTGTGTGTGTGTGTCTGTGTGTGTGTCAAGCATGCACTGTATAAAGGGGTCTGTGTGTGGGTTTAAGCAGCTACTTATGTGAGACCACACTGACTGAATAGCTGCTTGTTTTCCTCATGTGAGTGCACACACACACACATATATATGCTGATTGCTACATACACAGACATACATCCATATAAAATACACACCCCCGTGCACGCACATTTGCACACACCTTTAATTCAATGGAAGCTGTGAGCTGTGAAGCCGACAGTCGGACTCTCCGTGGTTATAAACTCCTGAGAGTCTCACATCATAAACACTCGGCTCACTTTAACAGAGTCAAACTCAGGAGCTGATCAGTGTGCTCAGTTTGGGATACTTTCTCCTCTGATTTTGTCCTGTTTTCTCCCCTCACAGAAATGCTCTGCTGGTAAGTCTGATGAGTTGACAAGAATAATATTCACTCTGGCTTGATGGTCCTGCAGAAATATGCAGCAGCGCCTGAAATGAATAACACTAACACATGAATTCAAAACTGCAGAGGGGAAGAATGAACCAAATGTGCACTCCAGAAACACAGGATCTCTCTGTTTAGCACATCTGTTCAGCAACCAGGCATTTCAGAATGAAACTGAGACAGGCTGACACGTATTAGGCATGTATGTTTCTGTTAACATGCAGAAGAAAGTGGCGAACAGACAGACTCAGATTCTCAATGTGAATGGAGACCTCAGCCATATCCACACATGCACTGCACTTCTGAACATGTCTTACCCTCTACATGAGCAGGTAGTGCTTTGGACGATCAAATGAATCATTTATTGTGAATAATTGACGATAAATATGTAAGAACAGGACTGATCTTCAGTTGCCCCATGGACACCAACCCCCTTGAACAAATTTTAGGCATTAAAAACTCCAGCAGAAATAGAGTCAATCTTGTCACTGATGGTTGCTTTTGAATATCATAAAATGCATTGACACAATTTTCAGTCGATTTCAGGAACGTCAAAAAATCCTCATTGTAATTTTAACAGTTAACGTTTAAATCTTGTTGCATTTGGTCCATTCCTTTACACTGAAACAACTTTTTTGGCAATGGAAATCTTTTAAACTTCCAGGGTGAATAACTTAAAACTCCACCCTCACTGTCCCTTTTTTGGCAATACACATACCTTGTAAAAAAAAGCTGACGTCACAGAATCAGATATTTGGACTGGTATGGCTCCAAGTCCACAACTTCTCCTCTTTTCAGACAAAGTTTTAGATTTTCTCCCTTAGTTTTTTTTTGTTTTTTACTTCCTTGTGTTGCTCTTTCGTAGTGTTTTATTACAAAGTCATAAAGCCAGTTATTGGCCCGGCACTCAAACTTCAACCTTTTTGTTCATTTTGCAGATACAGGATCACACAGACATAGTTTTCCCGATATCAACAGATTTTCTTTTTAAACTAAGAAGAAAGACATCCTCCTATAAGGAGCTACATACAAAGCCTTGTTGAAAAAGAAGAAAAGTCCTCCTGTTTGACTCAGATTTAAAGACTAAATAGACACGTAGCCATTTGAAAGATTAGCAAAGATAAACTATGTAAGTGTATGTGGGGGTGTCGGTGTGCTAGTGAGGGGCTGGATGTGGGGGAGGACTGCTGTCTGCTGCGTGGACTTATGCTACGTGTGTTTATGTACAAGCAGCTGCCTTCAACAAAAACTACAAAACTAAAACTATTTAACATGTTGAACTTTTCTGAGAGCATCCACTGTCACCATGGGAACAAAGATAGAAAAAAAAGAAATGAGGAAGGAATAAGACTTGGCCACCCTGCAATGAGAGGAGAATAAGGGAAAGCTATGAGGGCAGAGGGACAGGAAACATGGATTAATGGTGGGAATGTTTCAAAAGAGTAAAAACAAACAGACACAGAGGGGGAAAAAAGAGCAGGCGTCCACTGCAGCCCTGGTAAGAGCGCTCAGTCTCTGCTCAATCTGACGGTTTGATTGTGTTCTTGTAGTACCCTATTTCTCAACATTATACCCTGATTTTAGAGAGCACGTTTCGCCTTTATCCCAGTCCAGGAAAAAATAGATTTTGCTACCTGGAGAACTCTCTACCCCTGATTTCAGCTGCTGACTACCTGTGCAAAACAAACATGGCAGTGACAATCTTGCACTCGAAGTAAAAGAAGAAGAAACTACATTTTGTTGACTGGAGCAGCTACACTTGCACTTGGCCAAACAATGATTGGCCCACTCAGAATCAGTGAACTCCATCATTACTGCGTCCTTCCAGTCAGAGCTGCAAATCTTTACCCATTGCTCTTTTGTCCTGTATGGTGGCAGTAACAAACTTACACCAGTCAATCCCATGTTAAATATTTTCTGTCTCTTTCTTCTGTTGTACCTGGAAATAAGGTGAACAAGCCGAATATGCAATCCCATGTTGGTCACATTGAACCACAGTGGTCTCATTTTCTCAGCTTCAAAATTGCTGTGGTTTGTGTTATGAAAGATAATCATCACAGGCGTCTGCACAAATAAGGTGCAGTTATCTGAAACCAGGATATTAAAATTTTTTTGTCATGAATATGGGGATAGGAATAACCAAGTCTCTATGTGTGTGCACCAAATATGATCAAAACCAGGACATGGTTCATAACCGGCATTCTCAAGTCCACGTAAACACACCCGCTGGTTTCATCTATGGCTGGACTCTGTTAAACTGCAGAAACATCTCTCTGTCTGGGCCAGCCTCAGTGATGTAAGTCCCTCTCTATTGTTTCAGCAGACTGTCTCTGTTATGAGCAGAACTGATCCAAACTCCAGCTGCTAAGCTTCTGAATCCAACTCCTGATCTCTTATGTAGTGATGGGGATCAGATGGAAACTTGTTCCACTGATATCAACATGATTTGCCTTAATACTTATCAATTTCCTTATCAGTGTCCTATCTAGGAAGCAATCATGGGGAACAGAAGAAGCAGTCTGTGCCCTAGTAGTGCCCTAGTACACTCTACAATGTTGTCCTCACTATACAGACTTGAACCTTATTCTAACTTGATGTAAAATCCACTAGCTTTGTGAGACCAGTGATTTCCTAAGATGTACCCTGTGCCATTTTGCTTCTTTGAGGGGCTTTTCAGTCCCACTCTGAAGATCAGTATAATTTCAGAGACTGTCCAGGAGGAACTTTAGTGAAATAGTGGAATCAACTAGTCAGAGGATGTACCTGCAAGGCCTTCCTTCCTCACATAAAAACACAGGAACAGACTGGACTGATATGACAATAAATAATGGCATCAGTATCAATTAAGTCTTAACCGTTCCTATCACGAATCTCATGAACTAACAGCCCTGGTTCCCTCTCCTAATACACACCAGCTGCTGGTTTCTTATTGAAGTCCATTCAATCCCTTTAAAACACAGTAATGTGAGGTTGTTTGAAACTAAGCCCAGAAACAACTTTAGTATAAAGTTTTATTAGGATAAAATCTAAAGTTGAGTCTCTTATTTTTTAGCTTTACTAGAATCAGATTACTTAAACTATCCTTGATGATATCAGAAAAACTGCAGATCGATCTGCACTAAATTGTTGATGCAAAAAGGTAAAAATGATCTCCCACTGTTGATGCTGAAAGATTTTACCTTCTGTTGTTTTACAGGATCAAATGTCAAACATTTGCTTTTTATAATGAGGGAGACAGCTGCTGTTTTTGTCTATTCTGAGAGTAAATGAGGAGTCACTGGGTTTGCTCGGCTTGAACCTGAGCTCCTCTGCACACAGCTCACTGCAGGCTAAGCTAAAGCTGCAGGAAATTGGAAATATGACTGATCTAGGAACAAGAATTGAGAACATTTTGTGCCAACATTTGCAAAGATATCCACATATTTGTATCTTTAAGGCATAAATCAGCAAAGAAGTTGTTACATGACATGTTTTATGTTTTCAATGGTTATTTTATAGCCGAACTACTCTTCAATTCCAGCCCTGGTGTGTGGTAATAGACAATGCCTTTGCTCCATACAGTGTGTAGGTTGAAAATTCACTAAGATTTTTATTTCTTTGCAGGAACCACATTAATATATGCAAAATCCCCTCATGCATATAGCTAAAGGGACATTGTGCTTCATAGAGAGATCACTTCATCATACATCAGTGTCTGTGGATGGGCTGAAAGCTTGTCACATCTATGACATGTCCATGCAGACTCTTCACAATGAAAAACTCCAGTGTGTTACCATATAGTTTTGAATGTTTCATGCTGAGGGTAGAGAGCTGAAAAAGCCTGACAGAATGAGATGACGCACATGCTCTCGGTCACCTCGGCATGTTTGGACTGCAGACCAGAACAGCACTGTTAAAACCAGCATGCTGACACTGGACCATATATGGCCTTCTGTTCATCAGTGTGGCAGCTGCTCCACCTCCACCAACACTCCTGATTTTCTGTCTGCAGAGGGTGGATCTACAGTGCCCAACAAGTGCAACCACACAACAATAACAAGCCAACTATCTGCTCCAACATATTTAAAACAAACACATCAGAAATGGGCTGTAAATAAAAAGTTACAGATTAGATTAATATATCAACATCCATCATGTTGTGGAGGGAAAGTCACAAAGACTTGCAAACAGAGAAGACATTAAAAACCCTGTAGATTCCATTTCAGAGCCATGAGGCACTCAGTGCAAAAGGCTCATTGTGGACTGGGGTTATGGTGGGAAGAGGCAGTGAATTAACTGATTATCAGACCATAAAAAAACAGACGCCAGAGCAGAGTGCCTCTCTGTCTGTCACTCATCGCTGACTACAAACATGAAAAATACACAACAGTTTGTGAAGGTCTTTTTGAAGCCTAATCTAAATTCATGATAGACTTCCACAAGGCTTTGAATTTTCAGGGTTGGATAATTTGCAAACATTTGGAAATTGTTTGAGCCACTGAAGCATGATTGCATCTGCTGGCCACCATATAAAGGACCATTAAATTGTCCACTTTAGGTTTCCCAGACAGGTTAGGAGTTACCTCTGCAGCTAAATACAACTACAGCTGCACAGTCAGAGGCCTTTTGGGGGTAGTAGGCCTACTGTAATGTTCTCACAGGACTTCAGTGAGAGCACTGCAGAAAAGTCAGAGGACTTTAAAGGTACAGTTTGTAGTATTTAGAGGTATTTATTAGGGGTGGGAGAAAAAATCAATACAGCATAGTATCAGGATATTTTGTCTGGTGATACATCGTATCGTCTCATTTACCAAGTATAGATTTTTTCAAATTAATTGTTAATATGAAGTAAAATCTATCCTAATATAAAAATAAAATCAACTTTTTGTCCAGTGAGGTTGGCAGAGGTGACATCATAGAGCAGAGGAAAGTTAGTTCAACTAATATAGCAGCACCCAGGGAAAGATATTAGGAATGCAAGCAGGGCGCTAATGAGATGGACCTGACACATGAGGTTTGCAAGATGTGTTACATGAAAATAATATACTGTGTAAATAAGACAAACATAAAAGAAAGACAAATGCTAAATTAGCTAAACAGTTTTAAAAAATGGTATAAATCTCACTATATTGTATCGCAATACGTATTGTAAAATGATAAATATCGCAATTATATCGTATTGTGGCCAAAGTATCATGATAATGTCGTATCGTGGGACCACTGTTGATTCCCACCCCTAGTATTTATCAGGGCAGACTTGGCAGACATACAAAATAGTGTTCATAATTACCAGAGTATAAAAGCAATATTGTTTTTGTCATCTAAGTTTAAGCTTTTTAAATCTAAACTGGAGCAGGTTCCCTTATGCAGAGGTCGCCAAAAATGCATTTTGTATTTTTGTAAGTTGCCATGCAAATAGCACCACTTGGAAGATGAAGTATAGAGGAAAAAACTGGTAGAAACTTCTCCAACAGAGGATCATTTTAACATGCACCACATCAGCTTCTTGTCCTAGAGGGGGGTGAGCAAAGGAGTGTTTCAATTTAACATTCACATATCTATAAATATTCCCATTTCCACACAAAAACTCTGAACAGATGCAACAGCCTACCACACAACAGCAGGGAGGGTAACAACAGCTAGCCAGATTGCAAATTTCACTGCACAAAAATACAAACTCCCACTTCTCGCTACAAAGCATCAGTTAGTAAGATATGTTGTCAGCTGGTGCCAGTCATTAAACACAACAAATGTTTCCATCAGCTGGAAATGAACCATCGCAGTGAGCACACCAGAAAGAGGCTGAGTTAGTGTTTCCTGCAGTTTTCTCTTCATGCTCGTTGTGTCCCTGCAGTCAGTACGGCCACCAGAGCTGAACCTCGGCACCATCAGTCATGCCTTTCATGCACATCACCATGAAAAGTGAAGCGGGAGGATAAAACCAAATAATACAGTTTTTTAAACACTAATTATTTCCCTCTTGAGTTAGTGGAGTCTGGGGGTCTTTATGATCCACTTTGAGACTTTTATTTTTTGCTATGGTTTGTACTTTAACAAACCTTTTTGCTACCCGGCCAAAGTAACTGGCAGTTGTGTCTGTAGGCTTCAGTTAAATCTAAATGACTGATGTGTTTCTGTCATTTGCTAAGTTGTCTTTACATTCCTCTTATTTCCTCAGAGCTTAGTGGGTGGGTGGAGGATTAAAGTCTGTTTTAGCCTCAAACGTTTGAAAATGAAGCTTCACAGCTGTGACTTTATGTAATCAAGTCATACTTTTTGTTTTGGAGACCTTACAAAGGAACCCTCCCTCTCCCCACAGACCCCCACAGACACAAAAAGCCAGCAGAGCACATTCATCACTGCCCTTAGTGTTTGTGAGTACACACTGTACACACTCTGAGCACACACACACTAACACAGAGTCACTAGGACAGTCACAGAGCATCACTGTAGCTCACTTAAGCCACAGATGATTAATTGCTTAAGTGGGAATAAGCAGCAGCAACTTCTAGGGCTGAAAAATGAAGTGAACACTGAAGACCAAAAAGCAGCAGACAGTGTTCACTAGTGGTTATATCCTGTAGTAGAAATAAACATGTATGACCCTAATTTTAAAAAAAAAAAGTTTGGAAAGCGATAAAAACATAATTTGATTGTTTACATATCATTTAAAACTTAATTTCATATTAAGTTTTCAAGTTTTAAAAGTAAAAAGTCCACGTCGCTTGACAAAGTATATTGGCTGCTTACAAGTTTAGGGTCCATCCTAAACTAAAGGTTTCACCAAGTGTTTTCAATGAGGACTACAGGCAGACATGTTGAGCACCTGGACTCTTCGGCTACAGAGCCATGCTGGTGTAACACATGAAGACTGCGGTATTGCATTGCTTATATATACAAGATGTTCCCTGACAAAGGCATTGTCCGGATGTCGGCATGTGCTGCTCCAAAATCTGAATATATTGTTCAGCTTTAATGGAGCAGCATTAAGACAAGTAACCCATGTCACTGGCACTTCTATATCCCTTCAGTCTGATGAATCACTCAGTCTGATACCATCTCTCTGTGGGTAAACTAGCTCATTAAAGTCATGGTGTACATTGTTTATGTATGATATCAAATTCCACTCTCCTCTTCAGCTCCACTTTCTGATTTGAAAACACTAATCTTAGGCTAAAAGCAACACACCTACTGCTAATATGCTGATCTTCTGTGTCTTCGAAAGGCAGTCACAGACCGCTGAGTGACATCATGGTGGCTACATCCATCATTTATCCAGACTAATGTTTAGTCAGCTGCTTCAGGGTTTAATGAAACTACTTCACACTCATGATCCTGCCTCTGTTTTCACGTCAGCACACGACATTTATTCCCTTCCACTCACTGCAGCAAGATCATCAGCATTACTCTGTGCTTTCATGATCATCATTGTTGGTATGTAACCAAACAGACGCACACACTTACACACACTTACACACACACACGCAGATCTCAGCATGCCCCTCATTAGGCCCCTGACATGCAGGAGGCCACAGTGAAGGTTGGGCTGCCTCTCCAGCTGCTGTGGGCCGTCACATGGCTGTCAGCAGATCCTGCTGAAGAATAAATACACAAACTACACTACACTAACACACACAGACAGTCTGCATCACACACAGGAGCTCCTCTACCTCTTCTTTCATCTCATCACAATCAGACACAAACTCAGTCAAGCTGGCTTATAGCAAAAAACGTCAGAGTTTGCATTCACAAACTTAAACATAAGTTCAACATTTCTGACATGTGTTTGACATGAAGAATTCCCGCGCTTTAAGCTGGATCATAAACAGGGCTTGTCTGTTTATACCAGCTCCAAAACCATCACACATATTACACACCAGGTCACACATTTTTTGAATCACACTGTAAAGATTAGTGAACATGGCAGGAGGAATGATGGGAGGGTGGAGGACTGAGACTGAACAGATGTGGGAGCAGATTTCAGGTGAGTACAGGCAGACAGGAATAAAACAATAGACATAAAATGAGAGCTCATGATGACAGAGAGAGCACAGGCCAAAGTGAGAGTGCAGTCAGGGAATAAAACAGCCTCATGTTCACTCAGCACTTGCTAAGGCCGGTCTTTTATGAATAGAGCAGCCATATATTGACAGCAAGAGTTGGAAAATACCATTTTTATAGCTGTAATTTAGATTCAAATGTTTGGGGAAGTAAGTAAATGCAAACCTTACATTTACACTTCATCAAACTGTGAAAAAAAGTCTGAAATTTTGTTCTTGAACATTCAACAAAAATTTTTCCAAAAAACACTTAAAGTAACTTTATTTCCATGACCACCTGTTCTCTGACCTACACTGAGATTTACAGTCCTGCAGTGAAGTTAACATGGTTGCTCTGCAGTAACTCTTATAATCCACAGTAGGCTAATGGAAATGAACTTTTACTGGACTCAGACTCACCTGGATAAACCAGGTGTTTTCCTCATCTGCCCTAAAGGAACAGCCTCCAGATACTGTAAGGGACCGTCAACAACCTCACAGGGAGAATACTGTGAACAGACTTAAAGGGGCAATGAGGACAACAGTATCATGAACAAATGTATAACATAAATCACAGACACCAGTGAGACGCCTTCGTCAGCTCATAGACCCCTCTGACCTTTCACATCCTGGTCCAGGCTGTGTGATCGAGGCTGTAATCTTTAAAAGCTTTTAACATCTGGATTATTTTATCAGAGTGCAGTGATCCTTGAGTCTCCACAGGTTGCCTAGCAACTTCAACCTGACAAAAAGATTCATTAAGTGATCGTACCTACCCCTGGTCAACAAACACTCAGAGGAAATAAATACCTTAAAACTTTAAACAGTAAAATATTTTTATGTTAATTACAGTGAAGTAGGGCAGTGTACCACTGTCAGTATAGGCACTACTCAACAGACCATCCCATCATAACATAGATAGACAGCACAGGTGAAATATTCATTTTATTTTAATTTGTTTTATTTTATTATCTTGTTGGTTACATTAGGACTAACAGATAGTTAACTATGAAATATGAACCGCTGTTTCAAAAGTTGGTCATCTAAGAGCTCTTACAGATGTTTGTGTATTTCCTTTTTCATTATCAAGCATCCTTTGCTCCATTTGCCCTTGCACTGTTGTTGTCCTAACTGCAGTCGGTGTGACTAATGTCATTAACATGCTAGTGTTATACTTTTCTATTTTTGTATGTACCAAGCAAAGTATAAATGCATTATTTGTGCACCCATACTTGACCAACAACACAGATTCTTCTTCTAATTTTCAAAACATAGAAATTTCACATAATAGATATACTTCTCTCACATCAACATGACTGTAACTCCTTTCATATTTCTCTTTTTCTTTATTACTGACCAACTCTTAACTCTGTAGGCTCTTCGGTCACTTCACATGTATTTCTGACTATTGTTGTGGATTATTCTATACTACCGTACTTAACCATCTAGACAAATTTAATCACTGACAGTAAATCGTTTTATTTTTTCTCAAGTCTGTAAAGAGTCTGTGGTCATAGCTAAACAGGGCTGAACAGGCCATTTAAAGTCATTTAATAATGAACAAACATGTTCTTGGATTATAAATTATTGCCAATTTACAAAGTCCATCTGATACAGATCTACATACGATCGTGAGCTTCAGTTGTTTTTATCTTCTAAATCAGTCAGTCTGTTTTTTCAGAGGGTCTCTCTGTTGAATTTGAGACAGTTTAACCCTTTATCTGATCACTGTTGTTCATAAACACTGCTGGTATCCTACTGTCCCTCCTGCTATTTCAAGCATCCATCTGTCAACAGCCCTGCAGCTGTGCAGACACCTTAATGCTGCAGCATGAGGCTCAGAGTGAGACAGAGACTGGGGCACGTGTGGGTCTTGAGTACACTCAATTACTACATTCTTGTACTTCATGAAGTAAATGCTTTATGCTCAGTAGATCTTTGTAACTCTCTGACAGATGACCAGTGATTAGGATGAGGATTCCTCAGCACTGATAGAGTCCGGCTGCTTGTTTTCCTCTACAGTATGTTGTTGTTTCCATAGTTTCTTTGTCTTGGAGCTCTTCACTGGCCACTCAGTGAGCTGCCTCATGTTCCAGTCTGAGTAAAGCCTGATGGTGTACTCGTGATCCTTCATGCAGACGGGCCTGCATTGCTCTCTATCTCAGTCACCGGGGAGGGGTCAGATCATCCCCACAGTGCACAAACCCTGCAGGCTCAAACTCAGGGAGAGGAGCTGGAGGGATCCCAGAGAAAACCAAGCCTTATCTCAGTCATTTGTTTCACAAAACTGGGCCAGAGTTTGCAGAGTATCATCATGTCTTTGTCTTATTCAACATGTGAAGAACGCAAACATGGTGACGCCCTTATTTCAAACACAGCGTCCTGTTTCTAACCCCTACCTGCGCCAGCAACAGAGCTTGACGGTTAATTGCATTTGTGATAACAATAAAACGTGATAAAACACATCACATGACTTACAAGCAAGAGTAGAACAGCAGCCGGCTAAAATAGGAAGCATCAACTTAGCACGCCATGCTTTGACCTGTAGCACAATGGCTTTAGGCTTGACATAACCTGACACCATGTAAACTTTTGTGACAAAGAGGAACAGTACTTTGATTGTGTGAGACTCTGGCTTTTGAAAAAGAAAATGCTGTTAAGCCTCAGGTTTTGTGCAGAACCTTCCTTGCTACCTTTGCTTTTATTCTTACACACAAAGCCATAATAGTTAGAACACTAAAATGCCAACACCTCGTGTGTCAAGTCAGCCAAACGCCACTTGACTGGATGGAAATGTTATCAGTATAACTTATTTGAGGGTAACTCAAATTTGCAGGGGTGGAAACAGGAGATTTTCCTTACTGCAACAGACATGAATCAAACAGAGGGATGGAGGTTTAATGAAAAGACCAGACTCCAGTGTTTAAGGCACAGATTACATATTGAAAATGGTAAGTTAATACCTTGAGTGCATGTGTGAGAGAGAAAGAGAAGGAGACCGTTTATGAGTGAGAGTGTGAGTTTCACGGTGTGTAAGGGAGAATGTTAGAGTGTGTGACAGTGGTGGCCTTGTATCACACTCACTCACTCACATTACATGACTTACAGTCATAACTGCTTTTGCAGGATTGGTTAAAGAATCCAATCCAAGAAAGAATCCAATGAGATTATTGTCAAATCATTCTGCCTTAATCAGCAAAGTCAGAAAAAGGGCAGCACAGTTTCATTATCTGCTCCAAAGGTTCATACAGTAATTATCATTTCTCTGGGAAACGCAGACTCTGTCAACAAACATTTCTTACTTTTTTGTTTGTCATGTAAAGCAGCCAGGATGCAGCAAAGTCTCATTCTGTTGCTGTGTGCATAAAGAGATGAGATAAGATAAAACAGACTCAACAGTCCCACTGAGAAAACTTGCCTCAGACCACACAGTCACCTGATTTAGTGATGTACACTAAAAATATACCAGTGCTTTAATTCTGTGCATCTTAAGACTTTAGGGATGTCCTGAAGTAATTCCCAACCGGGGGACCAGCAACTTGAGCCCATCATCCTGCATCAGCTGTCCCGAACGGATCATCAAGGGCATTTAGTTCATGGTGATTGCACCATTTTCCTCCTGCTAAGTCCTTGCTGCAGCACAGGCACGTTCAGTATGCGGTGGAACATAAACCTGTGAGTAACTTTTTGTACCTGACCATTCTTGATTTCCCTAAAAAATAATAATAAATGAGGATTTTAGTCAAGTGGTTCAAAATGCATGAATGCTGACTCTACATGACAGTAGCTACCTTGTGGCTAAAATATAATTGATAAAAAAAAATATTTGAAACTAAAAAGTTAAAAGAGTCCAACAGCCACTTACAATACTACAGCTATGTTCAACAGCATACATTTAACCCTGCAACTCTATACCCTTCACTAACTGCCGACCAATTGGGACTGGTAGAGAAGGCCGTCAAGGATTTAGGAGCTGACGTGGGTTGTGAATGCAGAGACTGCAGCTACAGCTGGTGTGATCCCTGCCCTAACAGTCCTGAAATGCATCCTTTCCTTAGAGAGGACCACCGACCAGGGAGCTTAAGCTTCAACCTTGCCTCCAGTTTGATCCACTTGATTACATTAGTGAATCCTCAATACAAAGACAAGTCTAGTGAATGATGTGCCTTTTCACCACCAATCGAAGCTCCTGTGAGGGATTTTTTGTGTCGGTTAATTTCGGTGCCTTCTGTGGACATAGTTAGGATCTTATCTCCTTAAAGATCTTGTCCTGCACACATGAGTTTCTTCTTTGTGACAAAAACTTCATCCTGGTCCCTTGAAGCAGTTCAATATACCCCTCACTGTGAATAGCTGCTGTGAACATTTAGAAAAGAGGTGGTCTACAGTGTGCTGTCAATATCGAATACATACCCCCTCGCTGCTTACACACACACACACACACACACACACACACACACACACACAGAGTTGTTTTTCTTGTTGCTGATGGTCATGTTTGATTTTGGAAGTCATTAAAAGACATCACTTTCAGTTTCAGTGTGTTTTGAATCCAGCTGAAAACTCCTCATGGGAGCTTTAATCACATGCAACAAGTATAGCTCTGTTACCCTGGCAACTACAAATATTGGCTCTGGACTCGGTATTGGTAGATATCCAATCTTTTAAAAACATCAGATAGGGGTCTGAAAAAGCTGGGGAGGACTCCCCTACATGGCATGCTGATGTTATGCTCATGAACTGTGTGATTAGGTGTTCTGTACTTTTCATTTGAGGTCTCTTAAAACCCTCACCATGATCAGCTCAGGACATCAAACCAACCTCACCGCCAGTTTCTAAACCAAACAGAGACACTCGGTGAACGTGAAAAGTCTGAATCTGATGTTGGACTCCACTTCAAAGAGTCCCACAGGGTCTGATGCAGTCTAGACCAGTCTCCATGAAGCCCAGTGACCTCAGTTCTACCACTCATCACAGTCAGACTGTTCTGTATCCAAACCCCAGAGATGTCTGCTGAATCCATCCCGTTCAGCTGAGACAAAGAGCTCCACCAGGTCTGCCCTTAAATGGTAACAGGGGCATTTTCATAACTTCACTCTGAGGTCAATGACAGACTTATGGTCTCCTCTATGGTATACACACACACACTCAGAGCCTCTAATCATGAAGTTACCACAGCGAGATGACAGAAGAGACTGCTGACAATAAGCTATTTCACACTAAAACACATTAGATCCCTCAAAGTCTCAAAGTAAGAGGTTGATGTGAACTGATCCATTCTCTTTCTGCTGCAGACAAACGGGATCACACTGACGCCCTTCATATGCAAAGTTTTGAAACACACCTCACGCCTCTGTAAAGTCTGTTTCTGTAACACAAAGAAACATCCTCACAGAAACACAACTTACATGTTGCTCATCCGCTGCGTCGCCTCTTGGTGCGTCCAGAGCGCATCGTGCAGACCGCAGAGCTCCCCAAGGCGGCCGCCCAGGACCCGAGGAGTCCCCGAGGCAAAGGGCACTCAGCACCCGGGCCTCCTGCCTCTGTTTGAGCAGCTCCAGCTCGCACAGGCCGGCCAGGCTGGCCTCCAGCCGCTCCTTATTCCGGCTGCGCTCCGCTCTCATGGGCAGAGAGAAGGACGCGAACATGACTGTAAGAAATCCTGACAGCTACTTTCTCTCTCTTTCACTGTCTCCAGACAAAGAGAAGTTAATAAATCCGCGGAGAGCTTGCCTCGCCCCTCTCCCTCTCCGCTGGCTCTTCACAGAGGAGGCAGCGGCTGAAGGCTGCAGCTGCTGAACTCACCGCTGTCCGGCGCGGACCCATCCCCTACTCTGCGTGCAAGCTCCGAGGGACAGCTGCGGGGGGTGGGGGGTGGAGAGGGCTCTGAGACATGCAGCCTGACACCCGCAGTCAGCTGGAGCCTCTGTGGCCTTTCTTTGCTCTTATCTGGATGAACTAAATATGTGACTAAAAACGACAGAAAGGAACCTCCTGCAGTGTTTCACAGAGGGGTGGGCGCGCACAGACTTACAGACCCCGAGCGTGCGCGAAAACACTCACGCTGTACACGTTGAACACTCAATTTAAACATTTAACAACTAATTTAACTTGTAGAGTTTGGGGACTCAGTAGACTGTCATGAGCTCAGCGCACCACCCACTGGTGAAGAGGGGGAACAGCTCCCTGTGCTGGTAATACATCTGCCTGTAAAACACTAAAGTACTATCTTAAAATGTTTGCTCAACCAACATGCAGTTTTATCAAATAGGCTCTCTCATAGCGGCAGTCCTTCTTACCTGTTCTCCACGAATTATTTTCCTTTGGCTCACTGCAGTTTTTCAAAAATGAACTCCATCTGCCAAGCTTGGTGTCATCAGACCCAGTCAGGAACAGCTCAGTTCATTAGGTTTTTATAGGGACATTTGCAACAATAGAGTGAGTGGCAGGGGAAGGACGTGTAGCCTGCCTTTCTCTCCAATGATGTGTGTCTGTGTTCAGTCTTGTTTGAATGAAAATAGGCCCACATCATCCAGTTCATTTACACCGTACCTGATTCAACAGACCTTCCAACAGCAGACTCTGCTATCTTGTTTACAAATCCTGAGGGCGCTCCCATGATGTCATCTCAAATAAACTATTGTGAGTGTGATTGTGAAACCTTGATGTAGCAACGCCATGCTAATCCTGAAGTATTTTAACAAGTTGTCTCCAGCCACATTGGCTAACCATATAAGTAGTAGATTGTGTCCTTCCAGGGGAGGAAATTTACTTTGAGACTTATCAAATCATCATCGTCTCATCTATGGTGTCATTGTGGTGAATTGCTGTCTAAAAACCTTTCACTTGTTCGTCCCCGCCTGTTTGCATGGTGTGAAATACGATCCACCTGAAACACTGAGTGTTTTATTTTTAAAAGAAGCCGGATGTTTTATTTTGTGTCTGTGCCCAACTCCCTTTCCAGCACGGGTTAATCCGTGCTGAATTTATCCGGCATGCTCCGGCGTCCGGAAAAATTAGAACTTTTGCGATCAGCTGCGGAGTCCATCGATTTGCAGCGGAACGGAGAGAAACCGGTGGAAATTGACACATTAACTTGAATGGTTACGATCAGCTACGATCGGCGGATACAGCCTTTTCGTAGCCGTTCTGGATGCGGTGGAAATTGGGGGTTAAATGTAGCCTACTTCAATTCACCACCAGAGGTCACTGTAGCTACAGCATGTTTGTGAAGCTTCTTTCGCGGAATACCGCAGTTTCTTGTCTAGCCAAGCCAAGATACCACAATGTCTTGTGCTAGCTAGTTCCTGCATGTTACAGTGCACTAAAAAGGAGTCAGTACACTTGATGACAGAGAGCTCCTTTGAGATCACATCAGCTGTTGTCTTGGTTTTCTCTTTTAAAAAGCAATTATTTAAAATAAATGGTGTTTACATGGTCAGATTAGTGACAGGCCTATTGGTTTCATGGTATTTGCACAAAGGTTGTTGTTCTTTTTCATTTAAGGTGAAGCAAAATCCTAAAAAAGGGGAACATATATTTCATTCTATGAGTAGATAAATTAAGGTCTGAACAAATCATTCAGTAACAGAAATAAAAATGAGTAACAGGAATGAGTTTGTGGTTGAATTCAGCTCTTATGTGTGTGCATGTCTTAGTTCTGTACTTTGTGATTTTACTTTCTCACAGTGAAGAAAATATGGTATTAGTCCTAATATGTCTGACACTGACTGAGCTGGACTTCAATCAGCATGAAGAGGGACATTTGTCTTCAGAACACTAAATCATTTTCTTAAACCAAATCAAAATTATGTTTTGTTTTTTTTTTCTTCTTAAAATGCAGTAAATTCAAACTCACCCTTTTCGCTGAGATACTTTTACAGATCTGTTGAGAGAAATAGGAAAGTGTCTAAAATTCAGCGTGTGACTTTTACTCAGTCCTGCTCTGGGGAGTCATCAGGAATTCTGGCCTTCATAAAAAGATAAACGATGGTGCTCCACCATCATAGCTCATTTTCTATGACATCCATTCAGTGCGTCAATGACCCATTAAAAACTGCAGAGCCACAAATCTGTGTAACACCCTGACAGAGTGTTATATTTCCCATCTTGACTGAGAGATATGTTCTGTAATTGTATTAGATAAGGCAACAAAATCCATGTCGAATTTTTTTCCATGAACATTTCTAAATAGGCCCTCATCAGCAGTCAGCTCTGTGTGGAGCGATCAATATTTCATTTGACAGTGAACATCCTGCCAAGATTTTATATTTATTTTAATGTGGTCACTGCAGAGATGCTGGGAATTTGCTAACAGGCACACAGTGTGTGTGCCGTGCAGCTGTCAGTGTGTATGAGTCCATATTTGCTAACACGTTTAACACCGTTACATTTCATGCCAGAAGACTGAAACTCCAGCTGAACACACAGAGCATGAGCACAAGGTGGGAAAAGGATGAGCTGCTGATAGTGACTGTCTTTCCATGAGGGTGGAGTTTATATAAAAACAATAAACTGTGTGAATAAGAACATCTGCAACAAATGACACACACACACTTGTTTCCCATAACACATTCATTTCATTTATTCATCGCTCAGCTCTAACTCAGACCAGATTGTCTTTGTCAGTTCTGTTCTAATCCACTGCCAGTGTGGTTTGCGCCCTCATTAAACACATGTACCAAAATTTAACACAATAATGTCCCCAAAATACCCCATCTGTAAAAATGAGTTAAATCATTGAGTACAAAGATGTTTCCAAAGACAAACACACACAGGAGAATAAAGCGCTGAGTCTAATCAGAGCAAACAGCTCAGGCTCATGTTGGAGTTTGTTGTGAGAGTGAAGCAGATTTGACTGTGACCTCATTGCAGGTCAAACCAACCCAACTTCTTAGACTGTTCACATTCAAGTCAATCCTCTGTATGTTTACAATAAGTTTGATGTTACTGACAATAAGCACTAAAATGACAGCTAAGCGATCCATAGTGGTTTTTTAATGGCGGTTGCATGAAAGTAGACCACCATGATTCAGTCAACAAAAGCAGCTTAAGTGGCTTGAGGTAACAGCTGGTAAACACTCTGATTGCAACAGAGTTTTAAGGCTTCTCTGTAGAAAATTAAAGACAGCTTCTGACTGGAAGAACGATCTGAACTCATGGGTTTAGTTCTTTGTGGAGAAAAATATATGAAGTTCACATTTTTGAGCCCATGCAATGATTTCCACTACAGAGTCATGACTGTTTTAGATGCCCAAGTACAAATTGTTTTGCTCGACATCTGAACACAACTTGCTTTGAACATGATTTATGCATGTGTAAGTCTTTATGTGTCTTTAGAGCTCGTGCAGTGATTTCCACTACAGAGTCACTTTTGTTCTTCATGTAATTCATCCTCTGCCATCACAAACTGTTTCTGCTGGATTTCTGAAATACAATCCGTTGTGTAAACTGTGTATGCAGGCGATGGTTTTTTTGTGTCTTCTCATTCGATGCACAGACCTCTCTTTGTGCTGCACAATTTGTTTGTTGGGATACATTGTTACTGAAGGTGTTTTAAGAGGCAAATTCATGCAGGTAAGATATTGATGATTCCACCGTTAGAAATATTCCATGTAGTGGAGGCTTAACTTAAATAACTGATCCGTGTTAACATGATTTAAAAATGCTTTGGGACTGAAATCTTTCATTGTCTGATTTCAGGATTAAAAGGAGAGTTTTAACGCAAAAAGTTAAAGTGCACAGGTTTAGTGAGGTTAGGTTTTCTCTGGTAAAAAGAAATAAAATAAAAAAAAAACTCTAATGTATGAAGTCTTAAGACCTAGTGGTTAAGGATGCCGGTTAAGCTAGGACTTCTGCCCACAGTGTTGAGGCTGCTGGTTCAACTCCCAGTAACAGCCCTCTACTGCATGTTACCCTTTGCCTTCCATATTTTCTGTCTCTCATTAGCTGCCCTTTCTATTAAAGGTCAAAAGTGCTACAGAAACACAACCTCAGAAATGAACACCTGAAAAGTTAAAGCAATTAAAACCCAGTGAGTAATATCACAGGGTTTCTCATGCAGCCAGCAGATCAGTGGTATCATACCTCCTCTTCAGTCTACTAGTCATCGTTTAGGATAATGTGAGAACAGAGTGTCTGAGTGTTGATATCTGTTCCTTAAAAGGTATCTGTTTCAGAGGTTTAACAGATGTTAATCTGTCATCAGGTGACAACCATTAGAGAAACTGTGAAACTTGATCAATCAAAGCACTGAGACCACAGACAGACTATAGCTGGATTAAAAAAAAAACATCTGATATATTTTCCTACCTCACTGTCATAGTCATATGTGACTCACAGGGAACTGCTGTGAACGGACTGCATTGTGACCTGATCAGTGCCGGTGAATGAATAAACTCCTTTCATGGCTGGACTACTGCGCCAATCACAAAATGAACTGAAATGGAAAAAAAACATTAATTTCAGCATAGAGGAAATAATGACAATGTGAAGAAGACATGAATGTTTATAATGTATAAAACTGCTTCATAAGAAACATCAGAAAATCCAGAGGGATGCCATTTACAGTGCCTAGCATAAGTCAGTACACCTCCTATTAAAAGTAATGTATTAATCACCATATCGAGATGAGCAAAAGTACAATTTCCAAAGTTTTGACAAAGCTGAGTTTAACACAACATTTTATTTACCATAAGATGAAAATAAGGGCGATATGGTAACTAAAATTTAGCTTCCCAGAACTTTGATTGGGGTGTATTCATTTTTGCATCCTGATTTTGGGGGGAGTAGTTTAATGTAAAGTCTGACATAGAAAATGTTGATTTTGAAAGGAAACTAAAGGTTTTCTGACAACTCTGAAGGGGTGTACTCATTTATGCTGAGCACTGTGTAACTCCCAGTTCCCCAGTTTTTCATCCTTCACTTTGAAGAATTATTGTTTTATTATGTTTTACTCCATAAATTTGACTTGTAAATTGAGACATCAGAGGAGTTATTTGTAGGTTTTGGGGAAAATAGCCTTTTTACCATATTCTCAACTCCATAAGTGATCTGAACAAATTTTTAAATAACTCAAAACTCTACCTCAGAAACCAATGAGTGAAGTCACAACACCTGTAATTCCTAGAGTTCATAATCTGTTGCTGAATAGAGATGTAAAGACAAAGAGACTGTCAGTGAAGATTTTGCAGTTGATGATGCATCACCGGTGTTTCCCTCACATAGACAATGTCATGGCAGCCTGACAAAGATCTGACCAACAGTTTATGTGCGTGTGTCCAGAAGTGTCCTTACACCTGCAGATAACAGACAGTGTTACAACAAAATAAGAGCCCTTTTCTCCACAATGAGTACCAATACATCCAACACTTTATTGTAGATCCTTCTTTTAGCTGAAATTGTTGTACCCTTAGAAAAAAAAGAGCACATTTTTATTCAGAACAGGAAATAAATTAACCAAGTAATGCAACAGTGCAGTAAAAAAGGCAAAATAAAAGCATCACAAAGAGCATTTCTATAAGACAGTTTCTTTTCTAAAAGTTGAAAGTTGAACTTGAACTCTGGTGCTGACTCCCCTGGAAAGCAGCTGTGACAAAATGGTATGGTTGGCCTGGTTTTGTGTATCGTTACATCTCTAGTAATCTTACTCTTCAGCTTGTTCAAACACCATAGCTCCTCCGTGAGGACCAGCTCCTGATCCTGTGTGTGATCCTGATCCTGGATCATCCCTTCACATCTCTACAGGAAACAACAGACACAGCAGCCCAGCCTGTCTTCAGCCAACTAAGTTTCCCACAATGCATGCTGTATGCTCAGTCCCTTTTAGACTACAGGTTAGATGAAACAGCCTCGGTGTCTGTGCCTCCTGGTTCTTGATGTGGCTTGATGTAGGTAATGGAGCTGATGGTTTGTTGTTTGTGTCTTTGGGTGACAGCGTCTCAGCTGAAGCTCTGTGGTGTCAGCTGTGAGGTCACGAGTCCAGCTCTGCCCCCAGAGGGTCACCGTGTCTCCACAGGCTCAGTCATAGGAGGATTATTGAACACCATGGAGTGATCAGGACTGCTGCTTTCTTCTCCTGTCTGGCTTGGAGTTGTAGTCCCTGATGCCAATGCTCTTGTGAAGGTGGAGCAGAGAGGCTCTCAGCTGGGTGAGAGAGAGATTAATAACTATCTGGACACAATCTTAGCTACAGACAGTTGGGTGAAAGTTTTCCCTGAAATGTTAAAATGTACATCCTTTACAATGACAGTTAAACTTGTCAAATGAAATCATGAAAGTGTGACTGTGTGTCAGGTGATGTCACAATTTGAGCAAGTATCATATTGATCTCATTGAAATCCTGCGTGACTCTTTGAACAAGCAGTTCAGAGCTCCCTGTAGTCCCTGTGGATTACTTGAACTTTAAAATCTGAAAACTGAAACTTTACTCAAGTGTAGAACTGACATCCAACATTTGAACACAACATTTATTTCATAACCATGAATAAAGCATAATAACACCTCTGCTTTCACTTTCATTCACCTTTCACCTATATTTTCATTTTTGAAACCCCCAGTTTGGCTTTACCAGGGAAGACATGATGCTATTACTTAATTAAAGGGATATTCCGGCGTAAATTTAACATGGAGTGTGGAGACATAGACCGCTGTGTATTGCTATCATGCAGTCGTTGCTGAAGTTGGTATAACTGAAGAAGCAAGCCGTCAGCAATATTCATCTCTCAAGGAGGTGTCTAACTCGTGTGTTTGACCCTAACTTAATTTTACACCGGAATATCCCTTTAACTCTACAGATGCTGTCAGAATCATCCTGACAACTTGCAAGTGGAAGGGTCTACACCATTTGCTTTTCGTAGGAGTAAGAAGGGCCTCTGACAGAGACCTAACAATATTTCCATGAATTATTTAAGAGTATCGGTGTATTTAATGAGACTATTTAGGTTTTTCTATGTCATTAATAACTTGGGAAGAAACCAATAGAAAACAAAATTTGTATTTCTGATGTTTGTCTTACCTTATCCAGTAGCAGCACTGATGACTGGATCATCTCTCTCCACCTCTGGAGATCATCGTCATGGTAACGCTGGTGGGAGTCTAGGAACTGTACCCATTCGAGCTGGGTCTGAGGATTTCTGCTGATGAGACACAGTAATCACTCAGAGTGTGAAAGGTACCAGTCTCTGAAAGCACAGACCATTAGCAATGACACTATCCTGAAACCTGACACAGCCGTCTGCCACCTCTCACCTCAGAGTCACTGAGCAGACTGAGCTAATGATACCCAAACACATATTTAAGAAACATTTATTCACATGCTCAGTTTTCCTGCTTAAAGATGAACTTTTTGTGTATAATTGTAATAGATCTTAAGGTTGTGATCCCAGTTTTACTCTTAGTGTGTGCCCATTTTGAAGACACAGATTGAATTGGGCCATGCTGGGGCACTGTTTGGTTCAGGTGTGCATATTTGAGGACTCAGATGCTGTTTAAAAACACAATATACTCAAATGATATATAGAGATGAGGCATTAAGGTGGAAATTCCCCTTGAAAGTGAACAGAGTGATGACAACCGAAATCAGCTCCACAACAGAGAGGGTATAGAGCGAGACAGAAACAAGCCTGGACCTGCTGTATTTGTTTACGATTTAGAGTCATTCTCTTACATCAAAACAGACTCTGCTTGTCTCTTTTACATCTTTGGATTATTGAATGTTTTATCATACTTTTTGGAAGTTGTTGTGTAAGACCTGAAGATCTGTAGATCCCTATAAACCAGCGGCTAATCCAGGAAAATCTTTTTTCCATCCTCCTCCCATCCTGTGTGATTCCTTCACATTGTGTACTTGCATCTGGAAAAGCACTCTCCCCTTAAACATTTTAATCCTGGATTATACAACCCAGTTCCGTAAGAGTTGAGAGACATGTGTAAAATGGTGAAGAAAACAGTATCTGACAGTTTGTAAACCATTTTAATGTTACATATCATTGAAAATTGTGCAAAGAAAACGTAAATGTTTAAAAGTGAAGATGATTTTATGAAATATGTTCAGTTTAAATTTGATGCCAGCTGCATGTTTCAAAAGTCAAAAATCTCTACGCAAGGAAACAAGGACAAAAAAATAAAATAAAAATACTGGGGTTCTCTGATCCTCACTGAAGCAACAACAGACCTGACTCTGTGGTAGAATTCACCGCATTGGCTCAAAATTGCTTCCAAAATCTATTTCCTGTGAACAAATGCATGGTCAAAACTGAACTACACAAAGAGGAAACCATGTATAACTGTGATCCAGGGACACTTAAGACTTTTCTGGACCTGAACCTGTCAAAGATGGACTCAGGCAAAGTGGAAAACTGTCCTGTGGTTTAACAAATAAAGATCTGAAGAAAATAAGGAAACCAAGTCTAGTGTCCTGTTCTTCTTCTGTGGTTTTAAAAGAGGAGCAAACACACTCCCTGTTACCTGTCCTGTGGTCTGAGTCCCTGCGAGGTAACAAGGCTCTGCATAGTGAACTCCAGCATCCACAGCTTGTAGAACAACATGATGTTCAGAAACACCAGCATTATGAGGCTGCAGATGGAGGGACAGAGAAAACACACAGTGTACATCAGAGCTACTCCTCCTGAGTCAACTGATGATGTTTAACAACCAAGACCACGTACCTGATGGAGATCCTGGATGCAGAGAGGGACAAAAAAAAAAAAGGTTAAAGTTAAACAAGGTATGTGCAAAAGTTTCTATTAAAATTTGGGCTTAAATGATTTATCTCATTTTCACTCTTGGAAGTAAAATTCAAATACCTTTCACAAAAAAAAAAAAAAAATCAAACCATATTAAATTTAAGGTATTTTTTATTAATGTCTTGATTTGGAAATTAAATTAAGGCAATTATTAATTCTACCATCTTAAAGCTCAAATGAGGAACTTGCTTTTTGTGTTATCCCTGGCGCCCCCCTGTGGACATAAAGGTAAGGCTTATATTGTTGATGAGTTTGTCATCCTTCTGAAAGTGTTTATTGACAAAATCCCTCGCTGTTGTCTTTTTACGGTAACATTTAACACTCACAGATGAATATTTGCTACAAGAAGAGAAGCCAAGGCTGTTCCCTATACTATTGCAAATTCTGACTCTAAAATAAAAGTACTATGAGCCTGTAGGGGGCGCTAATTGGAACAGCTTCTTATTGACAAAAAGAGAGTGAGGCAGATAAAACATGGAACAAAAAATAAGCAGATAGCCAGTGCAGACTTTGTGTAATGTTTTTGTTTTGATTGATAGACTGATGTGACAGACAGTATGTAAACTTGGTTTTCTGATAAGTTTGCAGGTTAGACATTTATGACACACAGGTGACAGAATAACTCACACCAGGCTGACAAGAACCAGCAGTTTGGAGAAATTGTACAGGGCAAATCCTCCTGGAGCATCACCTGTGTGTCTGGTCTGCGTGGAGCCTGCAGGACAATCAAAGACAGACATACTGTTACAGAAACTACATTTCCCATGATTCCTCTTCTGTAAAAAGCTGAGGTTGTGCTCAGCTGACCTGCCACATGTTTGATGTTGTTCTCCTCTTCGTCTTCAGGTCTGGAAATAGAGCTCAAAGCCTGCTCCAGGCTCCCAGTCGCCCTCAGGTGATGGACCACCAGCTGCCTCCTCTTCCTCCGGCTGCCTCCTCTTTCTTGAGACTCAATCCTGTGTGAACATGACTCCACCAACACCACATCCAGTTTATTGAGCTCCACCTCTGCACAAGGATTACAAGATAAACAGAAGATTCATGGTGACTGTGAGAAGGACTGGAACTCCGGGGATGAAACAGACAAAGTGAGGGGGGAAGAGAGTCAGACAGAAAAGTCTTGCACCAGAGACAAAACCTCCTCCTGGGCCAAAAGCTCCTGTAGCTCTCCATGTCCAATAAAAAAGCAAAGTGTTGATCCTGTCAGTTTGGGTTAGTCAAATCTTCTTCTACATGAATGACAAGATGACAGGAACTCTGAGGATGCAGCTCACGGTCAGAGATGTGTGTTACTGACCTAAGTGCCTGAAGTACTCGTCCAGACCACTCCAGGAGTTTCTCTCTATGAAGCTCCGCACCAGACCCCATGGCTGCTTCCTGTACCGCAGCTCTGTAGACACTCTGCAACACACACAGACCCACACACACACACACACACACACCAGACACTGAGGTGTATTGTATTCTGTCTAAACCTATCTGTTTTCTCATTTGATGGGAGTCACAATTTCAAAGACGCTGACCCTGAAAAACTTCCTGTCAATCTGAAACAGGCAGAGGTAAAACTGAGGTCACAGTCTTACTACCTGACTAACTGCTACAACAAACCCATCAGTTACTCAACAAAACGACTGCTTTAAACTTACAAACTGAATGATTATGTCTACTCTGCAAAAAACTCAAATCTTACAAGTTATTTTGTCTCATTTCTCGTCAGAATATCTCATTACCCTTCATTGAAGCTACACTGACATGGCAAGTCCAAAAAAGACCTGTTTCAAGATGATACAACGGCCTTGGCGTAAAGTAAGTATTACAGTTTGCTTAAAGTTTTCAAGATAGTTTTCCTACATCTGCAGCCATTTTTTCTCATTCTGATCAATGGAGTCCTTTTGCTCATATTAACAAGCTTCTCCCCAGACAGCCCTTACTTTTGTGCTCAAAGACCATCTAGAAAAAACAAAACTGACAATAGATGCTGAAAAAGTATTCAAAACTTCACCCCAGACTGGCTCCGAAACAGTTGGAAGGCTGTATGAAAGTGTTGATAAAAACAAATATAGATAGTTTCTTAATCATTTTAATGTGGAGATGGAGTTCACTCAGTTATCTGGATAAAAATCACTTTTCACTTTCCTTCATAATGAAACAAACATTAATATGAAACATAGCTCTGCCCACCTGAGCCGACACCTGTTCTTGGCCACTCTGGTGAGCATGTAGCGGTTGAGTGTGTAGAAGTAGTCGTGGTAGGGCACATCGTGGGCGATCACCTCTGCATCGATGACGTAGCATTTCTTCTCCTGACTGTCCTTGTATAGGGTCTGAAACAGGACATCACACACACACACACACACACACACACACACACACACACACACACACACACACACACACGCTGTCAGACTAACACACAGACGGCTGCAGGAAGTGCCACAGTGATATGGACGGTGACAAACAGACCTGAGTCTCGGTCACTGTGGCCGTCTTTGGAGCCAGAGGGTTATTCAAGGTGATGGTGTACATGATCTCTCTGGTCTGGTTACCATCCTGCTCTTTCCTCCAGGGCTGGGGCACCACATCTGGAGAGAAAACATGACATTAACAGGGACTCTGAGCAGTTTTTGGTCGATATATATTTTGCAGCACTGAATGTTCTCTCTGTTTGTGAGTCAGTTATATAAGCACAGGGATGTGACCTGTGCCATTAACATTGAATTCTCTGGTTTCATTGATTAGTAGATCAACATTTGATAATGAACCGATGCATGCAAACAGAACTAGAATAAGCACTGATATGAAAACTGACTTGTTTCTACAGTACAAAGGTGTCATGTAACAAAGCAATAGTACTTTGCTACAGTATTTAAAGCTCCTGTGAGGAGTTTTTAGCAGGTAATAAAACAAGCCTGAATTAGAAGTAGTGTATTTTTATGAATTACAAAAGCAATTCTTAAAGAACAACCAGATAAGATTTTATATCCAAAAACACTCATGGACATATAGCAAGACCAGTGGAAAATCTATGAGGTACCACTGTGGGTGTTATGATGCGAAAAGCTTTTGAGTGGGTGTGCTCTTATTTCCTGGTGTTCTTTGACATTGTGCCCCATAAACAAAGAAGAGAGAAGACAGGAGGGGTTTACCTGAGAACCTCCTCTGCTCCTGAAAGTCCCTCATGAAGTCTGACTCGGTAAAAATCAGGTTGTACATCTGGTCCACACCAAACTCATACACCCTGTTGATGTACTGCCTGCCATTTAGGTCCTGGTGGAACGGCTGCACTTCACCTGTGTGAACAAACTCCAAAGGTTAGTTTGAAAAAACAATTTCATTTTCTTCACCACCTGTAAAATGTCTTTTTGTGTGTGGGTTAGTATAAAACACCTTCATCCTGCGTCTCAGAGGAGTCACTGAACTCTCTGGGTGGCTCTTTGCAATCTTTGAGGTCAAGTTTGAGGTCAGGCGATGGTGAGGGGGCACGGCTGCTGCTGCGGCTGCTGTGGTTGTCGGGTACAGGGGGAGTCAGGAGCTCAGCATCAGGAAGGAGACTGGATACATCCTCCACATGGGGAAGGTCATACTGCAGGGTCAAGAATAACCAATCATACTGAGGTTAAGTAAATATTTGACCTTCATGAAGAGGCAGGAGTTCAAAAGGTTCACGATCAATATTCAGTCAGAGGCTGAGATATTCAAATACAACCATGAAAATAACTTGACACATCCCAAGCATCAACTCAACACTGAGCAACAGCTTGAAAATCCTACAGCTGGACAAAACTTTAACAACCAAACATTGATTTAGCAACAGCTCTATAACCCTGAACAACAACTGAACAACACCAGATTAACAAATCAACACTTAAGCTCAAGCTTGACAGTCCTGAACCACAACTCGATCCAATCTTGTTAACAACTCAAAAATACCAAAGGAACTAGCTGATAAAAGCGTAAAGAACTCAAGGAAACTTTGGCACCAGATTGACAGCCAATCAATGTGAACAAGAATGGTGTTACTGTTGGGTGTGAAGGACGGGTGGAGGTAATTACTGTTGCATAGGTGGAAAACTGCAGACTGAATGACATTGATGTGCTTCATAATGATACTGTGCTGTTAAGGATCACACCCAGAATCTTAAACATAAAATGAGAAATTGTTGATTGTGAGGAAAAACTGAAAACTATGTTTTTGTCATAACTGATTTGGTACCAACATGGAGAACCTCAGTTTTTAGGTTGTTTGATTTGAGAAAGTTGCAGGAGACCTGGTATTTGATGTCTGTAGGCAATCAGACAGTGAAGAGAGTGAAGGGGAGGCAGTAGGTTTGATGGACAGGTAAAGCTGGGTGTCATCTGTATAGCAGTAAAATGAATGTCAAATTTATGATAGATATGACTTAGAGGAAGCAGATATCACTTTAACCAGTTTAAGGATGTGTCAGTGTTTCTGTGCTATGGAGGGGCTGGAAACACTGATTGTATATAGAATGGAAAAGCAAACAAAAAGAGAGCTGAGGCACTCATGAGGGTTATACTAAAACATTTTGCCCTGACAAAGGCCTGTTTGGCCGAAACACGTTGGCATGTTTTTAATAGATTAGCCATGTCACAATAAAGGCTTTTTAGTATAACACTCATGAGTGCCTCAGCTCTCTTTTTGTTTGCTTTTCCAGGATCCCCCAGACTGATGAGCACCTGAGGGATACTCCTTTTGCCACACCCAGCAGCACTACATGTTCTGCTCCTTTTTACTGTATAGAGATTGGACTCTTTCTGCCTCCTTGCTGGGTGAAGCCTTCATGTGAACAGCACCCTCTGTTGATGGGCTGCAGTATAGGTCATAAATCCCTCCTCCCCCAGCAATCCTTAAGGAGCTGTGGACAAACTTTAGAAATTTATTACACAGAATATAAATTGTTCTCCCCCCTGCTTGTGATGTTGACATGTAGGGTTTTCCAAGATGGCGCCGGTGTGTGTGGCCGCCGGTGTGTGTGGCCTGCCGTCTCTCGCTGTCAGCGCTGTTCCTGTTTGTGCTGTTTGTGTCTTTCGTTATCAGTAAAGTAAGCTCACTGTATGTGTATGACCACCAAACACTGCTGGATCTTCGCCCCTCTGCTAAGGATTTGGTGAAAGTAGATCCTGATCACTGTGGTCACACGACGTTTAAGCCGTTTCACCCCTGCGGTATACCTGCTCACCTTCGCTGCACTTTCGCTCCATTTCCCCGGCGTAAACGCCGGCGCCGCCGTGGCAAACGCAGCGGACAGCAGGTGAAAGTTAAATCTCTTTTGGCTCGATCTTCCGTGGTTTCCCTGAGGAGAAATGGAGTGGGATCTGGTCTCTTTCCTCATCTGCGATCGCTGCACCCTGTCGACTCCTGGCTGGTACCTGTCGTCGGATCCGATGGGATGGTCCGTCCCCGCGGCCCCTGCTCTCCTCGTCCCCGCCGGCGTGGGGTGAATCCCCGCCATCTACGGGCCCTGTGTCGGGCTCCGCGATCAGCTGATGCCTCGGATGTGCCGATCTCTGCCAGGTTCGGTCTAGTCAATGCCAGATCACTGGCAAACAAAACTTTTATCCTGAAGGATTTCTTCATGTCCCGTGGATTGGATTTTCTCTGTGTGACGGAAACATGGCTGAGTACCGGTGAGTCCAGTCCTCTTATTGAACTCTGCCCGCCGGATTGCTGCTATTTTAATTCCCCGCGGTCGTCTGGTCGAAAAGGAGGTGGAATAGCAGTTATTTTTAAAAGCGACTTTAAATGCCGGCAGATCTGCCTGAAATTCTCATTCACAAGTTTCGAAATGTGCTTGTTTGAACTGGGCTGCTCTCATGTTGTCCTGTGCGCCGTCATCTATCGACCACCCAAGTACAATAAGGATTTTATAAGTGACTTTTCTGAATTTCTGGCCGAAATTCTGCCGAAATACGACCGTGTCCTTATTGTTGGTGATTTTAATATCCACACTTGTTGCCCTGAAGAGCCGGTCTCCAGGAGCTTTTTAAATCTCATTGACTCTTTTAACTTCGTGCAGTCTGTGTCCGGTTCTACACATAATCTCGGGCACACACTAGATTTGGTGCTCTCGCATGGTCTGTGTGTGTCTAACCTTGTCATTTGTGACGCTGTTTTCTCGGATCATATGCCGATTTTATTTGACATCCCCACTCAGTGTCCGGTTAAATTGCGCGTTCCACCTAAACCGCGTCGCATGTTTAACTCTTCCTCGCCTGCTCTGTTCTCCTCTACCTACGTTGGTCTCTGCGAGGATGACTCTGCAGCCCCTGTGTGTTTGGATACTGAGGAACTGGTACTGAGATTTCACTCCACCTGTTTACAAACACTGGACACGATCGCTCCTCTGAAGACCCGGCGCACTAAACCTACACCCGAGCCCTGGTTGAACGACGTCACTCGTGCAGCCAGGCGTGAGTGCAGGAGGGCAGAGCGCAGGTGGAAAAAGGACAGTCTGCAAGTGTATCTTGGCATCCTTAAAGATAGTCTGAGGAATTACCAGAGGATTGTGAAAGCTGAGAAGAATAAATATTTCTCTGAATTGATTGCTTTTAACTGCAACAACCCCAGAGCTCTGTTCAAAACCATAAACACTGTCCTTGAGGCTCCCAAGTCTCTTGGTTTTGATGCCTCCACTGAAATCTGTGAAAAATTCCTCCACTTCTTCAGTGATAAAATTATGTCAACCAGAGCCTGTATCTCTCAGCCATCGTATGACCCTTCAGCCCCTCTGCACCCCTCATCTGTCTTCTCTAAATTTGAGTCTGTGTCCCTCTCTATTTTAAAGGACATAGTCAGCCATATGAAGCCTTCTGGTTCCCCTGCTGATGCCATCCCCCCTCGCTTGTTTAAAGAGGTACTTGCTACTATTGGACCAAATGTCCGTAATATTGTAAATTGTAGCCTCTCATCTGGTACAGTACCTAGGGATTTTAAACATGCTGTGGTACGACCTCTACTCAAAAAAACTGGCCTTGACCCATCCCTCTGTGCCAATTTCAGGCCCATCTCAAATCTTCCATATCTGTCCAAGATTCTAGAGAAGGTTGTCTACAACCAGTTGTTACCATTCTTGGAAGACAATGGTATCACAGAGTTGTTCCAGTCTGGTTTTAAAGCTCTCCACAGCACAGAGTCAGCACTTTTAAAGGTTTCAAACGATATTCTAATGACAACAGACTCTGGAAAGTTTGTTGTCCTTGTGCTCCTAGATCTGTCTGCTGCATTTGACACTGTTGACCACAGCATTTTAATCTCTCGCCTGGAGCACTGTGTGGGCATTAAGGGTGTTGCCCTGGACTGGTTCCGGTCTTATTTAAGGGACAGAAGTTTCTGTGTTCAAATTGACAACTCTGCATCCTCAACAGCTCCTCTTCCACATGGGGTCCCTCAGGGCTCAATCCTTGGCCCTCTTTTATTTGCCTTTTATTTACTCCCCCTTGGTTCTGTTTTTAGGAAACATGGCATCTCCTTTCATTTTTATGCTGATGATTGTCAGATCTATCTTCCACTAGCACAGAACAACTCCAACTCAGTCCACCAACTCACTGACTGCCTTAAGGACATTAAAGCCTGGCTTTCTTTTAACTTCCTCAGTCTAAATGAGAACAAGACTGAGGTAATGTTGTTTGGACCAAGTGGCGGCCACCCCCCAACATCGACCTAGGCTCCCTCTCACCCTACCTAAAAGAGGTCATCACTAATCTGGGAGTTAAATTTGACCCGGATTTTAAATTTGAGAAGCAGATCAGCGGAGTGGTACAAAAAAGTTTTTATCAGCTACGTCAAATAGCGAAGGTGAAGCCCATTTTATCAAGACCTGACCTGGAAAAATTAATCCATGCTTTTATAACTACCCGTCTTGATTACTGCAACTCCTTGTACGTAGGGATCAGCCAGGCTTCCCTTGCCCGCCTGCAGCTTGTGCAGAACTCTGCTGCACGTCTCCTGACACAGACCCGCAGGCGTGAGCACATCACCCCCATCCTGGCATCCTTACACTGGCTCCCTGTTCAGTACAGAATTCATTTTAAGCTTTTAGTATTTGTTTTTAAGGGCCTGAACAACCTTGCTCCACCCTATATTTCGGAGATGCTCCAGCCTTATTGCCCACCCCGACCCCTAAGATCAGCTGATCAGCTTTTACTGACGGTCCCCAGTACTAGGCTGAAGCTCAGAGGGGACAGAGCGTTTGCTGCTGCTGCCCCTAAGCTCTGGAATGAGTTGCCCTTGAAAATTAGACAGGCCTCCTCATTTCCTGTTTTTAAATCCCTTTTAAAAACGCACTTTTACTCATTGGCTTTTAGTACATTGTAGTGTTAATTTGTTTTTTATCATTTTAGCACTTACTGTGAGCCTCCTTATTTATACACTTATTTATTCTTTTGCATTACTGTATTTCTGCTTGCGTTATCTTGTTTTTTGATTGTTTTATTTGTTTTTATGTCACTGTACAGCACTTTGGCTACCCTTGTGGTTATTTTAAATGTGCTATACAAATAAAGTTGATTGATTGATTGATGTAGTTATTGTAAGACTGATTTGTGCTCAAGTCCTCTTTTTTATGTACAGATCCATTTCTAAAAGTTATTAGGGGATTCATGTTTTCTTTGATTGACACTTGATACAGCCTATGGGTGTATAAAGATTGAGTAGCTCATCTGGGGGACACTCTGTTTTAGCAGAGTGTCATCACAGCTACTCCCCACTGAGTGCGTACAATGCTACTGGGCAAGTGGTGGTTCCAGAAAGTGGAGAAAATACTGGAAATACTGAGAGCAGTTCAGCTTCAAATTCGTGTATGATGGAAGGTGGAACCAAATTGTCCACAGTATGTACCGTCTATGATTGGAGACCAGACTGGAGTTGTTTATAAAGGTTACTGTCAGATAAGTGAGCATGTACCTGAGATGCATCTGGCTTTTTAATGATTAAAAAAAGGTAAGTTGTCCCACCTTTCAATGTCTTTTTTTGTTAGTTTGTTTCAGTTAATGATTATATTACTTCAGTGGCATCAACGTTTCTCCAAACCCCTTCATTTAAAACACCCTTGAATAAAATGATCACTCAAACATACAATTTTAAATACATAACCATGTTAATTCTGTTTTTCATTCATGTTAAACACTCACTGGGACTGAGCAGTCAGTACTGGGCAGCTCTTGGGGCACGTTGTTGTTGGGAAGGGCACTGTGGGGAAGGGTGGGGCTGATCTCAGACCTGGCCTCGCTGTCCTTGGCGTCACTGGGGTGCTTGTTGTTTTCTTCCACAGGTAGCTCCTCACAGAACCTACACCACAGAGCGGGACAGCAGCTGTAGGTCAAGGTTACCTGTCTGCTGCACACTGCCCGCACAGGGCTGTACATATGTATGAGTATGGCTGTAATGGGAGGGGGGTAGCATCTTCTGTGTAAAGCGTTTTTTTTTACTCACTGTGGCATTGATTTGGACTTTAAAGTATCACATGTAGAAATGGGAATCTCAGGCTACATCTAGTGATCAGATTACATTTTAAATGCTGGCTTCTGGGATTTTTCTATATGTGTAAGTCTGACAATGAGAAGATCAATTTAGTACGATTTTGGTTAGACTAATGGTTTTAGATGTATTTTTAAAGTCCAGTTTCATCCCTGATAGGGTGAGACAAGATCCCCCTACTTTGCATCAGGGTCCAGCACACCCTGTCTGCTCTAACAACCCTCTCACTGTACTTACACCTTGTGAAATGGCCGGGAAAAGTGTCATGAAATGAAAGATGGAAGCACTATGAGTGGGAATTTTGTGGTTGTATTTCAAACTCACCCCATGGTGTTGAAGTCTTCATCAGGAGGGACATAGTCCTCATCATCACTTGTCAAGCCGAGCTCATTACCATAACACTGATGGACAAAGTGCCACAGCTCTTTGGGACATAATGGCTGCGAGGACACGAGTAAACAGAAATAAACAGTAACCTTAACAACAGATGACAACAGCTCAGTAACAGCTTGGATGAATGAAACAGGTCTGGTGGCGCAGAACAGATCTGTCTTTTAAATCCACTATAATTGGGAGGCTCTGTCATGACTGTGCTTGTTATATAACAGAGAAATGAGGCGACGGACTAGAAAAAACAGAAATTAAGTTAAAAAAGACAGCAGCAGATTGTTCATCTCTTTCATTGTGAGTCTGAAGCTGCAGCAGTTACAGGAGCAGCTCTCACTTCATATTTCATATTTAATCTAAATAAATGTAATGATTATAGCACCCTCTTTAAGTATGATTCTGAACAGTATGTTGAAAGACTAGACGGGGGGTGGTCTCACCTTGTCAAGCAGAGCGTTCTGCCAAAGCCTGAACATCATCATGTAGGTCCGATCCCTCGCTCCAAAGGAGGTGAAGAAGTGCTGAATGAGTCATAGAAGAGAGCAGCCTGTTGAATCTATGAGCTTATCATTAGTGGACCAGAGTCTGTGGACTCGACATGCCTGAATAAAATCTATTCTTAAATTCAAATCATCAAACTGTTGTTTATTAATATCACATCACCAAGACTCAAAATCTGTTATATCAGTTGACTTTGCTTTTACATGAGCTGAAGTACAAATGCAGTGTTAGAAAGGTACTGTAGTTAACCAGCCTGTTATCCTTGCATATTGCATCGAATCATATTATCTCATCTCATTCTTTCTCATCATATCACATCGTTTTGTTAAGTTTCTTACAAAAAGTTTCACCGTTTTTGAGGATCCTGCTCATCCACAGCTATGAGATGTTTTCACTGGTCATCTGCTGCGAGGATTGAGGCTCCTACCTTTTCATTGTCCGTGCACAGCTGGATGGCGTTAGGGATGAGGCGAGCTGTCTTCTCTTTGGTCATGGAGCAGATATCCTTCAGTCTGACGGCCAGCTAGATAACAACAAACAAAAATTAGCATTCATTTGACACAGAGATATTTAATTACTTCAAGCTTCTGTGACAAAATTGTTCGTTTGTGTTGATTTAGGCACTCCATGTGGTCGAAGTTATGACTCTTTTCCCTTATCTAATTTTGTCCTGAACAAAAGTCAGTAAAAAAAGAAAAAATTAATAGGATCCCAAGGGTTCCAAATAGAGCTACATCAAAATTGTCTTCATGCAGATGGTCTAGTTTGCTCTTGTAGGAGTAAAATTTAGACAAAATTCTCCTTCTGAACTCTAGAAACCACTCCTCATGTTTCCTAATGTTTTAAACGTGTTTTAAAGCTTTTTTTCTAACATATAGGCTTTAAATTATTAACAAAACCTCAAATTTTGTCTACATTAACAATAAGCACAGGAACCCGACCCTTTTTTTTAACAGGCCAGGGTCAAAAACAATATGATCATACAGTAAAAGTTAAAGAAGTGGCAGGATCAGTGTCCTCACCAGAGTTTCCCATCTGAAGATGTTGCTGTAGAAACAGATCCAGTTTTCTGAGAGGTAGAGGCGCCCCTGCAGCAGGATGTCCCTCTGCAGGGCACATGAATACTCTGCAAATATGTTAAGGTCAAAGGTCAAGAGATTAAGATCTGGTCGGGAAACAGATCACTGATATGTTGCATTCAAGCTCAAAGATGCTGTGAGGAAAGTCATGGGGCTCTATTTTGGTGCCTCGCCGGAGATCTGCCACAAGCGCAGCGTCAATCAGATCCGCCGCACTGACAAGGCGTTCCCAAGCACATTTTGGTATTTTGGTGAGCCGCGCAGCCCGGCGTAAGTATCCCCCCTCCCTAACTCAGCTCCTCCCAGCAGCATAAGTCGTAGACGGGGAGGAGAGAGGGTGTGTAGTAGATTTAACACAGCCGAGACCTGTTTTCACCAATCACATAAGCTCCTCTCCTTGCCTTTAAATCCGCCACCGGCGAGGCGTATTACTATTTTCATGAAGTAGTCAAAGAGATCAAGAGATGTCTTAAGACAGTAATGCCACAAGATGGCGACAGAGGGCAGCTGCTCAACAAGTGTCCTCCACACGCTTTCATCTGAGCACAGATGGATTTGGTGTGTGTAATGTTGGACCCACTGGTAAGACAAACACCCTTTTCCACAAATAAAGACACTCACATAAAGTTGCACATATTCAAAACTCACGTGACAAAGGTGGGTTTAGCGCACAGATCACAACATAAACTCCAAAAATGGCATTAAAATCGGAACCATCTGTGCGTAAATGACGCATCGCGCTCCGTGGCCTGGCTCTTTCTTTCATAGATGTTGGCATATAAAATAAATTTGGCCCACAAAACTGAATATTATAATATCCGTATGTCGGCTTAAAGTAGATCACGCATCTGAGCACTGAAACAAATCATCTGTTCAGCCGCAGCAGCAAGCAAGACGGACAGAGGACACGGAGACGTGTCCAGGTCGAGCTGTGCGAGAAATAAGAGGAAGAAAGAAAAGGAGGGAGACACATTACATATCTTGTTAACTTCATCATGTGTGTTTATTTACTAGATATTTAATTTAATTTGATGCAGTTTCAGCTGTGTTGATTCGGTCAGGTTGTGTGCCCAAACGCGTGCCAAACGCGCTCATCAGATCAGATATAGATCAGAATATATCGATATAGATCTAAATGTATGTGCTGACTCAGATTAATAGTTGTTGATGATTATTTATTGCACTGAAATGTGCCTGACGCTGTGGAAACCTGCCGGTGAGGCATCAGTGACGTATGTCGATACGCCGCCGGTCTACCAAAATACTACTAGACCAGCTGCGTTCCGCCTTGCGCTGAAAGCTGACCAGGTTTGAATCGGCGAGCTTTCAGCGCACGTTACACGCCGGTGGCGAGCACGAAAATGTCACTGCGCCAGCTGATTCTGTCAACACCTCCCCCTGCCACGCCACCACGCCCAGCTTGGCGGATCTCGGCTCGCCTCCGTGCGACTCAGTCCACGAAAATACCAAACTCGCCTTACGCCGGGCTCCGCCAGAGGAAAATACAACTGCGTGGGGCTTGCCGCCCTCCGCCGCCTCACCGGCGCGAACGAAAATAGAGCCCATGGTGTTATCTTTGGACTGGCCACAGCAGCATGCCAGGAGTTTTTAGAGTGTAAGCGAAGGTTCTAAAAGATAACAAAAAATTATGCATCGTAAATATTAAAGCATATGGAGCATTAGGGCCACATTAAGAAATGAACACATTTTAGACCTTGGAATTACTTACGAGAATAGAGTCGTAGTTAAATAATTTCTTGGGGGAATAAAGACGTAGCTGATAGCTATTCTAACCTGTTGTTAGTTGTTTTAATGAGCGTCATGTAGAATTAAGATGAATTGAACTTCAGTTACTATGTTTCAGCATTACATTGTCATAAGTATCAGGACATATGCTAGAAATGCATCTTTTCCGGAGAAAGAACCAGACGCACTTGTAGGGAATCGCTGTTTTTGAGGAGGGGGAAATGGCTGGAAATGGCTGTGCAGAGGCTAAATCCTTCAATGCAGCCATTTATAGCAACAGCAATAGCAAATGGCTCAAGTTTGTCATAAGAATCTATATGCCATAAGGTGTTGGTGCCTCTGCAGATGTAGGTTGCTGCCAGTGTTGGGCATCAGAGATAGATGCGGTGCTCATCGGAGCTTGACTCTCTCTGAATCCCAAATGTTAATCATCAGTTGGATTGTTTCTTGAGAAACCACAAAAGCTCTCTGAATGACCCACTGATAACTCTGCAGTTGACCAGTTCAAGCCATTTCCTACTTCACAAAAGCAGCTTTAAGACTTCATTTAATTTATTTTTTTAAAGGAATTATTTCACTACGACTTTATTCTCGTAAGTAATTCCAAGGTCTATTTTTTTTTTCTTTTCTTAATGTGGCCCTAATGCTTCACTGTATTATACTGCAAAAAAAAATAAAAAATTAAAATTAAAAAATTACAAAACACAAAAATAAAAAAGGTATGCAGATGAAGTAATGTTGTGAAAAAAATGTGTAGGGTGGAAATTTTGTGGTGTTTTTGGCTCATTTACATGAGCAGATGACAGCACATACTGCAGCCAAACTGTGTTTTCAAGCTGCCTGTGTTTGCTTGACAGGGGCAGTAAAAGTCAGGGATAAATTCAAACTGATGCTGAAATAGATAAAAACTATGCTTAAACTAAGCTAAGCATTTTTGAGACAAAAAATATATATATATATTTATGAAGACAAAATGAAGAAGACAAAATACTTTCATCCCTTTGATCATTTATTTAACACATAAAGAAAGTAGTAGTGTTTCAGTTAGAGCTACTGAACATACAGAGGCATACAAACTGTTAAACATTGCTTGTGTTTGAGTGTATACTTATCAATAACTCAAAACTCGATGGATTGTTATCTTCTATTTTCTCACTGATGATAAATATAATCATGAATGCAGTTAAAGATGTCAATGTGGTTCAGACTCACCTACAATGAGGCGCTCAGTGTCAGGCAGCTGCTTGAACAGCTTCCTGAAGTCCTCGTTTCTCTGTTTGTAAGTTGGACTGAGGACCTGCAGAGGATACAAAGACAAGAAGTAAGTGTGTGTGTGTGTGTGTGTGTGTGTGTGTGTGTGTGTGTGTGTGTGTGTGTGTGTGTGTGTACCAGCACAAAGTATATATATATATAGCCCAGAGTGGGACTTTGTTACAAAAACAGACTGACTTTATAGAAGGTACATTATTTACCTTCAATAGTAACAAGACTTCTTGTTCTTTCTTTCCCCCCCCCCAATAATCAGTCAGTCCTCTTCATTTATTCATTTTGTTGCATGTAAACTTAATAGTGCATGTATCCTGTCCTGAAAGCAGTTTTACTTCCCTTGGTTTACCAAAAAAAAAAAAGTGCTCACTTCTCTGGGGAGAGGAGTGAAACCATCAGGTCACATTCACCCTCTGTCAAACACTACAAGGTCCATGACTCTGTTTCCCCTGTAAGAACAGCACCCTCTGGCTGTCTGGACCGGTGAAACATTTAATAAAGTCTTCAAAACAGTCTAGTGCATTCATGATAATCACCTTTAGTTCACACAACCCAAGCAGCATGTAAATGTAACTTTTACATGATCATCCTAAAAACACTAAACAGACATTTTTAGTGTAATCAAACAGGTGGACTTACATTGTACCAGCTCTGACTCTTCTGTTGTCACATCATCATGGAGGGAAGCAGACAGAGGAGCAGAACAGAGAGTAAAACAACTGAGAGAAACACTGTCAAGTATTAACACTGTTGAAGCTCAACCAGCTGATCATAAAGAGAAAAACAGCAGGAAAAAAAGAGGTGAACTTTTAAATCAGTTTAAAGATGATTCTGGTCTATGAACTCTTAATCAGTGTGTTTTAGGTCTAGGATTCAGGCTCATGCATTGGCTACATCAGACAACCTGAGCCAACGTGTCTGTTCTAGCCTACCCAAAAACAACTCAGCTACTGGTGATCATGTCACTGTACCCCCAAAGAAGTTATGTAAACACTCATTAAGAGAATAGCAGTTTGTAATAAATCCTGCATCATGTAATAATCCCAACAGCTCACTGCAGAGACTGACTGACCTGATGACCTGTAACTTTCTAAACTTTTCAAAGTTCTTGTTCTTGCTTTCAAAGTTTTTATGGACCTTTGAACCCCACAAAACAATTAAATAAAAATAGAGTATGTACGCTAAAATGAATGGCAAAGTTGGACCAACTTGACTCTAACTTCATGGTTTTGAAATGTAAAAGAAATGTGGTCAATTTGGTTCTGATTTTATACTTTGACTTATGATAAACTCAGGCCCACTGGACGAGCATTTATCAATTTTCTGTAATAAAATTGGGCTAATAAGACAGCAACCTTTGTTTTGACATTTAATAAGGCCCTGGTTAGACTAATTAGACATACTAATTAGACATAATTATTTTGACATATAATAAAGATGAACCAAATGCACATTCATACAGTAGCTGCCAAATTTGAAGTTGGGCTTCTTAACTCCAAAAAGCTGTGATACTTGTTTCTTCACTTTTGTCATTAGGGCCCCATATTCACTTTTACAGTGCACTGATTGCTTTCTTTGTTTTACTTTCAAAACAGTTCATTTTTAATTTTTGGGTCAAGATCATGTCGTTAAAATTTGGTAACGGTTTTAGAAATGCGTATCCTCCCAGTGGGCTTTTGGAGGACTTCAGTTGACTGATCACAGTTGACAGTTTTCTGTACTTCTTCAGATGAAAAATCACATTTGAGGTCTTTAAGCTTTTCTCTGTATGTTTGTTTGTTTGAATTTTTTGAACATGTTTAAATCTTACTGTATGGAGCAAATAAGGCCTCATTTTGTATGCTGCAGTATCTTAGCCTCAATGTCCATCATGCCAGACTGCAGATTTGTACATTTTTAACTTCATACGCTCACATGCAAAGAAATGAATTGTTTCCAGCTCACCTTAGAGTTCTTGCCTCCTCCTCTGGTGCTGATGTTGGGGGGATGGCCAGACTGTGAACAGGTGCGTTGATGCTGAATCGTCTGTGGTGGTTCGGGGGTGTTCGGGGAGCGGTCTGAGCCCTGATCAGAGGAGCTCTTCTCCACCATGCTGCTGTCTGCCTCAGGGCTCAGCTGGGGGGTGGAAGAGCGGGAGCGCTTCCTCAGGACAGGTGAGCAGGCAGGAGTGCTCCGGTCCAGGTGTGTGGCAGTGCTGGAGGAGAAGTTAGTTTGTCCAGTTAGTTTTCTTCTGTTATGTCTGAATATAGGTCATCCACACTTGGTGGTGGTAATAGTTGCTTAAAGAGATTAACTAAAGTGTTGATGCTCCTGACATCAGCCAGAGAGAAACTCATCCAGTAGGTTTCAAATTCTGATTGCAGGCAGCAGGTGTTGGACTTAGGACATGAGAAATGTGATGTGGACATCTATGTGACTCTAAAATGTATGACTGCCTTGAAACAAGACTGATGTGGTTTCCTGTAATATCCACAACGTTTTTCAGGTTTTGAGTCATCAAACCAGGTTAAGGTGCAAGCAGCCCAACATCCTGTTCCTGCTGGTAGTGAAACATTAAAACATGTCATTTTAGATTGTGCAGGTCTGCAGGACCAGCAGGTGATCTGTTACACACTGTAATATGCTGACCTGAGGCAAATCCTATAATAATATTGCACAAACCATTGCTAAAGCTTTGGCTAAATTCTGTATCAGATTTAGTATATCCAAAATTACTGAGCCACCAAAGTCAACAAAAAGTAACATTTTGGAATTTTTTCTTCACATGATTTACATTTGTGCGCATATCAAAATCATGTAACAGTAAGAAGTTATCACTCTGTGTGAACAAGATCACTTATCTCACAAGATAAATGAATAAATTAATTTGTACTGTATAAAATCTTAATTATCTTGTCAACACAATCCAGTGTCAAAATCTTGTGCTGACAAGTTAATAACTTGCACACACAAGACCTTATATCGTATGTGAAATATGCACACAAGTTTAGTATATTGTGCACAAGATATACTCATATGCACCCAGTTCCCTTATCTCGTGTGCACAATAGCAGTATTTTGTGCACACACGATGCTAACATAAGGTAACTTACCTTAAAAAAAAAATCTAGCATGAAAATAATCTTGTGCACAAAAGATACTAAAATTGCTCCCAATAGGTTTGAACTTGTGTTAGTTGTTAACTTTTCCCTTAGAAATTAACAACTTCTGCACAAGATAGTATGCACACTTGTTCATGCAAGATAATTCATAATGTTCCTTATAATGACAACATTTAGATAGTAGGGAACAATTAATCATTTTAAATGTATTTTGGGGGGCTCTTTTTAGTCTTTACCGATGGATTTGAGGACAGTGGATAGTGAAGGAACAAGGTGGAGAGATCGAACAAGTTCCCACAATACAAGAACTTGTGTGAACCAGATCACTTGCATTGTGTGAGTACTTTTATTTTCCTTAGCTCAAAACTTAATATTTTGGTGCACTGTATGGGAGCTCACATAAACATTCTGCAGATAGACATGCCTTGATGGTACTTGCTGGTAACAAGCTATAAGGAGTCATCATGTCACCACCCACAATAGCAGAGACAGACATGCTGCAGTAAATGATTTAATTCTTGTCGCGTGCTTGTAAACTAGGACAAGGACTCGATCCCCTAATTGGGCTATAACCACATGTAAACATACGGAGTGAAACTAGTGATGAGTGCAGCCATAAAGACTCTGAGGTTCACTGTCTTAATGGGTATACACATATAATTCAGAGATGTTAAAGAAAGATCAGTATTTTGTTCTATGATGGGTGCCGATGGAAACAATCCTTGTAATCCAGAGCGAAAATTGGCTTAAATTGACTCTGTGTTTATTTACAATTCACAAGAACCCCATCATCAGATCAATCTGTTACGTCTCAACTCTGGACCAAAATCTTTACCAGTCTCACCGCTACATTACAGAGCGGAGCTGCATGCCCCGCTGCCTGCGCTGCTGCAGAGGTCAGCCTCTCTGCACCATCCACATCATCACATCTGCAGGTATGTCACTGAACACACCAGGCAGAAATCACATGAAGTATTATACAGTCCACTAACTGTGACAGCTCAGTTAAATAAGTCTTAACTTCACATTCTAATTCTTAAAAGGCTTCGATTAGACTCTCCATCCCCATTGTCAGCTTGTATCTGTGAGACAGATGAGGAGATAAGATTTTCACAACTCATCCAACAGACGAGTGTGAAGAACATAGTATCAGAGTCAGCTCTCTCTCTCACTGATTCTGCTGCATGCAGGCTGCTCTTTATCTCTCTCTCTCTCTCTCTCTCTCTCTCTCTCTCTCTCTCTCTGACCCAGCATTCAGCATCTGGTGCAGCGCACACAAAAGGACCTGAAACAGAGCAGGAGACACATCCTCTACCAGTGACACACAAACACACAACCACAGCACAGAGACACACACCAACCTGGCCGCCATGGAAGCGCTGGGTCCATAGCATCAGACTCTACCTGCTTCATTCATCCTCTCATTCAGACAGCAGCAGCAGAGGAAGAGGAGGAGATGAGGAGGCAGAGAGGAGAAGGAGGAGGGGGAGGAATTGAAAGAGTCCATGAGGGGAGGGGTTGGTCTCAAACAGACAGCAGCAGAGGCCAGTGCTGCAAGCCTCTCTCTGGTTCCCCCCTTAATTTTTCTGCAGGATGATTCACTGCCGCTGCTGCTGCAAAGCCCCCCCCCAACACACTCATACATCTACAGCACAGTGTGTTGAATCAGGGTTATGCCATCTTATGCATGAGGTGACTCCCTCTTTTCACTACATCACGAGCATCATGAATGAAACGGTTGCTGACGTGCATTACCTCTCAGCCAACCCACAGTGTCTTAGCCCCTAATCCCCCTGCATTATTTCCACTATATCTATTTTCTATAGCTTCTTTTCTGCCCTGGAGAAGATATCTGATCCTCTGCTTCCCTCTTTTATTGTAACGCTACACTATTTAGTCAGTGTCATTAAACATCTATTGACCTGCTTCAGTGCTTTCATGAAAAAATTGCCTGTTTTGAAGTATGTTGTATATTTACTCTGAACATCAGGCCATTTACAACTCCATCATCATTATACTGACAGTAAATGTGAGGCTGTGTATAGAGTATTAAAAGCAGCTTTTATCATTATAATGAGACATATCACTGCCTCATCTGTGCAGTATTAAGGGCCCTATAATGATCAGTCTGTAGCACATGGGCAAGAATAATTGACCACATTTTGCTAACTGAGCCGCAGTGAGAGGTGCAGAGTGCACAAAGGTTGGATTCAGTCCTTTGAGTGTTCATTGTATTGTATTTTGGAATCGAACCCATCAGCGTGTCTCCTCTCATTTTCTTTCAAAGCCAGGTGCACCATCAGACATATGCATCACTGTTTATGTAATACATTTCTGTTTCTGCATGTATTCAAGAGCAAGCATGTAGCAAATTTAGAGCCGAGCAGAAGAGGTGCAACAAGAGACAGTAGTGCCCATCTCAATTAGGTTTTTAGATAATGTTTCCTAAAATAAAGCCGGATTGTACAATAATGGTGTTATCTTGTTATCGTATCATTTTCTTTTTGATCTTATTCACCTTGTCTCACCTTGCTGTGTCTTGTTCTTGTCATTGTTGTCTATTGTTAGTGTGTTTTTTTTGACCATTTCCGTGGGATTCTTGTGCAATATGGGTATGTGCAATATGGGTATGTGCAGTGTGCATGGGTTGTGTGACTGTGTCTTTGTTAAATCTAGTACTTTGTTTTATCAGTTGGCAGCTTTATCTGTGCAGCTATTGGAGTTCAAGACAAATTTCCCTAAGGGGACAATAAAAGTGTATTGTATCGTACCGTATTGTATCGTATCGTGTGGTCATCCCTGTCTTTAGCCCCATTCAGTGCACAGTAATGATACAAAGAGAGAAGGTTGTTATACTTACATCCCTAAGCACACTTTTTTTCTGTAACAGCACAAACACTGATATTTGGTAATAAGGGGGAGCACTGCTGTGAGTCCCTCTTTTTTAACAAAAGACATCTGAAATACAAGTTATGAACTTTTATGCTATCTCACTGCCTCTCTGTTGCACCCTCTGAATATCAGGGAAGTTCTGCTATTTACTTTAGACCTCAGTGGTTTTTGATCACAGGCACCAATGCATTGTACTTTCTCAAGATGGCAACACACCACATTTGAGCCAAAACACATACAATTCTGAGACCAGCGTACACTATTTTTTTTTTTTGTTTTTTTGTTTTGTTTTTTTTACACAGCATGGGTGTTGGACATTAAAACTTTATGTATGTAGGGTAAAAAACAAACATGACACTTTTGCTGGGTGTTTGCCTCAGATGACTCCTCAGCCTTTTTTTATATTGTCAATCTGTGTGGTTTTGAGGCTAGGCTGTCCTCCTGCCTTTGTACTTCTGAATTGATCTGACAAAGGTGTAACATTGGTGTCACAGCTTGTGATCTCACATTGCATCAGAGGTAAATATACACCTGAAGCTTCACATACACACACATACTCCACATGTACACACACACAGCTCTGTTCCACCCCTCCTGCTCATAGTGACCTGACTCACCACCATGATGCCCCCATCACCTCTAATGTTGTGTTCACACCAGGCAGGAATACAATGATTTGATTTGAATGAGTTTGATATAAGGTCAATGTAAAGACACAATTAGATATGAGTTCTTATCAGGAAACAGGAAAGTCATAAATGAGGTGGTGCAAATTGTGCCAATCGAGCAAATTATAAATGATGAGAATTCATGACACCTTTTTTGTGTTACACTCTCTGTGTGCTTTACTTGCATATTTGCAAGATATGAATAATCTGAATTTAAGCAAATCATTCACACTAAGATAGCCAATCAGCATGGAGATTCCCTGTTCAACGTGGGTTCATTCATCTGTATAATGAAGGACAAACTAATGGTGACAGCTTGTAGTTACCTGAGGGATAGGATGCAATATTTTTCAAGTTCTTTTTAAGACGTTTTATTTTTTTACTTTCTAAAATAGACTGAAATTCATATTTATGCATTTTGATCATATCCAAAATATCCAAAAGCCATTTGCACATTCAGTCCTTCAAATTCATGTGAATAAAGCAAGGCAATACTTTTGTTTGCATCTCATGTCACTGACAGAGGTGGGATGACTTGGCCCAAACATCAGGCCTCTAAAATGTTTAATGGGTGTCAATATTGCTCCTTTAACTGGTATTAAAAGGGCTCCTGGCCTTTGCCAGAGTCAGGTTTCAGGTAGTTCAGTGCAGATGCTCTAGCAGCTGAAAGTGAATGTGCACCTGAACTGAAGAAAATATCCCAACTCAACAAAAACACAGTATTGTTGGTAAAGCTAAAACATTTTCACCTTAGTGTCTCAGAGGAGCAAAAACAGCCTAATTTCAACTCAGTGCTTCATCAGCAGGAACATACTGATGACTATTTCTCACCTCAGCTGTGCTGCTTTCAGCTCCGCGGGAGGTGAGAGGAGGGTTTTTACATTACAGAGAAATCATGGAATATAAAGCTTATCTTTTATTCTTACCTAAGATTAATGGAAATAGCCTGAACAAAGTTACACTCAGTAAACATCTAGTCTAAGCATTTTGAAAGAAATCAAGACTAAAACCAAATTAAATTGATTGAGAGTATTATGTTTCAGGTACAATGAACATTTACTAAACTAACACAAAGAGGAAAATAAACAGTATACATTCAGTCCAACACAATGTGCATCATTACATTTCTTACTCTGAGCTGCAGTCGGTGCTCTTCATGCTTTCTCTGCCTTTGTCTGGTGTGTCTAAATATAAGGATTACAAACTACTACTGAACAACTCTGAGGAAACACTACAAACACAGATCATTCAAACTCTTCTAAATATCAATAATCAAAAGTTAATCTTTCTATCAGTGGATGTGAGCAGAGGTAAAGTGCAAATACTCACCTGACCCGGTGAAAGGCCAGCTTCCTTCTGAGAGAGGACACCCGCAGCCCACAGCCCTGCTTCACACCCACCCCACTCTGGACCACCATCATGTACCTCTTGTAAGCTGGAGGTCAGTGTCCCACAGACCTTTCGATGGAGAAGAGACTAACACTGGACCAAATGCAAGCATCCTCTTCTCCTGGTTCTGAAACTCTCAGCAGAAGAGTCTCCATCTTCTTTTTCTTTTTCCTCTCTGCTCTCTTCCTTTATTATCCCTCCCTCAAGCTACTCCAGCACCTATCACCTCCTCCCTGGTCCCCCTCCTTCATCCGTACACTTTGCATCCCCCGAGTGACCCATTTCTTCTTCCTTCCTCTCCTCCCTCAGGTCGGCACCTGCTCAAATCCTGCACACTTGCAGAAAAATTGTTGTGGCGTCATCAGGGGGCCCGCAGGGACACACTGCACGCTTACACACACTAACTACATTTGTCATAGGCTGTCTACTCAGAGCTGCTTTATCTGTAAGTTAGGCTGCTGGTGTGTGTGTGTGTGTGTGTGTGTGTGTGTGTGTGTGTGTGTGTGTGTGTGTGTGTGTGTGTGTGTGTGTGTGTGTGTGTGCGTGTGTGTGTGAATAAGCTCCCATGTCTTTGTAAATACTTAATCCCTTTCTCTGCTCCATCTTTTAATTGTCTCAGTGATGTTATATCTACAGCTCTGGGTCTTAACATGTCATTACAGAAGCAGAAGAAAATGAGAGAATTAAGCCTTGTATACATCAGCTGGCAAACCTCAGTTTGAGGCTGAAGAAAAACAGTGGTGCACTAAATGAAAACGAGGAACTGTGCCGGGTTGAGAGGCAAGGAAAGTTTATGACAACTTCAGATCAACCTGAGTTAATTTTATCTGCTTAAAGCAAATATTAGCCGAGAAGAAATGATTCAATCTGATTCCAGTTTATTTAACCATGAGTAGAGCACTGTGCAGCATTTTGCATTTGTTTGAGGCTAGCCAATCACATTTCAAGAGAGGCCAGGCTTACTCCTTGTTAAGATGAATTTAATTAAAATTTATGTTGTCCGTCTGAATTGGCCCGGGTAGACCGAGAATGTTTGGATGGAGAAATGAGTAAAGAGGGGAAATTTACAAGCTCAGTGATTAACTTACATTTCATTTAAAAAACGAATTTTCCAAAGTAATCATCTTTTCATACCAAGTAAAATGAAATGTGAAAGATTACAGACAGTTCAAAGGAAAATGTTTTTTTTTTCTTTTTCTTTTTTTTTTTTTTTTTTTACATGTGTTTTGATTTAGCAAAGGGTTCAAACAGTTTCAACCATCTAAATCTTTTCAGATCAACATCACATGGAGCCTGATTATTTTAATTCAGGGTTGTATGATCATCAAGCTGCAAACAGCCTCTCAGCTCAGCACTGCAACATCACCACTGCATCAGATTTCACTGACTTAAAGATAACAAAAAAAAAAAAGTCTGAACATGATGAGCACTTTAACCCTCTGCAGAGCTGAGCTTGAACTAATGGGCCTTTAAGCTGTTTTTATATCAAACTGAGATATATTCAGAAATGTAAACCTTGAGCTGATGTATCAGATCTTATCTGGTTCATTTGTATAAACAGTCACTGTGTCGTGTTGCAGTCTGCTTTAAACATATTTTTGAATTTGTTATTATTATTTTTTTTTAACCATAACTGTCTGTGTCTGTATCTGTCAATAAACTTGCTCTGGATTTTTTTAAAACTTTATTTCAGTTCCGATAAAACTTTCCTGCTTCTTGCAATAGCAGCTTGTCACCACTGGAGGGCAACATTGTCTTAACAATAACATTTGTGCATGAATTACAAGAACAAGTAGATGGCTTAAATACTATGCTGCGAAATGCTAAGTTGTAGTTTGGTATGTGTTTTATTCAAACATTCCTGTATTTAATAGGATATACTCTCAGCTGGTTGAACATATTTTCTTTAAGTTGGAGGAAGTGTGCAGGCCTCCCTTTAACATGGATGTTAATTTTCTACAGCCCAGCTACACCATCACTGCGTTTGTCTATTAACATGAACCACATTCATTTCCAATGGAATCTTGTAGAAAACTTTGTGGGTGCTAAAGTTTAGACTCAACTGTGGATGAAAATTTGAAGTTCAATGTGATTTTAAATGGCAGCGCCGAATAATATTGAATCTTAACCATGAAGACTAAATGTAAAGTTTAACCTATAAGTTTGCTGTTAAGAATACTGTCACCATGGGAATGCTACCATCCCTCAAAACTAATTATGTAGCAATATATAGATAATTTTTAAATCAATACTATTATCTTTAGATTAATTCTTAGTGCCAACCAAGTGCATGATGGTGTAAGCTATAGTAAGCTGGTGGCTATGCAAAATAGAGTCCTGACAGGGTGAGACTACAACATGATGCGAGGCAAACCAGTCTTGTCTCCCATGTTGGGAGCAGTTTTATTTTTGCTGATGATTTAAATGGTCTTTGTAGCTCACAAAGAAGTAACAGGGAAAATTTTAGTCAAATATTTTTTGTCAAAGTGAGCATGTAGAAACCAAAATAAGCAAAGGGGTCTTGTCCAAAGAGGGCTCCAAACCAAAATTTTCTTGTGGGAAGTTCAGGTGGTTTTTGACCCAGTTTGGACCAGTTGTTCATGCTAAAGTACGAGGTTCTGAGCATTTGCTTTTTAAGTATTTTCCAGTGTCAAAACTGAAAGTTGAAATATACCCAATAAGAGGCCAATGTTATATGAGAGGATTTTGTTGACACAACATCTATCCAGAGTTGAATTGTTCAATACATTCCCTTCCATTTTTTCTCATTTTTTTAACAGGCAGCTGGGACAGTCCAGGATGGCTTGTACCATGAAAATCAGGCTGTGGCTCGCAACATACACCTTATTTTGGTCGAAAAAAAAGTGTGTGTTTTGTGTGAGTTATTGATCTGAGATGAATGAATCTGCAACTAAATTTCTACATTTGAGGGTTTTTTTTTTATTTTTATTTTTTTCCTTGTGAGTTTGTTACAAATATATTTACCTGGCCTCTGTCATATTTAAGGTCAACTTACCCTTCAGGTAGAAATATTGGCCAAAAAGCTGGTTGTTTTGGGGATTCTTATATCTTCTTTTTATTCCAGTAACTGATGAAAGGAAAATACTCATTCAAATATTAAAAAAGTGCAAGTACCTGAAAAACCCACTTAATTACTGTTCATACACCAACTGTCAAGCACTGATATACTGTATTTGTAATAGAAATGACCACAGAGGCTTTGTGTGTGTTTCTCCATCCAAAGTTATATTTTAAAAAAAGAGCAAAGAAAAAAACATGTTTCTCATTTTCTGTACAAATATACATGAATCACTCAAGCAAAGGGCAATATTCACACCTTCCTTCAAAATAAAAGCATTACACTGAGATCATGAGAGAGAAAGCAAACAGCCTCTCTTGGCACCATGTTGTTGCCATACTTTGAAGTGAAGACTTTTTTATATTTACATAAAGAAGAGACAGAGAGTACAAAGTACTTTGTATTTAATGCATATCATTAACAGAAAAAAATAAATGAAACAAAAAATATCAAAGATTTATGACTTTACAGTTTGATTTATATATGACCTTTATATTTAATCTATAGAAGTATAATTTCTGTGTAATATAAGCTTTGAGGCAATAAAGAACAAAACTCTTCCTATAGTTTAGTATCTGTAACATGCATATTATCATCATTCCTCAGCTTTACGGGGGGATTTCACCCCATACATCTCTGCAGGTTTGACTGTGAGCAGGTCTGAGCTCCAGGGGCACCATGGCCAGGATGATGGCGTTTGTAGTTGGAGTGGATGTGATGAATGGAAGGACAGGTAAACAGTGAAATGAAGACTCAGCTACAGGGCCTTCCTGTGTGTTTGATACTGACACATTGAAACAAGGAGGCATTCCTGATCAATCCCTGTGAGTGTTTCTGCATCGCAGCTCAGTGGGCATGTCGGAGTGGCTCTCTATGATCACTTTAGAGGCATGAGGGGAAATCCAGGGGTGGTTTTAAGAATTTAGGAGTTTTCCTCATATACTGCTGTTGGAGTTTTGTCAAAAATAAAAGGAGCTGAGAGAGAAGATCAAACAAATCCTGACTATCATTCCTGCACAGCTGTCCAGTCAAAAGGTTCTGTCTGCTGTTCTCTTCTATTACATTGAACTGAAACATGAAACGTGTACAAGTCTGACATAAGGATGCAACATTACGTTTGAACCATTGTTTATACTGGGACAAGCCCCACCCGTATTTAAAATCATTTATTTGGACTCACTCAATTTTAATGTGTCACAAATACAACACATCTGCTCTCTCTGTGCTTTTTTCAAAATGATTACAGTCAAAACCAATTTAACATTTTCATCAATAAAGTTTTCAAATCAATCAATATCCATATTATCATATAACTCTTTACAATCCAGTCTGCTATTTCACTGGCTGAATACCCTCATCATTGAAATTACATATCACATTCTTCCTGCTACCTTGCATTTACGCAGATGCTAGCTTGGCTGCTGTTATACACTGCATCTCACAAGCCTAGATACTTTGATGTGTAATGTGTCATTTAACATTAATATGTCAGTAATTAACATCAAATGACAGTAATTAGTTACCCTGTTGCTTACAGCCTTGCTTTCATCCCCCTACCACGTCACAGCAGTCTTATTGTTTGGTTAGCAAAGTCCTGATGTTGATGCCAGCTTATGTTAGCAGAAAAGAGGAGAAATGACACTGAATTGCAGCGTGAAGCATATAGAGGTCTTCTGTTATCCAAATTAATTTCTCCTTTTTTTCTATTTTCAAATATGTGTGCTTGCCATGCGCAAACATGTTCATCTGGATAAAATTACAAATGTACCTCATGCTGCACCTGATAAAAGTATCCAAAGAGTTTGAAATGCATCTGAATGTAAGAAATATCATTGAATCTGTACGGTCATGGGCGAAAACATTTGGTTTATCAGTCAAAGTTTTTGGTTTGGTCTTTATCAAATGAGCTCTTTTGTTAATTTCAAATCTCTTTCTTTCACTTTACTTTAAGAAAAAAAAATATTTTCCTACTCATTCCTATTTGACATGGACTAAATAAAAGTATTTTATTTGTTTTTAATAGAAAGGTTATTAGAAGTGACACATTTCGTCCAATCTCCTGCTAAATGAGCTCTCATATGAGTTTATCAAAGGGGACAGATTAGGAGTACAGGGTTTTTTCATTTCTCAGTTCAACATATACTAATCTGTCACAGTGAGGTAACTCTCTGCTGCCTGCAAAGTCCAGCTATTTGTAGTGAGAACAAGGCTCTTTGCTTTGGCTGGTTTGTATCCAATACTTTTGCATGTTGGCTCACAGGGACTGGGAATTGCCTAAGTGCAGAAAAATGTGCGAGCTGGTAATTTGGGACACTATTCATGAGGTGACATGAGTCCACTTCCAACCTTGTCCTTATGTCACTTTGTTGTTTCTATGAGCTTTATAGATGGTTGCTGATTGGTCCTTTAACTGCATGCCCAGGATTCAATGTATCTGTTAGACTGGGGTTGTTTTTAATGCTTCAACTTTTTTAGTCAATCCAAACCTGACTTTCACAAAGACAGAGCTGACAACATGTATGACACACTCGGTGGATACTCCACAGAAACTTGTGCTGATGACATATAAACTGAATAACATTGACATGGAGTGAAAGAGGAGGACAAAACCGGTCCGGTCCAACTGAACGGTGCACATGCTGCATCATTTTGGCACATATGGAACCCCCAAACAGATTATGTGTCCACATCATTTCCTGCATGCTGTCCTCTCACTCACTGATTTTCTGATGAAGTCCGGTGATGTTGTATGAACCCTGGGAAAGTCTGAGCTCAATTTTCATGGAACATGTAATAGTCATTATAGGCCCCAGAAAATGTTTGAAATGAAAATGTTTTTTTGTTTTTTTTACGCATAAATTTATCTTAACTATTTCTTATAATAGTAACAATTCTAATTTCTTATCGTTTACCAGATTGTTTTATTCTGAAATTGTAAATGGGTGTTATTGTTTTATGTTCTGTTTTCACAGTTTAATATTAAGTTTCTATCTTGACATCTCTTCTTAATTCCTGCAAACTCAGCTAATTAATACTGAAAGTGTCATTTAATGTTGCATATTATTGATTGTTAACTTAGAAGTGTAGCAGTGCAGGTGCAGATCGGCCTCTCCCCCAGACCTACTGGAACATACTGTCAGTGTAACAACGACAGGAACCGATGCAGGTTTAGTAACGTCTGTGGAAATGTATGTCTGATCATCACACTGAGCATGCTGTGATTTTAAAGCATACAGAGGGGTCATTAAATCTGCTCTACAGTGTTGAGAATTATTTTTAGAGTAAATAAAATACATTTTAATCAAAACAAACATTTAAATGTATAGCTGAGAAAAAAAACATAGTTTAGCATCACATTCATACAGTTTTTCATTACTGATTTAAAAGGCGAATGAAAGAAAAGCACAGTTAAAGGAATTGAACACATGTAAACCATCATAATGTGGCACTTTCTCTGTCGGGCCTCTGCTAAACCCTGTAACAATCTACAAAATATGAGCACTCCTTTACTGGAAAATGAAAACTCCACTACGACAGTATCTGTCACGCTCTGAATTCACCTCCATGTTGACCAAGAATGTTTTCTGAGCTGGTTATGTTAATTTTCTATTATTTACATCAAACCAGTGCAGGTCAGCATTTTCAGCGCTCCGTGCAAAAACACCCTCAGTGTCAGATTTATTAGTTGCTGCACTCACAGCATCCTCAGTTGAATAGAGTCCAAGTCACAGAAAACTTTTGCTTCTGCCATTGTTGCTTCCCCTCATCAATCAAACAAACTCAACAGGGCAGGACTTCTGATATTAAACCTGTCAACAACAGTTGAGAGGATAAAAAATGCTCTTGATCACAAATTCTCTCAGAAAGTGTTGCTGGAAGTAAGGATGCAGCTCTCAGATGGTTTCAAATCCACTTATTAAGACAGACCCTCTGACTTAAGGTGTCCCCCAAGGGTCTGTTTTGGGCCCCATCATATTTTCTGAGTTCTGTTTCTTGTCCAAAAGCATAATGTCTTATTTCACTATTTTGACATTTGCAAAAACACTTTACTTTAAATTTGAGAAGGATCTTAGTGCAGCCATTACTGAAGTGTCCAACACACACTGAGTTATGGTCAAGCCTTTAACTTTTTCAGCCTAAATGAGAAGAAAACAGAGGTCAGTGTGTTTAGACACCCCGAACACTCTTGACTGCGATGTATACTTAAACCACGTTTGTAAACTTGACAAAATATCCAACCATCCATTTTCTATACCACTTATGGGGTCGCGGGTGGGCTGGAGCTTATTCCAGCTGTAATTGGGAGAGAGGCGGGGTACACCCTGAATCAGTAGCCAGTCCACTGTAGGGCCACATAGAGAGACAGAAAACCAGTCACGTTCACACTTATACAGTCTAAGGACAATTTAGAGTCGCCAAATAACCTAATGAGCATGTTTTGGTCTGTGGGAGGAAGCCGGATTGCCTGGAGAGAACCCACGCATGCATGGGAGGAACATACAAACCCTGCCCGACCCGGGAATTGGAACAATGAACCAGCAAATATCCTCTGTGGTAGAGTCCAGCTACTCTCAGTTGAGATTTAAAGCTGAAGTAAAAGCCAGTTTCCCACCTGATGATTTAGAGTGAGTTAAATGTGCTTTTACTGCATCTTTTCCTGAATATTGTAACTCTTTGTATGTGGGCTTAAAGAATCATCTATTCAGCACCTGTAGCTTGATCGAAATGCTGCCACTCATCTCCTCACTGCCAAGGAAAAGAGAGGCCGAATCACGCCTGTGCTGCTCTCTCTCCACTGGCTTCATCGACCTTAAATGCTGTTGGTGGATTGGCACCTCCCTCCTTGGCTGAACCTCTTTATGTCCTTTTCCGAGGTAGGGCACTGGAGTCAACCAATCAACTGTATCAAAAACTGGCCAGATAATCAGGGATAACCAATATTCATCAAAAGGAACATTTCAAAACATCACAAGAAAACTTTTGTGACTCAGCAACAATAAACCCTGGTGAAAATCACTCTGACACTGAGGCTGCAGGTGCTTCCAGCGCTAGAAATGCTGCTAGTGGACACAGGCCCTAAACCATCAGGCATTGACACATTGAACCTGTCCTGTTTGAGTTCAGTATAACACTCCTGAAGATGGCTGAAGAACATAACAAAGCTGTGCTCGTATATATAAGAGCTTCTGTGGGCACAGAGGAATCAGAGACATATGTTACAGAGTGACAGTATGGGTGTGAGAAGTCTGTTTATACAATCAGAGCCATTCATCCTGTCTAGTACTCTAACAACATACAGTATAACTACAGTCTCCAGTTCAGTCACACACAGGTGCAGGGTGTTCTAACCTTGTGTTGTGTGTAAGAAGGTGTTTCAGGTTGTTAAAAACATATGGTCGTGGACGTGCTCTATTCATCCCCTCTCATCTCTCTCTCTCTCTCTCTGTCCACTTCACCTCCTCCATCCCCTCCTGCTCCATGCAGTCCTCTCTGCTGAATCTCAGTCCACAGAACACGACCTCGGTCCAGGTGTTGCTCAGGTGACAGCGTGTCCATGAACACCAGCAGGTAAAGCTTGTTCCTACAGTGTTAGTATAAAGCAGGGACTCTGTGAGAGTTGAACTGCTGTTAGTCTCCAGCGGCCTGTGATTGGTGAGAATAGATTTCCATAATAGAACTGGATCTTTATCTGGTTGCACTTTCCTGAGGCGGCCTCCTCCTGTGTACTTGTTCCTACACAGTCTGGAAGGCCTTGGTTTGGGCTGGGATCATGACAGGAGTGGCCCCCATGCGGGCCAGGTTCCCAGGACTCAGTTTAGGGGGCGTGCTGGACTTGGAGTTGGAGGTAGAGGTGGAGGTGGGGGTGCAGCGGGGTTCAGGAGTCTTGGGAACAACCTGATTGTAGCCAGGTGGAGACTGAGGGAAGGTGGAGGTTGGGCAGTTTTCTTTGAGAGCTGCCACTGCAGGGATACAGGGTCGCTGGCCCCGGGGCGCCATGTTGTGCACCATGGACTGGGTGGAGGAGGTGCCTGAGCGAGAGCTGCCAGAGCGGGACGAGGAGAGGGAGTTGGGCTTCATCAGTTTGGCTTTGGGAGCCTCAGCATCCTCCCTGAAAAGGACACACAGTTCATTTTAAAAACTTATCTTAATGTCATATTAAATCTGTGTTTCCAACAGAATCAAAGACACTGCAGATAAATCCAGACCCACTTTGGGTGCTTGCTGGAGAAGGGTATTTACCCAGGAACAAAGAACCTTTGTCGTGCTCTGCGCGCTTCAGTAGCGGGAACCACGGTCTAAATTTTGGTCTGCATAAGTGACATGCACCTTAAAAAGTCCCTGCTTGTGGGGTAGCACTATTAAAGGATCCAGGAACTTTTGGGGGCACAATCACTCAATCCTGGTACATTTAACAAACTGGCTCCTCAATTTCAATTAAGACACCCCAAGCTGTGCAAACACCCACAAATATGTGAACAAGAGAAGGAAAGAGATTGTGCTAGAATAGATCCAGTGAAACCTAATGTTAGTGGACCAATAAAACTATATAACTACATAAATTATGGCTCTATTTTATTTTTTTTTTATGTGAGGTGTTCTTCCAGGGCTCTAATAATGTTCTGAGTTACTGCACTACACATACATTTCAAAAGTCAAATGTGTTAAGATTTTGTGTTGAGGAAACATAACTTGATGGTTTCTAAATTGTTAAAACTTTTTGAAATTAATTACTTCACTGTAGTGACATTAAGGGTTAAAAAATGAAATATTTTTATGATTTTTGAAAAATATCTGCTAATTTAGAAACATATTGAAGAAAACACTGGGGCATGGACAATTTTGCTTATATCTCCCTGTAGGGCCGAGGCCGGTGTCCTGATCACAAGTTTCATTAGTACTGAAGTGGGACGCTTCACTTCATCATGTTACCTGATCTCATTCGGAGTTTCTTCCTCTTCATATTTCTTCATTTCCTTTTTGCGAAACACCAGCCAGATGATGAGGATGATGAGGAGGACGCCGAAGGACACACCCACCACTGCTCCTGCAACCACACCCATCCCCCTCACATCTACACACACGTTCCAAGACAGCATACACACAAAAACCTGCATTAACTACAATCATTACCTATGTTCACTTTTGTTAAAAATAAAACAAAACTAGCATTTCTGACTCTGTGAATCCAACTTTACAGGTCTGTGATGGTCTGCTCACATAGAAAATACTTGATAATTGATTATGGTGGAATTTAATCCAACTTAATGTCTACTTGTTGTGTCTGACTTTAGAGTTGCAGAAAAGCATCGATCAATACTTCATAACCTGAACAAAGTCAGACTGGGCTGTCTCAAGAGAGCCAAAACAAATCACACAGTATGATTCCAAACAACTACTTTGGTTTCTCCACTCTTACATCACCCTGCACAACAACTACCCAAAATTGGAGGTGGCTACAGCTTCATTAATAAAACAACTAAAAAGTTTTCCTGCAAACACAAAACAAAAACAAAGTTCTTTCAGTTATTGTCTTGAATCACTGCTCATATTGACATCCTCAGTGCTGGACAAAGGAAAAAAATACCATTAGAGTTTACTTTCTAAGCCTTCTTCTTTTTAAATTGATAAGAAAAACTTACAAGAAATTTGCATGATCAAAACATCCCCATGAAACTCTAAAGAAACATTCATTTTGAATATAAAGAAGAAATTATTTTGAATGAATAGTAACTTTGTGAAATGCAGCAAGTCCAACCAAAGTAAAAAAAAAAAAAAGTTGCAGAATCAAATCAAAAACTAAATCACCAATTGTACCGGGAACAACATCAGTTTGGCGCCCCAAGCTGTGATTACACATGATATAACAATGTGGATGCACAGACAGGAGGGACTACTTTATAACACACAGCAGGAGAGCAACATACACATCATGCTGTCCTGTCCTGCCAGTGCTGACTCGAACATTACCAGCAGCTTTCCCCCATTACACCCCCACTGTTACCTCTGAGAGAGGATCAGAGGTGGAGTGAACTTACCCCACCATTACGCCTCTGAGTGTTACACACTGCAGACGAGACACAACAGGGTGTAAATATCCCGCCCTGAAACGGCAGTATGTGAGAGCCAGAGGTGTTACTACCTCCACAGTCGCTGCACTCATTAAGAAAGGAGCGCCACTTTTTAACAGAGGTAAATTAAGAGGTTACTGGACACTTTTTACAGTTTGCTTATTTCCAATAGTCTCACTGCCTCTTTGCTGTGATTCCACTACAGAGCAATAATGTAGTTGATTTCCTGGGGTATAATTTTACACTGCATTATACTCTTGCAGAACCAAATATAAGGGGATGGTAGAGACGACGGCGGCATCATCATGAGTGCAGCGTACGGTGTTTTATCTGGCTCTGCAGACTCAAAGAAAACTGCTCTGCATTTCCTGCGATACAATACAAATAATGGCAGACTCAAGCAAATTTTTTCTACCCTAGTTGATGACTGCAGCTGTGGTAAGTTAGTCACCATATCCCTGGTCAGCCCTGCTGGCTCCAACGCTTGAAAGTGATCCTAACTCATCCTGGTATGTCTTTGACACCTCAGGCACAGCAGCAGGATGACTTCAACCCACCATAACACACCTTTCTGTACTGAAGGTGTGACGTAAAAGTCCTGCCACGAAGGACCAATGTAAAAAGGGCTATTAGTTGCAGACGCTGCAGGCTAGAATTGAACCCAAGCCGCCTGCTTGAGAAATGAAGTCTTCATACATCAAGGGCATGACTTCACCACTGCCTTAGAGAGGTTCATGTTTAAATAAGGAGACTTCATACTGTGTTTTGTCTGTCTGGACTCTCAGCCATGTTAATATCATACAGAGTTTACAGTCACACAATAGCCACAGCGATTACCACTCAGGCAGTGTGTGTGTGTGTGTGTGTGTGTGTGTGTGTGTGTGTGTGTGTGTGTGTGTGTGTGTGTGAGAGAGAGAGAGAGAGAGAGAGAGAGAGAGAGAGAGAGAGAGAGAGAGAGAGAGCAATCATTCTTAAGGTTTCATACTGAGAGAAAGCTGAAGTGAACAGGTTTCCATTAGTTAGTCAAAGTTTTCCACTCACAGTGCATCTTGACCTCCACTGTGCAGCTCTCCTCGCCCACATCATTGCTGGCTGTGCACTTGTAGACTCCTGTGCTTTCCTTGGTCAGGTTCCTCAGCGTCACAATCTCTGGGTTTTTAAGATCTGAAAGTTTCAGCAGAGACAAAATACTATGTAAGACTGAGATTCTGTCGTTCATCAAGGTTTTCAAACAGACTTTATTAGCTTTGAGTCAGTCTTTAGAGCTGTGGCTGAACAGAAATTTACAAAGAAGCCATTCGTAAATACAAAAGCTCTGTGCTTTGCTTGATTTTACACAAAACCAAAACTCACTCAAGTTCCTGATTCTTGAAGAGTTCTTGTTGCAAAAAGACAGCCATGAATTCAAGCTTATATAAATCTGCATCCTGATACAGTTTTAATCTGTATTTGTTGATGTTGCAATGAACTGAGGTCACACACAGTGGATCTTTGAGGAGAATTTGAGCCAATGCAGTGATTTCCACTACAGAGCCAAGTCTTTTTTTTAAAGCAGTGCTTCCTGAGGTCCTGAAAATCACGCTCATTTATTCTTGGTTCTGGGCCTTGTCTTTTCTGTACAGGGGTTTCAACATATTTTTTAAATCTTTAATCTGTAGAAGATTAAATCCACAGATTATTTACAATTTTACTTTCAGTAACATTATTCTGAAATTGTTAAAATATTCTCTCACCTAGTTTCTCACAGAGTTGTGTTACTTTTCCGTCTGTACTTCAAGGAGACTCAGCCTCTCTGGGGTGCTCTTTCTATACTGTCCTTTTTATAACTTAGTGCAAATTAATCTTTGGGAGATGCTCCAGACACTTTTTTTTTTCACTGTAGAACATTTTCAGGAGTTTTCTGTCCCTGTCCCAACATTTGCTGCCATATATTTTTTCATTAAAAACTTATTTTTTGAGGTTTCAACATTAACTATGTTGTCTTCACACTGTTTACATTTAAATAAAGGGTACAAAGCATTTGTAAATGATTGAAGCCTGTAATCAATTAATATGTTTACCTATCCTAACCTTTTTAGAATCAGAGGAATGTAATGAAATCACTGTGGACTCTGTGTATTTTAAGTTTTACATTGACACACTTATAGAGAAGTACTCCATTGACAAGACTCAATACCATAATCTATCATTTAAAAACACATTTGAAGCTCATGGTACAAGTACATGAACTTCAATATGTCAGAGGTAAGAGAGGAGGCAGATAGAAGATGACCTCAGACATGTTGGTTTGAGAGACAAAGAGGAGGATAAATGGACTCACCTATCAGAGCCAGAGGAGGCAGCTTGCCCACATACTTGCCCTTGTCCAGCAGCCTCTCCCATTTATAGAGGATGGGGTCAGAGCCGTCAGCTGACTTACAGCTCATCCGAACATCACCGCCCTCCAACAGTTTGCCCTCCATCCAGCAGCGCGGCTTCGACGGCTTCACTGCAAACACACACACAGACACACACACAAAAGAAAGGACATGACACACGTATGTGGATATTTTTGGACACAGTTTAGCTCTGTGCTTTGGCCTCCTGTTCCCACATAGACACAGATTTAGGCCACTGAAAACAGAGACTTCAGGAAAGGCTGCTCAACTGACCAAAGAAACCCATCAACATCTTTACTTTGAACTTAGTTCTGCATATTGATAAATTTCTGTGGAAAATCTCTGATCCCAATATGTAAATGAAATTGTCAGCATTTACATTTCTGTACAAAGTCATTGCATCTGTTTTTGTAATGTCATTAATAACTTTTAATGATTAATTAAGGTAGTGAAGAGCTATACCATTTTGTAAGGTGAGGTTTTTACCACTTCTCCCTGTAGCCCCAAGAGACATAGTGGTGTTTGAAAATGAAGGCTATGGTAAAGTTGGTATAATGAGGATGAACCTTCATATGTCTGAAACTTTGTACGCTGTACTTGTATCCATGTATATATAAGAAGGAAACTGCACAAACAATCAAACTTTGGGTTTGTGCCAATTTTGGTGCCCCCTGTTGACAAAGCAGTTCGAACAAAAACACTCGACTTTTGACAGTTGATTATGATTGTTTTTTGTGGATATGTTATGTGGAAAATGTTCTTTAGCAGCTCTACTGACACCATTGCCCTCACACCAGTTTCAGTCATTAATAATTACAGTATAAAGATGGTCCGTCTTCTCACTGATGCTCTTGTTTGCCCATCTCAATTTCAGTCTATTTTATAAACACCAAAAACTCCTCGTGGAGCCGTAAAAACAGAAAAGAGGAGTCTGGTTGCAGATGATAAACCAGCCGTTAAAAGGCTGACACTTTAGCTCTACTCTTTTTTGATTTTGATTAGTTGGCGAGAGAGAAGTGACACTTGAGTAACTTTTTAATTGACAGAGTTGTGGGAACAGTGACAATAAATAAATGAAGCCAAGAGTGATTTTTGTGCTGAAGAAGCTGAACAACACTGGCTCACAGAGAAAACAAGCGCTGCCAGCATAAAAACTCTGTCAGTGGACTGCCTCTTTGAGTGTATCTGAAAAGGTCAGCTGATGAAGGAAAGCAGCCTTCAAACAGAATTTTGAAGTGCAGGACTCTGATCTTTGTGAAAAAAAAAGCATTTCATATTAACAAGCACAGACATGAGATGTGAACAAACACCTTAAGATCTGCTCTCTGCTGCTACATTTCAGATCTATTACCTTGGCAGACAGGAACCCTGCGGCGTTAAACTCCTATATTCACAGCACTTGGCAGCACAAGATGGGAGGTGAACCAGATCATGAGACTGAACTTTGTTTTGTTTTTTTTCCCCAGTCCATGTGAAACAGAGGGGTTTCCAGCTGTGTGGTGTTTTCACTGTCTTACCCAGAACAATGAGGCTGATGGTGCTCCAGTGGTACTGTGCACCGTTCTTGACTTTGCAGCTGTACTCTCCTGAGTCGGTCAGAGTCAGGTCACTGATCAGCAGGGACGCATCGCCCTTTAAGTACTCTCCAGCAAAGGCGACCCGACCTCGCTCCGCTTCGTTGGGGTCGAAAACCCGTCCAGCAAAGTAGGTGATGACCTGGTGGAGAAGTGAGATGGGTGAGGGGGTGGGATCGAGATGTGATGGAGCCTTTTTCTTCTCTCTGTGAACAACTACACACTACACAATAAAACGTGCAGCCCTGCATTAAAGACCCTCATGCTCTTAATTCATCAAGCCAATTATTTATATGATCAATAACTATTGAATTGTGCAGTACTATTTACTAGGGGTACACGGTATTGACAAAAGATATATCATCATATAACTGATGATGTTTTGCATCTCTCAATTAATGTTATGTTATATGATCACATCACATGCCTAATATACACCATACTGAAGCATCAGATAGATCTAGCTCTTTGTACTGATAATATTGTCTTAACATTATTGTTTTGACTTTTCCCTGTTACACTCATACATCTCTAATGAAGATCACAGACCTGCATCTTTACTCTCTATAACTGAGACTCACTCACCACTCTCTGCCTGTTGGTGGGCTTCAGAAACAGCCACTCGATGTCCAGCGTGGGGTCATCCCCCGCCCAGAACTGATGGTGGCAGGGCAGTGTAGCGTTGTCTCCAACAACCCTCTTCATCTCTGTCTGGGCACATGTTGGCAGCACACCGAGCAGAACTGTGAAGACACAAGGGGTTCAGAGTTACTTTTTAGTGCATCACAGGTAGGGTTGCAAAATTCCAGGAAATTTCAAAGTTGGAATCTTTCCATGGGAATTAATGGCAATTAATGGGAATAAACAGGGATTAACAGGAATAAATCTAAAATGTACAAAATTGAAGGTTGACTCTCAACAGAGAACTTAAATATAGCTGGGGAAAAAATATTGTAGTACAATATATTTTATAATAAATTTTCAAAACAACAAGATTTAATGGAAGTACACTCCTAATTAACATGCACACAGCACACTTCGTACTGCAGGGCAATTGAGGCCACACCCCCTACATGAACTGTGCATTCCTCCATCACACACATAGATGATTTCTTGAACCCTGAAGGCCACACTTTTGAGCCCAGAGCACAAGACATTTGAGCCAACGGACTACATAAAGTCAAGTAAGTTTTGATAATATTATGGGGTAAATATATTTGATCTGTAATAGTATTAATATTAAACTTGCAAAAATCAAATAAAAATAGGTGCTTAATGTAAACTATTTTTAATTTCATTGACTATTTCAGAGTGTAGCTTATTATGGTGGTGGTAGCTACCTCAAATGTGGTGCTGTTCCTTCTGACTCCTGCAAGATGGTTTTCAGTAATCATACAATAATTTATACATCAATTGTCAAATATTTTGAAGACTATTCCAGTTGGTTAGCCAACTATGTTTCTGTTCATTCGATTGCGTTGGTGTTTTTACAAGCTTTTTTTGTAATTTTATTCTACAAAAAAATGCCACGTTCACAATCATTATTTTGAAAAATATTTACATTTATGTTTGGATATGATACAGTTTGTTTAAATTACCCAAGACTTCCAGTTACTTTCCATGAATTCCCATAATTCCAATGGAAAGTTTCCTATTTGGAATATTTCCAAAATTCCCCAGCTTAAATTCCCATGGAAAGTTTCTGGAAATTTACCTGAAATGTCCCGCCCCTTTGCAACCCTAATCACACGTCAACTAACAGACACACAAAGACACCAACTAATGAACCAACCATCACGTCAGCCAACAAACAAACACGCCAGCCAACCAATCATAAAACTAACAGACTTACCTAACACACCACATCCATGGCAGCCAGGTGTGTTTAAAGATCTAAATTGAGTAGTTTTAGTACTTCAGCAATTTTAGAAGCAAGTATTCCAACTTATACTCTAATAATAATAATCTGACTGGACGACTTTGACAGCCCTGTTATACCCTGCCTGCTCCACCAGTTCACAGTGATCCCATCTCACCTCTTTAACACCTCTGTTACACGTCTGATGGCGCCACAGCAGTGGAACAACCTGGTCTCACTATCTGACCTCTGAGACATTCAGACTGAAGGATTTTAGCTTTTAAAAAGTTTGATCTCACATGTTGGAGTCACTTAAGTCTGTATCATGACTGCTGGCTGAAGCAGTGAACTGAAGACATGCCAAAACCTTTGTGTACTTATTAAACCATAATGACAGAATAATGTTAGAATAACAGAACAACATGTTTTAGAAAAGGACTGGATGGTTTACGGGGTGGTAAAACTGCCTTTAAATGAGGAGTGATTCTGTGAAAGCAGAAGTGTCTGATTGAAAGAAGCAGTCAAATCACGGAAATCAAAGGAAGCACAACAAACGGGTAACTGTGAATGTCAACGGGACATTTTCACCTTCTGTCAATAATCACAACCTCTCTCTCTCTCTCTCTCTCTCTCACATACACACACACACACATAGCACAAAGGGGATACATGGGATCCAAAGGGGGTGTCAGATTATCAAGCACAGCTGCACACAGTGATACTGGCTCTGCAGTGTGGAGAGGATTTACCCAGAGACAGAGAGAGAGCCAGAGCCAGAGCATTGTTCCCTCTTTTATTTATTCATCCGCTCTTTGGACGCTCATCAGCTGTGTGGGCTCTGACGATGTCCCACTGCATGGACTCAACAGTGACCAGAGCCAAAAAAAAAACTCTGAGTGTGTGTGTGTTTGTACATGTGAGTGTGTGCTAGATACAGTCAGTGTGTCCTCTGCTGTGTAGACTGTAAATGCCAGTGTGTTTGCTACATGCACAGGTGTGTATACTGATATTTCAGGTGTGTATTACAGCAGTGTATACCTTTAGTGCCGGTGTGTTTACTATTATTTTAATTTTAGGGAAAGTTTAAAGAAATTTACTCCAATAAGATAATATGTCTTTGCAGAAATGTAAATGATAGTTCATGTTTATGTCAAAGGTAAGACTTTACTTAGTCTTAGCAGATGTCTCTACTGCAGTAGGTCTGGTTCGGTCAGAGATGGGGTCTTATTGTGATGTGGTAGTGGCTAATTTTGCACTTTGGTGTAACACAAATGGAGACTGAATGTGTGTGATCATGTCACATAGCTCTTAGATAAAGATTCAGCTTTATAGAGTCTGTCAGTTTTCTCTTAGGAAGCCTCCATATGAACATGCTGGTTCATATCAAATTTAAGATAAAGTGCTGGTAACTGAAGTCACTGAGTGTTTCAGATCTGGAAACTATAAGGCCATATTTCATCCTGTCCCTTTCAGATATATTATCCTTTTTACACTCTCTGTCCCCTCTGTATTCATCAATATCTGAAACATTATCCATGTCTGTGAGAGGGTCAGCCTTTAACAAATACATTCGAAAACAGTAGGGCTGGGCGATGAACTGAAAATTTATCAGTACAGAAATTTAAGACAATAACCAACGTCATTTTGCTCATGTCAGTCAATTCGGTGTCAAAAAATAAATAAATAAAAATTGATTTTGGATGTGTGTAGGTAGGCTATGGTCTCATGTCCCTTTAAGATGCTGTCCTACGTTGAAGACGTGACTCCACCCCATCCAGTTTGTAACAAAGAGGGAAAGACAGGTGAGCAGATGGAGGATGGTTCAAAAGTTGTAGCGGCTGGAGCGGTGGCTGAAGTAGACGAAGTTCATGTGGGAGGGGGTGAGCAGCTTGTGGATCGTGATATTGATTTGAGGACATATCGCCCAGCCCTAAAAACAGTGGCACAATCTCTGGCTGAGAGTGGTCATTAAAGTTTAGAAAGCTTAAGTTTCCTTTTAAAATTTACTTATATTTTGATTGAGAGTATTCTGTGTTTGTTTGTTTTTTCGGATGCAGAAATTAGTTGGTAAAAAGTTGTGTTTAAAAATCATTTTGAGGCAGCAGAGCTCCTTTATAAAACTCTGACAGCTTTGAAGGTGGCTTCTGAAGTCTATGATTAAAATTGTAAAACATTGAGCTCTTTCTACAAGAGCAGCAGCAGAATAAAATACACTGCACACCCAAAAATGGCCCAACCTTAACTCCACCTTTGTATCACTGCAGGACAGGAAACATGCTGGGTTACTTTTGCCTGAGTGCTGAGTGAGGTCATCAACAAACTGTTCCTGAAAGTGCTCCAACACTACTGAACACCTCTGGGACGGCTCAATGTGCAGCTTTTTTCTTTTGTGAGGGACATGTGTAAAAGAACTTGAGGAAAATGTGAAAAATGCTTATTCGATTGCTTATGGAAAGAGGGTCTAAAAAAACGATCATCAATCTAAAAATGTCAGCCCCCCCCGAAATGTCTCTCCCCCCAAACATCTGACAGCCGTTCACCAACAAAGAGCATGTCAAATCCACAGCTGATGAGTTTGCTTTCATAGCGGGAGTCAGAGGGGATAAACAGAGCTGAATATAGATTAATTTGGCCCGGCTTCGTCTCCCTCTGTGGTTCTTGTATCAGGAGAGAGAGGTGGACAGGGTTTGCCGGTGTGACAGCTGAGACATTTGCGGTAAAGACAGGCTCACGTTGTCATGAATAAAAAATGTGTGTGGATGGTTTGAGGAGGACAGTCTGAAGGTGACAGCAGTCAGACTGAAATGTGCAATAGGATAAGTGTTTATTCTGAACCTCATTGAGTGAGAGTTTTAGCACTAACAACTGACGAGTTATATATTAAACAAGGATTCAATCTTTCAATCCTCATTATAGCGACACCATCAGGACTTGAAGTCCACAAAACCCTCTGAGAAGGTCTGACGTGCGTGTGGTTTGACCGAGGTTATGACTGTTCTGAATTTTTCATTTGTGTCATTTTTATTTAATTTTGACATTTTTTCTATTTTGAGTTTAGTTCAAGTACACAGTGTTTCTAAGGCTGGTGGGTCTTTCTACTTTATTTTGAAAATCTTAGTTTATTTGTGTGGCTGTTTACATAGAAATGAATTCAATAGAAAACAGTCAACGATGATTGCATGTTGTTCATTCTTTCAAACAGAAACCGTTTTCAGGGGCAGATAAATTGGGCAAACTTTCATTTTCAGAGACCTTAAACCGGTTCATGTTTAAAAAAAAAAACCTCTTTTCCAGAAATATATACATTTGTGTGAACTGAACCTAAATATATAAGTCTGGTTTCTAGAGTGGAATATTTTATAAATGCTGCTCATATCAAAGATCATGTAAAAACACTGACTAGGGCTGGGTGATAAAAACGAAAACGGCTGAAGTAGAAGAAGTCAATGTGGGCGGGGGTGAGCAGCTTGTGGAGTAGTTATCGTCCATTTATCATTATCTAGGTGAACTGCTCAATGTACCCATTCACACACTATACATTATATCAATTACTGTATGTTTCCTAATTTACATTTTGCAGAAGGAAAGTACTGCCATTTTCCTTGTACGTGTGTGTGTGTGTGTGTGTGTGTGTGTGTGTGTGTGTGTGTGTGTGTGTGTGTGTGTGTGTGTGTGTGTGTGTGTGTGTGTGTGTGTGTGTGTGCTTTATTTAATTTCATGAATGGGACTGCAGATTGTATGAGACCAAGAAGAAAAGCTGAGGGCCCCTTAGCTGGATCTCTTAACAGCTGGGCGCTGATTGTTTATGATCTGCTCACATCATATTCATACTCAAACATTTACAGCAAGAGCTGCTGGGAAAATATAGTCCTTCACATCCATCCATCAGCTGTTCTGCTTTATGCTCCAGTCCATTAGTCCAGTCGAGGTGATTGGATGAGGTCCAGCTGTGTGATCAAGACTCAGATCCAGCTAATGACCTCAGTCCTCTCTGGCCATGTCTCCCGTCCCTCTCTGTAATATTCTGTGTTACATAAAGACCCTAGTCTGCCTTCACAGACAGATAAAACACAGTGAAAATCAGGTAACAGGCTCAATGATCAACATGTAGTTTATCTTATTTGATCAAGTTGTATTTCTCTGTATTTGAAAAAAAAAATCATCACTTCACCACCCCCTCAGTCAATGGCTGGTGTTTAACATAGTTTTACTATGGTGTGAAGAATAACACAGTTTAATATTGCCTTGATTTCAGTCATTTACTGAGACCGACAGCATAACCCCATGTTTTTTGTTGTTTGTTTTTGTTTTGTTTTTTGTTTGTTTGTTTTGTTTTTTATTTCATAAATTAACATTAAATCCCATCGAGAACATTACTGGCTAAGAAAACTATTTATACTGGATTGTGAGTTCAATTCAATAATAAAATCAATCATGACTTCTTGGTCATTTGTTGTTGTTAAACTATTGTCATATTTTATCATGATTTACTTAATTTCATTAAACCCCAAAAAATTCAACTATATCAGTATCATATATCAGCCACCTGCCGACCTGATCTCTGGTATTATTGGCCATTTAAAATGATATAGGTAGACCACTTGTGTGTACTCTTAGACAGTGGGTAGTTTTATGCACATCTAGGGATGGGGATTGTTGATTTTTATTGATCCTGGTACCGTTATTGAGACTCCCAAGTGATTCGAGTTCTAATCAATATCACTGCTGAGTCTTTTCTGTTATTGTTTTCCTTTATATAGTTATATTTAAGAGGCTTTTCACTCAATAATTCAGTGTTTATTTGTCCTGGACATGACATTTGATTATGTCGTTATAAGGTCTTATTTACTTTCTCTAAATTTCTGTTTTGACAGCCTGACATTGAACACCTCATAACCTAATCGCATGTCACCTTGGTTAAAATAAGATAATACAAGATAAGAAGAACTTTATACAGATGGGAAATTTGATAGAAATCTGTTGGTTCGTGAGCTATCCTCATTTAAGCTATGATTTCAACATTGGATTTTGATTTTACATATCTTAAGTCAGGGTGTCAGGGAGGAGGAGGATGGCAGCTCCGCAGCAGCAGATCGAGTTGACAGAGTTGTCTTAAGTCACAGACAGTCAAAGGTTCTGCATTTTGGCTTGATTTTACACACACTGCTGATGTGCTCATCTGTGGGGGGGTGTTCCCAACTTTATATTACTTTGCAACATAAATCTCATTTGCTTCATCTCTATCTTTAGCTTTGGTAAAATGTAGCCACACTTTGGACCACTTCATACATCCAGTCAAGCAACGACCACCAGATTTCTTCTTCGTGTTACCTGCTTTGAATTTCCCTTTAGGGATCAATAAAGTTCTTCTCCTTTTTCTTCTTCTTCTTCTTTTAAAAACTTTATCAGACAGTCTTTGAATGTGCATGCGGTATTGATTTATTAACATTACATGATTCAACTCACAGTATAATGTTTCTTCATGGGACACTTGAGACTTGATAGCAGACTCGATAAGCTCAAACATTATTGATTTTCAGGTCTTGAAAAATGCAGAACCAGGTCTTTAATGGACACAGGTATTGATCCTTGTCCCTACTCACACCTGTTACTATGATGGTAATCTGCAGCAGGCTTGTAGCCTCACCCTTTTGAAGATGCTCTGCCCTTCCTCACAAACTGTTTGCTTGATGAAGGTCGATGACCAAAACAGAGCTGATGATTTTTTTTTTTTTTCAGGTTAAACACTGTGAAGGAGTTTTACATCTTTTAGATCTATCAGATAAAAAGCTTTTTCTACAGAGTCTAATGAAACATGAACATCTATGAAAGATTTTTTTTCTTTTATAGCTATAAACCCTGACAGTGTTCAACAGCTTTCACTCGAGTAGCAAAGCCTGCCAGGTGCATTTAATTCTCAGTGGACAGGGAAACATTAGCATCATGACAACAACCTGCCCTTCCCTCCACCCCCTCCTGCACAATGCAGAGTGTCCCGGCACACTGCACCAAAAAGAAATGTCATCACATGACACAAACATGAAAACCAGACACACCCTGAAGCAGACAGCTAACTCCTGCAGAGCACATGCAAAGCTTTCTAAAAGTACTGATCAATAACCAGAGGACATGGATCAAATCTGACTCTCCTGTTGACTTTGTTTTTAAAGATGGAGCTGAGTAAACCTACAGAGATGTCTGCAGACAGTATTATTAATATGTATGTTTTGTGGCGTGTCTCCACCCTGCTGCTGTACCTGTCTGTCTGCACATTAGCTGCTCTGTGGAGCGTGCAGGCACTGCTCTGCAGCCCCAAACACTTGCGGTGGAGCAGGGGGGGGCAAGCGCTCACGGTGAACCATCCTTCATGTCTGCAGACTGCTAAAGTCCTGTCCTGAGAGAGGGGAACCTGCCCGGTTTAATGCTTTATCTGTGTCTCCTTGTGAGCAACAGAAACCTGAACTTTCCCCATCACGTGGAGGCTAAAAGATGCTGCACAGGAGAAGAAAACACTTTGTGTGAGCTGGTCTGTCCACCTGTCACAGTGAGACAAACTCAAAGACATCAAGTGTTCAGCTTTGAGCGTTGTTATTTTAGGTTATTTTGTCTGGACTGAGCCTGTTGTTGTTTGTTAGAAATATACAGCCACACATGCTCTGTATTCTTACATGTTTTTTTTTATGTTACCACTAACTGGTGATATTAAACATGATGTAAACTTATACAATTGCATTAAACGTACACTGTAGATGTACTGCTGCAGGTACGCAGTCTAAAAAATACTCCTCCATAAATGTAGGCCAATGTCATGACACACAGACAGAAGCAGCTGTGACTGGCCTAAGCCCAAAGAGCAGTGTTGCATATTTACAGTGCTGCAGGCATATCAGTCAGGTAATCGTGATTAACACTTTTAATTCCACAGTGATCCACCCACTCATCATTGTTTGAAAAATGGATGAAAACTACAGTGTCCGGTTGGTGTGGCTGATGTAGACAGAGCTGTAATCATCACAGCATCACAGGAAGCTCATGACGGCTACAGCTCATCTCTAAATAAGGCCAACACAGTGTCAGGCCATGCTTGAACACTGAGCTCAATGACACAGTGTCAGCCAGAGCACAGCATGTTTCCATCCTGAGCAGAGAGTCATAGCAGACAACAACCTCTGCAACACTTTGGGGCCTATTTAAAGTAGTGATGTGTCGGTCACAAACGAACTGGTTCAAAGAGGCTCTTTAACGTGAACAATGGGAGTCGGCTCCTGTCGGTGAGATGTTGTTTTTTCCTTTTTTTCCCCTCACAGACCGAATAAAAAAACTGCAAGGCAGAATGACGGGATTTCTATCTGCTTTGTGGTTCTACAAGCAAGTCAGTGCATTCTTTGAGTGGTTTCAGAGAATTACAAGGGTCTGTAAATGCAATGAAAACAATTGGCTACAGCAATTCATTAGAAAATGTAACTTTTACTTGTGAATACTTCAGTACAAAGAATGTATTGAATTATTCAAGAGGTATGTGTACACAAACATACATATCATAAGCCAAACAACACTAAATTTGGCTGAATTAGAAAATGTATAAGTGGTAAAATAAAGAGTTGTTTGGGAGCCAAATGACCTGGCTCGGTCAAAAGCGCTGTAGGTCCCATCACTAATTTAAAGCTTCTGTGAGGAACACGTGGATTGTGTTGATTCTGGTGCCCCCTGTGGACAGACTGATATCTAATATTTCTTCTCCTATACATGTGAAAATAGTGCACTCAGACAAAAACCTAATTCTTTTGTCTTTTTACAGTGAAATGTACGACTGATTGTGAAAGGATTGTGAGGATTTTGAGTTTATGCAGCAGTTGGGGTTCCTGTGTTCCTCTCCTCTGTGTGTGTTCTCCCTCTCTCTCTCTCTCTCTCTCTGCAGCGCTGGAGGCACGACGAGAGGCGGGGCTGGCCTGGACTGATTGCACGCACCTGATTCTCGTTGGTGTCAATTACCTGGCTTTATATGCCAGCTCCTCTGTCGATTCAGTGCCGGATGATTTCCCAGTCATGCAACACGTGTCTTGCCACGTCGAGCTCCCTGCTCTCCCGCCCGTGTATCCAGCCTGCCGCTCAGTGTACGTTTGTGAGTTCTTTTGTTACTTTCCAGAGAGTTTATTCCCTTGAGCAAAGGTGATTTTGTGTTCGAGTTTTTTCCTCCAGTTGAGACGATTTTTTTAGTTTACTATTTCTGTTGCACTTTGTCTTTTTACATTCTTAGTTGTTACTTGCCCCACGTGGCACTGTCATTTGAACTTTGTTTTTTCACCAGCTATTTTGCCTTGCTGCAGTGACTATCTCCTAACCCTGGTTTTGTGTTTTTTAGTGGCAGTCCGAGCTGACCGTGCCTTTTCCCGGAAACTGCGATTTTCTACTTTGATCTATTGTTTATTGTCAATACATTTGGGCATTTGCCTCTGCATATTTGAATCCTGGCCTTTGTTCGATTCATAACAAGGATGTCTTTTTTTTTTCTATTCATTATGTCATCTTTGCTTTGTTATCAATTAAATACACCATCAAATTAGATCAAAATTTTACACAACCCCCCAACTTTTTTTATTGGGTTGTACTTTGTGAGAAAAGTTTCCCTTTTAACAAAGCTTTATGACTTTTATTGCTCAGATTTAGGGCTGATGTCCATGCTTTGATCAGTCTATGGGGGTCATGGGTAAAAACAGAACACTGAGTTCCATGTAAAAGCAAAAGTCAAAATGTGTAGGAAAAAGTTGATGTGAGAAAGACAGAAAAAAACATGTTAATTAAAGCCACCTTCCCCAACAGATTTTGGCGGTTAATCACTCAGGGCGGACTCCTACGTCCCATCATGAACAGCCCCAGAGAGTTTGATCTGTAAGATCTGACAGAAGTCTGAAACTTGAGAGTGAGGTGATTCAGCTGTGGGTGTGAGGAGGTGGAGAAAAACATGGCTGACTGAATCACTCTGAGACTGCTGGACATGTGTGGGATCTGTCCCTCTCCTCTCTCTGACATTAACAACCTGTCAATGCTGCTGGTGTTCAAACAAACACATTAAAAAAAGATTTACTGCAGCTTTTCTGATCGAACTTTAACATAATTTCTTCTTGAAGACATTCTTCCCACAGTATGTATCCCACCATGTATCCTGTTACTTATTATTGATCATAAAGTCCAAAGCGCTAAGTGAGTCCAGAGCCCCTCAGTCAGCATTTACTCTGAATGTAATACTGTTGCAGTATTACAGCAAAGCAGCAGTGCTTTCAGTCTGCACTAGATGATACATCAGTTTGACTGCGTCACATATTTAAGAAACTGGAGGTATCTGACACCCGTCCCATGAACGGTGATTGAGGAGGACAAAACCTTCCACAGAGAAAAAAAAAAGTTTGTAGGGTAACTTTTCTACCTCATCATGTCAAAATCATGCATGTTAAGACAACATTGATACACTATTACAACACAACTGAGTTTTAGTTTTATTGAAAAGACTGCTAAGACAAAATGTGACACAGCTGAATTTGGTAAGTATATAGAGGCATCTTAGCTTCACTGACTACACTTTCTTTCTCCTCAAATGATGCTGATTGGTCCAGTCAGTCACCAAATCAGCATTAAGCTTGTGGAGATAGATCTGCCTGATGACAGAGTAGGAATCAGACCAATCCACTGTTGAGAGAACCTAATGACCGATCATCAGTAGCTGCATTTACATGGGAACAAATAATCCGAATAAATGCCTGATCGGAATAAAAAAGCGCCATGTAAACATGTCGACTGGAAAATTCTAATCCAATTCGGCTCAACCAGAAAGATAGATATAGATTATAGTCATATATTTGAGGGCAGATAGGGGGGCAACAAACAGGCAGATTTCTCAAGAGTAACTCCTGAGGTGTTCACCAGAGTTGCCATGACAAACACTGTTTGGTTATTATAGTGCAACAAACTGTTAAACTACAGACTAACTGCTGGCTAACTGACTAAAGGATTGTTCCAGTGTTTTAAAAATTTACTCTTTAAAGAAAAATATATTGAATACGTGTTTCCAGTGTGTCTTGTTATGATTCAAAATGATGCTTATCATTATATGATTTAGCAGAATTTTGGGTGTCCTGCCAAAAAGAAATATTGAGTTACATTTCAAGAACTCAAATGCCTTCACTGTGTAAGGTAACATTTAAGTGAACCCTGTTAAAGTTTGCTGGACTCTTTATTTCAGAGTTGAATATGTACAGTAAAGACACGACGATTAATACAGACTTGATTCCACACAGCCGTCTTGTGAATGTTGAATTTGGATAGTTATTGTATGTTCATATCATTCAATTATTATTCATTATTCTTGTGAAGCTTGGCAGACACTAAAGGCTGCTTTATCTTTCAGGTATCCTTTAAAATTCACTTTTCTTTTCCTTCAACACGCTCCGTCTTTTCTTAAAAACGTGTGCACAGGTCGTTCCTTTTATTCCCACCTGACATAAAGACCACAGGTTGTAATGAAGCTCATTTTTTCGTGACACTAGCTGCCAGCAGTCGCTCTGTTAGGCTTTTGATAAGGTAGGCAATAGCTAGCTGGTTTTGGCTTTCTCTGAGAAACTGTAAATTGACTTTTTATGAACATGGACTGAGTGAAAAATCCTCCAGTGATGATGAACTGGATGAAAAGAGCCAATGAGAATTTGTCCCCCCACACTTGCTGCAGATAAAGGATCGTTTCAAAAAGAAAAACAAACAGCACAGGGGGAACTGTGTTATATATTCATGAGCAGAGATTTTGCTAATTGTCAAAAGTTTGGTTGACAAAATGAACACTACTGTGGCTCCATGCAGTTTACTCTATTTTTCCATCTGATTGTGGGGAGAAGTCGCCTGCACCTCCACCCTCTGTTGTGAAGAGCTGTGTTTTAATCCTGATGGAGCTTAAGTCTGTCCACATACAGAGGATGACCTGGAGGAGGGAGAGGGGACTGTTTTTATGAGTTTATTCTGAAGTTGAGTCAGGACAGAAGTGATATAAGTTTCTTTGTTAATAACAAAGCTTCCTCCCTGGTGCAGCAGCAGCAGCAGCAGTCGCTCCTTATGCTTTAGCCGCATCAGTGCAATATGGTTTTTGGCTTCACACCTCGCAGTTGGCAGAATTGAAGACATGTTGTTCGTTCTTCACAGCCATGAAGCAGAGGCTGCTGAATTATTCCTCTTTAGCCCGCTGCAGACGTGAGCTGAGCTCACACACTCCTTCACATGTTTACTTTTCATTACAGCGGCTGCAGCTTCACACACATTCTTTAATACTGAGTATAACGCTGCTTCAACCCCCCATCTACACCCACACATCCACCAGACCAACCCCCCTACACACCTACACACACCATACACACATCACACTCAAAACCAAATGCTTATCTAAAATGTGAGTATTAGTGTAAGTGAAAACATGTTTCGGTTATGTGCGCAAAAGTTCAGGAATTCAACCCCCACACCCACATATGCATACACACACACACACACACACACACACACACACACACACACACACACACACACACACACACACACACACACACACACACATTCTTCCTGGCATCCTTATCTCAGCAGATGGATTAGGGGTGCGGTGGTCTGGACCTCGTCCTCTTCACACTGAGGAGACAGCAGGACAGGAACTGGACTCTGCAGGGTGGGAGGGGTCTCCCTGAGGCCCCCACACCTACTGCATGCTCACCGACAAACCGCCTAAGTGTTTCCTTTACAGAAATCAGCCTGAAGTGTAAGTGAACACTACACACAACTAAATAGGACCCGCTGTGCTGAAAACAGAGACACTGCTGCTGTGAGGAGACTTAGCATCAAGCAGATCTGAGACTCAGAGAGTCACTGTGAGCTGATCCTGAATGCAGATCTAAGAGGGGTCTAAAGAGTAACTATACTTATTATAAATAGTCTCATCTGAGTTCCAATGTGCTGGATCACGGCACCCTGGATCGATAAAAACGTCATACAAATTGGTGAATGGACGGGTTATTGAGTTGACTGAGGCTTTGTTGTTTTATTTCTGTAAACTTTGAACAGTGTCTTCAATCGAGTGAGACTCAGACAATTATCTTCTTTTTCTCATAAGAGCATTAGCCTGGTCAGGTATGGAGTTAGTTCGCTTAACGCTGTGACAGGCATTTTTAAAAACTGTTCAGAAATAAAGCCATGTTGGCAAAGTATGAAGGACAGAGAACTTTAAAAAAGTGTTCCTCTTTGTAGAACTTTTACTTAAAGATCCTCTGCATCGGGTTTCCATTAATCCCCCTGTACTATTAACATAAACTGCAGAGAGCCATCTCTGTTGAAATCAGTAAATAGGGTACCATAGTCCTGGAGTTCGAGTCCAGAAAGGACTTGTCTGTAAATCACAGACAGTGTAAGATTACTCCCTGTATTTTAACTCCTACAAGCAACATATGAAGCCGCCCTGAGTCTGATAACTAAAGTCTTAGATCCATAGCTGACCTGAGCTAAACTTAGTGGTGTGTACTTTAGCAAAGCATACTGTCTATTAGAAACCATGTCTTTGTTGTAGCTGCACTCATACATCATTATAAATTTATTTTTTGGCACAATGAGGACAAGGTTTCAGGACAGCCTTTGTTCCAGTAGTGTTTAATCATTTGGGTCTAATTCCATGACTCCTCTTTGTCCCCTCAATATTACAGCTATGCTATTCAGCACCCCTGCAGTACTGCATTAAAAAAGTCTGTATTTGCAACTCTGTTTTTTTTAGTTGTTTTCTGCTTTTGTGGTTTTTATTTGACCGTGCAATGTTTGTGTATCTGCAGGACATTTGCTGTCAGTGAAGCTGTTTTGCAGCTTGATTTTTTTTATCTACAGTTTCTACTCTTGTGTTTGTTTTAGACTTTTACTTTTTTTTTTATTTGAACAAGTTCCTGTATTTGCAGCACATTGAATCCAAAAACCCTGAGTGCAGATTCTACATTTTTAAAGGCAAACCATGACAGAGTTTCCAAAAGAAACAGCCCTGCAGAACCTGGAGGATTCCTTCAGTCTTGGGAATGATCTCATCTTACTGCCTGACTCTGACATTCTTCATCACTGTATAAAACTGGATCACATGCAAATCCAACACATGGAGGCACATTCAACACATGCTGTAAATTGGCACATAGGAAGAATCTCCACCCTGTTGCACACAGTCTTCCTCTAAAAGACACACACGCACGCACGCGTGCACACATAGACATGTACGGAGGGTCTGTTCTGGTGTTCCAGCAGGAGGCAGGAGAGGAAGAGAGATTGAAACCAGATGAATGGTTGAACTATCCCCCCCCCCCCTCCTCCTCCTGTCACTTCCTGTACCTCGCTCCACTCTCACCTCTCAGAGAGCTTCAGCTCATTCACACAGTGTGGATAACACCGAAGAGAAACAATATTATCATCGAGAGAGGAGACATGGTGTTACATCTTCTCACTGCGTCTCACTTCTGGGTCGAAATCTGGAAACAAAAATCCAAACTAAGAATTTCTTTATTTCCAAGATAAAATTGTTACTTTTACTTGAACGCTTATCAAGAAATTATTGATTATTCTTATAACACATCATAATCCAATGCCCTCCTAACATAAAGATGAATTAAATCCTGAGGACCCATAACACATAGTTAATCTGATTCCTTGAAGTGTCCATCAGGTCATGTGACAGAGGACAGATATAACCCAAGGTAAAAGACGTGTGAAGACAAACAGAGAGAGAGAGAGAGAAGCTGAAGTGTGGAGAAGATCTGTGAAATGAATGAATGGAGAACATGAAGCCATATGGATGACGTTGAAGTAGCATGGCCGACAACAAGCAGCAGATTCAGAGCGGAGAAAGCTAATTCACACATTTGACCACAACGACTGTTCATTTTTTCCCACTCTGTTGTTCCTCAGTTGGAAGGTAAAATGATTTCAGTTTATTCTTGTCCAAATATGAGCTGAGCTTAAGCTTAGCACACACAGCTGCTAGAGATGTCCTTCAGAGGGACACTTTGACAATACGAGGACATTTCACAGCCTGGTCTATAAACTGTAACACTGTAGCACAAGGGATACTACTTTAGCAAACCTGCATTTACACAAGCATCTCTTCTTTACAACATTTTATTAACACCACTCGGTCTACAAAGGGAAATTCAGACAGGACAAGTCTCTCAGATGTAAAGATGGGAAAAAGTTCAACACTCTGTAAGAGATTGAATAGCACATAAATCTACAGTTTCAGAATAATGTTCCCCAGCTGCTAAAAAACTGCCTAGATGGGGATTTCCTCATCTATAATATCTGTGTACAAAATGGACAAGGCCAAAAACATACTGGATGACCAAGATTCTGTAGTGGAAATAACTACACAGGCCCCAAAAAATACCTTCAATAGACCTTTAACAAGGTATGCTGTCATATTGTTGATGCAGATTAATGCACCATGCAAAGAAGAAACGAATCATACCAACCAGAAGTGCAGGTGACTTCTCTGAGCCTGAGCCCATCAAAGGTAGATTTAGGTCTGACAAATGCTAAAATGTGTCATCCCTTTTGGAAACCATTGGTGCTAAATCCTCCAGTGTGTAGCATTGACAGACCACCTGATTTATCGTCTGCACACAGCTCCAAAGGCCAGCATCTGTGATGGTGCTGAGATGTATAAGTGCCCGTGACGTAGTTAACTTGAACATCTGGGAAGGCGCCATTGCTGACAAAAATATGTTTACAGGTTTTGAAGCAACATATGCTGCCATCAAGAAAATACATTTTTCAGGGAAGGCTTTGCATATTCCAGCAAAAAGATACCAAATTGCATTCAACATGTATTACAAAAGTATGGTAGAAGAGTCCAGGTGCTACACTGAATTGCCTACAGTCCTGGCTTGTCACCCAGTGAAAACATTTGGAGCATCATGAAACTGAAAAACACAACAAAGAGGGGCCAGAACTGTCTGGCAGCTGAGATCCTATATCAGGCAAGAATGAGACAATATTTGAGTTCTCATAATCCAGAAACTGGTCAAACCAAAGTGTTGTCCAAAGGAGAGGTGCTGCAACAAATTGTAAACATGTCCCTGTCCTGACTGCTTTAAAATGTGTTGGTCTCCAAATGACGATTAAGCATATTTTTTTTTACATCAACTAAACTCCTTTAGTTTCCACATTAGACATGTTGTATTTTTCAGTCAAATATAGGGTTTAAATGATTTACAAATGATCAGTCTGTTTTCAATTTGCATTCTGCACCGTGTCCCAGCATTTTTGGAACTGGAGCTGTACCGCAGTAAAGAATCTGTGAAGTTTTTCCACCTCTGCATGAACCCCAATGAGATAAAAGCTTGACTTTGTGAGTCACTTTTACTACCAACACACCTCTCACTATAGCTCAGAGGATCCAGCCAAAGAGCCAATCGGAGCAGATAACCTGAAACTGAGCCATGTGGGACGCATTATTCAGAGATGAAAGCGACAGCAGAAAAATGAAGGATAGTATAAAAATGAAGTGTCATTAACTGTTTACTGTTTCAGTCCTAAGATCCTCATTAGTTCCACCTTCTCCTCTCAACTTAATCCCCCCCTGTCCTCGATTCTGTCCTCACTTCCTCCTGTGATTAAATGCATACCTGATCTGTTTTCATTAAACTCTGGGGCTGGAAGAGGGGCGGGTCTATTGAAGCACTTAGAGTATTATAGTACTTGGACTGTAATCAATGCATCAGGCCTTTTAGCTGCAGACAACACTTTAGAGTCTAAAGTAAATGGATTTTCCTTCAGCAGCAGGAAGAAAGACGTCCCGGCTTGGCTTCAGGGTGACCAGCTCTCTGCAGCTCTCAGAGGAGAGGAAGAGGAGGAGGACGGACAAGGATGAAGAGGACATGTGAGCATAGATGAGACAGAGCTATGTAAAAGTGAGTCTGTGTCACTTTAGATGAGAAAGGAGTGTGTTATTTATAGTGTGCAGAGTTAACTCCAATCAAAAAAAACTTGGATCAAACAAACGGTTGATTTAAGCTGAAGCAGCAGAATATTAAAGGCGAGAGGAAAACAGATAAATTATAAAAGTTAAATGAGAGTCAGGACTTAAAATAAGGAGATCAGAGGGAGGAGAGAACAAACAAACCAGAGGAGTCCCAGAAACACAATCCATCAGCAGAGAGGAGGGGCAGTGAACGCATCACCGTCTTTCTTTTTTTTTTATTCAGCTGCAGACGCTCCCTGAACTCACACGAACAGAGAGTGTGTGTGTGTGTGTGTGTGTGTGTGTGTGTGTGTGTGTGTGTGTGTGTGTGTGTGTGTGTGTGTGTGTGTGTGTGTGTGTGTGTGTGTGTGTGTGCGTCAACATGAGTTAATATCAACAGTACACTGTGCAGGATCAGCAGTATGAGGCTGGGCCATTTGTCAGTCTGACAAAAAAAAAAAAACAGCCTCCGGGGTCAAAGGTCACCAGTCTGACACAGTCCATGTGTATCAGAGGCTGTCCAGAATGCTGCCGTCTGAACAGGACTCCCATGATTCATATGGTCTGATCTGTGTATCTAATCAAACATCTATAAATCCTCTTATATATCTGATCTAAAACCGTCATGTCCATGTCTCTGCAACTGAAAAAGCTCCGCCCCCCTCAGCAGGCGTCAGTGAGCGTGTAGAGATGAGCAATGGCCTCTGGCCTCTCTTCAGGTCAGACCGCGACCCAAACACCCTGAACGGCTCAAACATCCACCGCAGAGACTTAATGAGCTGACCAGGATGCTTTCAGAGCCTAAGCAGACGCTCCCAGCAGAGACACTGAGGCTCCTCTGCTCCTCACAAGTCTGAACTGAGAGGAAATGCTGCAGCTATACCCAAAAGTTTAATCTTAACCGCTCGAATATTGAAAAAATGAAGTACTTGAATGACTGTAGTGCCAGATTTATACTGTTTTTATTCTTTCACTGTCTTTTTATTTACAGACTGCAGGAACTTCACACCGGACTTTCCAAATGAAATTCAAAATGTATTTTAATCTGCAAAGAGGACTTTGGTCTACTGTACATTTCTTCTCCTCTTGAGGCCAGGTATAAGACACTTCTGATGTTGACTCCAGTTCAGGAGTGGCTTGATATTCAGATCAATATTGTTGTAGTCTCTGTCCTTGAAGATGTCTGAGGTGACTCTCCATGCTGCCCAAAGTTCTTGAACCAACTTCTCAACAATGCTCTCAGGGCTGTTACTCCTGCACCTTTTCCTCCCACACGTTTCCCCTCCAGTCAACTTTCCAGTAATCTGCTTCCATACTGCACTCTGTGAACAGCCTTTGCAGCGATGACCTTCATTGAGTTACCCTCTTCATGGAGGATGTCAATGATCGTCTCCTGGACAACTGTCAGGTCAGCAGTCTTCCTCATCTGAAGTCTACTGAGGTAGACTGAGTGATACACCATTTGCATGGTGATTTACTCAGACTCAAAATGAAATTTGATCAGATTTTTGGGATGTTCTTTTGATCCGTTTTTTTTTTTTTAGCTTCAGGTTGTAATCATCTGTAATTCAAACAATATTGCTCTGTGCCTGTTCTGCAGGTCGACACTCTATCTATGCTGTTATCTGTCGTGATACCACAGTGTTAACCAGAATCAGGTCTATGTGTCACTGATAATATGAAACCATGCACTAAAAAGCTGCTTAGCATAACTGAGTGTCCACCCCAACAGACCCTCTGATGTCTCGAATCAGAACAATATTTGCAAGCTGAAGATATGCAGGCTCATGATGCATGGTGATCACTTCACTCGGAGGTCTGATGAAGATATGAACTGATGTGAGATCAGATATTTCTGATAGGAGATTAAAAACAAGAGCATTTCTGTTTTGCATTGAGAAAGAAAAAGTAGCCATTGTAGATACGGTCATGTCCTTCAGTGATAAACCTCCTGGGTGATGGCTCACATCAAAAGACTTTTAAAGTTTTAACAGATGGTGATTAAAATATGAGAATTCTCACACATGATGACAAACATTCACAAATTGAGCTAAACCTTACTAGCTGCTTGGCTACCTGGTACTTCCACTGGGGTAACATTATCTGCACAATATCCTCTATGACAGTGAGATTGCAATATGTTGTGCAAGACACACCAAATAGACACTAGAATTGTTTCAACTATTATTGTTTTTTCAGGGTTTATACTAAAACTGATACCAATACTGATTAAAAGTAGTTCACAGGACCGATATTGGATATTTGGAACCAATATGCAATGAAAAACTTCCTGTCAAAAAACACAAAACTTCACCTAAAAGCCTTTCGAACAATTTTAATCAATATGTAAAAGTTCTGCATCATACACAGGAGCTCACGGTTACACTTGCAGTACAGTTGCATCGAATGGTCAGGTGACATCTAGCCAATCAGCCAATGTTGTGCACAGGACATTAGGTGAGACAAAGTGGTGCAATAAAGAACTACCCAGAGGGGAAGAAACAGCAGTTAATGTATTAATTTTGTTGGCCATTTGGGAAATAAAAGACCTATACAGATAATCAGCCAAAGCCAATAATCAGTCTACCCCTGATTGTTTCCACAAATCAACAGGTTGGTTCTTTATTTCTAATGTCCATTTAACTTTATGCTCTTACTATGGCTGTATGTGTGGTACTTCCTCCCGCACTCAGCTTGCTTCCTGGGTGGATATCGTCTTTCAAGCAGATCAGAGAGAGTTAAATCGTCTTAACACCCCTCACAGCACACACAAATATGATATAGATTAAGTAGTCCAGTTTACTTAGGATCTGTTCAAGCTCACATTAGGGTTTATAAAAATGTGGTTATTAGATAATCATATCCAGCATGCTGTGTAGAAAAAAAAGAGTATGCGTAATGAATCAGACTGCAGCCCTAACAGACTCTGACATGTCTGTGACTCATTGATCATAGTTTGGTCAAAGTCCAGCAACATGTATGTGACAGAGTGTCCGAGTAACACTGGGCAGGAAGGGAAGGGGGAGCAGGAGCTTGGAGATATCAGGGATGTCTCTCAGTCACCCCTGTGGATGAACTGCCCTTCACCCCCCTGAGCCTCCCTCTCTTCCTCGCCTCCCCTGCTCTCTCTGTTGAGTTAAATTCCCACATTCAGCCGTTCAGCATTTCCATTCCTCAAACTCCTCCTCTTTCTCCCTTCAAAAGATATCCACTTTTTGTGTAAAGTTAGTTCTAAAAGCCTGACATTCAGAGTTGAGGGCACAGAGGAGAACACAGGAGTGAGTTATAAAAGCCTTACAGTCAAAGCAGAGGGTATAAAGGAGAACAGGGGGGACCACAGAGAGCTGACAGCCTTTAAACAGTCCCTGATCATGATGAATGTATACTCACAGGAACTTTGTCTCTGTCACAGTCTCTCTCTCCCTCACACACACACTCACATACACACTCACGCCATATTCAGGAGACGAAACTGTCTGTGACTGTTTGACTGAACTCCTGTGTGCTCTGCCCATTGATCTGTCCCGTCAGGAGTCCAGTGAGGAGCAGCCATACGGTCTGCTCAGAATCCAGAGTTTCATAATGAGGACAGCGTTGACATGTCAGAGCGGCGCTGACATCCACATCATCACTGTCATCATCACCACTGCTGTCCCCCCGCCGTCGCCGCAGCACTTAGTCACAGCCCCGTCACTGTCTTGTCACGCAACCAAGGAAGGATTCGCCCTTGGTCAGTCAGAGGTCAGTGGGGGGGGGGATTCATCTATAAGAATCAGGTTGTCTTCCTTACATTAGCTGAATCTACTTGCATGGACAGATGCAGATTATAATGAAGTGTTTGGATGAAAACCTCAGCTTAATCAATAAGGCCCACCTTTTCTTTTCTGAACGTCTCTAAGGGTGTTCCTCCAGGTACACTACTAGGACCTATTTTATTTTTATCTGTATCAATAACAATGTGATGACTCGATCATTTTCTGCTGTTCATCATTGATTTCACAAGCTTACGACAGATGAGACTGGAATGTTAACAGTCTCACCTGTGAAGAACAGATGTTTGTTTTATATGCAGATCAAACCAAGTTCATGCTGAGTCTGACTTGTGAAACTCTTCTGGACGTGGCTCCTTCATATTTATCTATATAACTTTAATGAAAAAAAAAGGCCACTATGCTCTGTTTCTGTAATATTATCCACTTGTCTGTTTCTCTGACAACAGAAAATTGCATGTCTTTTAAATTGGCATTTATGCCTGCAGTTTTTGCACTGTATTTGCCAACTATTGCAAACAATTTTAACTGATAATGACAGAAAAAAAAAATTCTGCACCAAGTTAACGTTCATTAAAAAACACAAATATTTTGAAAGAAGCCAAGTTTGAGTGCAGTTTTAGGGCTGCAGTCATCAAATGGTTTAAGAATCAAGTATTCTATCAATTATCCTGGTGATCAATTGATTAATATAATAGGAAATACTTAAGATCATTAATGTGGTTTTCCACAACTGCTGTACCACTGCAAAGTTTCCTTTTGTAGTAATTTTGTTGGGTTATCTTTTTTTGTCCTATCACTGGACCTTAAAAAAACTCTTTAAGTTCATTAGATTGGCTAATACACTGATGGCACATAACTACACTAAAACTATACCCAGGAATATAATATCTATATAACACTTCAATTATAGCTGTAAAAGTAGATGCTGATGGTCTGTTTGTGCACACAGCCCTGTCTGTGCTCCAGTTGTGCAGCCCTGGTCAAAAAGTCCGGACATGCCCCTGCACAGCAGCACAGAGAGAACAGTCGGATCCAAGCACTGTCAACAAAGGCTGCAGGAAAACATTTCTGTGCTGATTTCTAAAGAATAAGATGAAACTCCACAGAGCACAGTACCTGACTGCAGAGCTGCCTGATTCCTCTGCACGATGACCCCTGAGCGCTGAGATGAAAGTTAAAGCATCTGTACAAAGCCACAGTGCATGTAACAAAAACTTGATCTTACTTCTTTGAAAGTAACAGCACACAGGCAGCCACTGCAATTATTTCATCTGAATGTTTATGTAAACCACTGCACTCAGCAGCAGTGCATATTACAATTACTCCACCTGAATATGAAACAAGCTCTGCTGCACACAGCCAAAGTCCACTTGCTGTGACAATCTTTATGCCCTGATACTTCACATGCTGACGTTCGCAGTATGATAGCGCTGCAAGATGAAGTGGCACTGCCAGTGATGATAGTATCTACACCTGCAGATACTGCTGTGATAGCGTAGCTTTGGAATAGATAGGTCTTTGTTTTTTCTTTTTTCATTTTCACCTCCCCTCTCCGGTCTTTGGTGACTCATTCATCATCTATTAGGATGATGAAACTGGTGAAACGTCTGACCTAAGCACTCACTTGCCTTCTGCGTTTGGCTTCCTACTTGAAATTATGAAATAAGACAAAGAGAAGATTTTATAATAAAATAACCATCTGTCTTTTTGTCAGTGCTGTGGTGACCCATCAAGCAGCCTGAGTGATCCCAAGTTTATGCAATTTGGCGTCTGTGCTATTGTTTGGCTTGATACCAGACAACCAGTCAATTCCTGACCAGGCTAAGACTATAGTGGATAACAAAGGGAGACTCTAAAGTGTACAGCACCTGACTGCAGTGCAGCTTGATTTCTCTGTGCGATGGCCCCTGAGTGCTCAGATGAATCTTGTTTTTTTCTCTGAGTAAGCAGCTGACTAGCTCTGTAGTCTCTGGAGGCACAGGCAGTCATGTCTGTCATGTAGGATTGCCCCTGGATAATAAGAAAAGTACAACACAGTGGTTCTGCAGCATGCATGGATGTATCTGCTGTGAAAGCCATGTACTTTATCTCTGTCTGTTCAGGGTGTTTAACAGTGAAAATATCACACACTCTTTTCTGTGTACACCTCAATTTCATGCAAGGTTTTCAAACTCTCCTCAGGCTGTCTAACATGCCAGGACAATCAAAGCTTTAAAGTCACACAATGTGTCACAAAATCAGTCTTATCTGAGGACTTGAAAACTCAGTAAATTTAACTTAAACTGAAGTGTATATATAAAACCAAAGTTTCTGCAAAGCTGGGTCAAACATTGCTTATTTCATTGATAAAGAGGGAATGGATGATCACATTGACATCTGCTTGGCTCCTTCCATATGGTTGATATGTGCGGTATGTTAGCTGTGATGGCCCTATCGCTTCAGAGCCATGATTATCAGATAGGGGAGCAAAAGATGTTGTTAAAGTCAACAGAAATTGAAAATCAAGAGTCAGTAGTCAAAAATTAGTCACTGGCATTATTGCTCATGTTGGACACATTGTTTTTCAGACCGAAAGTACAAACAGGTACGACTTAACACTTCCTTACCAAGCAGCAAACTCCAGCCTTGAGAAATGAAGGTGCTAAAAACTGCAGTTCCTTCTGTTTACACTAGAGGCTGGCAGCAAAGTATAGGAAACCACATACACATCAGTCTGGTTTAAAAGGAGATATTGGTATGGATCAATTCTCTACTTGCACACGCTGTAGTGAGGGGGAATTACTTTTTATAACCAAATTTTGAAAATATCAGGTTAAGAGTTTTGCATAAAAAGGAGCTCAACTGACTTAACTGGCCAATGAACACAGTGGTGGTTAGCAAGGAGGCTAAAGGCCGGCCTAACTCCACCTCTTTACTTCTTGCTGATTTAAGAGTATGGTTGAGTCAGTTTTCAAGTATGAAGCAGACTGTTGTCAACAGCCTTCAGAGCATCGCTCCAGACACAAATGGGTGATGTCGCCTATTTTACGTTAAATATAGTCTGTTAACATTTTCAATCCCTACCTCATACCTCATGCCTTCCTCAGTCTTTTTCATTTCGGTCTTCCTCCTTTGGACACAGGAGTTAACGCTACTATAAATTGACTATAGTAACCAGGAGACACAAATAAAATTAAATCATTCATCTTACATAAATCTAGATTTACAATGTCAAGTTTAGGGTTTATAGGGTAAAGATGACAAGTCACTAAGAGCTTTTGCAGTTTATCCTTAATAAGTTTATTAGTGGTTTCAATAGTCTATGACTTCACAGCTAAAATAAGTCATTAGTTATAATCCTATTGTCAGATGACATTATAAAAGCATGAATGAGTCTGGTTATTTCTACAGTGAGTAGAAACACATGGTCACCATGTGTTGAAGATCAGCAGAAAACGATGTTAGCTCATCCTGACGAGATAATGGATTCATGATCAGAGATGAGGGCATGATAAAGCTCTGAATGATTGATTAGGAGATGTTTCAACCCCGGTGAGGATAACTCCAGCTCACATAAACATCATTTTCTTTAACTTGTTTTTCCGAGTGTAGATTATCTTTAATGACAGAGATAAGACAGACAAAGAGTGAACATTTGTCTTTTTTATTGCACGTCTGTCTTTATTATGCTCATCTCTTAAAACTGGTCGGTCATCAAAGTGGATTTAAAAGCTGCTACAAATCATTACACCACAGGATCACAAGTTAATCCTGCATCTACATTACCTGTAAATCAAACCAATGTAACTTCTGCTCAGCACACTGCAAATTTCTTTGAATCCATGTAGCAGCCAGTTTGCAGCGCTGCCTGGACTAACTGAGCAGAGAGGGAGTTCTCTGTCAGTGTGAATAATGTCAATGCGTGTATGTGGGAGGGGGGGAGCTGCTCAGGGAGTCATCTGACATTGGCACAGTGGGTGGTGTGTTCATGAGCAGGCAGATATGAAGAGACTCACCTCAGAGCATCTTAATGATGTGTCTATAGTGTTGCCCAGCCTTGTGTCCACCTCTCTCTGCCTTCAGCAGAGGCACACTCTCATCCATGTACTATAATGAGCTATAACGGACAGGATAGACCCTCTGAGAACAGGTAAGAACGTGCTGTGAAAACCAAATCACTCTGAAAGGACGACATATTTCTGTTCCACTCTTTCAGCTCACAGTAATATTCTCAACTATAATGATTATATGACACAATGGGATGCCTTATGATACCACACAATACAGTGCAAAGTGGGATGACACAAGCAATGGTAAATTAACTCGCACCTGTAGAGCTTTTATAGTCTATCACACGGCTCACTGTCACATTTGCCCATTCACACCATGATGGCTGAGGCTGCCATACAGGAGACAGGGTCACAAACTACTGAAAATAAGGAATATGGCATCTTTTCCTTTCTCCAATATACAGTGTGTTTGGAAAAAAGGCATGAAAATTTGATTGATACAAACACACTATTTGTCATTTAGATTAAGTCTACTGTCTGTTTTCTCAAACAAGTACACAACACGATACAATACAAGGTGATACAATCTGTTACGATTCCATATGATATGATATTATATACTACAAGATAATATACGTGTGTAACCATTCAAGACAGAAGGACCTAACACACTGGGGTATGTCATAAGATGAAATAATAATATGCATTATGACACAATGATGTTAAATATAATCTAATACAAAACAATATTATTTAAGCCAATAGATGAGACAGTACATGAAAAATATGACATGACACACTGGGATATGTATGTGTCTTAGGATATGACACTTCATAACATATGATACCATACACCAGGGAACAATAATTATTTTACGTTATGATACAATAGATTATGTTCGGTTACATTACGTTACGTTACAATATGATAAGATATGATATGTAACAATAAGATAGATACATAATGATATGATAAGATACAATATGATCTGATGTGATCTGTTAATGATAAGTTACATTAAGTTACTCTACAATATGACACAATGTGATATGAAATGATACATGATACAGTACGACATGAGATATGATTTGATATGCCTTATATATCATATGGTAGGTTACAACATGTTATAACATGATAATATGATATGATGCAATACAATATTATATATGATAAAATACAATGTGTCTAGATACAGTAAAATATGTGACTATGAGACACAATATGGTATACAACACAATATGATCACTATGATACAATGCACAAGCATATAGTACAAGATCATACTATAACACATGGTACCGATAGACAGTGAAAGCTTTGACATCAGGCCATATAATCTTCATGTATGTGAATCAGCATATGTAATAACTCATCAGCTGCAGTTTAAAGATTCAGCTGACAAAGATCCTGCTGGTGAAGTAATGCAGTCATAATTAAGTAACAGCTTTGTGCTATAGGAGTTTCCAGGCCTGTTTTTCATTAATGTCTGACCTTTCCTCCTTTATGGATGGGACTCAGCAGGACACCTCCTACTAGCTGAGGGCGACTGCATATTGTCCTCCTTCTTCTCCTCCTCCTCTTCCTCCTTCGTCCCTGTTGCAATCCTTCTTCCCTTCCTCCTGCTTCTCTCTGGCACTGCGCTGAGTTATAGGCCCATAAATCGCTCCGTTTCCAAGTCTCAGCATTTCTCGCTCGGTCCGCTGACCCTGCTTTATTACCACGTGCCCCCGCCAGTAAATTTGATCAGCCACCAGTCGACCCATGTATGATTTATCCCTCACCTCCAGGAAGGATCAATCCAACGCCTTTCAATGATTCAATAACCCACAGCTCTCCAGGGGGAGAGGTGTATCAATGTTGTTTAAAAAAAATAAGACAAACATTAAAAATTACATCTGAAATATGAAGGTTTCTCACTGACCCGCTCAAGCACGCACAGAAACACACGCACAAACAGAAGCATCCACACAGACACACAAACACACACACACACAAACAGAGACACGCATTCTTACATTCAATCTTTGTGTTGCATGTTTCCGTGCTGGCCACAAAGTTGAAACTGAACCAGAAGTCACGCTTGGTGCTGCAATGCAGTCTGGGAGGTGGGGACACGAAGAGCAGAGAGAAAGGAGTGGGAAAGAGTGTGTGTGTGTGTGTGTGTGTGTGTGTGTGTGTGTGTGTGTGTGTGTGTGTGTGTGTGTGTGTGTGTGGGTGACAGACGATGGTGTCTGACACATAAAGCGATGTGACTGTGTGCCAGGTCAGCTGGATGTTGCTGTCTGAAGATGCACAGGACAAAAGTAGAATAGTGTGTGTGTGTGTTTGTGTGTGTTTTCAGTTAGAAGATCTCCTCTAACACTGATTGTATTTATGGTCTTACGTCATCAGATTGGGTGTGATAAAGTGTGAGAGCAGGCAGTGTTCAGTTTGTGTGAATTAAAACCAGAGGAATTAAACACTAGTGTGTTTACATGAACTTAAGTACAGTGTTAGTTTTGGCTGCTACTTTAGATTTAGTCTAAGTCTATAGACTTAAAGTTTATAGTACGTAACTTCGATGTGTCTGTAAATGTCCGTTTCACTCAAGCCATTACAAGAGGAGATGATACAACGCTGATTAAGCATTTTGGCTCCTCTAACACTGCGATATTTTTCAGTATTTATTCTTTTTGTATTTGTTGTCTGGGGGCGACATTCCTGCACTGGCTCACAGGAAATGACGTGCACTGCTCAGTTTTACCTGACAACGAGAAGGGAGGGGGGAGGGGAGCGCTGCCAGAAGCAACATGGCGGAGAACCCGAAGAAGCGACCAAGAGGTTCAGAAGTGGATCTGACTAAAAAGAAAAAGCCTTCTTGTTAGGCAGAAGGTCTGTTGGTGAAGACAGAGGGTGACAAACAGAGAAGACAAATGCAGATTTGCATCGGCGTTGCTTTTCTTCAATGGAGAGCCCTGAAGGAGGAGATTGGACTGAGGTCCAACACCAATGTTGCATTGATACTATTGGATAAGCAAGTGACTCTGTTCATTACGAGCAGTATGTGTTGCTGTTACACATACTGGACTGAGTACTTAATCATTTTCTTGAAAATGGTGCTATGAATGTGATGTATGTTTAGCAGCCTGGTGTTCGCCACATTGTGTAATGTTAGCCTGACGAGCAGTAAGTTACAAGGTGTGTTGCCCGTGTTGCTGAGTGAAACTGATGGCAGGTAGTCTGTGTGCTGTGACGAGTAACTTTGGTAGCCTACATATAGTGTACACAGTTGCAGTCCATGTATGATGTAATGAGGAGTATGCAGTGAGTCGTGAGTGTTACTCCATGTACAGGTTAAGGTCCTTACACACCAGGAATGACGCAGACATACAGCGCGAAATTACAAAACATTCAGAGGCGAATTTTGACTATACGATTCCGCTATACACAACAAGCGCGATGCAATTTTACGACTTACTGTGGGGAAAAAAAGATGCATCCCAGGTGGAAGCTGGAAATGAGGTTGATGTGCCATATTTACAACACTATGTTGGCATTTATTAGGACTACACCTACAAGGAGCAACAATAGTGTTGTTTTTCTTAGACTTCAAAATTGTCCTGGTTTGTGTTGTGAAAAAAATGCACATCATAGATACCTACATAAATGAAGTGCAGTGATCAGAAGCCTGGATAAAGGTATTTATCATGCATACATGGGTGTAAAAACCAGGTGTCCTTGTGTTCGTGTGAAGGCTGTATTCATGTCTATGCAAATGCACTCAATGGCAGGTTTGTAGATCATATTCACTGAGCTTACATTGCCTTGAGTATCCTTGTTATGAGGCTTTTCCTGAGGCTGTACATGTAAAACCTGGCTGGTGCTGTGGGGAGCAGAGAGATCAGAGCATCTGAGAGATTTTTAGCAGTTTCTTCTCTGAAACAAATTAAAAGAGCTTTTAGTTTTGAGCGTACAAATTAAAGGTAGGAAAACTGGCTTCAAGAACTTTCCTCTCTTTAACCTGTGAAGCTGTGCTGTACTCTTAAGAAAATGAAATACCTGTAATCTAACACTTTTGGAGACAGTTTGTACAGTGTAGCTCAGCATTATAAAACTGAAATGTGAAACATGTTCTCCCTCTTAGTGGTCACAGCTTTTGTCTTCCTGTTAGACTGCATACTCTGATAGGAACATATGATGCCATTTATGTGCACTACATTTTCAGAGAGACAGTAGTCCTCGTAAACTGAGATTATTCCTAAAGGAACAGAATATACCCCAGGGGCCCCAGGTCTGTTAAAATATTTATATTTAATATAGTAAGAAAATTAATATTCCAGGTACTTCTGCCATCTGTGAAAAGTTCTATCTATCTAAATATTGTAAATTTTATCAACGGCTGGAACTAAATCTTTCAGTCAGTAACCAAACACTTCTCAGAGCTTGTTGAGGATATTCTCATAGTACTAACTAAAAACATGCTTAAATCCATCCTGCTTTCTTTATTTGACACACTTTACACCTACAACCCTCAAAATAACTGTGCCAGAGACAGGTGACCCCTATCATCCCTCTCAGGGGTTATCTTTGTTCACTACCATTTGTTAACTCTAAAAGACCAGTCTTGAAACAGACATTAGCACAACACAGAAGCCCAACAACCACAATTTGATTATATAGCAAAGACTAGAAGAAGAATAAAGCAATCTTTATGTGTGGACCGTAGCAGAGAGTACATGCAATAGTTCTTAATGAGGTGTGTGTGCGTGTGCGTGTGTGTGTGTGCGTGTGTATGTGTTTCATACTAGCTTGAAGCCTCAGTTACTTAATTTTACCAATTTGCACATGTCCCTGTGTATCCTTTAATCTGCTGTAGCTACCTCAGGGGTCGTGTGGGAATGAAGACAAGCACAACCTTAATTCTATAAAAATTGGGATGTGTATAAAATGTTGACAAAAACAGATTTTGGTGGTTTGTGAATTATTTAAACTCTCCATTTTATTAAAACAGTGCACAAGGAGAAAGAGTATAAATTGGCAGTCGACCACCTTGAGTCAGGTCGTCTTTGTATCGTCTATGTGGGAAAGACTGGCAGTGCATCCTTTAACTGCAAGACCCACACATTCTGCTGCCATGTCCGTATGCCACCACTTCTAAATACAACAGCTTGAATCAAGATTGCAGAGTCGTCCCCCTCGTGAGCAGATTCTTCTACTATCTCCGTCACTCTGTCACTTCATCTCCATCTGTAGTTGAACAACTTTGTAAAGTTAACTCTGAAGTTTGGCTCATGGCAAACTTTGCTGTTACACTCTTTGAATAAGGTGACATTGAATTCCCATCACAGTTTACCAAACACTTTCCTCTCACTAAAGTCCCAGCATGCACTGCTGTGACTCCTGTAGTAAATCTCCTGCAGATGGAGAGTGACTCTGAGCGAGCAGAGCGTGTTTGGACTGAGACTCTGCAGGACGCTTCTGCACCTTTAAACACCATCACAATAAGGCTGCAGACGTCAGGTTAATGCTCTGCATCCATCAGAAGGAGCATAGCATTCTGCTTCTGTCAGCATACATGCACACACACACACACGCATGCAAACACACACACATGCATGCATACCCACACATTCGCACACCTGAATTCACATGCACACAAACATGGCTGTAGATCAGAGAAGTCCTGGCTGCCTCACTGTCCCAGCAGAGACATTGATCAGAACAGACAATATTCACTGAATGAAATATAACACACACACATTCACTCACACTCACACACACATTCACTCACACACAGCTGCACACCCATACAAAGCTGCATTTTGAGGATCTGTTCCTGATCTGAAGAAAAGCATCGGTTTATTTTCTACCTCAGTGCCTCCTCTTTATCTTTAATGTATGCATTATTATCCACATACAGATGGGATTTGGTTTTCATTACCTGAGACGAGGTGATGAAAATAAATGTGAAAAAATACATTTATTACAATAATCATCTATATAACATCTTCCTATCCTCCTCACAATATGTCCTTATATCTATATGCTCTGATGTCATTTTTTAACACCTGAGATTGTATCTACTAAGCTGGATCTGAACAACAGCAGAGCTAACGTGAATGCAGCAGCTATAGGCTCATCATCAGGTGAGTTGGGGGCTCTTTTAGGGTTGAGGATGAGATCCCTGCCCAAGATGATGAAGACTGGGGCGGGGATTCAGAGGCTGCTCCAGGAAGTGAAGCAGGTGGATATTCGCAAAACATTTGGTCACACATCAAAGATAAAAAATTTTTTTTTCTCTGATTTTATTGTAAAGCAAAAGTTTGCTAATCTCCGATAAAGGACCCAGTCAACACCTTAAACAGGAAAGGATTTAAGTTTCTGGTTCCACAGCGAGAAGCCTCTAAAAAACCTGCAGACACAGGAACAGCCAAGCCCAGCAACAGGTCACATTCAGAGAGCCTGCCCTCCCTTTTGTATGTAAACCTAAATGGACCCCATGTGGACACATTTGTATCATTACTATTACCACAAGCACTGTTTATAAGATCCTGGATTAAAACAGAGCCTCATGTCTGCTGCTCCTTGGTACCAGGATGAGAATTGAATAGGCCAAGCTGAAGCCTCTGTGGTCCATTAATGTTAAAGATCAGAGTTAATGTTTTGATCTTGTTTGCTCTGACTGAGCTGTGATATACCTGCTATGCTTTAGGGGAAAATTTATACAACAAAATACTGGTGTGCATATGGTGGGTTGTGCGAGTTTGTGTGTGAAACGCAGGTGTGTAAGTAGATTTTGTGCTGCAGGTGCTTGAGTGGCCTTATTGGTAATGATATTAGTCTTGGTGATGTGTGCGCATATGCAGCAAGTATGAGAGTGTTGTAAAATCCTGGTCATACAATTAAACAGCCTAGATGTAGTGCAGATAGATCCTTCAAATCCATTGTTCAGGTTATCCTCTTTGACTTCTATCAACCTGGTTGGTGTCAGACAGTGCTGCTCCTAAACATCCGCAGGGTCAGTGAGATGATGCTGCAGAGATGATGTTGTCACCGCAGGGTTTACTTTATTACTCTGTCCTGAACCATTAGTCGTGTTCAGATCACTTTCTGAGAGTTGCAGGGTCCAACAGAGGGGACCGTCTAGCTTCAGGATGTAAAATGTTCACTGTGCTGCTTTCAGGTCCATGGAAAAATTAGTATCCAAACTGTGTGGAAAATGTGGTTAAGATTCAGATTAACACCAACTCCTCTGGTGTTCCCTCTTCTTGGATAGGCTCCAACATGTGCAAAACTCTGCTGTCCAGGTGCAAGTCTGACCTGCACTAAGCCCTAGCAGCACATCATCCCCACTCCCTTCTATTTTCTCTGGCTTCTGATCAAATTCTGCATGGATGACAAAATCCTCCTCCTCACTAACAAATCTCTCCATAGTCCTGCTCCCCCCAGTACTTGACAGACCTCCTCCACCCCTACATTCAGCCCCAGAAGCTACACTCTTCAGACATTTGTCAGCTCTTCATCCCCCACAGCAAACTCAGAACTTTTGAAGACAAAGCTTTCAGTGTGGCAGCTTTCACCCACTGGAACTCTCCTCCCACACCAAAACACAACACTACATCTCTGGACACTTCAAAACACAGCCGAAAACTCAGCTGTTAAAACAAGCTCCATAAGTGCTGCTCCTACCTCTTTATACCTCTCATGGTTTGGGACCTTCAAAAATGTGACTTACAAACTCAATTTAATAATACTATTGATAATAATTATAATTATAATAACAATAATATTAATAATAAGAGAAGGAAGAAGAAGAAGAAGAAAACATCATTAACATCATTTTCATGAGAAAAACAATGGATCATTAAATTCATTTAGAAAAAAAAAAAATATACAGGTCAAGTCATTTTGATAAAACTAATTTCAATAACATCAAAAATAAAAATTTTTTTTTTTAAATAATTCTTCTTGTTATTCTTATTGTTTTTTATTATTATTCTTTGAAAAATATAATTTTAACATTTTTAAAAATAAATTTTGGAGTAGTTACTTATTAACAACAATAACTAGAATATAATTATTAAAATAAATAAATAAATAATATTTTTTTTTTTATTTTATTGACAAAACTGTTTACTCTTTATATGCAAATCAAAAATAAATTAATCAGAAATGTATACTGTATTTTTGGACTATAAGTTGCACTTAAAATCCTTACATTTTCTCAAAATTTGACAGTGCACTTTATAATCCAGCGTGCCTTATGTATACTTGTTGTGCTGTTCTGTCGAAATGTGTAAGTACTACTTTGTTATGCAACGAAGCTGCTTCGCTCAATAGATATTTGGAGCATTACAGTACAGGACCCCTGAGCAGTCTACAAGACTGCCTGACTGTTATGTCTAAACAAGAAGTGCATTCATGTAAGGCAGCCCGAGCCTGGAGTATGCGCTAGTAACAATTGACCAATCAATGAGCCAATAGTTAACGCGCCTGACAATCGGGTGCACCTAATGTGTGAACATAGACATGTTAATTCACAGTGCACCGTATAATCCGGTGCGCCTTATCACCCAAAAAATAGGGTAATAATGAAGCCCTTTGTTTCAAAACAAGAAGCTGCTTTTTTCCCATCGGAAGTCATCAGATGTCTTGTTTTTATGATTCAGAATAATCAATTTTTTCAGCCCTACCACTTCTCCCTTTTCTAACTGTGACTACTTTCATACTTTGAGAATATCCCATTATCTTTGTAACTTAAGCATCTGTAGACTTAGCTTATGTTATTATAGGTTATTTTTAGTTCATTTTTCACAGGTGTATATTATAAATTTACCTCAGCCACTAACCCACTGCAGCCCCCTCTCTGTGACTCCCCTCCTCTCTGCAGCTTTCAGCCAATCAGGAGCTGCAGCTCAGAAACCAAAAGCTTTATTTAAAAAGTGCTGAGTCATTTTCTGGACGTCATCAGAGGCCTTCCACAAACAGGCTGCATCTACTGAGCATGTGCGGTACTGTGCTTCACTGCACCGACTCCTACACACGAAAAAACAGCACAGTGAGTCTTTACTGCTGCAGATGCACACCATCATACACCATGATCCTATTGAGTGATAATGACTATAATGAGCAAACATAGAGAGGATGAGGGTGGAGGAGGGACCAGGTGGATAGACTGGCCTGAGATGGGTGCAGAGACGCAGACAGCAGGAGACCATCTGTCCTGCCAGGTGTGAGGACAAACACCTGCTGTTATTACTGTAGGCCAATGAGGAGCAGCAGAGGACGGTCTGCTCACTGATGTCACACTGATCTCAGAACAGGAAGGCCATGTTAACAGTGAGGAGAAAATTATACGCACTAATGTTAGAGCAACTGTTCACAGCTTCTGTTTGACACCGAGCTAACACAACCTCCACTTCAGCTGACGCACAAAGAGAGGTGTAAAACAGCTCCTTACTCATCTACTTCACCTAATAATGCAGCAGCAAAGAAGCTTCTTTGAGATTATCTTTTCAGACTGAGATGGTGGCCCTCTGAACACAACTCTCACCAGACTAACCTGAAACTGAGTGAACCCACTTTGTATCTTGAAAAAAAAGAGTTTTTGTCCTTAATTCAATATTGCCACCTGAGCGACCTGAAGGACTGGGAAGGATAGTGAAAGTGACAGGATGATGAAAGGACAATGAAACAGGGGGCTCTGGATTAGCTCAGGTGTCCCATGCAAAGAGGCAACAGTCTTCATCACACTAGTCGCAGGAGTGATTCCTGGTCCCAGCATGATTTGGACACCACACTACATCAATATGTTCTATCTCTCTTCACACATTTCCTGTCTCCTTCAAGCTGTCCTGCCAGAAAAGACAAAGAGCCTTCATCTTTAAAAAAAAAAAAAAAGGTAGAAATATGTCACTTACACCAGATCATCTGGCATCTAGCAGATGTAATAAGGGATGTGGACAAAGACACAAAGTCAGCACTGTGCGTAATTGTAAGTAGTTTTATAAACAAATCAGGACTGACCCAAACAGGCTCACCCTGTTTGGTTTTAGAGTGGTACTGTTTTTTTGAGATTGTGTTTGCTTATTGTTTCTTATGCTTTTTATTTCGGTGAATGTCAAAATCATGTTTCCAACAGTGTCACTCACGAAGCAGATTTTTCTCATCAATTGGAAAAGTCAAAACTAAAAATTTTCCTCCATATTTATCCTGTTCAAACACACTGACATGGAAATTTCTTGATTTTTAAAGTAGATATCAATGACTCTACAGTAGAATTTGATAATCCTAAATGTCTCCACATACCAAGCGCGAGTAAAATCATTTGTGTGAATGAATTATACGTTAAGTCAGTGCAAAGACGCGGTTAGACGCTCCTCCTACTCTGGCGGTGCGAATGACGTGAATTGGGCGGGAGCTGAAAATGTCTCAACTTGAGCGGATATTCACGTCTCAATAACTAATCTGCACGATGGTTTCTGGGTTACATATGAAAATGGACGGTTGTTCACTGGTATCTAAAATGGAGGACAAATTGTTCGTGTCAGTGTGTGGGTGCCCTGTATTATATGATACCTTTTCTTTCAATTACCATAACTGGAATAAAAAGGAACTTGCCTGGAGGCAAGTGAGTGAGGAGGTCGGATTACCTGGAAAGTTGTAAAAAACCTTTGCCTATCACTTGATCCTCCTGGTTGAATTGGCAGGGATAACTGTTGAAATTACCCTTGACGCGTGAATGAAGCGAGTAAATACTAGTCATTTATGCGTCTAGATTTGCGCAAATTAAGCAAGTAGATGATTTGACTCACACTTGGTGTGAGCCCCCCATTGTAGTTAAGGAAGTGTCTGAGATTGGAGATTAAGAAATTAAAACATTGGAGGTTCTACAGAAAAACAAAATTTTGATCTCTGTGAGCTGAGGTTTAAGATGGCTCCCTTTTAGTGTGAACTTGAACATCAGTGTGCAAAAATACCTCCCCACTGTGGGCAGGTGATCTGAACCAGCTGCCAGCACCTCCTGTGGTACCACTTTACTTACAGAGCTGACTGATGGTGAACATAACGGTGCCATTCAAAGAGGAAGCACTTCAAATGTTGCCAACATCTTATTTGCAGACACTTGGACCTCTCCAGTGGGTTTAGGTTAGCGCACAGAGGGCTCGCCCATTATGGATGCTGATGAACTATTTGTATCTGTATGTGTTATTTTTTACATCAGCAAATCAGTGTTCATGTCAGACCCACCCTGCATCATAAGCGCCATGAGTAAGGCCAAACATGCGAGTTCCATTATAACAACTGGGTGAAGCAGTTCATTTCAGGGGGTTTAGTGCAGTTAAAAGCTACCTGAAGACTGTTCCCCTGCAACTGCGCTTACCTGAAAACACCTCTCTGGCGCGCAGGGACTGATTAATATTCTGTGAATGCTGGTATGATTTTGCACCAACCATTAAAAGGTTGCAAAAACTCTTTGATGCTGTGGAGGACTCATTCATATGAGCAGCAATGACCACACTTTTTTAAAAAATGTACAACATATGACAGGAAACAAAGGGAGTGACACTCAAAAATTGTCAACGAATTTGTTAAGGTGAGATGGTCATTACAGGTTCAACAGTCAGAACGAGAAATTCACAAAAAAGTCTGCTTTTGTGTTTATTGTAAAGTAGTGTTCTGGAGAAAGAAATGTAAGTCTTAAAATACTAAAATATGAAATTGGACTGTAAAGGTGATATTCTTGTTCCTCTTTTAGCCTTAAAAGGGACACAAAAAGAGGGGATATTGGTGGAGAGAAGCAGGTATAGAGGAGGGAGGAAGAGCAAGTGGGAACAGCTCGCAGGGTTGTCAGGATGAGAGAGCACTGACCTCAGATGCTTTTATAAATTATTTACAGAACCTCACAGCTTTTCAGAGAAATGTGTGCACTCGAATGTTGGAGAAGTGTGAAATTCTTCAGATTTTTTCCCCTTCATGTAATTACATGAGAGAAACTGTCCTTCCTTCCTCTCTCTCAATTGTCACTCATTTTCTTTCATAAAATAACAAGCGGGTGATCAATTTCCATACAGCTACAGTAGCTTAAGTTTCTTCATGACGCTGCTCACAGCTCGAAACAATGCTGTGGGCAAATACAACAGCAAAAAACATCTACCATACAGGAGAGTTTACACACACCTGAGACATCAACCACTGCACAGAGGCAGGAGGGAATCAAACCAGCTGTTCAGCCCTGCTGTGCCTCAGACAGATGACAGAAACTGAGATAATGAAACTTCCTCAAACTTAACTGTTTATCTCACTGCAGAGAGAAACAACCAACTTCACCTCCAAACACTAACTCTGGGGTCACCTTGCTCAGCTGGTAAGGCTGCATGAAGCTTTTTACACAGAGTTATATCTGCAGGCTGTTCAGTAGTTTATTGTTTAACTACAGGGGCCTTCACTATGAAGCAGGCTCAACAAATGGTTTTCATATGACCAGTCACAGTTATGAATGAGTTTCCTGTCTGCACATCATCAGATTCTTCATGCACAAAGAAAATTATATGAATGAAATATGAAGAAGATGAAGATAATCCAGACTCACATCAACACAGCTGTGTTTTCAAAATGAGGAAAGAACTGCAGGATATGAAAAAAGGTTTGCAGTAAATGCACAAATTCAGACTGTCAATAGGCCTATTTTCCCACCATCAGTGTGCAGAAAATCCCACAATAATAACTCCCATTTTTCCCCTCAAAGAGATTTGTTGGCATGTATGACAGTTTTAGATATAATATTTTAGCTGCAGTCCTGACAATGTTACAGGGAGTGATATCAAGATGAAACATCTAAAAATGGGAAAATGATTTAGAGCAATAAAAACAAGTTATTTTACATCTAACATCTCTAGTGTTGGTTTATGTTGAAGGACGGCACGAAAGCACAATGATTACTATGTTATATTTCTTACATGTGAAGTCATGCAGGTGGGCATGTCTTGTTGGTTTTTCCCTTGCTCCCCACACAGTATGTTCTTGGAGCTCAAAAATCAAGCAAATTGCTTAAACTAAACATAATCTGAAATCAACATAACCTGCCATGAAACAGGTTAACTCTTTATTGTATGATACCATCATGATCTATCCTTTTAACCCTGTAAAAAGAGGGCAGCCCTAGTTGTACTGAAAACCTGGCCACAGTCTATAGAGTGTGCTAGGGGTACTGGGACATGTATCCAAAAGACCAGGCGGTGATTCCACTGTCAATTGAACTTATTCTCATTACACTTTTAATATTTATTATAGACTTATGTTTGATTATGTTGCAATCTTTAGAAATGGTGAGCATCTTTTTATGTTTTTGGCTGCTGAGTGATAAAAGCTGTCATCATTTTCTTTATTAAAAAGGGTTACATTTTGCATGCCAAAGCTCCTGTGGGTAGCTTTTTTTATGTTAATGAAACAAACTAAAATTCATATTGAGGCTTTTGTTATGATGTACTAAAGCAAGCAAGAGCATCAAAGATAAAACTAACTTTTTTCACATTGCAATGTTTGTATCTAAAAGTTTCTTACAGGAGCCTTAACAAGTTATTGTTACCTCTAACATGACAAAAGGGCCCTGCATTGTGCAGACAATAAAATTACAGGTATTGAGAATGCTGTATTTTGAAGCGTGGGTCTAACATGGTCAGCTACATGTGTGAACACAAACAGCCTAAAATTTCAATAGGTCTTTTCTGTCTCAACTCTGTAGTAAAGTTTCCACAGGAGGTTAGGACGAGCCAATGTGTGAACACAGAAGGAAATATCTGGTGAAAATGAGAAAGTGGGCAGTGATGATAATGTTTAAATAATATGACTGGTGTGAACCTGGAAGAGTGGAAAGTAACATGGTGAATAAAACATCTGAGGTTGAGGAAGAGGGACTATTTCACTGATCTGCAAATCTGCCTGTTTACACTTAGCATTGATACAAACAAATTATATTGTCACTATTACACTCTTGCTTTTATGGACTAATTCAGTCATTTTATAGTCTAATTCAAAACTCCTGAAAGTTTCTAGTATTTTTCAGGAGTATTTGCTCAGTAGGGATTCAACAAGTTTTCACACCACGGTCTAACCTTTGGTTTGATGTCTTGCTTGTTTAGTTACGTGTGAAGACAGTGATCAGATCTGTCTAAAACAAGTGTCTCAGTTTAACCCACCAGTGTGAGTCATCAACTCTCTGCCTGTTTAATAATGAACACAGCAACACTGACTGTGGAGATCATTCATCAACAAGTGCTGACAACCGTTCAGCAGCAGAGACTATCAGTCATCAGACTGAAGCTTTAAACTGTAGCCATCATAATTTAAGAGGGTGCATGAAATATTTCAAACATCAGTAAACTTCAGATGGCTCATTTATTTAACTTATTTAATGAAGTGAAGAAACATTCAGTCTGTCTCCTTCATTAAATCCATGTGTCATCCTGAATACAGCAGAACAACATGTTAGACCACTCCCTAATGAAAATCTCTTTTCATCATGTACATTTATTTGATAAGATAGATGCAATAAAAAACTTCAGTAAGGCAGATAGAGTTCAAATATTGAAAAACCTCCTTATGAAAAGGAGACTTTGTAAGATTTCAGTGCCAAAACACTTGACATAAAAAGGTCTGTCTTGTGCTTTGTCCTCTTGCAATCAAATGAGTTTCATTCAGTTTCAGCGAAGCATCTTTGAGAAGTTATGGAAAACCTTTAATCCCCATAAAGCTTTATGCGGTCATTAGCAGCAGAGCGCTAAATGAAAATCACTATTTCAGACAAACAGCGGCACTTAAAGTGAAAACAGAAATCAAAGGACTGCTGGGCGAGTCACTGGAGAGACAGAGAATGACTCAGAAACACTCCAGTGACTCTGTTAGGACTCACAGTTAAATGATTTCACTAAAAATAAGAGATAGAGGCCTCTGAAGAGGTGCGGGATTCCTCCCTGAGCGAGTGTCGGCCTGCTGACGCTCCGCTTTGATCATTGTTGGTGTGTTTGGTGATAATGAGGGAGCTGCTTCCTCCGCTGCAAACAACAACCAGATAAACACTTAAAATTCAGAAAATTTGCATGTCGGCTAATCACAGAGAGAGAGAGAAAGAAAGAAAGAGAGCGAGAGGGAGAGAGAGCAGTGACAAGACAGGAGGGCTGTTTTTGTTCCAAGGTGATGTTCTGTATCAACACTGATGTTTAGTATTCTCATTTTATAGTAACCTACTACAGTGAAAAATGTGGTTCTCTTTGTATAATGATGTGTTGAACCTGAGTAATACACAGCTATCACACACAGATACCCCAAACCATCACATGCTGTCCTTTGAACTGTATACTAATAACATGGTGGTCCATCTCCATATTAAACAGACATTGTAGCGTCCATCGTTTCCAAAAAGAGTGTCCAACTTCAGGGCCAGAGAAGTCCTCCTCATTTCTGGATCATGTTTATATCAGGTTTCCTCTTTGCATGTTACTGTTTTAACCTGCATTTGTCCATGCGATAAAAAATTGTTTTCACAGACAATGAAGTGTGGAAGCAGTCCTGAGTCCATGCAGTGATTCCCACTAAAGAGTCCTGTCTTTTTTTAATGCTGTACTGCATTATGAGGTTTGTTGTCTTTGCACAATTTTTTTTCTATTAAGCATATAGAGTCTTAATGGTTTGTAAACCATGAAAATCTGTTATTAACACTTCCACACAAAGCTCTGACCTTTTTGAAATTGGTGTTGCACAAATTAAGCAATTAAATCCCTTCAATACCTCTCCACAGCATACCTGCCAACATTCTGAAAAAGGAGATTTCCTGAGGTATTGGAAAATTGGCGTATACTAGAAAACCCTATCTACTATGATTTTTTACTAGGGTTAATAAATAAATATTCTAATTTCTTTTGATTTAGTTGATTGCCTTGTAACCAATATTCTTGATGGAGGGTTAGGAACACCCATCCGGACCATACCTGCCGACACACATACCTGTTTTTCCAGGGACTCTCCCGTATTTCAGACCTATCTCCCGCCCACCTCCCGTATTGTCATTTCTCCTGGGAATGGTCCCGAGAATAGTTTGCATGGTTCATTCATGAATTAGATCACTATATTTGACCAAAGTTGCCAGGTTTCCAGACAACCGAAGATTGTCCTGTGTTTCTGCTGAGCCTCACAGACACTGGAATTGATACTTTTACTGAACAATTTGGGATTATTCAGGTCGGTTTAAGATGTAAACTATATTTAAGCAGTGTTTGTTGCATAATGAACATTTCAGTGAAAGGGAAACAAACGTGAGATATAATATTTACGTTGATAGTCTTGTACCGTCTCAGAGTGAAGCGGTCAGCAACCTCAGATACAAGAGTGCTGAGTTGCACACACAGGAGAGCATGTAAAACATATGAGGACTAAAAAGTTTAAGGCATATCGTAGCTATTATGTTTTTATTACAATTTGTTATTGTTAAAACAAAACAAAATAGTGTGAAGCTTCACTTAGTTATTTAAATGAGCAATTTAATTACAAAACTACCTGCAAAAATCTGGCAGGTATGATCTGGACTGGTATCAACAGGAAATTGGGAGATAATTGGGAAGAAACAAGAAGGGAGTACAGTGGGAGAGTGGGTTTAAATGAGGGAGACCCCCACCCGAACTGACCCTTAACTGCACAGAGCTGACCAGAGGCCAGCAGGTCAGACTGGGGCTGAAGTGGGCAGTTCCCAGGGGTGCGCGTTTATGAGTGTCATCTTCTGAGCAGGAAGACTCTGTATAAACGCAGCTTTTTAAAAATGCCTCTGATGCTTGATCAGTTCACCTGCAACACAAACCTCCCCACCAGTCAGCAGAAAGAGATCAATGAAAGCAGCTGCTGACAGGACTTAAAGGCGGCACGCATGTGTGTGTGTGTGTGTGTGTGTGTGTGTGTGTGTGTGTGTGTGCATGTTCCTGTTTGAGAGGGGGAAAAGTCTGGACCGCTGCCAGCTCCTCCCACGTGGCCATGAGGGCAGAAGATGAAGATGCATTTACAGATGACCAGCAGGTGGAGGGGGTCTTAATGTATGCTGACGCCCTGGGTGGGCAGTGTTTGCTGCTGCTGTTGCTCTTGATGCATTAAACATTTAACAATGAAAGTTTAATAAAAGCAAAGTGAGACACAGACACACACTGTGAGCTCAGGACCAAGGTGCTGCTGAAGCATTTTCTCTAACCATGCATCTCAATGATTTTATACAGATTCATTGCTCTGCTGAATGATTAATGAGGCCCATTACTGCTACCAATCCCTAAAGATAACACACATACACACACACACACGCACACAAAACCAGGTAGTGTTTGTGCTGTGGACCTGCAGTGTGCAGAGCATGAACAAAGTGATGTGTTACCTGCAGAGCACCAGACTGCAGGTGTCACTGTGTGTGTGTGTGTGTGTGTGTGTGTGTGTGTGTGTGTGTGTGTGTGTGTGTGTGTGTGTGTGTGTGTGTGTGTGTGTGTGTGTGTGTGTGTGTGTGTTTGTGTTTTCCAGCAGTGGTCCTCCTGCAGAACAGGTGGGAGTGTGCCAGCACTGCAGAGGTGTTATAGCTGGAGGTGGGGGTGGTGTCTTTATCTCCTTTAATATATCGTTTCTTTGCTTTCTTTTCTGCTTGTTCCCTCTCCTCTAGTCTCTGCGCTCTGACATCAGCACACAGACTCCATACTGATCTCAGATACAAAGCTAACCTGAGCGTCTTCACTGCAGCAGACAAACACATGTTCGTGTAAGTACAGACACTGTAAACATTCCTCTCCCTCTTCACACACCTTTTACTCAGTTTTTTTCCGAGGTTACCTTTGTCGTGTGTCACATGACCTGCTGGAGAAACTTGTAAATTTGATTTTTTTATGTATTATTGTTTAATTAATTTAGGCTGGTAGTGTTGGGAACATGTTGCTCAATGACGCAAACTAACATTAACAGTATCTCTTGAATGCATCACAGTGTGAGTCTTTGACACCCATGAGCAGTGCTATATAATTTGCAGCTTAAATAAACTCCCGTTTTAACTTGAACTGACGTTAGTTTTAAAAAACAAATAAATAAATAAAATAATAATTTTAAAAAACTGCTTTATAGCATATACCCTACATTTTGGCTGCTTTTCCTGTAATAAATAAGTAGATGAAGCTTGTGGGTGTTACTTTTTACACAGCCCCATCAGCGTATATTAGCTTTTATTACGTTAGCTGCCATTATTTTTGTCCTGAAAGCTTACGATTCTGAGTCTTATCCTGCATTTCATCTATACTTAGAAATAGGATTTTCCGAATTCCCGGTCGGAAATTCATCTAGAATCCCCCCCGAAGTCAGACTTCCTACATGGAAAGTCAGACGATCCTCACCAACCCCGACTTGACAACAACGTCATAATCCAAGATGGTAGCACAGTGCATCAACAGTAAAGAGTCAAAGCTCTCATAACGTATAATTTATTAGCACTTCTGTTTTGTTTTTGTGAAATTAAGTAAGTGTTATATGTTGTACTGCCTTATATCTAACCGTGGACATGGTGCTTTGGTGTTCGTATGGGTGAAATACCGTATTATGTGCTGTTTTCAGCTGGTATAGCTAACAATAGCTAAAAGCAGCTAACAACAGCTAAAAGCAGCTGACAACAGCAGACACCTATCTTGGTTTTTAGACTAGGTTACCCGAACACCATCAACTCAGGTGTAACGTCATTCCTAGCACCAACATCCAACTTCTGGAACGCAGCACGAGTTTCATCCCTTGCTCGTACTGGCCCCCTTTCAGAAAGGAGTTTTCTGTGAAGTTCTGAGCACAAGCAATGTGGGGGTTGTTGTCCTGAAAACATAAAAACTTTTCACTTTTTCATGGTGCCTTGATCAATAGGAAGAGATAGTAGCCTCCTCACAGGAGCTTTCACGAAAAGGTATTAGTTTAGATATCTGTGTGTAAATGTTGGAATAAGTTTTAAATGCTAAGAGATGCAAGAATAATGAGCGTTCGAGTTACCTCGGAAGTCAAAAAAATTGGAATGTAACTCAAAATTGGAGGTGGAAACAAGATGACTACATCTACAAAAGTTATTTTAGTTATTTTTGCCTTGTCCTTGTTATATTCGGACAAGGCAAGTGCTAAAATAACTTTTGTAGATGTAGTCATCTTGTTTCTACCTCCGATTTTGCTTCGGCTTTTTTGCAGGAGAGAGAGGAAGGGAGAGAGACTTGAACATGTATATCTTTAGGTGTGAGATACAAATAAGGGAGATACAATACAGGCATGGCTCCATAGTGCTAGTGTTAGTAATCTTAACCTTCTCTGTAGCTTAGCCACCAGATTTGCATATGCTCAGCCAACAGATAGGTGGGTGTTTCAATCTTTCCCTGTATTGATGTGTGCAGGTTCACTCAGTGGTCAGCATAATGACTCTGTAAGTGTCTCAGTCTAATGGCGGGAATAGTTGTTACAGTAATGTCTCTTAGGTCAGCTCTTTTAACAGACCACAGAGCAGCAGAATAAAAAGAGATGAACCATGTCCAGTCAGTCATTGTTATTAGCGCCCGAGCCAATGCTGCAAGCAGCAGGAGAGAGTCCTATTGAAATTGCAGGAATTATCTATTATTATTATTATTATTATGATGATTATTATTAGTATTAGTATTATTAAAACTTTTTTTAACTTTAAAACCCCCTAGACATGCTCAAAAACTCATGAAATTTGGCAGGCGGGCTGGGTCCATCCCAAATTCGCGTATTTTGCTTGAGCCGTACATAAATGACAAAAAAAATGACTCACTAGCGCACCCTACAGTATTCATGCTCAGGAGTTTCCTGAATAACTTCCCATACACTGGTTCCACCTCTGCCAGAAACTTACGTCCATATGTTGTACCGTCACCTGGTACAGCTGCTGCATTAACTTATTTTTTCACTGCATGCTCAAATATTTAAGAACTTTTGTCTATTTTCATTCCGCCTTTGCAATAGTTACCATTTGATGTTCACTTCACTGATTTTATTTGATAAATGTGTCCCAGCCTCACTCATCTAACATCCTCAGAGCCATACATTGAAAGTGCACTCCTCCTCAGATGACATCACTGTTTCAATGAGATGAAGAAGAAGAAGGAAGGTGGACCAGTTTCACAGCTAGACTTCTTCCTGTTGAAGACCACAGAGGAGAGTCAACATCTTCTCCCTGCAGTAAATGGAATTATTTATTGATATGATTGATATTTATTTATTATTGTCCTCTTCCTGGTGACATTTCTTTGCTCTTTAGTCAAACAGGGATGAGAAGAGCAGCTATGAGTTTGAAAGCTGCAGTGAGTGAATTGATCCTCTTTCTTCTCTCTGTATCAGGTACTGTATATTCTCAAGCTTTTATTGCTCATACTCTGGACAGGATTCATTTATATCACATGTAAGAGAAGACTCCTCAAGTGTACACTCATCGCGACTTAATGTTTAAGAAATGTTTAAGAGGTTTGAAGTTAAACATTCGAAAATGGAGCTGTTGTTGGTATATCTAAAGGATTCAGTCATTTCAGAGTGATGGTGTCAGTAATTTCAGTAATTTGTGGTCTTTAGTTTGTTGATACTCTGCACCAGTCAGACCACAAATTGGCCCGGAAACGCCAACACTCGACACCCTGAGGAGATGGACTTACACTCATGTGGTTACATTTGCTAAATGCAGAGATAAAACCATAGAAGTCATGAACCACAGTTGAAAAAACATTTCAGATTCATCTGCGTCAAATAAGTTTGAGGTCAGAAGCTTTACAACCAAGTATGGTTTGGTTTTGAGTCCTGCAGCAGGTTTCAATGTAAAAGAAAAAGAAATGGTCAGATACTTGTTGAGTCTGTCCTCTGTTTAATGATCCTTATAGACTTTTCTGATGTCCGTTGTGTTTCAGTGGTTCAAATGGCTGGAAGGTGACTTACCCTAAGACTCAGATCTGTGCCTTTAAAGGATCAACAGTGGACATACCGTGCACCTACACATATCCATCCAAAGTTTTTGAGCTTGAAGAAACACTCTGGTTTACTAAAATGAATGGAAGCCTATTAGTAGATCTGAGAACAAACCCTGACTATGCAGATCGCGTTGAGTATTATTGTACAGAGAATGACTGCACTTTGAGAATCAAAGACCTCAGCGAGAGCGACACAGCTGAGTACAAGTTCAGATTCACAACAAACCAAACAAACCAATGGGCTCGAAGTCATACCAGAGAACCAGGAGTGACTTTGACTGTCGCGGGTAACTTTTTTTTTCGAATTACATTTTTTTTTACCTGGAAAAAAACTTGATTGTGTACTTAAAATGTTCTTTTTTTTTTAAAGCTTATTGTTTGAGCTGGTTGAAGCCTGCGCAAACTCTGAGTTCTGCTGCTGTTGGGTTAGACTGCTGGGGTACTGGCACATTGAGCTCCTTTCCCTCCTTCTTTATCCTCCTTCAATCTGTGGCATTAACTTTAAATCATCGTGTCCCATTAGAGCCACTAATACAGTCTGTTCTGGGAGTCCCTGAGCTCTATCATGCCTTGGGTTCCTCTGGATCACTGCTGCAGACGTTTTGCTGCCATCGTCCTGCCTGCTCTCCAGCTGCTTCAGCTACATGCATCTCACTGTCTCACCTCTGTCCATGTCTCTCTTTCTGCTTCTCTCTCTCTAAACCAAAGGCAGTCTCAGCAGATGACTGTCTAAAATGAGGGTGTTAAAGGGTTTTGCTCCAGGTTTCTGTCTGTTCAAGAAAGTTCTTCCTCTCCACTGTAACTCTCTAAATGCTGCAAAGCCTTTCACTCAAGTGGTTGAAGATGGGATGTGAGTAAGTCTGATCATACAAGATGGGGCTCAGTCTGATCCCATCTTTACTTTGGGTCTTTGTCCAAACCAGCATTTCTATAGGATCTTGGGATAACCACTGTGAATTGTCGCAATAGAAAAAGACAGTTGGAATTATGATTGTCTTGCCCAAAATGGAGGAGGACGTCATGACTCCACAGTTTGTCTGACTGTTGTGGAGGATAAGTTGAAGACAGTACATCACATATTTTACAGAACATGTATCATCACTTCATAACACCTTGATGGACCAAAGAGCCAATGGTGGTGGAGGGCTCCTCTCTCTTCACTGCAGGACAGACAGATTGAGAAGATCTTTTGTACCCACAGCCATCAGACTTTATAATTCTTCTGTAAATAGTAGACGACTTTTTGAGACATGACAAATGAGACTACAGACAATTGAATTCCCCTTCAGGGATAAAAAAAGTTATTCTTAGCTTATCTTCGTATGAGACTTAAGATGCCAACTGAGTCAAGACTAGTAGTTCTAGTCAAACTCTCTAGTTGAATTTGAGTAGCTGTTCAGTATGGAAAAGAGAAGGCATATTACTGTCCCATTACAAAACTCAAGATTCACTGGTCTTTAAAAGGTCTTTAAAAGTCTTAAATGTTCAAAAAGAAAATTGTGCAGATACCCTGTCCTTCATGGCAGACTCTGACTGCAAGATTGACTGACTATCATCAAGTGGAAAAGTAATGTATAGATCTAATCCCGTCATATGGTGTCTCATTTATATCTCTTTATTTCCAGGTAACTCATCTCTAACACTGAATATCATCAGGCTAATTTTGATGGTCCTCATGATGCTTGTCCTGCTTGTTCTGAGTCTTTGGAAGAGGTATAACCACATGAATTCATCATGTATCACTAATTTTCCACCTTAAAATGTCAATTTGTTGACCTGGAGGGTGTCTTCTCAGGCACCCTCCAGGCTCCAATGTCAAAATTGAGATCCAACCAAAAATGGCTCCATAGTGCCCCCTACAAAATTCTAAATGTGAGCCCTTCTCCAGTGTGTGACCCAAACTTATGGAATCAAGAACACTTATAAAGGCCCCAAGACGAACAAAAAGTGTCTTGGACCCATGGGCCACACCCAACCAGAGGTCGGCCATTTTGGTTTGAAAATTGGCGTTTTGAGATTTTTGCCCATTTTTCAAGCTCTTTTCAAAGGTTGTCACCTGCTAGGGATTTAATAGAAAAGTGTCCGCATAGAAAGCTGAAAGTGTTCTTCTTGTTTCCTCAAAATAGGCTCAATCCAAACCTAGACACATAATCTGGTTCATTTGATTGGCCAGACACCTATTAGTCCACAAGCCCAGGATCAGATGGAGATGCTCACAGCTCATCTTAGCCACAATCAGACACAACACAAGAGCAAACTGCACCAAGCTGCAGAAAACTAAGTGGGTGTTTGTTCTTACATTTCATCAGCACAACTTCACTTTGTGCATCAGACCTTTAGTTAAAGCAAATAGAGGGAAATAAAGCCCAATCCTTGTTTCAATTTGCTGCTGCCATCCCAAAGATTTTAACTGAGGTTTAAAATCACAGTAGATAAACAGGCCCAGCTCAGTTTCACTGCAGAGATAGACTCTGTTTTCAGGGAGTACACAGGAGGACCAACAGCCTGTGGATCCTTTAATCTTTCTCAGTTTGACAAAAAAATCACAGCATCTATCACCACATTAATATTGTTTTAACTTTGCTGGAAGGGTTCACAACATATCTTATTTTTGAAAGCCCAGAGTTGACCACTTAAGAGGTTAGAGATGCTTTCTTTGATTTTGGAAAGTCTAACATTGAACAGTGAATAATATGCTTCTTTTTATTGTTTCTGTTTGACAGAAAAGATCTGACAGGAACATGTTATCATACGTTCATTCTGACATTTAAAAATATCTTGTTTTTTTTTGTCATGGCTGCTATCTTTTTAAAGTATACCTGGAGGTGAAAATGAGCAGAGTATGATTACAGGCTTTTAATGGCTGTTGTCAGGTTTTTCTGCCTGTAACTGTGTGTGCCTTTTCTCTGGTTTCTAATCTTGGACAGAGTTCAGAACAATGTCACACTGACAGCTTCACATTACTCTAAGGAACCTGACTATATCAAACAGCACGCCAAGGACACATGACACATACTCAAACACACACTCGGATGATTATATAAGACTGTTAGATGCTAACTTGAACACCACCAGAGGTATGCAGCTCTGTGACTGACACCTCTCTTTAAGGAAGAAGAATTTTTCTATTGTTTTCTTTTTGTTTCTCTTCTTAGTCTGTTGCTAACGACAAACATCCTCCATATACAGCTCACTTGCAGCTCAATTACGGGTAAAAATAAAAATAAAAAACTAAAATGAGCTGTGATGACATCTTGAAATTTAATGAAACAAATTCTGGATATAGAAATAGGTTAAAAGAGAGTCTAGTAATCATAGTCTACTGTTTCAGTCTCATAAAACGATAGTCGTGCATATAATGCAATTGGCAGTTTAGACTGTATTCACTTGCTAGTTTAGCACACTCCCACACGGCTGACATTTTAGCCACATGGTTGTTAACGCTAAGTTATTTGTGCATTTGTGTGCTGACGCAATCTGTGCTAAGGTTATGTCAGCTGACATAAATGATCAGGGTAATGTGATTAGGTCAAACTGGCCCCAGATCAGCTAAAGATTGACTCTGACTGGAAGATGTTGTGCCAGTGTGTGTGTGTGTGTGTGCATGTGTGTACGAGTGTGTGTGTGAATGAGTGCGTGGGTTAGCCGCAGTGTGATGGGCTGACACCATGTCTAGAATGTGTTATTGACCTTTTTATGTCCCAAATACAAAATCAAGGGGAGTCACTGCTCAGGGCATCATGGGTATACGCACACATGCATACACACATACACAGTCTAATCCACACCATGGGGATGATCACCTTAAACCAGCATCAGCTCTGTTTACTCTTCATTTCAATTCTGCTCTGAGCAGTTTGACACAAACTGACAGCACACACACACACACACACACACACACACACACACACACACACACACACACACACACACACACACACACGTCCATTCAGACAGGTCTGAATAGGATAACGAAAGCTAACATTTTATCAGTAAGACTGTGTAAGTCAAGTTGAAAACTGTGAACTTGATGCGACTCAGGGTGACACAGAGTTCAAACGTCACACTGACACTGACAGCATGCGGACACCAGAAGCTAACAGAGACAAGCTAGACGTCACATGATACTGAAGCGTTACATTTATCATCGTCATTCACTCACTCATTGATTCTTTCCTAACTGTCTCATTCAGGCTCAGAAGAAGACTAAACCTGAATTTGCAGGAGCTTTGACTTCCCTTTAGAGTCACAGGGATGTTGCTGGATACATATTCTGTATCCCTAATTATTAACATCGTAAAGGACACATAAAAATCATTCTCTCACCTCACAATACAAAATAATCCTGTATAAATTTACAGTGTGTCACCGTGCAAACAGTAGCACAGTTGTGTACAGGACAGAGAGCCACAGAAGCCACATTATTGTGGATCATTTTTGCCGCAGCAAGCTGTCTCCCTCTCCTTCACACACGTCTGTGCAGGTGAATAGCAGAAGTGACTAGCTGTTAGTATAACAAAAAAAACACAGCTTGAGTGCATATTAGCTTTGTTTAGCTGTGGCTACACTTGGTTTTAATGGCAAAGAGGAAACGTACATCTAATCTAGGGCTGCGAAGTGGATGTTATATTTGCACCTGAATGTGAAAGGACACTCCTGTCCATTTCTAATCATAATAATAATGTATCATATTTTATAGAGCTTTTTATCAGAGACCTCAAAGTGCTCTCCATTGGACACATCATTCATTCGCTCACATAGTCACATCCTGGTGGTGGTAAACTACTTTAGTAGTCACAGCCGCCCTGGGGCAGACTGACAGAAACGTGGCTACCAATCTGTGTTTACACCCTCTCCAAACACCAACAAACATCACTCACAATCATACACCAATGGAGGACACAAACTGGGAGCAAGGTGGGTTAAGTGTCTTGCCAAAGGACACAATGGACAGGCTAGGGATAGGGCAGGGATCGAACCGCCAGCCTTCTGGTTATTGGACCTCCTGAGCTACTATCACAGATTCCACATCTCCTAAACAAGCAGTGAGGAGAGGGGTTGGAAATGCAGGTGAAAAAAATGTCAACCTATATTGCTCTCCATTGGTACATTAACCTAAATTTTATTTGATAATTGACTTTGAAGCTGTTTATGTTGCTGCATTACCACAGTTTTATTTGATTTTTAAATGCTATGCAAAAAACACTAACAGATTTTTTTCTTTTAGTTTCAGCTACAAGTCGGATATGTGAAAACAGCTGTTTATCATAACCATATTATACCACACCATCATCTAACACATCTTAAACAACACAAAGATTTTACTAAGGACCAATTCAATTTCCCAGGGACCCACTCAAATCTCCCCCCTAGGGTCCCTGGGGTTCACTTCATTGAAAACCTGTCAACATCACTGGAGTTATAATCAGACTTAGTATCACTGTGACTCATCAGCTGTCTGTGGTGAAGACGGATGTTAAAACAGGTTGGATGCAAGATGATAGATTATCTAGATAATCTCACCACAAGTCTCCTCAGAGCTACACTAAGTTACAGGCTAGCTGAAGTGTTTATGTGATGTTCAATAAGGTATCAGGGTTTCCCACACAAACCTGGGCGGCCACCAAAGTATATCCGCCAACCACTTTTGTATTTATCTGTTTTGTTTGGAAAAGATTTTTCTATTTTTGATCCATAAACTAATGGACCGTCAACCCGCTCTCTGTCTGCCCCCTCACAAATATGTGGTGAGTAGTGTCTGACTCAGCTCTGCAGGTAACAGAGAGAAGAGAAGTGCAGAGAGAGAGAGAGCGAGAGAGAGAGAGAGAGATGCCTGCTGGTGTGTCTAATTGAATGAGACGTGTGCCACAGGTCTAACACTCACTTTGCATGTACACTCGTTATAACCCTTGTCACAGTGGTCATATGATCAATTCTCAGTCTATGCATGATTTGATCATGTCCTGTTCCACCAAACTGTCCCAAAAAATACTAACAGTTGACTTTGGCATGCTGCCTTTATAGTGATTTTTGGTCCTTTTGCCTTTATTAAATGACACAGCTGAAGGAAGAAAGAAAATGCTGGGAAGTGGAGGGTTATGACCTGGAGTTGAACCAACAACTACTGCGAAAAGGGCTGTAGCGTCTATACTGTACGTGGGGTGGATACTTGAATTGCTAGGCCACTTACCCCAAGATTAATAACCCAATCAATGATCACCGTCAAAAAAACAAAAAACAAAATCAATGCTCAATAAATCTAAAACTTTCATTATTAAATATCTAATGATCTCTAAAGGTCATTTTCAAACATTCAGCTCTGATGAGATTAGCTAAACTCGACCTGACTTCAACTTTCCATCTAACAGTCTTTTCTTTGGATCTTTTTCCTCTTCAGTTACATTGTCAGGTTCCCTTTGTGTCATCTGCTCTTAGGGTTTGGTTAAACCTTTTTGTGCTGCCACATAGCTTCTCCAGTTCACATCTCATGACTAAAACTCAAAAAAGCACATTATCACAGTGCCACAAATTGCTCCACTTTGTTTGAGGAGTAGCACAGCGGAGTGCAGCCAAACTCAGAATAGAAAGAACAACATCCTTAAATCAGGATAAGATGCCTTTTCATTGTTGATTTATGTTAATCTTTTGTAGATGCTGAAAACATTGAGACCATCTATGAGTATTTCTTATCCAAAAACATTAATATACGGTAAATGCGACTTGGTTCCGCCTTCCGTCATACAAATTTGAAGCTGAGTTGCTCTCTGTATTTCCGAGATTTTCTCCACTTCCTGGAACCACCACTGGCGCAGAAGCGTTGTATGCATTTGGGAGGAGAGTCAATGTGATGACACTCTGCTCAAACAGCATATCCCCGGGTGAGCTACACAATCTTTGTACGCCCATAGGCTGTATCAAGTGTCAATCATAGAAAACATGAACCCCCTTATTACTTTTAAAAATGGAGCTGTACAAAAAAAAGAGGACTTGAGCACAAACTAGTCTTACAATAACCACAGTAACTACAACCTCTAGCTGTGCACTGCTGCCAAGACGTGACTATTCCTGTGAAAATAGGAAGTCAGGCTCCTGCATACTGTTATCTCAAGGTGGGACATGTATGAGCCTGTTATGTGTAACACATGAATGTGTTATGGTGGGTCAAAGGGCTCTATTTTCGTGCCTCGCCGGCGACGCGGCGCATGCGCGGTGTAAGTCAGGTCCGCCGCGCCAACATGGCGTTCCCAAGCACAATTTGATATTTTGGTGAGCGGTGCAGCCCGGCGTAAGTATCCCCCCTCCCTAACTCAGCTCCTCCCAGCGGCGTAAGTCGTAGCGAGGGAGGAGAGAGGGCGTGGAGTGGGTTTAACACAGCCGAGACCTGTTTTCACCAATCACATAAGCTCCTCTCCTTGCCTTTAAATCCGCCACTGGCGAGGCGTATTACTATTTTCATGAAGTAGTCAAAGAGATCAAGAGATGTCTGAAGACAGTTATGCCACACGATTGCGACAGAAGGCAGCTCCTCAACAAGTGTCACTGTAAGCGCTGCATTGGGCGTCCTCCACACTGTCTCATATAAGCACAGATGGATTTGGTGTGTGTAATGTTGGACCCACTGGTAAGACAAACACCCTTTTCCACAAATAAAGACACTCACATAAAGTTGCTCATATTCAAAACTCACGTGACAAAGGTGGGTTGAGCGCACAGATCACAACATAAACTCCAATAATGGCATTAAAATCGGAACCATCTGTGCGTAAATGACGCATCGCGCTCCGTGGCCTGGCTCTTTCTTTCATAGATGTTGGCATATAAAATAAATTTGGCTCACAAAACTGAATATTATAATATCCGTATGTCGGCTTAAAGTAGATAACTCATCTGAGCACTGAAACAAATCATCTGTTCAGCCGCTTCAGGACGGAGAGAGGACACAGAGACGTGTCCAGGTCGAGCTGTGCGAGAAATAAGAGGAAGAGGAAGAAAGAAAAGGAGGGAGACGAATTACATATCTAGTTAACTTCATCATGTGTGTCTGTTTACTAGATATTTAATTTAATTTAATGCGGTTTCAGCTGTGTTGTTTCGGTCAGGTTGTATGTCCAAACGCGTGCCAAACGGGCTCATCAGATCAGATATAGATCAGAATATATCTATATAGATCTAAATATATGTGCTGACTCAGATTAATAGTTGATGATGATTACTTATTGCACTGAAATGTGCCTGACACTGTGGAAACCTGCCGGTGAGGCATCGGTGATGTATGCCGATACGCCGCCGGTCTACCAAAATACCACTAGACCAGTTGCATTCTGCCTGCGCATAAAGCAGAAGCATAACGGGGGAAAAGGCAGTGATTTCTGTATGTACATGTACAAGTGTACATGGCTGTACACACAGTGTAACACTGTTGTTGAGTTCCATATGAAAGTACAAAGGCATTGTGATAACAGAACTGTTTGGCAGAGTTGTACTTGTAAGTTAAAATTCTACCATGTTCTGCAGAGTCATCTGTCGCAAACACTCCAGTGCGGGGCAATAGGCTTCATGAATGGACCAATGAGCAAATAATTGTGTGCAGGCAGTGCTCATGGGTGCTTTAGTGCTGTATTGCAACCCTGCAGTTCATTATCCTCATTGCCTTTGAGAAGACAATTGAAAATATATACATTACATTCAATCTGCCAAAGAGGTCTCATCAACCTCCTCTTACAGCAAACTTTTTCCATAATTGGCATGAAATTTCAAACTTTCTCCTGCAATTAAAATGTTTCTCTTTCAGTTCTCCTTGTTTGGCAGAGATTTGAAAAGGACTTTGTCTGTTAACACTTCTGTCTGCAGACAGCAGAAGCTGAGAAAACGATTCAGACTCGACCAACAAAGACAAGCTGCTCTGCACACAAACACACGCAGAGTCAGTGCTGAGACACAGCATCATGTGCAGCTCTGCAGGCTCAGAGGTAGCATCAGAGAGGATGAGATGGAGACAATACAACAGAATAATGATCACTGGCACACTCTGAGGTGATCCCTGTATAAACAGCTTTGATGGCTTCATCATGTGTGTAACTCTTCATCATGGATCTGGAGGCAACCATGTCTTTAGCGTGTTCACATGGTTTTACAGTCACATGACACAGATTACCGTGTCTTTATCTCAAACTGCATTCACACATTTGAATAAATCCCATCCAGGTAATCTCTGCCTGCAGATATTCCAGGTTCATCTCTCTCCTCCTCTGAAGCTCTAATCCCTCCCCAAGAGGAAACACTGACAGCCGTCCCACAACCCTGACCATCGAACCCACTTTATGCTGTTTGCTTTCATCATAGAGAGTAACGTGAGGATCCATCATACAGAGGGCAGCATGGATTACACACAAACCCCCACGGTCTGATCCGTCAGTGGATCTGGATGAAGCATGGTCCCGGACCAGCTCTGACATGTCAACACGAATCTGTCTGCTGTGATAGAAGAGACGGTCCACAGGCTGAGATTAATCTGCTGTCTGTCCTGGAGCTGGGCTCAGTGTGAGAGAAAAATCAAAAGAAAGCAGATCACAGGCACACAAACAGGATTTCAGCTGTGCCGCTGACATTTCAGCTCCATAATTTGATTAGTCTGGGTGTGAATGTGCCGAAGTGGGTCCTGATCGGACCAATAAGCTTCTCAGTGTATCGGCCTGAGGTCAGGATGCTGGTCTCCTGAGGGGGAAAGGTTTTCCTCTGAGTGTTGGTGACCTTTTCAGTTGCCTTTAACAGGGGGTCAGAGAGCTGCAGGTCACTCTGTGAACAGGAGCAACCAAGTGTTCGGGGTTTGAAATGAAGAGATGCAATCAGAAAATGACCAGCAGTGTATGACTGCAGGCCACACTCTGCTGGAGACACGACTGCAGGTGTGAGAGAGAAAGACAGAGGTTCAAAACACAGAAAGAGGACGGAGATACAGCGAATGTACTCTGATCACAATGAAACCTGTCTCCCCTGTAAGTGGTGAATGGACTGTGTTTGTAAAGCACTTTCTCTCGTCCTCTGACCATTCGACATGCTTTTACATGTCTAATTTACCCCATTTACACCACATTCATGGTAGAGGCTACTGTCTAAAGTTCTCATGAGTATTATCGAATCCCGTTTAGATCTGAGAATGGTTTTGGAATAAATACATTCAACTTTGAAGGAAATCTCATCTATGACATACAACTAGGCCAATCTTGCTAGTACGTGCTAGCCTGTCATATTTTGTTATGTCTGTTATATCTTGAAGATGCTCGTCGAGGTTTTAAGTGTTCCCCTCTGATATTGATATTGAGACAGAGGGCAGAAGATGACTCACTGCTCTCCAGGGTTGTAAAGTCGTGGTCAACCAGTCGGCCTTTAGGTCAATACGAGCTGAGTCGACCAAAATTTTGATTAGTCGACCCCATTTTTTTTCCATGTTAATTAATACCATTTTGGATTCGCCCAACCCACTGGAGGATGGAGACAGGAAGATTGAAGAGCGTCCATGTTACTCAATGTCCAGTAGTTTGCTGAATATTATATTTGTGTGTAATTGCCTTCTTGTGCTGATATCAGTATATTTTCACCCCACCGAGCCGCAATCCACAGAGCCACGCCATGCCCCGCCACAGAGGGGTTTGCCGTCAGACCCCCCCAAATACACACTTATGGTAGAGGCTACTGTCTAAAGGGCCTATCAATATTAACTAATCCTATTTAGACCTGAGAACGGTATTGGAATAAATACATTAATCTATGAAGGAAATCTCATCCTTAATTCACAACTAGGCTAGCCTTGCTAGTACGTGCTAACCTGTCATATTTTATGCTTCTTCAAGATTTTAAAGATGCTTGTCAAGGTTTTAAGTGTTCCCCCTCTGTACTAACTGTGATTGATACTGGGACAGTGGGCAGAACATGACTCACTGTTCTTATTGGTAGTGGACATTTTCAGACATAGGCATTGCTTTTCTCTCTCTTTCAGTGGAAGCAGGAACTCACACTGTATCGGTGTGAATGCTTGTCAGGCACAATTATTGCTCAGATATATTTTATAAAACCAACAGTGATGACTGATATTGAGACAGTGGACGTGTTTGTGTTCATTTTCAGAAATGTTATGATACTGGTATCTGTAACAGAAAATCGTCTGTTACAGCCTGAACCAGTGAGTTCGTCATGCAGTGCATGCTTCTCATCCTTCCTCCTTTAATGACCAGTTTGATCCTAAATGCCTCTATTTAGCCCAGACAAAGCCAAGGTAGATTTCAGTGTTGGAGAAAGGTAGCATTAAACTGTTGCACCCTGCAGTTAGCCTGTCAGCCTGAATGAGCACCAAGGTACAGAATCCAAGAATAGACAAGAGAGAGACAGCTGGTGAGAAAAATACTGAATAACAGGGAAGGAGACAACATCTGCAACAAAACACACCTCTACTGAGACCTACAGGAAGACGAAGAAGAACAAGAACAAGGAGGAAACTCTAAAATCAAACCTGTGTTATCAGTGGTTATGTGTTTCCTCTGTTCTTCTAAGTTAGTTCCGCTAAAGTATAAAGTTATACAAAGATATCCCAGTTCTGATCTCAATTATCAGACTGTAATCTGGAATTAATCTGTGTATTTATTGGCGGTAGACCTTCTAGATTTGCCTGACTGTACAGTTTCATTGAGAAAATAAAAATACAGGACCGTGGGGTCCATTGATGTTGAATTCCAACCACGGCTTGGACACTGTTGCACAAATAAATGTACACAGGTGGACCTACTGATAAAAGCAAAGAAAACCACCTTATGGCAGCCATAATCTTCAAACACAGTTCAAAAACACAAAAACTTTTACCAACCTGCAGTTCATCACATTAGCTGACCAAAATATCAGTACTATTTTTAGCAAGGAAGTAAAAAAAAAGTCTAAAAGCCTCTTACAGAGTTTAAAATACCATCAGTTCAAGAGGCAATAGCAGTTTGTGTGCATTTAATACTACCAATTTAATACAACATCTAAAAACCAGACAGAGTTTACCAAAGCAGCAGAGACAGTTTGCTGTACTGAGGCAACAAACTCCAGACTTTAGACAGATGGATCTTATTTTATCTAACCTTTATCTAACCAGGATAAGAAAACCCAATGAGATGAAAAAATATTTTTCAAGTGTCCTGGCCAACAAAAGCAGCGCACACAAACACAGCACAAGAAGTGAATATTGTACATTAAACCACAGACTACATAGTAAAAGAAATTGATCACAATCATAAATTTGATTGATGAGTCTGCCTCCCAAGTTATTCAAAAGCACCCTAAAAGTATCCAATTAGACCAGATCCTGGAGTATTAGGTCCTTTAATAATTAATTCTAAGTAAAAAGAGCAGCAAACTGAAATGCCTTTTTCTCCATCTCAGAGATGTGATAACTGACCTTTGTTATAAATGGTAAGGCAAGATTCTGGGAGCAAGATTATGAGATCCTTTGCTCTTCTGTCTGATTCAGGTTAGTAGGTACGATGGAAGAAGACCTAAAATAGACTTTTAAATATAGAATATTCCAGTGTCCTAGTCTACATGCAGACAAGAGGGACAGACCAACACCATCATACAGCGTAGAGGAGAGAAGTACCCTAAACCAGCTCCTCTAATGTTTGTGACAGCATACAAGGTTATCTAAAACATGATGTGACTGCTCTAAGTTTTGAGACAGAAATTTGGAGCTCTTATATTTGTATCATATAATTGCTGAGCCTCACAGCACACTGGATTGATTCTTCTGCTTTCCAGTTTAGAGTGATCTAAGTCAGTTGATATTGTAATTCAATTTGTGGAAAAACCAATTAAAATAATACGGATAAAGATGAGTAAACGTCCAATATTTATGTTCATGGCCTGGCAGCTGGGCGCCACCCATGTGAATCCTGCAGGATTTTTATTTTATTTTATTTATTTATGAATTTTTTTGAGAGCTGCGTTAACAGCAGCACTGCCTTCAGTAGAAGTGTGTGGTATTGCATGCACTCCAGTTTGGTGGATCTCCTATAGCAGAGCATAAAACAGATGACAGGTGAGTTATATTTTGTACAACAACACCGACTGGACTGAGTTAAGTGGAATACGCCAGGTAAACTTTTTATTAATCTTGTTTCTTCAAGATGGACAGATCTAGACTCTCTATCAGCAGACACTCAATATGGTGAAATTGGATCAGGGGCCAAAACAGCTGACTGGGACATTCCTAATTTTATATATCACAGGTGCATTTAAAAGCAGAGCTGTGGATTCACTCTGATTCTCACAGGAGGGTTAGAAACGCCTACAGGTCAGGCTACAGTATCATATTGGTTATTGACAAGTATTCACCGGTCAATGCTCTGCACCAATACTATCATTCATTAACCCCCAAGTATTGACTTTTTCTGCGTCTTTAAAACAATAGCACAGCAACAATATACATTACAGCTGACAACACTAACTACTACTGTACTACAAAAGCAGCAGATAACAGCTGTTTTCAGGACATTTATCTTAGACCACAGTGAACTGTAAGTGGAGAGAACAATAGTGGTGTAGTGAAAGGACAAACGTTAGTGATTTGCTTTGCTTTTCATTTATATATTGTTTCTTTCCTGACTTTCATTGACAGACAAAGCGAATCAGGAGGTCCAGAGAGCTGCGACTTATTAAAATAAAAGGGTTTCTAAATGGACTGAGTCAGGCCATACATAAACAAAGCTATTGTATCACATTCATAAAAAAGATTGTGCAATAATAAATCATAAATAACTTGTATATCTTTCTCAAACCAGAACTATAGGCAGTCAGTGTCAGCAAATACTAAATCAGTGTAAGCAGGATTACAGTTTTTTCCCCATTTAAACAAACAAACGTTGGAGTCATGCACTCAGTTCTTCAAACTTGAGGCTCACGTATCAACAACATGGCTCCAAACCACTGAACCCTCAGCAACTCAACTGTCCTTGGTCTCACTCAAATATCAATCTGCATCACAGTTTTGCAAAGTTCTAAACACTGACCGCATCCATCAGCCCTATGTTCACCTCGAAGCACTGGCCTTCAGACCGCAACAACCTGATTACTAATAAGTCTTGTTCATGTCCCACCTGTACAAACTCAATTGGAAGGACACATTAGTCACAGCGTGAAAGATGCCTCAAGTGATGTATACATCCATGTAGTTGAATGGACCTGCTGCACCGGGCATTTGTTACCCCACTGCTTAGACAGGGAGAACACAGAGGGATCGGTTTCATTTTATTTCTCTCTCTCTCTCTCTCTCTCTCTCTATATATATATATATATATATATATATATATATATATATATATATATATATATATATATATATATATATATATATAGATATTGGTTATCTTTTGGAACTCTGGACTAATCTTCTATAAAGTGTTCCTCCTTGTACTTACACAAGTGAAATTACTGGGTTTTGCTGCCGACTACATAAAATATGTAACATTTGTGTCGCATGTAAATGTAGAAAGCAATTATAAATAGTAAATGAGGATAAAAAAGGACCTTCACTTCACCATAATGAGGAAAAAAAGAGAGACTTATTTTAGCACAGCTGTATGCATTTGGATTTGTACCAGGGCCATAAGAAGCCAAAGCTTACACTTTTTGATGATTGGGTTTGAATCTTTTGCATCAGTGTTTATTTGACGCTGTAGAAGAAAAAATCTGTTGTAAGGGAAGAGAAGAGAACATGGTTTTAGCTGTTTTTTTAGCAACAGATCTGTAAGGTTTTGATTGAGTACTTAACTGTTTTCAGTTTTTTTGTCAAGTTTTGAGCCACAGTTTTTTGAAATGTGTGAAACAACCAAAAATCTGTGAACAGTACAAAGAACATCTACAGTAGATTTTTTAACTATTCGTGTTAGTGCATTTCTTTACACCATCCTTTCTTTCCCCCTGAAAGACACAAAAGCCTCTTTCACACATGCCCCAAACTTCTGGAAATATCCTGACCAGGTCAGCTTTATGTGTGAACACAATTAGGAACTGTTTTCTTCCTGATTTTATCCCGACTTTCTCCGCAGCCCCATGTGGAGAGTCAGGTTGAAGCTGAGGTGGGTGGGGTTATGTGTGGATGCAGCAAGAAATAGTCAGGAACATTCATGGTGTGTGAGTGGGCAGGGGTACAACACTGTCTGCATACAGACGTTTCACGGCTTTATCGTTTTTTTTGCACACCTCAGTTGTCTGTAGAGCTGGGCGATTAATTAAAATTGAATTTAATTACAATTTTGGCTCCTTATAAACATGAAAATTACTTGATTGAGATTAAACAACTGTTTCTATGTTGCTTTTGTTTTATCTTTTACAACGATTTTTCCACAACAAGTGTGCTCTGCCTCTCTCCTCATTTGTGCATAACAACAAAGATGATGTACTGAGCACTTTTTCCTTTACTTTTTGGTTTCTTAAATGTTCAGAAGGTTTACTGGAAGTGTTCAAGTTCAGTAATTGTATGTCGCATAGATGGTGTTGAATAATTCTGATCTCAATATTTACCAAAATAATCCTGATTATTTTTGCCAGATTTGAGCATCCTTCAAAGGATTTAATCATCACTGCTGCACAAAAACTAGAACCGTCTATTAATAATTTCAACATTTTAACGGCATCTGCATGTACAGAGATAAATCTGACTGACATCTCCTATTCTGCTTTTCATAAACCTTTACAGAATTAAAATTGCCAATTAAAAACTTTCAGCTTTATTCCTTCTCTACCTCTTTAACCGTACTTGTAAATATAAGCAGTTTTTGCCTCTTTTAAGAAGACATTTCTTAGTTGAAAATATGTCCTTTAAACAGATGGAGCTTTCAAACAACTATTTTTTTCAGGTAAGAAATCACTTCCTTTTTTTCCAAATGATGTACATGGTTTCTGACATTTTAGATCCACATTTCCATTTAAAATGGTTTGAAAACTACACCACGAATGAGGAAACTCTCTCCTGAGGGAATATGCTCCTTGACTCCCAGAGTCGGGGGCTTTTTACGACAGTTTGCATCATCTGACTCCACCCTTGGCTGACATTTACAAAAATATTTATTATTAACATAGTAATTCTGGTTATTGCAAGCATGGGTGGCAACATTTCATCCTTAAGGTGGCTAAACATGCACATCCACATGACCATCTGCATTAAAACTGCAGCATCAGCAGGACTGTAGATCTCATGCAGGCTAAAAGGTCAAAATGCAAATAATGTCCTTTTAATCCTAAATGTTTTAAAATTCACCAAAAGCTCTTCTAGACAACCACTTTCATCTATTTTTTTCTCGAGTGAATGTCATTTTGTTTCAGCCGAGTAAAGTGTGTTTTATGATGTGACATAAGTGTAAATGGAGTGTGGGTCTGGTCTGTCATGGAAGTGAACATCACGTCTTTCACCTTTAATAACTGGCACCACTAACAGAGGTTTTCACACAGGAAGCAGTGAAGTCCAATGTCATGTGAATCTGTGTCAGCTTTACAAGTTTATTGCACCATCTAACCGCTGACAGCAGAAATGGATTATGGGACAATGAGCTGTGTAGAGGACACTGGGGTTTGTTCTAATATTCAGACAAAAGGAGCTGCGTTTCCTGGCAGCGTTTCTGTGAGCAGCCCTGATCTGGGACACGGCTTTAAAATGTTAACCTACATTTAGAGAAGAGATGTGTTTCAGATAAAACCCAGAAAACATCAGAGATATGTAAAGGTCTGAGGGAGGGGGAGGTAGAGGAGGAGGGGGCTTTATTCAGAAAAACAAAGAGGGAACAGAAGAGAGAGTGTGTGAAAAAGAGAGTTAGAGCAGCAGTTCCATAACCTCAGAAACACCGATCACTCCGCTATCTGCTTTTCTTTACACTAAGTATCTGCTTCGCTCGTGTTTCACAGCGCTCACACATCAGTCAGAGCTACACACAGCTCACACTGACATGACTGACTCCGTTCATTACGTCTGCAACAGCAAGCTACACTAACAACCAGAGTGCAGTGTGAGCTGCTTCACACACACTGATTCTGACACACATCCTCCGAGTGTGAAGACAAGAGCTGCTTTCTCTTTCACTGCAGAGTGCTTATTAACACTCCAATTATCTGACACACACACACACACACACTCAGGGCTCGATCATATATCCAGACTCTCGGCATGCAGCCCAAGCATCATTATTTTCCATGTGACGCAGTCGTCCCTTGCACGTCAGGGGTCTGCGTTGCGTAAATAGTAAATGAACTTGCACCTACGGGTTGGGGTTGGTCCTAAAATGAGGTGGTTAGGCGCAGAGGTGATATGATGCTACCGCAAAGAAGGAGAACGCATCTTAGACCAACAAAATCCTGGTGTGAGATCTGAAGTCAGTGACGCAGTACTTTCGTCATACTTAGAGGTCACTTTAGTGAGACAGCAAGACAGCCATAAGAGTTCACGATGTGCTTCCTCTTGCTTTTTCCAAACAGTGACGTACGACAGTTCTCATTCATGAGTATTATCTGCTGATACAGTGACATTGAGTGTTTACTGGGACAGAGGGCTCAAAGACAACAGCATTTCTTTGTCTCTTAGGTCACCTTCAACTGTTTGGTCCACCTTAAACAAACCCTAATCTGTTGGAGTTATGCGAACAAAACAGGTGAACTCTGGTCTGCTTGAAAACAGAGGTCTACATTTGCTTCCATGTGACCTTTCAGGCAGTTCATGTGAAAGCAAAGGAGACCATCTTGTAAATCGAAGGCAGAAAGTCGCAGGACACAGTGCATTTGTGTTTGAGTGCCTAGCGCAGCGTCTGTATTATCATGACAATTGTACTCTCTTGCTCTCGTCAGGGCTCAACATCTTTGGTACGGATCCATTCGTCTCATGTAAAGAACAAACTGGACAGTCAAACACATTTTAGCAACAACTCCATCTCCTTTTTCTTTGCAAGTGTTGGCATGAGACAAGACCGCCACAACCAGTCACCACAATTGCGTGATGTTGTTGCTTTGTTTGACAAAGTGCAGCGTGAAAGCAAAACGAAGTTTACAACAGTGCCACTGTGTTGCTATTTCACCTTCATTCTAGACTATCATGTTGAAAGCAACTCCATGATACAGTATAAGGCTGATCTAGGGATGCCAGATGAAGAGGACACCTCACACACCTACTTTACCTCAGGCAAGCATGGGTCAAAAACTCTCTCCCTTTGTGTACTCTTTCAAACACATGCAGAAACAGACATGACATGTACACGCACACATGCACACAATTACAGGATTTTTTAACAACTTTCAAACAGACTTGCTGCCTATAAATACCATTAACCACCACGCACTTAGACAGTAATATAGGCTCTATCCATTATGCATTCAGTGCAGAATACATTCATGTGACCCAGCAGTAAAATGTGTGTGTTCAGAGCAACACCCCTACCTGAAGCTGCACTTGACTCAAGGTATTAAAAGCAGACATTTTGATTGGTTTAATTTATGTTACCCCCAAACAAGGGACTTAATCCAACTTTTCTGCACTTAACTGGCAACATACAGTCAGATGCACCTTTATTTCATTATGCACCGTGTGTTTTAAACTGTGCATTTTGAGCATGTAAATTGACCCTCAGTGAGTCTCCATCAGGGGTCTCACGTTTACCAGACAGCTTTAGCTTTAGCATTAGCTCTTCAGGTATATCCATATATCACACAGAGCTTGTTAGACAGTGAGTGATTTGTGCTTATATGAACACGCCTGTGAGCAAAACTTCTCAGATACCGCACACACACATACACACACACAAAAACCCTGCAGCTGTGTTGTCACACTGATCACATATTGTTGATTTCCACTGTCACTCTCACAAACATCAGTCAGGACTCCTCACACAAACAGGAATAAATTACATTTCCTGCCGTGTCGCTCTCTGTCACTCACAGAGGCCATGATGCTGAATGTCCACTAACGAAACACAAGCTAATGCACACTCTGAGGGTCCACACTGATCCAGATGAGCGTTAACGAGCAGAAACCAGCAGTATGAGGCAGTCTTCTCTGAGTTTCTCTGAATCTGAACCCCGGGCAGCAGAAAATCCGCAGGACCAAACAGCCCGTAAATCCGCACGCCTGCTGGATTTAATATTGTAAGACAAATATTTTTGAAATGAAGCTCTGGCTCATTTGTGTCAGTGAAAACATGGAGCACATCTGGTCTCCATTACAGCGCTGCGGACTCAAACAAAAGGCTCTGTGAGCAGCCGGGTGGAGCCTCCATCACTCTCATGTTTCACTCTGAGGAGCAGCTCGGGTGTGAACTCCAATTAAAACATGACCGGCTCTGACGTTCAGGCGAAAACACAGTTTGGGATATTATGAAAATAGAGGATTAAGGTGGTCTGGTTCCTGGAGTTTGACCTTTCTCTCATGTTTCCAGAGCTCTCAGATGAACAGTGTTGCAGGACTCCAATACTAATGAAGGAGGTTTAAAGAGCGAGGCTTGGAGAACAGATTTCAGACAAGACTGATGAAAAGCAGGCAAACATCGTGTCCTGTTTTCTGCCTGTTGTTTCCTCAGGTGTGGATAAACACAAACAGCAGTGTTTGATTAAAATGAGTAATTATCAGCCTCTCCTGCAGGGTGTATGAGTGTGTGTGTGTTGGGAAGCAGATGGAGGAGGAGTTTATTCTCTGAGTGATAAATATCAGCCTGAAGCTGTTTGACTGCTGTTTACACACAGCCAGCAGCCTGTATGGATTATATAGCTGCTCCCCAGTGTCTCTACTTCTGTTAGAAGGAAAAAGAGAGAGAGAGGGAGAGGTGGGAGAGGGATGGTGTGGTTTAGTTTGGATGGAGGGAGTGGAGCTGGGTGAGGGGGGGATGTGAAGAGGGTGAGAGGGGAGAGAGACGACGTTGTCACAGCGATTTTTGTCAGCTGGTTGAGGAGGCGCTCAGTAAGGAGACGGTCCCTCCTGCTGCTGTGTTCAGCTAATTAAAGCCCACACACTCAGACACACACACACACTCGCCCACACTCTGTCTCTCACACACAGAGACACTCACAGAGTACATTAAAATTATTTGTTGAATTATTCCGACTGGAACTGGATTTTTAAAATACATGGAAACATGTTGCCCTGACTGAAATCATACCTACTCAAATTTCTGCAAGTTGGACGAAGACACCTCAATGATGTGGTTTGGGGTTAGGGTTACACCTCAATTCAATTCTGTTTATTCAGGATAGCCCCCTGAGATGCAGCATCTCATTTTTGAGAGATGATTTCTCTTACACATTTTCGTCTAAATCAGCCCCAGCTGGCCTATGAGTTCTGCAGATGTTCCAGAGCTCATAACCCAAACTATAACCAAAGAAGCTATTTTAATATTTTGAAGTTGGGTTGTTTGAGATGCATGTCACCAGTAAGTGTATTAGCCACCATGGATGCTGGTTAGTTCTGAGAAACTGTTAGGAAAACCTACAGGCCAGCCAGGCTAAGGATCAATTTTGCTACATGATTTAGCTCAATTTAAGACACTCATGTCAAAGTACTCATCTCAGTTTAAGTAAATGCTCCACTGGGATTTTTCTGCGCTTTGCTTTGCCATCAGGAGGCTCATTTGTTTTTGCTTAAGCCTGTATCTCTGCACACCAACTTACAACCCATTTCCACCCCAACACCACCTTTTACACCAGTGCCTAATTTTGCCAGTTTCATGTGTATTGTCATTGATCCCTGCTCTGTTCCCTGGGAGCATGAGCTGCTGCTCTGCCTGCCTTCCATGCATTAACATGACATCTGCCCTCCCTGTCTCAGCTAATAGCATTTCATGTATGTGTGCGGAAGGGCAGGAAGCTCCTTGAGCAAAGCCATATTGCCATGACAAGGTAGAGCTTCACATTTTCTTGATTCTTTGCATCTAAAGTGATTTATTTAGATTTTTTTGTTTGTTTGTTTATTGCTTATAAATGCAGCAATGTCTAACATCTGAAATGTTCGTTTAATAACTGGACTGTGGACTATGGTTATATGACACTTTCTCTAGTCTTCTAACCACTCAAAGCGCGTTATACCACATGTCATATTCCCTCATTCACACCACATTCACGCGCTGATGGCAAAGGCTGCTATGAAAAGAGCCCATCAGTTTCTGACTAATCCCATTCACGCACCGCTTGGCACAGCCAAGGACACTTGGGCATAGACACAGCGGGACCTGGGATCAAACCCCGGCCTTACCATTAGGGGACAGCTGACTCTACCACTGAGCCAAAGCCACCTAAGCCTCCATTCTGCTCACTCTGTCCCTCTGCTTTACCAACACACACCTCGTCCTCTTACACTGAACCAGCACTGCTGCAGATGTTCTTCTGCACACCAAGCTTTAAACCGTTAGGACATGTAACGATCAACACACAGATCACCTGTCAGAATGGCTTAGTGACTACAAGATTAGAACCAAATGTTGTGTTGTGAGGATTAAGGCTGCACGATATTGGAAAAAACTAACGTTGCGATTTTTTTCAACCCTGCGATATTTATTGCGATATTAAAAAAATACAGGAATCTTCACCAGATGACCTGAATAGCACTTAATGTTATGCTGCACTGCTGAAATCTTGAGGACAGTTAACCTGCACTGATCTTACCTCTTTTTGTGAATGTTTGTAGAATGGCTTTTGTCTTTATCGTGCTGGGACATTATTGTGGAAACAGATGAACACAGAACACGTGTTTTGGTCGACATCATCCTTCTTTTAACCGAAATAATTCCAGATAACTGACTTTCCTTTTCTTTTTGGCAACAAGTCTTCATCTTCTGTGGTTTTATCTATTTGTTGCTCAGTTTGCGATCGTTGTTGTTGTTGTTGTTGTTGTTACCAGGGTTGTGCTGAGAAACGCATGTCCTCCGAGAATTGCATGCACCTCACAAAACACACACTGCTTATAGTAGAGTGGTCCAGGGAAATGTACAATTTAAAACCCATGCAATTCTTATTTGTTGGGCTAAACAGTGATGAAGAATGTTCCGAAAGTAATTCTCAGCGGACACGCGTTTCTCGGCTCAACTCCAGTAGCGCCAGCGACTCACTCCATGTGCAGAACATGTGCAGGAGTGGGTTTCCTCCTCTCTGATTTTGATTGACAGCTGGCCGTGTAGTCTGATTGGCAACCGAGTAAAGGACAAAGGTGATCGCTGCAAAGCACATGCAGAGTCACATGCAGTGTATCTCAGTCAGTTACCCTTGAAATTAACTGAGTTCATTCACCTCAGACATCGCAGGCTCTGCAATGTGACTATTGCACACACATACATCGTGATGACGATGCTCAAACGATATATCGTGCAGCCCTAGTTAGGATAACTTAATTAAATGCAAAAATGATGTTTTTTTAACAAGGCATACAAAGCAGTCAGGAGACGCTGCTATAAGAGGTGCAGGCTGAGTCTCTGTGCATCTGTGTGTGTCGAGAAGAGAACAGATAAGAGGCGAGTTGAGCAGATTAAAGTCATTTGTGAACATTTATGTAAGGTGGAAAATATGGCCTACATAAAGAGCATAATAACCCAACCTAATTTAAATAGGGTAATTATTTCCTGATCTATTTTTAATAGACTACCACCCAGGGTCTAAACATGCAGATCATGCATTTTAAACATGAATAATTGCTGTAAATCATGTTTCTGTAATCCTGAAAAGGCCAAACCGTGACTGTAATTGAAATGTAATTAATCGTGCATCCCAACATTTTCCTAATGAGTTTCTTGCCTCAATCTCCACGTTCAAATCCTTTTTCTATCTTCAGTATGACGTTCATTTTGTATATTATGGCCTCACTGGACTCAAGGAGGCCAGGAAGCATTAGAGGATATAGACATAGTGTACGTCACAAACTGTCAAAATATAATTTCACAGTTGATAATTAAAAGTAGTACAAACTCTTCTGAAAAGATAACTTTTAAGATTATAACCTGCTTCAAACTGAGAGTTTTGATGCAGGTAGATGAGATCAGGTGTTCAGCAGTGAGAGGAGGCCCCAGGTGAACCTGGACTGACACACAGCGCGGGAGGGGCCAGTCTTTCATCCAGCAGAACAAATCTAATAGTACCTATTTGAGTGTGTGACTGTCAAAGTCACCTACAGAGCCTCACTGCAGAGGCACGGGGGGAAGAAGAGGGGGGCTGCAGCCTGAGATTTGAGTCCGGAGTGCTGTGAGACGTCACATGGTCACCTCTGGCTCTGGAGACTTCTGTCATCTCCACACTGACAGATCGTGTGGCTGCCGCTGGTCATCTCCTCTAAATATAGAGACGGTTACAGCACCTGACACACACACACACATACACACTCACAGACTCTCACACACACACTCTCTCACACTCACACACAGCTCTAAGGATCTCACAGGCACAGAATAATGGTCATCATCAGAAAGGTCACTGAGGAAGAGTTCTAAAAATAGAGTGTGAAGAGAGAGAGGAGAGAGGAGGAGAGAAGATGAGGAGAGGAGAGGAGCAGCACAAAGACACATTCTCGTCTCCTCTTCATCGCCTTCATCGCTCAGACATCCTGCTCCGGTCCTTCACTCAGTCTGACACCGTCAGGACATCAGTCACTCTGAGTCACTCTGCTTCAGTAGTTTGGAGTGTGAACAAAGAGTCTCCTAAAAGCTTTCCAATGGTTTGACACTGTGCTGGGACACTGTGCTGCCTTTACACACACACACACACACAGGTATGTTCACACACACAAACAGAGAGGGAGAGAGAGAGCGAGAGAGAGAGAGAGAGAGAGAGAGAGAGACAGAGAGACTACAAAGCATGGTAGACAATTAGGAAATTCACTTGAGTTCTGTACATACCCGCATGAATGTGTGCTCATTATACCACGCATAAATTTTATGGTGCCATTTAACTAGAGAAAGCACGTCAAGGTGTGTCAAGGCTGACCTTAAATCACGGTCTGTTGTACCCAAATTTTCCCTGTTATCATGGAGCTGCAAATCTGGAAATCTATTGCATGAGTTTAAAAAATGCAAATAATGCTCCATAATTACAAAACATACACTTATACATTCTTAACAGCACTCATGCACTTTTAAAATAAAACATTTAAAAGTGTTTTGAAACACAAAAAATCCAGTACTCCAAATCAAGTACTTCAACTTGACTGAGCAACTTTCACCTTGTACTGGAATAATATTTGGCCACGAGTGTCTATTCTGGAGCTGCTCTCCAAAGCTTTTATAAGCAAAGAGCCTGAACACCTCAGCTTCACATGTCTGTCCTCATTTAACTCTAAGACACCCCCACTGAGATGGACGAAAACTGATCCTATTTACACTACTCTGAAATACTTTTCAGGATTACAGAATAGAATAGAATTTGTGTAGTTATTTACATGGGAGTATAATAAAATTGGTGCTGCACAACCCCCTGATGCACTGCACATAGTGCTTTTAGCAAGATGCTAATTTGTAACACCAGTCTACAGAAGGCTGTTGTGAGTCAAATACAAATAAGAAAGGAAAAGAAAAACATCAAAATACAAAACAGTTGTAAATACAATTCAGTAATAAAGTAAAGCTGTTAAAAATAGAAGTAAAAAAAAGAGAGCTATAAACTATCAAAAAGTCTACTGACAGTATGCTCGTATTTTAGGTGTGGCAACAGCATCATACTTCAGTACAGGTACAGTGGCATTAACATGATGCTCTTAGAGTATCTTAATGGAATATTTATTAAATGTAGTGAATTTTAGATGGCGGGGCAGAGATTCAAAAGTTCATTATGGTAATATTTTAATGAATCAGTATAATATTTTATTCAAATCTGTTTCTTTTTTGCTTGTATATTTATGTTGTTGCATCTCAAAAAATGGAGAAAAAAAAAAGTGATATCGAAATGATATATCTGCCACCAGCCAACTGGCTCTGTAATTATCAGTTTTTATAGAAAAACTGTTTCCTGTCGACCACACCTGAAAAATGCTTGTTCTGTCAAAGACAGGGTTTGTAATGCAGCACATTAAGTGTGCGTACATTAAGTGCTTGTTCAAAGTGTCCAGTAGGTTTCAGTCTAGTGCAGTCGACCAAGATATAAACTTTTGAATATTCAGTGGGATCCAGAAATCCCTGGTTAATTCAATAGCATTGTCACTTTTCAGGACGTTCACTCTGGTTGTTTTCTGGGTTTCATATCGGTCCTGTATGCATGTTTCCCACAATGGTTTAGAAAACATGACTGATCTCTGCCCACCTGGGGGCATCCCTTAGATCCAAGCTACAGTGACTCTCCAAAATAGAGCTCTGCTGACAAGAATTAATTGACACCAAATATAATTAATTGGTTTCTTTTGTACCCAAGAGATCAGAGGTTTATTAAACATGTTTGAATAAAGCACTTTTTGCAAAGAGCTCCAGTCGCACTCTGGCTTCTTATTGTTCACTGAGCTGATTTTAATGCGTCAGAAGTCAGAGTGTGTTTTCTGCAGAGAGGGAAACAGGCGATGCCATGAGCTTCAACATGGACCATCTCACTCAGTCCCATAATGCAACTAATGAAACCCCCTATCACCCCTGGACAACTGGACACACACACACACACACACACACACACACACACACACACACACACACACACACAAGGCTATATACACTCAGAGTGAATGTTAGCGATGAAGCATGTGAAAGAGGAAGTAATATGCATTTTTCAAATGTAAAAAAAAAGTTAAAATATCGGCCATCAGTCCTATACATAGGTAAAGTATCACATTTAAAGGTTAATATGTGTTAAAGTTAATCCCCTGGTCGGACTACAGGGAGCTCTAAATGGCTTGTTCAATAAGTCACATGAGAATTTAGAAAGATACACAAGAGATTTGCTCAAATTGAAAGATCACCAGACAGTAAATCTCCTTAAAAGAGCAAATCTGTCTTTTTATACAAAGTAATACAACTTTATTGCATGACTAAAGTGAAGGAAGCTTCAAAAATCTTGGGTTCTTGAATGCTGGGAAGACCTGCTGGAATGAATAAAAAGACGTCCAAAACCAGAGGGGCAAGAGATGAACATAATGTATTTTCTGTTGCAGGGGCGAGACGGAGCAATGTAGAGGTGTGTAGTGACAGAAGTTGCCAAAATTTTCAATTTTTTAATACATTTCAAATTTAATATAACTGTCATTAGATAGCTAGCAGGGATGAAAATGGATCAGTACGAAAGTACTTTGACATGATGGCAATAAAACTTCATTATGACACTAGACCAAAGTTGCTGTATAAAAAGGGCTTGTAGTGTTATTCTCCACATTTTCTGACCAACCACCAAAGATCCTCTTCATTTACCCTCTGTTTAAACTACCAGCAGAGAGGAACAGACCAACCAGACCACAATCTGGTAATGAACCATCCAGACCTACAGGTAAATTATTCAGAGGCCATCATCATATGTTTGGTGCTACGATACAGACATCACAATATCCTACATATCCCAATTCAGAGGCTTTAATAAGATCTGTATTATAAAACAGAGACAGAAATACAAAACATATTGAGGTACAGAGACCATGATAAAATATGTAATATGGCACAGAGGCTATAAAACAATATATATTGTTTACAGATGTATATCCTGCAGTATGGATAATGACTGTGTCCCGCTCAGGCTTCACAACAGCTGTTTTTTATCGTTGTGAATAACAGCAAAAGTATAACTTAATAATTTAACAACTTAAAACACTTAAAACTCAGAGCCTAGAGGATTTCAAAGTAGTTCAAAACATTTTCTTTACATTCCTACAGCTTAATTTTTTTTTCAGAAATAACAGCCTTTTCTAATATAACTAGTGCTTTTAGCTTTTTGGTGCAACCATAATATTCAGTTTCCAGTTGATTTTGAGTCAGCTTTTATTTACTGCAAAACTACCCAACGATTATTTTTTAAGTCTAAACTAACAATTTGTAGTTTGAGTCAAGAGTCAACAAGTTTGGATCGCACAGTTTGACTCACATTCATATAGCAGCTGTTTGATCCTTTATTTTGTTGAGAAGTTGTTGGAAATAATAAGCTACACTTCAAGTTATTGTGGTTGGGACTGTGAAGAAAACCTACTGTACATGTTGTTCCTACAGAGGTTCATTTCATTGCTGCAGTACTAAACTGTGTTTTTGCAAAGCTTTTATAATGTATGACTCATGTACAACTACTGGCTTGTGGTGTTAAAAAATTCCAAAATGCACCCATATTTTTCTTCTCAGTTTTGCTGACAGTAAAAGCATTTCATTCATGCTTGTTTGTTTTGATCTGAGTTATGCACTGCATCATGTGGTTTCACTTCTATTGCCACCTAGTGGTTTTATTTTGCACTATACCATTAGCTATGTCAACTCTTTTCACATAGGCTCATTTGTCTCACTATCTAGGTTCAAAATAACCATATATACAAACTTAGACCTGACAACATACAGGAACCAGCCCTTCAGACCTTCACTGCAAGTGCAGAAACACCACAAATACATCATCACAGCTATCACAGTCTTCCCCCTGAGAATAGCTGTGAACAAAGAGAGAACCAAGTCTCACTCCAAAATCACATGAACAAAATCTTTATAAAACCAGAATATCCCCACTCTTATCCACAAGATGTATCCAAGATGTACAAGACTAAAGTTCCTCACAGGAGCTTTAACTCTTTGACCAGGCACAAATCCATTCATCATGTGTGAGGGACAGCTTTAGATGAAGAATGAGACACAAGAATACACAAACACACACATCTGAAAATATCTTGAGCAATCAGAGCAGTCAAGGTGAGAAGAAACAACACTTGAAGCTCCAGATTTAAGCTGCTTTCATGACAACACTCACCTCTGACTGAACAAAGACCTGCTTTAATTTAGAGAGCAACAACACAGCCTTCACTTTGAGAGCATACCTGACCTCTGCATGCTCCTGCACTCCACAACTTCTAATTCATCACACACACACTCATGCACACACACACACAAGTACACACTTACACACACACTCACAACCTCAGCGCTGCAGCGGCGCGCGGATGAACTTACCGGAGAAGAGCGCGAGGAGAGGCGCGGCGGGCATCCCGGCATGCAGCAAGGACAAACCCGCTTAGGAGAGGAAGGAAACCGCAGAGGGCTCTGAGACGGACTGGCTGGACTTCACGGTACAGAGTACAGAGAAAGCGGACACAGCAGTGAGGAGTCCCGCGTGTCAGCCACACGCAGCGCAGCCTCCGTCCCCGCGCAGCAGTAGCAGCGGCAGCAGCAGCATCCTCTGTGACTCTGTGACTCTCTCCTTCAGCTCACCCTCAGTTGTGCGGGTGTTTCCTCTGTGTGCGTCCTGCCCCGCGCTCCGCTGCATGGAGCACGAGGAGGAGGAGGAGGTGCAACAAAGGTGCGCGTGCAGCAGCTGGTGGAAGGGGGACCTCTACAGGTGACGTGTGCGCATAAATCTATGATATGGTCCAGAAACACTGCGTCCCCCCCATACACACTCACACACACACTGGACACACGGAGAGAGAAAGAAAGAGAGAGAGAGAGGACACTGCCCTCTTCTCTGCCAGGACTGTGTCATGCACTTTAATATTTTTGTTACTTAACACCAACATCTACAGATCTACACCTGCAATATCAGTGACTATGCGTTTAGTACCCATATTAAAGGTACGGTGTGCAATATTTAGCAGCATTTTTGGGACCACACTTAGTTAAAAGTGATTGTATAATTCAAAAGTTTGTTAAATTATGTACATAATCACCTGGATATAAAAACGTTTTGTATGGTGGGGTTGGTAGTAAAGACTCTACATACATAGGATCAGACCCGGCGGCATGGGCAGGCATTGAGGGGCCGTGCCCGCCCACTGAGTCAGTTTTGCCCATCCTGGACTAAAAACAAAAATTTCTATTAATTTGATTTGGGGTTAGTTTTTTCCGTCAGAGTAGTCATCTTCAGTTAATCCCATCTATATTGACATGTCAATCAATCTAACCAATCCAATCGATCAAAGGCAACGTGTTAGCCAATTACAGGTTAAGGGGGTAGGCCACTTAAGTTAAAGCTCAAATATTCATAGATGGACGCGGCGCGGCAGAAGGCAGACCTGACGGTAAGCATCAGAAAAATGGATACAAGAGGTTTCTTTTGTTTGTCAAAAATTACGACTAACACTGACGGGAGCAAGCAGGAAGTAGCGGCAGCACCACACAGCTTCAGTTTTAGGAAGTTAAGCATTGCAGCCAACTGTCACACCGGAGTAAACATTCCTGCTAGCGGAGGGAGCAACAGCAGCTAGGGAGCACCAGTAGCACTGGGAGCAGCAGCAAGCAGCAAGACCCTCCTGTCTGGAAACGTGAGTGATGAAGTAAACGTCATGAATAACAATACACTACAGCAGCTTTGCGGTAACATTAAAGCTGCGAGGAACTGAGTGATAGTCCAAATGAATTAATGTGTTTATTTTATTGATAATAAATTAACACAGCACTACAGTCACTACTGTGTTTTGTTTGTTTAATTTATATATATTTAAAGATGAAATGCCTCTTGTTACTGAGAGAAAATAACATTTCAATGCTGTAGGAGTGGCCACAGGAGCTGCCGTTACGCCTGAAGCAGATAAAATACAGGTTTAAATAAGTGTGCCCCCCTGAAAAAAGAAAAGCCCTCCCTCTCAATTGTTTCTCCAGCCGGGTCTGTATTGGATCATACCTACGCATCTTAGGAGCTTCTTGTTCTCAAGCCCACCATTGTTCCACCAGCAGGAGGGGTGAGCAAGGGGGCGTCTGACACACACTGCACCTTTAAGTATAACAAATCTGAAATAGAATGAAACACACAGTGGGTCCCTGTAGGAACATTAGGTTGAAATCCTTTTCATTGATTTTCAGTCTCCAGTAGTTTCCAGCAGGATCACTGTAACAATCAGCTAATGGAGGTGCTGTGACACAGACTGTCATACATATAGTTTTATTGAAAATCATTATGTTATTAGCTGTGTCATGCATTAAACTGCAGCCAGAAGCTGTAAGATAAGAAGATAAATTTCTCTCTCACACACATATAAAAAAGTCTTTTTATATGTTTTATATAAATCAAAAAAGTGTGGGGTCATCTCAGACATTAGAGGTTTAATGCCACCTCAGCTGAGTGTGTGACGAAGAAGGCTTAAATAGAGGACTCATGAGACATTACTTCACCTGTTTAACTATGTTTGAATGAGACAGGAAGAGATTTTTCTGTTGGTATTTTCTTTTCACTAAGCGGGTCTTGTAAGACTGCCAAAGACTGCCACTGTGTTGAGGCTTGAGGTTTTCTTCAATTTAATCAATGTCTTTCTCACAAGGCTTCTTCCCTTTTCTCTGCTCATGACTGGTCAGCCATAAACCACCAATCAATGCTTTAGTAGTTTCAAAATTAATCAAAGAAGTTTTTATTGATGTTATCAGAAACGTACATTTTTGCAACAGTGTCAACAGAGAGTAGTGAAACTTCACACATGTCCCAGACTCCTCTCTGTGGATTGATTCCCTTGCTTTTCATAAGTATTACTGTTGTTATTGGGTTTTGACCAATCAGAAACAAGTATCCAAAACAGCCAGATGATCAGTAAGAAAGCTGGTTAATTGATTTGATTCATCGTGTGACCATGCAGCAAGTTTATGGGGAAAAAAGCTGGTGGAGTAAATACACAAAATGTTTTATGATCATTTGTGTACAAGCTTTCTGTTTGTGAGACATCAGTATGATTTTTTCTTCCTCAAGACCACGGAATGACAATATGGAGCTTCGATGTCATTTTTGAATGGGAAAAAAAAAATGTGTGTCTTCTGCCAAGATTGCTAAATCTGATCAGGTGCATTGCAGACAAATATGAACCCTCTGAAAAGGGTCCATCCTAACAGCCTAGGCTTGATTTGAAATCACTGCCAACTGCACAATCTGTGAGCCAGCGAGGACTAATCAGGCTGATTGAAAGCTGTGTTGTTGAAGACATGCTTCACATTTTAAAAGTGAAGTTTGTGGCTTTCATACAACAAATGAGCAAAACACCTCTGAGACCAGAGCCAGGGGACATTAATGTTAAATGGTCATTATGGACTGTATTTGAGGATTGCTTTCTCCAGTTTTCTAACCACTCAAAGCACTTCACGAATAACATCCACTCTATTCACACCACATTCACACACTGATAGCAGAGGCTGTTTTCTCACACCATCGGCACAGCCACCAAAGACAGATCAAGGTTTAATTTCTTGCCCAAGGGCACTACAGCATGTGAACAACAAGAGCTGGCTTCATACCCTCAGACTACACAGTAAAAAAACAAAAAGTGTTACAGTGTATTTTGGACTCAAAATGCATAATTTTTCCCCAAAATAAATTACTAAATCAACAGTTTTTAATTCAATGCTGTAATTGTTTGATAAAATCTGGTCATGCTACTTTTTGAAATCCACCATGTCAAACCAAAATGTCCGAAAAATAGCGTTTAGTGAAAAAAAGGCTTCAAATGCTGTAAAGAAAAATGTGAGAGGACAACAAGGGGTAAGGGGTAAGGGAGTCAAACTCGCTGGTTCTCATCGTTAAGTTCTCAACTGGTCCAGCACCTGCCAGAGAGTCCTCTGACAGGCTCAATTATAACAGTCCTCCTCCAAAACACAGAAAAACTTTTACATTTGGTACAAGAAGGAGGAGGAGGAGGAGGAAACACTCCATTAAAAGAACAAAATGTCTTTTCTGGTGTTCCCCTCTGCGATTTCCTGGCCTCTTACCTCCTTCAAATAAACGAACACAAACATTTCTCTCTCTCTCTCCTTTTGTTCTGACAAGACCCTCCCCCCTGCTGCTCACCTGCGACTCCCTGCCTGACATGACCTCTTTGATTCAGCTGGTTGGAAACCAAACATCGCTAGACGTGGGTGACAGAGAGACAGAGATGAAATGGTTTGAACCTTGCAAGGGTTTGTTCTGTTTAACCATCTTTATTCATAAATGATCTTCTTATCTGTTCCTGCTGCAACATCACATCAAGAAGTGTTGTGTACATCTTAGACTGATCTGAGCTCAACAGCAAACCTGTCATTCAGTATTCGTTATCTGTCATTTGACTTGTTTACATATATGACATTTTCTTTATTTCTATTGAGATAGTGTTGATGTGCACCTACAACTTTAAACAGAGCAGCAGTGTGACATCTACAAAACAGATGTTCTCTATCTCACGCTTGTCCCCTCTTCCGGTCCATGGACGAAAAGATTATTAGGTTTGATCAGCCCGCTGTCTTAAAGATGGATGTCTACCGCCTGTTCAGTGGAGTAGTTGCTGTTTTTTCGCTGCTCTTATTCAAGCAACAGTTAAATATCAGCCAAGTTTTACTGCTACTGAATGCAAGAAAGAGGAAAAGATTAAATGATTTTGCAGTTCAGGTTAGATTTGCAAAGTTCCTGTGAGAAAGCACGCAGAGAAACTCTTTATTCATGTCTTTTCATGATTTGGAAGGATTGAGAAGGAACAGAACCTGCATGTCATAATTTTCTTTCTTCTCAGCTGTTTTTCTTCTTTCTCTCTTCTGTGTACCACACAGACATTACCCCATACCCCCCCCCCCCCCCCACACACAAAAACTCTTCAGTTAGACCAGTAGCTGTCGTCTGGGACATTTTGGACAATGGACATTTGTTGAAAAGCCTCTGGTGGAAAAGTTTACATCAGAATAATAGCAGGACATTGAACGTCTTTGTTTGAATGAATATCAGATTCTCATAACAGTTTGTGTACAGTAATGTTTTTTGGATAGTGTTAAATTTTTAATAACTTAATTTAATCCTTCTTTCTCTATCTACCCCTCCTCCCCTCCCTTCTCTCCCTTCTCTCTTTCATTGCCCTGCCCCTCCCTTTTTCTGCCCATCTCATCCCCTATTCTGGATTTAAACCCAGGACCATTTCACTCAAAGGCTGGAGTTTAAACCAGTACACCACAGGCCAGCCTGCTGATGGCAGCCTTTTCAAGTCTTTTCACTGGACCGTCTCATTATGACTATTTAAAATCTACTTGAGTCTACAAGGTGGGAGATGCATTTCACATTTGCCCCAGTTGAAAGTCCCCGCACTGGGAAGATTTGAAAATAGGACCATCTGACTCATGGGTTGGATCCCTTTGCCATATTTTACCTTCAATCATTTTTTATATGCTAAACTCAGATTTCCATGTGAGCAAAGCATTTCAGTTGTGCTTTACACAAGTCCCGAATGAGGATTTAGACTCAGGAACACTTCACTTAAAGAGTGTGGCTCTATCAACCACACCACACACTTGTATTACTGCACTTTGAGGTCATGTCATTTTACTATTTTTTTGTGATTGTCCAAAATCAAGGGTCTGACAGCAGAGTTAGGAAAACATCACATGAAAAGTCCCATGCTGGGATTTGAACCAAGTACCTCTTGACTCTGGGGCTGCAGACCTTACCATCATAATGCAGGTCACTGTAAGGGTTTGCTTACTTGGTTCTTTTAATTTCATTTCTTGAGAAATAGTACCCTCTATACCACTGAAGCGCCTAACAGTGTTTGCTTGTGTAACCATTTTCACAAACTACAGCATGAGGACAGTATTTGGTTCCTGCCCCACCTGGGAATACCCCCTTCAGGACACTGCATAAAACAAAAAAGTGATTGAAGCCAGAAATAAACACCCAAAATGAAATAATTAATGAAGTACCTCTGTAAATAAACAGTAAACAGTATTACCTTATGAGAAAATGGAGACAAAAACAAAATGTTCGAGAACCCATGTCAACGAAAAGTGATAAAACAAAAAGTTTCTGGATAGTGATTACATAACAGCAATAAAGTGTTAATCAGATTGTGTTTCAGCGACTTATTTCTTTGAAGAAAATCAGTTTTTGAACTGCCTTATTTTGGTGGGGAGGGAATGTAAAACTGAAGATGCTCAACTGAGATAGTTCTCATCAGTCAGTTTGTTTGTAGACTGCCAGATAACCAGGGCTAACTTGAGCTTGCGTTGTCGTATAAAACCAGAATATTCTAGTTTATCTTGAAGGAAGTATTGTGGAAATGGTCGGTGCGACAAAGGATCATGTCTAGACGAGTCCTGTGTTGCTGCATGAACCCTAATTTTCACTTTTGATACACTCTAAAGCTGAGTTTGATTTAAAAAAAATCAAATTATTGAGAAGTTCAACATAATCGATTTATATAATAGAAATTTAAAAAAGATAAAATAGAGGTACAAAAATTTGCCTGGAAAATTCTTTCAACAGTGTGCTTCTAAAGGGGGCAAATATTGTCTGATTATATATTTCAGCTATGTTACTCAGAACAGAATATTAATATTTAAGTTTTTCATTTATATTAATCATTCTAAAGAGGTAATTGAAAAACAGGATGATGGTTCCAGATTTATCTCTGCATATCTGCAGATTTTATCTCGTAAAGAGGCATTGTTAGATTTTGTACAATAGTATGAATATAATCCATTAGCAAAGAAAAATGTTGTCAGGGATGAGCTGGGATTTAAAGACAGACACCATGCTCCTCATTTACTGTCTTTTTTTTATTTCCATGTTATAAAGTTCATTTCACTTCATTATTAATATCATTTTTTTAATGTTAACACTTTAAACAGAATGTATATTGACCTCATTTACATAACCCACCTGTAATATAATGACATGCATATTTTTTCTGACTCCACTGGACTCCTCATAATTGCCCCTATTGCACAACTGTCTTATATATGTAAGTTAAATGTCTATATCTCGGTTGTTCATACTTTATATTTTTTGAATATTTCATGTTTAATGTTTGTACTTAGAAAGCAAAGTTTACCAAAGTCAAGTTTCGTCTATATGTACACATACTTGGCCAAAAAAAACTGATTCTGATTCAGTTACTCTTCCATGTTTCCCGTGAGCTCCCCATGGGATTCCTGTATTTTATGTCAAAACAATATTTATTAAGGATGATCCCCACACACAAAGTCTGCAGATATGTTCACTTGCAGAAAGGGTGCACAAAGGATTTAAAGAGTCAGGCAGAGATCCTTCATGCACTTGTGTCCTAAAACTTTATAGACTTAGTGGGAACACGTCTCAAAGTCGGTGAGTGTCTGAGTGTGGGCTTTATGACTGGGTCATTCAGCATTACATTAGGATGTACCACTCACTTCTGGGCAAAAGTTACAACATGAACCAATAAAAGTAATGGAATTTAAAAAAAAAAATTCATCAGGCCCATATTAAGGTGAAGGTATGTCGGGCTCCTCCCACTCTGCCTCACTCTGTGGTTTCGACCTTGTGATGGAGGTTTTAAAAGCCCCGTCACTCCCCGATTGGCTTGGGTCACTAAACCGGTTGCTAGGTAACAGGGTAAACAACCTCATTTTTAACCCTTTTGAAGCTAGTCAATGGCTGGTATACCTTTATTTGTTTCCTGCTTACTTCAAATAAGACCCTGAATAAGTCAAATACTCAGTTTCTGTCTGACTATTGAATGTTTTATGCTAATAAACAGAAAATAATGCACAAACTCATCTCAAAGTAAAATTGAACCAGCAGCATACATGGAAAGGTAAAGAAGCAAGACATAGTTAGACCAGTAAAATGTAGTGTTTTTAACAGCAGGTGAAGCATTCAAAAGCTCTTAATATAACCTTAATACACCTTTCATCAGGCTTTAATAAGATATACCCATTTGGACTGTCACAGTATACCAGTATTGATCAAAACTGTTTCTATGAAAAAAGTATATATTGATATTGTGCGAAAAATAATACCTGGGGTTCATAATGGTCATGTACACGGTAATAAAAAAGACATAATGAAAGAACTGCAAGAACTAGCAAGCTGACTGAAGCAGTTCTCTGAGGAATGATAAGACACTTTCAAAGATAATGTTCAAGATTGATTGTGAATCCCAAAACAACGTGTAAGCTTTTACCTGTACAGGTAATCAATGAACCAAACACTTACACTTCCTGACCTGACTGCCCATTCAACAGTTGAGAGAAGAGCTGTCAAGCAATAACATTTATACAGAGAAAAATACTCAATTAAGAATTTTTTTTGTTTGTTTGTCAGGGTTTTTCAGTCCTGTCTCTGCCTTATGTATTGGCAGCAATGTTTACGAGTTATGGCCTTTTTGAACCTTCATAATGGTCCTGTACACCTTAATAAAACGGACAAAATAAAAGAACTAGACACTTTCAAAGATAATGTTCAAGATTGATTGTGAATCCCAAAACAATGTGTATGCTTTTATGTGTACAGGTTATTAATAAACCAAACACTTACACTTACTGACTTCCCATTTAACAGTTTAGAGAAGAGCCATCCAGTGTTGCCAACTCCTCAGTAAGGAAAGAAGCTATTGGCTGTCCTAAAAGTCGCTAGAAGTCGCTTAATGACATCATCGTGTAATTTGCATAATTGGCAAAATTGTATTGGACACTGTAAGGGAGAGGAACAACATCATGGGAAGAAACAAAAAGTGAGTAAAAAAAAAAACCCAAACATGTTTGGAACTACAAATGAACTGTCTTGTGTCGATTTTTGTTTTTTTAATGTCACAAAACCAACCCTCCTCCTTTATCCGGGCTTGGGACCAGCAAAAATGACATAATTGAAACAATTGGGCGAAGTTACTGAGGTTTTTTTTGTTTGTTTGTTTGTTTTTTTAAACTTTTTTTTTGTTGTTGCTGTCTTTTTTTTTTTTTTTGCTTTTTTGTTATTATATTTTTTTGTTTTTATTTTTTTGCAAAGTTTTTATTTTTTTTCAGTAAGGCAAGGAGCCAGGGCTTTTCAGCTCTGGCCAAAAAATTCTGGGATTACTTGGCACATGTTCCGAAGCCTCGGCACTAAAGGACACATCACTAGTGAAACCTGCTTTGAATATGAAATTCATTTGCCTGTTTTCACTTTCAATTTTGTTTGCCACTGTTTGCTGATTTTGGGAAGTTGGTGTGAATAAAAATCCATCACACTGGAGTTTAGACTGCGCAGACCTGCTTCATGGTCTCAGACAACACCTCTGTCTTTTTAATTTCCGCTTTTATATTAAAAGCACAGAATTTGCAGCAGATACATGTTGATTACGTCCGCTCTGCTTTGCTCAATTACATATACATGTGAAGCTCATCTCAATCAGACCCTTTTGTCCTGCAAATTGTAACTCTCTCTTTGAATAATAGGTGGGATAAATGCTGAAGATACGGCCAGTACGCTCCTCCCCCGTATAATTTTCCAACTCTTTCATAGAAATCCTTCACAGCTGCATTTATTTATAAAGATCATCATTAGTAAGGTAGGTCCTATTACTAATTTAACAGACACGGCTAGCAGAAATGTATAACCTCCAGCAGAGGAAGAAAAAGAATAATAAATGAAGAAAGATAAGAAAAAACAAGAAACAGCATTACCCTCAACCAGAGAGCGCAGAGAGTAGTAAATGCACATGGTCTTTTACAGCGTTAATGTCAAAAAAATTACAGAAAAGACTGCAGGATACTAAAAAATATATTGGAAAAACAGACATACCACATGGAACGTTATTTATTCATGTGGTGTAATATACAGCATATTCAGCACATGCACAAAGGACTGAAAAAAGCAGCGAGAGTAACTGCATGATTTATATTTTATCATAATAATAAAAAAGGAGCATGAAAAATGTAAACAAACAGAGGCTGTGATCCAAGAAACGATAGCGTGAGTGTAGTCATGAATAATCAGAGAAGTCTGTTACATCTATTTATAGCTTACTCTTCATTAAGCATGTTATATTTAAAAGGAAGATACAAAACTTTAAAGCGATGAATGATGATCTACATCCAAGAATAACAGATAAGTGATCAAAATTAAGATTAAGCTGAGATTTCCTCTTTGACACAGCCCAGGGTTAGACCAACGTCACCTCCTTTATCACCTGATCCTTAATTCAACAAGAGTAAGAGGAGGAGTGGATCACAATGAATCCAGAGGAGGGATGAAGAGGTCCACAGTGAGCTCCTGATGCTCACAGATCCAGCAATTATTTCCACTTCATCATTTTTTAACATTGTGTTACACACTGAAAATCTCTCTGACATGCTCCAATTAAAGGAAAATAAAACCTGACAAGCCATGCAGTAATAACAGTATTAACATCTTTATGTATATGGTGCTTTGGAAAACAAGAACTAGACATTACTGTGACTAAACAGAGCAAATGCAGAAATAAACACATACAATAGAAATAAGAGTAATAAAAATAACTGCATATTCTCAAACAGGTGGTTCCAAAATCTGGATCTCCTCAAGATTTGAGCCTAAACTTTGGAATGACCAGAAGCACCAATCCTGAATCTGGACTCATAGGTACTCCAGCGCTGGACTTTTACTGTATTATGTTTGGTCTATGTTCATCCTGTCTAGTTCAGCTCCATGCTTTCTCGTAAAGCAGCATCCATCAGCTGCATTCTCAGAGCATAACACAGAGCAGCATCACGGCACAGATGGAGTCATGAGGTCGAGGATTTCCCGTGTTCAGTGCAGACTCAGTGGTTTTCAAGCACCACAAAGGGAAGGTTTAGGGTTTTTAGTTGAGGGTGCTTGTCTTAATGACATTGGTATTAATGGTATTAATGACTCCTAAAAGCCTTTGGAAGTTATTTGGGATGTTCTTGTCATACATCTTATCATCTCTGTCTTGTAGTGGTTGGTTCTGCAGAGTGGTATGTGGCTTTTTAGACTCCTCAAATAAAATGAAACCTGAAACCTGAACTTGAACCCACCTTCTTGAGACTTTTAAATCATTAGTTTATCCTGCCTACCATACCTGCAGGAAGGTTATTCAATACTGACCGAATTTCTCCGGTCTCCTTGTGATCATCTCCACCCTCCTGCCTGTGCGGCTAACAGGGCGGTCTGATCTAACATCCGCGTGCAGCTGATTGATATTAACACAGCGCTCAGTGCAAACATGCCCTCTGACTCTTTTCTTGCAGTGAATAAAGAAGAGTTCATGAACAAATGAGTGTTGACTGTGAAAATCATCCTGAAATAGCAGAGAGCGGAACAAAGACAGACTCATTAAAAATGTATCAAGGGTAGAGCAGCCCCTGTTTTCTCTGAGCTCAGGGATTCTTCATGGCTCAATAAAGGCAGAGGACATTATCATCGCATCCTCATCCTCTCATTTTCACTGCTCCTCTGCTGTTTAGATCCGTATATTTAACCTGTCTCTACCTGTGAATAGAAATCTATATCTTAACACTCTGATGTATGCAGTGAGCAGCGGGATTACAGCTCCAACAGTGACCTGACTGCCAACACTCAGACGTGTCATCAGAGGTAATTTTAGCGCTCTGATCTTACACATTGTGGCAGCTTCTTGATATGTGTCACAGCGGGTTGATGCGCCAGGAGACGAAAAGAAGAGATTTTTATCACAGCTGCTCTGACAACTTCCTCTGTCCCTCTGCTGCTGTGTGTGCCGGGGGCGGCAGCCGACACACGTCTAATGACATGTGTGTGTCTCTGAGTATTCCTCCTGAAGTGTCGGCTTCACAGGCCACATGGTTCAACACAGCTCCTATGTTCACTTTGATACCTTAACCCTGTAATAACCATCAGTCAGTTACATCACTTTGTTTGCTTTGATTAATGCTCCAACAATAGAGAGTATGCAGCGTAAACAGTATAAAACATGGACATAGTCTCGGTGGCATCGCCCATTAGCATTGATATAATCAGGCTGTCATAGGGTGTGCATCCAGGGAACATTGTTAAATGAGGGGGGGACCCACTAGTCTGTTTTTCCAGGGGGAGGGTAGTACTAAATGAGTCTGCACCTTAGACTGTATATACTATGGACAACTTGGTTCCACCTCCCGCCAGTAGACAGATTTGAAACCAAAAAGCTCTCAGTATTTCTGCGTTTTTCTTCATTTACTAAAACCAACATTGCACAGTAGCGTTGTATCCACTCCACCACTTGCACAGTAGCATTGTACGCATTTGGCAGGAGAGTTGCCAAAAGTCGATATGATGACGCACAGCTCAAACAGCGTATCCCCCAGGTGAGCTACACAATCTTCGTACGCCCATAGGCTATATCAATTGTCAATCATAGAAAAAATGAACCTCCTAATAACTTTTAAAAATGGAGCTATACAGAAAAAAAAGGACTTGAGCACAAACCAGTCTTACAGTAACTACATGTCAACATAGCAACCGGGGGGGGGTTACATTCTGTGTAATAAAGTTTGTCCACAGCTCCGTAAGCTTTGCTGGCAGAAGTGGGATTTATGACCTATACTGCAACCCGTCAACAGAGGGTGCTGTTCTCGGAGTGGCAGACGGCGTCCACTCTATATACAGTCCATGGTCTGCACACAGGGCAAATCAGGATTTTAGTGAGAGCAGCTCCCATTGGGGGTGGCTTGTATGCAGGGTCTCCTGAAGTGATTTGAATACTTCCTTCAAGCTCCTAGTCTTCAGCTGGACTGACAGGTCTGCAGTCCATGGTGATCCATTTAGCGATAGCGCTGGTTAGCTTCACCACTGTAGCTTTGTTGACAGACCTTCCTCAGATGGACTCTGTCAGACTCACTTGTTGTTAATGGCTTAACCCTGACAATGCTAGCATCTTTGCTAACGTCAACAAAAACGTGCTTCGCTCGAAGATGGTACTTCAAACCTGCAAGGTAAAAAAAAGTTCATCATGGCAATCAGTGTACACAACTATGTTTTTCACTGGAGCTTTTCATAACTGCCATTCAGTGTGCCAGGTGGTGTGTACTCAGTTATTGAGTCATCTGGGTTTGATACACAAGTAACTGGTACTGCCAGATCAGCATATGTGCTGAAATTATATAGGGAAAGTTGTGGCCAGACCTGGTTTAAGAGTGTGGGTATTAAACATATGTGTTAATGTGTTATTGCTCTAGTCTAATATCTTAAACACTGTGCTTTGTAAATAGCTTTATTTCCAATACTCTGCACTTTTGACTTTTTACAAATAATTTATTTTTATTCATGTCTATTTCAATTCTCTTTCTGTTAATATTTGTATATGAGACGAAGTGTAATGCTGTAATGACCACATTTCTTCTCCCCCAGGGATAAAAAAAAACATAATCTGACTCTGGTATCTGACAAAGGTATCCAAAATGGCCTTTTAGGTTTCTGGAGCAGTTTTAAAGCCTTTCTCTGTCAGCAGTCATATTGGGAAATGTTTCAATCGAACTCTCAGGTGACCTAACACGAGACAAACATAGATGGAGTTTAAGCAAATCTTAAGCCTCCTTGCCAACAGCTACAAGATGATTGCCTTTCAGTCAAGTCCGCCACTCCCCTTACTTATGCAAAATTTGTAACCTTTTTATCCCCAGATTTGATGACTTCTAAAGTTATCATCCCCTGTGCAGTGTGTAAGGATTGAGGGATTCACACCAAAATCATGGGGCAGCCCAAGTGGACACTCAAGGAACTGCCCTTTTCAGCACTTCCACAACAGCTTCATTTCTCAAGATCAGGTTGTCTCTTGTTCTCACTCAGGGAAAGTTTCTGTTTTCTGACCTACTGCGTAAAATAAGTGACACTAGCACTGCATATAGAGCGAGTGAGCTATAAATGCTAAATCACAAAGTAAAAGCCTAAACTTCACCAAAATGAAAACTTTTCTTCCACACCCTTGTTTGCATTTGAATATTTAACTCAGCCTTTTGAAGCCAAACTTGAATCAACACTTTTGATGGTAGATTTTGAATTTTTTACAACAATGTGATATTGATGCTCTGTCAGACACAAGCATATAAAAGTTGTGTGTGTTGCTTTGGTGGAAAGAAACAGTTTTGAGTATAGGGAGCATGGATTTGAGTGCTGTGTTACATTTTGCAAGAGATTTGAGATGTTCACTAATTTTAGTTTGTGTTTAGAGTTTTGAGAAATGCAGCCACAGTTTCTGCAAAAACAAGGGTGACCATATTCTGACTTCCCAAAAAGAGGACACAACTATATGGGGGCGGAGTCACGTGAAGTTAATTTTGAGAGTTTTTTGGGTCGGATCGAGTGTCTTTTGTACGCTTCTAACTCAGAAAGTCCACGCGACACAAACTCGAAACTTAAGTACAAAACTGCACACATTTGAAGGATTTTATAAACTTTGCCGCACAAAGCTGGACAAGCCTGGACAGCCCACCAAAAAGAGGACATGTCCGGGTAAGAGAGGACATATGGTCACCCTAATTAAACCATCTTAGAAAAACAGAACTGAAGGGTGTCACATGAACCAGGTTGTTCTGTTATGCTCTGTGTAAAGCCAAAGCTTTCTGCCTCTTTTCGACTTGATTGTGATCACCCACTGAGCAAACCTCACCTGGTCTGGACCAGGAAATTTCAGCTTTTAACAGGTTTAATAGGCCTGATCCTTACTTTTGCGCTGGACATTTAAAGAACCTGCTGTTGGAGAGGTGACATAAGACCTTTTTACCTCCGCCAAGGAGGTTATGTTTTCGGTAGCGTTGGTTTGTTTGTTTGTCTGTTAGCAACTTTACGGAGAAAGTAACAGACCGATTGACCTGAAATTTTCACCAGAGGTACGTCTCAGCCCCAGGAAGATCCCATTAAATTTTGGTGGTGATCCGGACAAAATTCTGGATACTGTGATCCAGAACTCACAAAAATAAGATAACCAATGGGCAGCACAGTGGTGTAGTGGTTAGCACTGTTGCCTCACAACCAGAAGGTCCTGGGTTCGAATCTCAGTCAGGGCAAGGAGGGGGCTTTAGCTGCTTGGCAGAGGTCTGCGCTCTCTGTGTGCTTTTCTAGTCAGACATGCACTCCAGACAAATTCTGACCCTGACCTGACCTGTTCACACTTACACCCTCTCAGTGTCAGAGGGAAGGGGCACGATGGGGTCAGAGGAGGCTGATAAATAAGTGAAATAGATGCTGCAGTACTCAAGACGTAATGTTTCACAATCCTGTCAAAGGGCGAAATCACTCAGCCTTTAATGTGAATCTTACATCAGTTTAAATTCACTTTTAATCTTATAATTTTCATTTTGTCTCCCTTCCAACCCTTAAAGATGTATCTGTTCATAAAACGCTGCTGTGTTATTGTCAGTGATTTTAAGAAAGTTTAGTCTTTTTTTTTTAAGTCAGCACATGGAGACAGGAGAAGATGAGAAGGACCTGGCTGCAGATACAGCAGACCTGTGTAAAAATGTGCACAGTCCAAACCTCCATTGGCACAAGCACAGTGGGAATTTGGACCAGCGCTCATTCAAAAAGAACTATGCAATCTCACCAGTGAAAACTTTTTATTTGTTTGTTTCTTTTTCACAAAAGTTATGAAAAAGATCTTGCATGCAATTCAATCACTAAACAATACTAAACCTGATAATATTGAATTTCCTTTGAGGATAAATAAAGTTAATCTTATCTTATCTTATCTTATCTTAATACTCACCATTATGGGGTTGGTTTTATTGAAAGACTTTTGGATGAAAGACAAGTGACACAGCCAAAGTGGGCGTGCATTTCTCGGCATCCTGGCCACACCATAACTGTTCATGTGTGGAGCCAGACTGATTTCAAACTGCAAACTAAAATATCAAACTCTCAAAGTCTGTTCAAGTTTGTGAAAAAGTCTCAGGAACAAGCTTTGATGATGAGCTCCCTTTACTTTCCAATAACAACTCCACTTTCTCACCATACTTGCATCTATGGAGGTCCACTCTGTCTGCAGCCAGGTACTCTTGATCAGGATGGGCTACTGAATGGCTCAGGGCATGTGTAACACTTGTCACCATTATTTGATAAAGGATAAAAATCTATGGAGGTTACTTTGTCTGTAAATCTTAACAACAGATTGTGTAACAGAGTATAAAAACATATTTTTACATTTCTGACAATACTAATGACGAGTATTGGTGTGATAATAAGTGATTCTGTAATCGCAGGAGGAGTGTTACTCAATGGGGGATATTAATGCTCTGAAATACACCTCTGTAAAAATCATAAATAAAAGTTGAGTCCTAGTGTACTGAAATATGCTGTTTTATTCTTAAAGCAAAAATATCCCTGTTTATGACCTGAAACTTGAATAAAAGCACAAATAGGCCATGAGCCAGGGGGTTGGTCGGTATCAACTGAGGGGAATAATGCTCATAGTGATTTTTGACATTGTATACATGTATAGAGTTAGAAAATATGTGATAGCATTGCAGCAGTGGTAGCTAAATGGATGCTATCATGCATTTTATTTTATAACACTAGGCGAAAATTACATGGGTCAATATATGAAAACATACAACTTAACCCCCCAAAAAACCTAAAGAAAGGGTTTCATTTTACCATACATCATTTCTATAAGGTTTCTAGACTAACATAAGTCCTATGAAATCCTAGTTGGAAAAGTATGTTAATTTCGCCAGACAACAATATGCAAATGAGCTCAAAACTCATTAAAATTTGCCCAAAATACTCCTTTTACCCTGAACTATTATCACAGTGAAACTATTATCACGGTAAAAGCACATTGAAAGAGGGTGATGGCAATGCTGCTTTTGGACTGGCCTCTTACCTGAAAAATGCCCGGCTTGGTTGTACCAACCAGGGGTATAACCCCGGCCGGTGTAGTCTTCAGGGTCACTGAGGCACACAAGCCTCCCCACCACGACAAGGTAGCAACAAAAGGGGAGGGTGTTTTTTTTTGTTTGTTTGTTTTTTTTGGTATGTTTATTTTTGCCTGGATCCTTGCCACCTTCTCTACATGTCAGTTCCTGGCTTGTTCTTTGCTTTGTTCTGGGACAGAGTTAAACCAAGAAAGGTGGTTTTGGTGTATATCCCTTTGTTTGCCATTCAGGAATAGTGTAGGCCTGAATCTCTCCAATTCTCAATTATACAGATCATACTTTTGACTACTATACGTTCACAACCTAATAATCAAAATCATTTTCATCAACTTCTTCCATGTCTTCTTCATCTGAACTTTCCACACTGTCTGAGGTGGATGCTTGGTTCTCACAGTCTGCCAGTCTACACATGTCAGTACACTTGAGGCCTTTTGCAATACAGACACATTTTGGGAGTGAACATTTCTTTGGACAGTTACAGGCCAGTAGATCCAGGACCGCATCAGGGGCTGGCTGGCCGTCCATCCAGTGTACCACCAACTGTTCAGATTCACCTTCTGTCTCCATTTTCCACCCTCTGCCAACAGGGCTTGGCTAATGTGAGTATTGCTCCAGGCATCTTCTCCATATACCAGCCTGGTAATTTGCTCGCTGTGCATGTTTTGTTAAACAGTCCTTGCAAGGTGGGAGTTGATGACTTTCAATTTCACCTTTTTTGGCACAGAAAAGGTGATACCTGAGCTCATTGATCTTGATGGTTGGTGCTTTTGGGGCATACATGAGACATGTAAATGCATGCATGTAAATCCATTTAGACTGACTCAGGCCAGGTGTGAGTGTGACAACTTAAATCACAGCAGGAATAAAATAGAAATATCTAGCCTATGCATTACTTACCATGTTTTATGTATTAAAATGTTTAGGTTGTGTACAAATTAAACCTTTGTGTTACATCTTTCATGAAAACGGAAGACACATATTGTCACTATGTTGTCACTGCTTATAAGAGAAAAAAAACATCTAGAGATGCACACAGAGATAGGGTCAATTAATAAGAGAGAACCATCAGTTTGAAGTAGAATGATTGATTCGGATTTTGAAAACTCTGTTTTGGCATGTGGTCATAAATTGAGTGATAACACACAGAAAGCTACCACAGATGCAATGCTATCAATTTTTTTCTAGTACTAGAGGTGTATACCTACCAAAAAATCACTATGAGAATTATTTCCCCCAGTTGATACCGATGACCCCATATTTGGAGTCCTAGCTCAAGGCCTAAAACCGAACACCTTTGTTACTGACTCACAAACAAGCAACAAAACTAGACAGAACACCAGCTGCATGAGACACCCTGCCTGCTCTCCCCTGTTGCTGCTCACAGCGAATTATGTTGATCACCTGGACTTTACTCTGAAATGATACCAGGGGGCCTAGCAGGAATTGTTCTGGGTGAGAAACTCAGGTGTTTCTGATCACACAATCAACTCACCTGGGTAATTTCAGGAACTTCATGCATGTCTGAAAGGGGGGAAAGATGCACCATTCTCCACATGCACAATCAGTCTACTCCCCATTTTTATTAGAATCATTTAACATTGAAGATTTTAGCAAAATAAAAAGAAGCAGAAAAATCACCCTAAAGAGAAACATGTGCAGCTGACACATGAATGCATTTCAATCTGAAGTTAGAGGTTGAAGTAAACATTGGGCTGCACCTGTAAAAGTCTCTCATGGGGATAATCTTTGATTTGTCGTCTGCACATCCGAGAGTAACTAACGCTTTATAAAATGTAAAAACACTTCATTAACCAATCCCAGTAGTGGAGAGTGACTCTGTCAGCTGTGACTGACTCGTGATGAAGACTGTGGAGTGGACCATGTTTCACTGCACACAGCATGTTCAGTATGAACATTGAGGGATAATTATTTGACACTGACAGGAGCTGACTGCAGAGCTGTTTGTCCACTCTGGGACTTGATTTGTCTCTGGGGCGTCTGTTCAAATCTCAGAGTGTGAGATTTACTTTGAAGGGTGTGAAAGTGGCGTGACGTTATTTTTATGCCCTCTTAGAGAAATTAATTCAGACTCTAGCGCTGTGAAAAACACTGTGTCTCTTTTATGTTGCTTTCATGTAGACCGGCCACTCGACGCCCCCGCCCCCTGTTAGGAGCGCTGCTAGCTGCTCATTACACAGAGGCATCCAGCAGAAAGACCACCGCTGTGCACTGAACTGCAACATGACTCATAGCATGATGAGCCTCCCCTTCAGTCAGCTGATGAGCTGCATCATGGTACAGTAAACCTCTGTCTGTCCCCTACATGTGCAGTCATCACTTAAGACCCAGTGCCTTCTCTTACCACAGCAACCAAACCCAACAAGATCAAAAGAAAGGATAATGCTGCTGTTTGGGGCTTTTAGTGATGCATGTCACAACCCCTGCTTCAACATAAGTCATAATGTCACTAATGAAGTACACAGAATGCCTCCTAATGTGAGGAAAAACTGTGCCTGTCTGCAGAAGCAAGCAGCTTCACTTTGTCTGCAGCAACAAATTGCAGGAACATTTTGTCTGCAAGGAACATGTAAGCCGTCTAAAAAGTGGGGTCTAATGCACATGGTGTGAAGTGAATGAGGGCGTGTCTGACCACATTTTGGTGGTTGAGTGGTGCACAATCTGGGTGCCAGAAGAGGAGCAGGGTGCAAAGAGGTTGGGTTGTCTCTCAATTATTGATGGGTGTCTTTTTGGTGTAACATGAATCAAACCAATCAGTGAGTTTGCTGCAAGAGTCAGAAGAGCCTGTTGTGCAGGTTTGTTGCTATGTGCATGATGGATTTAAGCCTTTCTTCTTTGGAGATACATAATGTCAAATTAAGCAGCAATTATCCAGGAATCAGGATGTGATATGCATACGTTTGCTGAAATTAGTTTATATTGAATGGAATCATGATTGTTTCATTTCTTATAACTGAGAAAAAGTCTTTTATGTCATTGAAACAGTATGCACTTCCTCCAGAGCATGGACTGTATAGGCCAGGGGTGGGCAAACTTTTTGACTCGCGGGCCACAATGGGTTCTAAAATTTGACAGAGGGGCCGGGCCAGGAGCATTTGGATGGAGTGTTTGGGCCGGACATACTAAAGCATTACATGTAGTGTGTGCAAACCTCATAGCACAGTAAGAACACTACAACCCAATTTATTAACTGTCTTTCAAATGTGAAAAATAGCCCTTTTCAGTTAATAAGTTTGTCTCAAGGAATATGCAAGATATGGCGTTTACATACTATTTTGCACGATACTGGGAGGAGGAAATGTAAATAGATTAAAATAGCATACGCACTGTGATTTATCAAGATTGCGTCTGTTTTTAATAAGTTTTAATCGAAGGTGCAAAGTTAAAGAAATCAACATTTATTGAAAAATGGAATCACTTTTAACATTCAAAACATATTATTACACAACGAAATACTCAAGCTCAATAATATATACTTGTGTTAAACCCCGCAAAATCATGGATGGATTGTCCTGACCACGCGCTCTACAAACTCGCCACGGACGCCCTCACCTTACAGTACACGTGTATCATTGCCAAGCACACAGACATAGGCTGTATTAAATATCCTACCTGCAGCTGAAAATTGAAATTGAAATTAAGAGCGATGTGCGGTGTGTTAATTAAGCTACTGTACCGCTGCTGTGCGTAAATGCGCATTGCTCTTAATTAAAAAACGCACTTCCAAACTTTCCATATGCATTTTTTTCATAACACAGCAGAAAAACTCACCAATTTCAGTGGGAACAGTGTTGTTGGTCTCCCTTTTTTGCCAGTGCATCAAAGTCTGGAGTTAGTTTTGTTGTGGCAATTCTCAGGACAGATCTGAGGTGTTGGTCAGTTAACTTGGATCTGTGATGGGCTTTGTTGATTTTCATGACGCTAAACGTCTGTTCACACACGTAGGTCGAGCCAAACAACACCAGCATCTTCTGTGCCGTCCTCCGGAGGTTTGGGAACGTGGTCTCGTTAAGTGAAGCGTAAAAGTCATTCAGTTTAAGAGACTTGAACTTCTGCTTTGAGACGGAGTCAGACTGAAGATCGATCAGTTCCAACTGCAGCTCCTGCGGTGCTGATTCGGGATCTTGTGACAGGGGCCAGGACACCAGTTGAAGTGACTTCTCAATTTTTTCAAAATCACAGAACCGACGGCAAAATTCTCTGTGCAGGTCGTCCAGTGATTTGCAGTATTTCTTCGCACATCGGGCGGCCTCTTTCTGCACGGCTAGTGTTGGAAAATGTGCGAAAGATTTGTTTGACATTTGCCTGGAGAATGAAACCAGCTTGGATTTGAAGGCTTTCACATTTGTGTACATGTCGTGCACAAACTGATCTTTCCCCTGTTGCTTCACGTTCAGCTCATTCATGTGTGAAAATATGTCCACAGCAAACGCAAAGTCACAAAGCCAGTTTGTGTCGCTCAGCTCGGGGAATTCGTCGGATTTCCCCATTAACTCCAAAAATGAGCGAATCTCCTCTTTGAGCTCCCAGACTCGTTGAAACACTTTCCCAAGACTTAACCAGCGGACACGAGAGTGGTAAAGTAGGTCCTGGTGATCCGCATCAGTTTCTTCCAGGAACGTAATGAACTGACGATGATTAAGTCCCCTTGCTCGTATGAAGTTAACAAGTTTTACAACTGGATCCACGACGTGATTAAGTTGCAATACAGACTTACACAAAGACTCCTGATGAATGATGCAGTGAAGAAAAATAACATCCTGGTCTGGGTTTTCTTCTTTCACTTTATCCTGGATTCTTTTCAGCAGCCCGACGTTTTTTCCAGTTAAATTTGGCGATCCATCCGTGGTGACATTGGCAAGTTTACTCCAAGGTAGCTTCATTCTCTCGATGACAGCAGACACCTGTTCATATAAGTCCTCTCCTCGCGTTTTCCCTTTCAGTGATTCCATGCTCAAAAGCTCCTCCGTTATCTCAAAACTGTCGTTAATCCCTCGGATAAAAATTAGGAGCTGAGCAGTGTCTTTTATGTCGTTACTTTCATCCAGTGCTAGTGAATATAACTTAAAGGACTCCACCTTTTTGTTTAACTCGCTGACTAAGTCTTCGTCAATCAATTCCACGCGGCGAGTCACTGTCCTGCGTGCTAAACTGATTTTTTCAAACTTGGCTTTGCTCTCCGGACACAAGAGACCTGCTGTCTCTACCATGCACTCTTTCAAAAACTCGCCTTCGGAGAAAGGCTTGCTAGCCTTTGCTAATTTGAATGCCAGCAAATAACTTGCCTTGGTACTTGACTCTTGAATTGCAGTTTGTCGGTGAAAAAAGTTCTGTTGACTCTGTAAATTAGCTGCCAACCTCTGAGCAGTAGCCGCCCGTTCTTGTGTTGACTGCTTGCTAGCATAGTTTGCATGCTTCGTGGTAAAGTGACGGCTGATATTGTACTCTTTGAAAACCGCAACAGCTTCTTGGCATATCAGACATACAGCCGTTGATCGGACTTCAGTGAAAAAGTATTTTGTTGTCCACTCCTTATTAAACACTCGGCATTCGCTGTCCACTTTCCTTCTCTTTGGTCCGCTCATTTTCACAATAGGGCTCAAATGGCAACGTGAAACGAAGTGAAAATTAAAGTGAAATAAAGAGAAATACGCGCCACTCCAACAACGGTCAATGTGTTTTGAGTTCGCCATCTATTGGGGAAACGTAGGCATTGCAGCGAAAGGGGAAAATGAAGGAGGTTTTTACTGTAATTTGGACAAGTTCGGCGGGCCGGATTAAAAAGCCTAACGGGCCGTATGTGGCCCGAGGGCCGTAGTTTGCCCATATCTGGTATAGGCTATGGACAACTTGGCCCCGCCTTCCGCCAGTATACGAATTTGAAGCCGAATTGCTCTCGGTTGTTCCACTTCCTGGAACCACCACTTGTAGAGTAGCATCGGACACATTCAGCGAGAAAGTCGTTGTGATGACGCTCGGCTCAAACAACGAATCCCCCGGGTGAGCTATGCAATCTTCATACACCCATAGGCTGTATCAAGTGTCAATCATAGAAAACATGAACCCTCAAATAACTTTTAAAAATGAAGCTGCACAGAAAAAAGAGGACCTGAGCAAAAACTAGTCTTACAATAACTAAAACATTGCAAGCAGGGGGGAGATAAATTTATATTCCGTGTAATTAATTTCTAAAGGTTGTCCACACATCCCATAGGGATTGCTGGAGGAGGCAGGATTTATGACCTATACTGCAGCCCATCACAAGAGGGTGCTGTTCTCGCAGTGGCTTCACCCAGCGAGGAGGCAGATGGTGTCCATTCTATATACAGTCTATGATCAAGAGGCTTCCATGTTGCACTGACATGTTGTACAGTAGCTCAGAATGGACAAAGTAGCATGAACAAGAGACGTTTTGTTGATGTCTGGGTGGCTGCACAAGACGCACCGGTAGAACAGAGAGGACAGAGTGAGATCATTTGTTGTTGTGCACAAATGAATTTGTATTAATAGAAGATCTTGATCGTAAAAACCGGACAAATAGAGTATGAAACTTTATATGCATCACTTAAGCGTGAATCCAGTTTTAGTCCCAAAAACAAAAACATGAAGAAGTAAAACAAGATCAGGACAGGTGGTGGTAGAAAATCAGAGTTAACATTATTTTTTCCTTTCATAGATGAAAAAACCCAATGACAAATTACTGATTTTACCTTTTTGCTTATCATGCTAATTTTTCTACAGAATAATGAGAGTCAAACATGAAGCAACATCGTGACAGCAACTCTTCATTTATTTATTTATTTCTCTGACAGTAAAATAACTCACTGTCCTTTAATGACTTCAGTTTTCAGAGTTGGCCAGTGATTAGCCTCATAATGCTGTTTGGAGTCTCAGTTTTATGCTCAGTCCTTTCAGAGATTCCACAATGTGGAGCTAAGGAGACAAAACACTGGAGAAAATTTAACCAGACAGCTGGCTGCTCATCGTAAACCAAAACACCACTTTATCACCCCTTTATTCTCATAACATAATGACTAGATTTTCCTAACATAATGGTTTAACTATGCCTTATTTTTCACAACAATATTCCTCTACTCTCATAACACTTAACTTACAGCTTTTTTCCCGTAATATGAGCTTACTCCATATTTTTTCTTTATGGGAAAACTATTGAACTATGACTTTCATTTTGTAAGAAAATGAATTTAGATAATCTTGATTTTGACCTCTGCTGTGGCCCTAATGTAGGAAACACACTCAGATCACTGTTAAAGTTATGTATATGCATTGGCGTTTCATCCACTGATATGTTCTCTCTGCACAAAAGAAACAAAAGTGAATTATTAAAAACTTAGGATGCATGTACAGTATCAGACAGGATCTAAATTTGACTCTTATCTTGTGTACTCACCATCAAAGAGAGTGAGACTCTTAATCTTAATTTGCTTGTTGTTTTGCTGGCAGACCATATGGCTGTGTTTTGTCTTTTGTGCACAGAGGATACTAAGTCTTAGTGGGTGTGATGGTCTGCAGTATTAAACTATTGGCCCCTTAGAGTGTGTGAGCATGTCTGTGTAAGTCTGTTTTTTGTTGAATATTTGGGTTTTTTGGCAGTGAAGGGTTATTATGAAGCAGATGTATGAGGAGATAGCAGAGAGGGTGTCATCAATTACAGGCATCCAAAGATCCGCCCCAAACTGTATCATGTATGGACACTTAAATAACAAATGAATTCTGGAGTCTCGGAACCCTGTTTCCAAATCAAAACTCCATTTGACTGTATCAGAAAAACAGTTTTTTTCTTCTCCCTAGTGTGGGCTCTGTTGTGTGTCTCTGTTTGTAAAAAGCAGGGTTATGTATGTTGGAAAATCTTTTGTCAATCCTGCTATCTCACTCAAAATGGAAAGTAACATGCTGTAGACTGCAGACTTAAGTACAGGATCTTGTTGGTTTAAGGCTCATATGCTTTGTGAGACCTCAAGATAGCATCATGCCATTCAAGTGCACTCCCCCTTTTTTTTCTGTGTCCTTGCTTTTTCAGGTGCAGGTTGGGGGGATGGGGACGTAATTGTAAATGTAAATATGTGTTGGTGTTAGTATTTCATTATTTATGTTTCCTAAAAAATCTCTAAATAAAAAAAAAAAAAGCGTTGCACCACCTTTGCACCTGACCACACTTCATTTTAAGACCATTACACCCATGGTTGCCAGTTCATTTGCTATTTAAATAATGTGGGAGCTGGTTGAAAAACACAACTGTTTTGGGTGTTTTGGTGTACTACCAGGCCCTGTATCAGCAGCCACACTTGAGCTCAATCCATTACCTCATATTTCCTCTAACTTTTGTCTTGGGTGCCCCTTTGCCTCTCAGAACAGAGTCATAAGGGGTAGTCATGAAATCTCCCCTTTGAAATGGAACAGCCTTTTATGATCCTGATTTGTCATTATTGAATTGATATTGTATACATAAACATACCCAGCATTTGTTTTGTAGACAGTAATATAGAGGCATCAGTAGTGTTTCTGCCTCAGCATTGTCTCTGTAGCAGCAGTGCGACTGCAGCAGTCAAATGTCTGCAGCAGTAGTGTGCCTGCAGCAGCAATATGTCAGCAGAAGCACTGTATCTGCAGCAGCCAAGTGTCTGCAATAACACCTATCTGCAGCAGCAGCAGCAGCAGTGTGACTGCAGCAGTACTCTGTCCACAACAGCTGTTGTGTTTGCAGCAACACTGTCTGCAGCAATGTTTCCTCTGCAGTACACTTTATACACATGTATGATGTAGTATAATATTAAACCAAGAGCATTAAATATGCATGACTTAAAGCTCTAGTAAGGAACTTTCAGTTTGCATCAACTTCGGCTCCTCCTGCAGATAAAACAGTCTTTGCTCATCATTTACAGTGAACTGTTTATATGGACATTATAATAATAAAGCTCTTGTTGTAGCTACTCAGCTACCCCCTCACACAGATATTTAAAAAATTACAAAAAAACAGTAGCTGCATTTACATGGGCACAAATAATCAGAATAAAAATGTGTCATGTAAATATGTTGATTGGAAAATTCCAATCCAATTCAGCTCAATCGGAAAGAAATTGTTGTCTGATCGAGAGGGGTGGTATATGCTGATCGTTATTCTGAAACCCCTCCGTGTAAACATTTATTCCGATCTAGATTCTCGTACCTGACTCGGTCTTCACTTTTTAGCCTTTATTTATCGAGGTCAGTACAGGAGGTTTCTTCATTTACACTCTGGCATAAAACACAACCTCAGGTGCCATGTCTGCTCCTCCGATAACAAAATAAGGCATACATACATCTTTATTGATCGTTTACTAAAACACAAAGGAACAGAAAGCTGCAGGAAGCGTTAAACTTAAGGAAAATGGAAAACAGCTCCATATTAGCACCATCCTAATGACTCAGCTTCTCTGTAGTGTTAGTCTCTGCATGATTCCCTCACACAAAGCATCATGGGAGCACAGGACTGTAAGATAAATCATTATAGGTTGTTTAGCATCACAGCTGACTGACACAGGTTGTTATTTCTCAGCAGCACAGAAACAAACACATTAGTTCCAGTCGACGAGTTAGTCTTCAGCAGAAATCTCATCCTTAGACATGCAATGTTTTATTCCTGCAGACAGCCATCTTCATCCAGCTCGCCCAGGGACTCCCTCTCTTTCTCCTCAGCTTACATTATTTTCTCTGTCTTATGAAATGGACAACTTCAAAAGCCTAGCTGCTTTGGCCTGCCCCCCTAACTCCCCCTACCAATTATTCATGAAGGTCTTCTTGTGGAAAGAGGAGCGCACAGAGGGAGTTTGCAACTTATTATCATGACCTGATTAAAGCTTTGTAAAGAGTGGCACAGTGCTGCATATCCAGTCCACGTCAGGGTTCACAGCAGGAACCAGAGAACGACAAAGAGAACAAATAACACAGCCTTAAAAACTGATAAAAGGGGACTTTATTTTCTGCACAAACAAGCAGCACTGTTAATGGCAGGACTCACTCTTAAAACCAGCCTCCAGTGGTCAGAAAAGGAACTGCAGTGTTTGGCACAAGTTGACCTACAAGTTATCCCTATGGAAGGGTTTTATATTTGTGAGACAACATTGCAGCATTGTAAATGTCTGATTTCTTTTTTAAAATGGTACTAAAGCATCAGACCTGAGTGAGGAAGGCCTCTGGCACATAAAGAGAGGTTCACTCCTGTTTATTGAGTGACCATAATCATTGGTGGCTGTGCTCAGGCTACAGGACTGCACTGTAAATACATCTTAATCTTCTTGATGGTATAGACTTAGACTGTGATCCTATAGGCATACTTCCTGTCAGTCTTCATTAACTTAATGAGCTGGCAGCTCTCAGCTGGCATGAACTGACATCATTAAAACAAGCAGCTGACCGACAGTGAGTGATGTGAATGAATATGTTCACCATCACAGAGACAGAGCGACAACAGACTAAAACTACCATGAACAGGTAACAACAACAACAACACTGTTATTTTACTGTTGGGGGGGGCTCATAGGAGCTTTGATGTTTATTATGGTGGTGGTGTACTGTGATGTGTACTTTACATTTTGTCATTAATAAATCGAGGGAAGCAAAATGTTAGGCACACCTGTCATTGTGCTGAAGTACTCCAGTACACTAGTACACCCGCTACAACTTCAGTAATCAATTCAACAACTGTCTTATTCTGTCAACAATAAAATATGTAAATGTAATAAGGATGTTTTATGTCAATATGTTCATCTTCAACAATCAGAGTTGCATTTGGCGCTTCTGCAAGTCAACATGCAGAGCAGTACAAGGGCGTCTGTTACTAAATGTCCAATATATTTGGACACTCAGCTAAACTAAACTTAAAAGATAATCTGCTCCAGAAAAGGTTTGTTAGCATATGTTACCATGGTAACTGAGCAGGGTTCATATGAGCTGCCAATAAGAAACAGAACTCTCACTTAAACCAGCCAGACTCATTGAAATACACTAACAAAACATTGATGCAACAACATTACCTGATTTTAGTAATGTTTTGTGCTGTTATGTGACAGTTTTATTCAGAGGAGAGCATGTGGATCTGTATTAAAATACAAACCTTTAATGCCACAGTGTTAGGTGTCAAAACTAAACCAAGGTAAAGTTGAATAACATGAGATAGCTAGAGGCCAGCAGAAATGTCAGAAAAATGCTAAGCAGAGGCCGGAAACCTTTGGTCTTTTTCTCCTACTCTGCATTTTTGGTGATTCAGTATGTCTCAGGAAGTTTGTTGCAAGTGTTCTTCAAGTTGTGAGGTTAAGTCACAACAATTTTATCCTTTAGTGGAAACATTTGCAGATACTTAGGATTTAGTCTCAGTCTTAGTCACTAAAATGCCTTTTAGTTGACTTAACAATTTTTCCCCTGAATAGTTATAGTCTTGTTTTGATCAAATAAATAAAAGTAATATAGACAAGTTGTACTCAAGTTGTTTCATTAACAAAAACAAAAACTTCAGTGGATCATGTCTCAAATTTTTTCATCCGCAATCTAATTTTACTTGTCATCGTCTTGTCTTAATCATAAAAGAAGGGTCTTTGAGGAGCATTTATTGTCATAAATGTGTCAACAAAATCAACATTATGCTTTTCCCAAAACAAAGGCTTGAGAAAACAGTGGGAAGCTGTTGTGTTTTCAGGATGACAGCTCACTACTTTATTCATGACCCCAAAGTAAACAAAGGCAAATATGAGCTGGATCTGAATCTCAAATGTTACTGAAACCTGTAACATCATAACAACAGCTAACATGAGCTAATTTGGCTTAACGGGGGAGCAAAGTGAGCACTGATAGTTAGCCTCAGACCTGCAGGCACAATTTTGGGGTTTTTCAGTATTTACAAAACTGTGTAAAAAGTAACACCTGAAATCTTTGTCTGACTTTATGAACAAAGATTGAAAAAGCAGCAAAAACAGGATTTTAAGCAGGAGCTGCAAATAGTTTTACAGACTAGTATAAACCCAATCATTTTAGGTGAAAATTAATATTATTGGTCTCCTCTAAAAAAAAAAAATCAATCAAAGGACATGTTATCATGAGGTAACCAAAGGGCAATGGTTAAAATGTGAGGAGGGGGATCTTTTCATTAGGAGGGGTGGGACACTCTCAAACATCAATATGTTGTTGTTGTTGTTGTTTTTTTTCAGTAATTTTTATGGATCAATTTGGTTAAAAAATGTAATTTTTAATGAAAGGAAACCACACAGAACTGATTAATGGATATAGATTGATTAGCTTAGGTTTTATCAATTATACATCCACATGAATTAGCATGTACAGCCTGAGGTTTTCAGTGACATTTCAGGCTGTCCACTCAAACCCCAGGCATACTCAAACCTGAGTTAGTCACATTTAAACAGAGAGAGAGAGAGAGAGAGAGACCATGAAAATAAAAGAGGGTCATATGATCCTGCACCCTAATATGACAGAGTAACTCTCAGGTTTAACACTGAGGTGTACGGATCACATTTAAACATAAATCTGGATATTAAGTCTGGATAGTTTCTAATGTTTACTCTAAAGGTGTGACAGCAGCCACACCAATCACAGCCAACGTTTGTTCCATTTCAAAGACAGAATGAGTGATTGTCTGGTTCATAATTTAAACCACACAGAAAATAAAACCTAAATTAAACATCATACAGGCATACACAGAGGAACATGTTAGCCTGGATTCCTCGGCACAGGTTGGGGATAAATGTTCAGCTCCACTGAAGGAGAAAAGTTTTCAGCAGAGTGTTTAGGAATAAGAAGAGACAGCTTCTGCAGGAGCAGCCACAGCTTTCCCCTGAGTTTTTATTTATGCTTGTAATTTATTATCCTTTATCAAACCATCCAGGGCGCTGTTAAATGATTAATACGGACTGTGGTGCTCTTTGCTCTGGTGGTTTTCTCTGTAAAAGTGATGTAGGGACTCGTTTAAAAAAAGAATGAATAAAACATCACTGAGCAATCAAACAAAGCGACCCAAAAGTCAGAGCCAGAGCTGTGCTCAGAACAAAGTCTAAACCTCAGAGTCTGTACCGCTGCAGCTCTGCAGCCCTCTCAGGACACTGTGACACTCTGTGGTTCAGCAGGTTTGAGCTGCAGCCTGAAGGATGTGTCAGGGAGCACGACACTGATCACACACTCGTTCAATATCGCCACAATGAACAGCAAAGAAACCTGTTAACTCTTATAATTGAGTCAAAGGCACATTTTGTGTTTTTGTGTCTTTGTTATCGATCTGCTGCTTTGAAAGAGCTGAAGCCTTCAGGCTGCATTCACAACCTCTGACCCTGGAACTCTCGCTTTGAGCTCAACCTTCAGCTCCAGCTTTCAACAGTGCTTTTTCATTGTAAGGCTTAAATCTGACGATTATTCATGTATTCATGTGCTGTTTTCAGAGTAAACACACTGGGGAATAAGATAATAGGTCACTTTAAAAAATAGATGTGAAGCAGGAAAAAAACATAAAAGAATGATAGTGTTCTTCATAAAATACAGAAATGTGCTTTTCAGAGGAAAATTAGCTACAGGCTCTAACTTTGAATGACAAATATTTTGAATGTCATGTATTTATAACATATATTCATTTATATACGTTTAACAGCAGCACAGTATACAGTGTGTTTTTGACCTCAGCTTTGCTCATGTCCCTCTCTTCTTTAACTTAATACTTAAATTGAAGATCATTCTCACAATCCCAGTTCAATAAGAGCAATTTTGTGCTTTGTTAATTTTTAAAATTTTGTGTTTGAACGAAAATTTAGTGCAAAGATGAAAAATAAAATTTTGAAACTTAAATAATGAATTTTGTAATGAAAAATAAGCATTTATTTTAACCCAGCAACACATTTGAAAACAGTTTAGACAGGGACAAAAACACCAAAAAAAGTTGTGTAATGTTAAGAAAACACTGAGAGACAGATCTCTCAACTAATGAGTTTAGTATGAACAGGCTAGAGACATAACTTGGTATAAAAAGGATATTTCAGATTCATCACATTGTGAGAGACTGTGAGCAAATAGTTCAGCAACCCGAGAATAATGTTCAGTGTAAAATATCAAAAGAAGTGGATTTCATTATCTTCATTTCATAATATCATTACAGATTCAGACAAAACCAAGGGCCAAAACAATTGTCACTCTTTCCCCTTCCCTCTCGTCTTACCCCTTTGTCTACTCCTTCCCCTTGGCCCTCTGTTTTGAGGGATGAAAACAGGCTCTAAAGAAATGAAACGCCACTCCTTTCTCGCTACGTCATCATGCCTTGGCGTTTGCAGTGAATTTGTCACCCAAGTCTGACATCAGTGTAGCTATCAATAGCTATAGCCTCGTTAGCTAGCTTGTCATAGCAATTTTAAAATGTAAACAATTAAAAACATAGCTAATATTTAGGATTGAATATCTGATAAAAAAAAAACAACTTAAGTGTCATTACTGTGAAAATCATGTCAAAATCTTACCCCTTGCTTTCAAGTGAGGTCCTGGTTTGTCTTTGTTTCAAGGGCTGTGTACCCCTCGCCCCTAGCCTTTACCCTTAACCTTATAAGGAAACATCTTGGCTTGATGTGAATGTGCAAAACCTAGGGCTAAGGGGTAGGACAAGGACTAAGGGGTACAATTGGGATTGGCCCTTATACTGGATGGTCATGATCCTCAGGCCCTCAGGTGGTATTGCATTAAAAACGGACGTGACTCTGCAGTGGAAATCACAGCATAGCCTCAAAGCCATTTACAAGAACCACTGTCTGTGAACACAGAGTGTTGCTGCATCCACAAATGCAGATTAAAACTGAACCAAGTGGAGAGGAAATCAAATAAAAACATGATCCACAAACCCTAGGACCACAGTCGACTAAGGCTAAGTGGAATACGGCTCTTGAGTCCGTAAAATCATAACTTCATATTCTTTTGGAAATCACACTGCATCCTTAGCTTTAAAGAGGAGAGGGACAACATGGCTTTTTAACAGCTTACAGCTCAAAAACCAGCATCCATGATGATATGGGGATGCATAACTGCCCATTTTATTGGCAGAGTCCAAATGTTAAAATAGCCTTCCTGCAGTCTTCATTTGTCATAGATTTAAAATATTTGGCCCACACAGACACAAAATAATACAACATGGGTGACTCCAAACTGTTTAGCAGCTGAAGTCCTGTACTATTCTTGCCCAAATTTTATCCTACCCAGACACAAATGAGGAAGCTCCAGAGACTGGCTCCTTGGTTTCCAAATATTTGCAAAGCATTGTCAAAGATGATGCAGCCTGATGGTAAACTTGTCCCAGCAGTTCTGACTTGTGTTGTCGGTGTCAAATTTTCAACAAGCAAATACTTTTCTTGAAAGAAGATCGTTGTCTAATTGTAACATCTAATATGTTGTTTTCATTCAGGTTTAAATCAAATATGGGGTTAAAAGGATCTACAAACCATCTTAATCTCTTTATGTGAACATTTTACACACCTCCCAACACCACACTTCAACACCTGTATATAAAACAATCTTTGCAGTCTAGAAGTGATATAAAACAGTAGATATACCGGCTCCAGCAGGGTCTGATCCGGGATCATGTCCAACTGAGCAGAATCTGTTTTTGCAGTAAGAGATGCGTTTTCACACTGATGACAGGTGTTAATTTAATCCTCAGTGATTCATCCTGCAGAGGTTGCTGTCAGACTCACACTGCATTCACAAGCAACTCTAACACAATTCAATGACAGCAGAGTATGAATGGTTTATCTTCTAAAATCCAGTCACAGGTTATTAAAAACTCAAGATGTATATGATTTTCATTAGTTTCTGACATTTCATCACCTGGCTGGATTTCCTCAAACATCTCTGATGGACTCACAAGCACTTGCAGCAGCAGCACACACACACACACACACACCCAAATAGTCCTGTTAGTGTTGGAATAGCAGTGCTATATTTGGTCCCAGTCCCACCTGGACCTGCACAGTACCAAGAACTCATTACAGTGTATCCGTCAGCCAGTGGAGCGTTACACACCGAATACCCGTGAGCTCTGTTTTGTTGTGGTGAAATTGTGCGTGATGTGAAGAGCAGCAGACTGCACAGATTCTGGCTCTGTTCTTCAGGACGGTTCAGGTCTGCAGGAACTGTAGATTTGCAGAAAGATGAAATGTTTCCTGTGGCTCAGATCTCCTGGTATCCTTCCTACTGAAAGATTCAAGGATTCTTCATGAAGAGTTTTTAAATGCTGCTGCAGGCTCAGACACTGTGGACTATCCTGGATCACATGACCATGAGTCAGTATATTCCAATGCCAGGTGTTAATATAGAATATAGTGACAGCACATTACACATACTGTATAGTCATCATTATTTTATTTCCTGGCTGTGTCAAACACTTGATTCTGATTGGTCAAAACCCCATCACAACGATTATTAATTTTTAAATACAAAAGCAACACTAGGGGCAACCTGATTACACATGTCAAATCAAATCAATCCACAGAAAAGAGTCCAACACGTCACATCTGCCTGTTCAGACTGCGTCAGAAGCGTTAGTTATATCCTCAGGCTGGTCTTAAAGGAGGGGAATTACTGAATGTATGAGGGCACAAAGGTGAGAGCAGCCTGAGGAGCTACCAGCTACAACCATCTCTGATAGATTGAAAAAATGGAGCAACATCCTGTCCTTCAGTCCAGACAACAGCGGCAGAGCTGGTGAAAGCTTCTCTTAGTGGCTAATCTTAGTAAAGTAACATGTTAAAACTTTAAACTGCAGGCAGTTCAGTGTCCTCAGCGCAAAAACATCTCTGGCATCAGCTAATATTAGACGCTGTGCGCACAGCAGCCCCAATTGGAAACACAGCAATTTTACTTTTGGAGCAATGCCACTGTGCATGAACAATTTGATTGACTAATTTAAGTCTCACAATAAAATCCTATTGTGACTAAAGTCTGTACTCTCATACCAGTTTAGCTCAACCTTATTCATGCAGCACCTGTTACAACACAGTGGTTGTTGAGGGATAACAGGGAAGCAACAAAAAGCACCAATGGGTGAGGACAGCTGGTGGCATCAACTGAAAAATCAATCAAAACAGACCTCTTACCTATCTCAACAAGGGTCCTACCAAGTCTGAGTTAAATAAAGCGAGTCAAACAAAATAAAGTGACTAAATAACTGAATTTACCTTGGAAACAAAAATGGGCCTCTCCTCGTAAACTCCTGGAAATAAAACAAAAGAAAACTACTTCATCTCTGGGACTGTAACGCCTTCATAAACACTGTGCAAGCATACAAAATGAAGCCCACCCAGATGCAAAAGGTCTATACACTCCAGAGTTACTGTACAATGTGACTCCTTTAGTACTGAACTTCGACCCTGTTGTAAAAAAATGTAGCTTGTGTGAATCTATATCAGAAGGAAGCCGAGTCGAGAGCAAAACCTCAACACAAGAAGAAAGAAAAAAGAAATAAACAAAGCTGTCTTAAAGTGTGGACAAAAGGTACAGAGCTCTGAAGTTTTCTGTGTTTTCACAAACATACAACCGGGCAGCCTTCTGCTAACTTGTTTCATGATTTTTTTGGTGTGTGTAACATAGCAGATCAGCAGTAACATGCTGAAAGAGGACATATCACCACCAACAACCTTGGCAGAAATTTGTTTCAACCAAAAAGTCAAGTCTTGTCTGGTCCTAACATGCAGGTACAGAAACAGTAGCTCAGTTAAATCATCAAATCGAGCTATAACCACCACTCAGCTCAACTGTGCTGGTAAACATACTGAATGTGGCATGTTCAAGGACCCAGATCCAGCATGTGTATTCTCCTCTTCATCTCCTCACAGCGTTCATCTCCTTGGAGCGCAGATATCTCTTAAATCTCCCTCTGACGAAGAGGAGGAAGTGTTTGTCACATTAATAAGCTCTGTGTGGAGATGCGGCTCTGTAAATTTCATTCTCCACAGGGGTTCTTATAAAGTGCAGTTTGAATGTTTGAAAGTGCACAAAATAATTAGCATTTATCCACCATGAAATACTTCATACACATTTTTCTCTTCTGGCCTCAGAAGATTAAGATGAAGGCAAAGAAAAGGCAGAGTTTATTTCTGCTGCTAATGAGCAGCACTGCTTTAAAGCCTCTCTGTGAGACTGCAGAACCAAGCCTGTAAAGATGACTACAGTAAATCACTGGCCTAATGACCTCAGGCTCACAGTGTTTGAATTATTAATGTCCAGCAGTTTGGGAAATAATGAGAAAAATGTTTTCTACATAAATCAAAAAGATGGAGGATCTGTGTGATTGTCATTCAGCTCCTGTTCTCCTCTTACTGTCTGATAATACCAGCCAAAGGTCAGCGTCATCCATATTCACTGTGTGTGTGTGTGTGTGCGTGTGTGTGTGTGTGTGTGTGTGTGTGTGTGTGTGTGTGTGTGTGTGTGTGTGTGTGTGTGTGTGTGTGTGTGTGTGTGTGTGTGTGTGTGTGAGAGAGAGAGAGAGAGAGAGAGAGAGAGAGAGAGAGAGAGAGAGAGAGAGAGAGAGAGAGACTGCAGGGACTCTGGTGCTTTATGGGAAACTCAGAGGTGGTCATATAAAATCCAGTCAGCTCTCCAGGTGAGCTCTTTCTCTCCGTACATTGCAATAGAGGGAATCTTTAACCTGTTTATTTTAAGCCAGAGAGACCAGAGATGTAATGTAACAAGGCCACAGTATTATGTTAAATTAGAGCAGAACAATATCTGTCCTACAAACAGACGGTAACAGGAGTACATATAGTGTTTTTAATATTCCAAAAACCAAATCTGATCTGATTAGAGCAGCTGATAACAGTGGCATTCAGGTTCCTGAAAACATTTAGTCATTTAGTAACGCGTTACAGTAACTACGCTACCTTTGTGGTAATGAGTACTGTAACTAATTACTTTGTCAAAATCAGCAACGCGTTTATCATTACTGCGGTTTTAATCAGGCCCGGTACTCAATACTTCACGTGCATAACTCAGGACTACAATTTCCGTGGTGGACCTGACACACATGTGACACAGCGACATGCAAATGAATGAATGAATGAAAACAACAACAGCGGCAGTCCAGATGTGGGATTTCTCTCGTGGAAATATGCACATTATTTTCCTCTCTGATGGTAAAAGACAAGAGGAGGAATATTTTGGTGACCTGTAATCAATGTGGAGGTTCAAAAACGTTATCCACATCAAAGACCAGCAATTCTAATCTGATTGAACATCTTCAGAGAAAACATGCATCTACCAAGCTAGTTTTAAAAGTCACTGAAGGTAACACAGGTGATGCTGCTAACGTTAATAATAATAATAATAATAATATCTTGCATTTGTAGAGCGCCTTTCAAGATACCCAAAGCGCTTAACAACACACTACAATAAACATAACTAGATACCAAAAGCCTGGATAAACAAGTGTCGCTTCAGAGCAGACTTGAAAGAGTCAAGAGTCTGTGCTAGGCGAATCTCAGAGGGGAGAGAGTTCCAGAGAGGAGGGGCGGCCACACTGAAGGCTCTGTCACCAAGGGATCGCCTTTTCCCATGATGGACAGTGAGGAGCCCAAGGTCCGCAGACCGCAGAGTACGCGCAAGGATGTAGTCCTTGAGGAGGTCAGACAGATAGTGTGGGGCTAGGGCATAGAGAGCTTTGTAGGTGAGCAGGAGGAGTTAGCCTTAGCTCTGCTGACGCTAAAGGAGGAGCCACTCCAGCCAAACAACGAAAGCTTAATTTAGCAAACCAGAGGACTGACAGCCTCCCTGGCTATCCAGTAAGGTAGGCAACACATAAGATGATTTAGAGTAAGAAAAAAAAATTACTTTCCCTAGTAACTAGTAACCCTGAAAGTAACGAGTGACTCAAAGTAACTGAGATACTTTTGAAAGAAGTAACTTGTAACTGTAACTAAGTTACTAATTTAAAGTAACTTGCCCAACACTGCCTGTAAATAAGCCTACACATTAAACTCTGATGACACACGTGCTCTCCAGCAAGCTGACAAAAGTCATCATGGTGTTAGTAGTGTTGATCAAGGCTGCACAAGGCTGCGCAATTCAATTTTTATCCCAAATGCGTCTGTTTGAAACTCAAGTTTCTCTTAAAGGTCAAGTCCATGTGTGTCAGATGTGAGCCTGTAGGCAGTTACTATGAGAGTAGAATAACACTCAGCTGTGATACAGAAAGGGTAACAGAGGCAGAGACAGACACAGTGACAGCACCTCCTACTTTGATGGAAGACGGAGGTGACAATTATTAATAAGATGATTAAAATCTCATTAAAATCACCAAGGCAGTTCCTTAAGTTTTGAAGACCTTATTTTCTCACAGTGACAACAAGAAAATGGAAAAATGGCATTGATTACCCTCTTTATACTGACCTCTTTTACTTGCAATCTTTAAAAATTAATCAGAAAAAATATATTTATGAGTGCGGTAAGTATTGCATACTTTTAGATTTTTTCCTGGGGAATTTTAAAGAAGATTTCACTTCTACTAAAGTCATTTTCTGCTTTGATATCTTTACTTGTACTCCAGTATGTCTTTGAGATCCAGCTCTGTCTGTTGGCTGGCAGGTGGAAAAAGTCAGTCAACAGCCCTGGTGTTGACAGTGCAGATATTTCTGGTAATTTGGGAAACTATACTGTTGGGAGGAGAATTTAAATAAGACCGCATTTGCCTAATGAACTACCTGATGCACCAATTCCTGACAGAAGTGCAGGAAAAAAAAAAGCTGAGCAGCATGTTTTTCACAAAATTGAGTACAGGAGAATTTTTGCATTTCAAAACTATTCACAACTTCAGCTTTGAAGAGAGCGGAGGGTAACGTAGTTAGAGGCAGAGAAATAACAAGACAACCAAAGAAACTGACAACAGCAAAAAAGTAGAGGTGCAACCGAATGAAGAGAGTTTACTGTACAACAAAAAGAGCAACTTACTGAAAAAAAGCACAAAGGCTTTCCAAAGTGTGGGGGAGGATCAAACAAGATGGTTGTGCTGAATGAAAGAGGTCAGAACGGGGCCTGACTAACCTCTGCCTCCAGGTTAGTCTCACCACACTGAGGCAGTAGGTCCCGCCAAAGATTTACTACATGAGCGCATGATGCAGGGGTACTCGACTCACCTGTATCTAGCCTCCCACCACAAACCTCTCCAATTACAGGCATCATCTGAGTGTCTTCTACTAAACTTTCCTGCTGCTGATTGACCCGTGGCTCCAGTGAAGGTGAGCTCAAACAGGTGGCAGTCAGTTATGTCATTAGTATCTACAGGATAGCAAGAGGAAAAGAAAGTGAGACACATAATTTCCTCTAGTCTCCTGACATGTAAAGGCTGACTATGAGGGAAAATAACACCCAGACTACTCTCTTTTTCAAGCTTCATAACAGATTTTAATTCTAATTTTATACTTCGATATAATACTCAAATTATACTTTTGTCCTCTGGGTTTTCTTTTGTTATATTTTAGTTGTTTTTTTATTCTTGCTTCTGTTGGATGTCTTGTCTTATTGTCTTATTAATTTATTTATTTTATTTTTGCTGTTTGCTCTGTGTGTAAAAGGAACAGCTGAAGCTTCAATTGCCTGCGGGATTAATTATTTGTCTATCTGTCTTTCTGTCTGTCTGTTGGAAATATCAGGGGGAATATTAACTAGAGAGAAGCCCAGAAAAATAGGGCACAATATCAGAAATATCAGAGGGAACATAAAGAATATCACAGACTAAATCATCAATATTTGGGGTAATATGAGGAATGTCACAAAGAAAATCAGAGATATCTGAGAGAATATCAGGGGTATGTGGGAGAATATGTGAAAGATCTGAAAAATCTTTAGTAAAATCTCTGTAAACATTAGAGATAATATCAAAAATATTGAAGTAGAAGGAAATATAAGAAGGAACATTTAGAAGTAACAAAAAGAGTAATTCTTTGGAGAAAATTAAGAGTATCCAGGGGGCTGTCATGACAACAGAAGACTAATAGAAAATATCAGTGTGTATATCAAGAATATTATCAATAATAAGGGGTAATTCATGAAGAATAACAGAAATATTAAGAATAATATTAGGAGTACCAGCAAGAATATCAGGCATATCAGAAATAATATCAGGAATATTGGAGAGAACATCAGGAGTATTAACAAGAATATCAGGAATATTAGAAAGAATATTACCAATATTTAAAAAAAATACCAGGAATATTATATAAGATTTCAGGAATATTGAAAACATATCAGGATTATTGGAAAGAATATAAAAGATATCAGCAAGAATATCAGGAATTTCAGAGATAACATCAGGAAACTAGATAAATATAAATATCGGAACAAATATCAGAAAAATTTGAAAGAATATCGAAATTAAGAAATTATTAGGAATACCAGGAATGTTGTCAGGATTATCAACTAAAACATCAGGAATATGAGAAAGACAGTCAGGAAGAAGGCTAGAGATATCTGGCTGAATAGATATTTTGAGGAGTACCAGAAAGATGATCAGGAATATCAGAGGGAATATCAAGGATATCAGAGAGGTGGAGGGGAAGAAATGAAGAAGTCGAGCAGATCTTAGAAACTCTGCCTGGGATTTTGAGCAGGGATGGAAAAGTCCTTCCACAGAACTTTGAGCTGCACCAGACTAAAAATAAACCATTCAGCTTAATTATACACACCTGAAACTCCACACCTCCTGCTGTGTACTGCAGACTGCATCTGAATTGCACAGGTAACACACACACACACACACACACACACACACACAAACACACACACACACACACACACACACACACACACACACACACACACACACACACACACACACACACAAACACACACACACAATCACTATGGACAAAATACAATGAAAACAGGCACCACAAGTGGACTGGCTCCAGCACAGATCCATCTATAAAGTCAAAATACATGTCTCTATAGTTTGTAGTAATGCTTATTGATATACAAGTGTTCGTTTCTAAAGAAGTTCATTTTAATTGGTTATTTAAGTAAAATAGGACAGTTGATTGACAGCTGTTTGGACAAATGCAGTTCTCTGGATTGAAATTTAAATAAATAAATGGAGGAGTGGTGAGAAAATAAATGAAAGAAACACTGACAAAGAGTTAATAAACTGTCTATAAGCAAAAGTGTCAGCTTAGAAACAACACATCAATGTGTTCTGCTGTGGACTGTCCCAACCTGGCTGAATTTTGATGTTATATTGGTCATTTAAACGTGTGTCATGATGACAGGGTGTGACAATGGTCCTGCTGCTTTACCAGACAGGTAGCTTCAGTCAAATCAGTCGACACAACATGGGTTAGAAGAAATAAGTATACATTTATATTTATCTACATATATATGTCCATGGGCCAAAACTGAACAGGACTGTCATGGCAGGTATATGTTTCATCCTCTGAATAAAAGGACAGCCGTTTAATAATGGTCTGTGTACTATGGTGTGAACCAAGTGATCTGACAATAACAGATCAAAGTTTTTATCTCTCCATTCATGCTGCTAGCTCAGCTCAAACACTACAGTGTTTTACAGTTTATTCCCATATATGGAGTTGATGGAACATACGTCATTCACAGAATGTTCTACCTCAACAGAGGTGAGTGTGATGGAACAATGATGGAGGTTCCATCTGAGGTTAGATAGTCTAGCTCTTCAGTCAGTGAAGCTCAGAAACCACAAACCTGCCAGAGAGATTGCATCGTAGCCAGCCAGTACCCAGAGATATTGAACGAATCAACAGAAATACAATCAACCAATCAACAACAACAATACGAATAAGAGAATAAGCAGAGATTACTTTAAGAGAGGAGAAGACAGTTCCTCCACCGTTGAAATGGAGCGTGCCAAATACTTGGCAAAACTGACCCCAGAGGAGAGGAAGAGAGAGGTCAGGGGACAGATGTTCAAAGAACTAAGAGCTCTAGAGTTGGGACGTAGAAGGTGAGAGAAGCCCTTGAGACCAGGGAGAAGCTCAAGAGAGAAGAAAGTCTGAGAAGACTGAGAGAGAAACACCTGGAAGAGAGAAGGGTGCAGGAGGCCAAACAAATAGAGAAAGAAGAGAGAAAGGCCCATGAACTACAGGCCCTGAAGAAAGCAGAACAGGACCTGCTGAAGCAAGAGAGCAACCAGCCAGTGGTGGAAAACAAAGCCAACCGTGATCATCTGACCTCTAACAAAAAGGCGTGTAAACAGCAGGGCATGAGGAAACCCCTGATTAATAACTGGGTTGGAGAGTTGAAGACCGACAGTGAGTGTGTCATGAAGGTGCCCCACCCAAACAGCTCCACCTACCTCCTTTTTACTGCAAAGGCAGCTCCAAAGTCTGAAGGTTTATATCACTTTTTTTTAAATTATTTTTAAAACACTAAACCTGCTAATTCTTTAAGTTTAAATACAAAAATTGTAAATCCTGAATAATGCTTGCATATTAGTTAATAGCTACAATAGATATGTACTTGTACTTAAAACTGAAACTTTGGGAAAAACAGACAAGCAGACCACCATACCAGAGGAGTCTAGGCAGTGGCTTCCAGAGAAACTGAAGGTTGGGTTCTGGATGGACAAGTACCAAGAGTACAGAGAGAAAAAAGATGAGAAGAGGAAGCTGAAGGCTGAGGAGCAGTATGCTCGATGGGCCTCCTCCAAGGCGAGCCGAGCCAGCCATGTTTCCCAACAGAACAAGAGTTACACTGGAGGGTTTGCTGCAAACAGGAACAGCATCCTCAAATCTTTGTTTTAATGATTCCTTGTCTTTATTTCTGTGTGACTTGTCACAATAAATACTGCATTACAGTAAAAACATAAAGAGTTGTCCTGATCATCAATAGGTGGTTAAGATGCATTTACACATGCTATCCTAAGTATTTAAGACTATTAAGATTTTTGATGGTGGTGACCTCAACATGATGTTGTGAAGAGTTTCTTGAGAGCTCCTGTAGGGTGTCAGTGTGTACTAACATTTAAAACAGACTGATGGTCTGTGTGGCTTATGCACACACCAAAACATACTACCCCCAGTCTAACTGCTTCAGAAGTCAGTAAACTCAACCGTAAATGAAAGTGATCTGACATCATGCAGGCTGATGAGTAAAAAGTCTTTGTTATTTCAGAAAATCACAAGGATACACCTGCTGCATGGGTTTGTCAGCACCTGCCTTCCGAATAGTGAGCAGATTTACATGTTTGTTTTGACAAAGGGAGCATATTGAAAATCTCCCGAAAGAAGCTGGAATTTTCAAAGCGTGTTGTGTGCTTTAGGTTAATTTTTCAAATGCATTAATTAGGTTGCTTTTATGATGAAGGACTGCTGGATTTGCATTCATGCACAGGAAATGTTTCACATTATTGTGCTATGGGCTGCATTATGGGTACATTTATCTATTTATATAGAACTTTGCATGCAAAAAGAAATGCAACACAAAGTGCTTTATGTGTTAAAAACAACAGCCCCCCCAGTCGAGACCCCACCCTAGCACACATGCGCACACACACACACACGCACACACACACACACACACACACACACAGGGGAGCATCCTCAGCTCCAGGTCTTGATGCAGTTTGCAGGTGGAGAGAGGTGCTCTAAGGTCTTTCTGTCTCTCCAAAGTAAACAAGTGTTTCCATCAGGAGGGAGTTCATGTGTGGGGAACTGGATGTCTTTTTTCATTTGTGAAAATTTAATGAGTGACAGGGAGCATATTTTCAGGCAGAGACACACTGAGAGGATGCTTCACCTCCTCATTTCACACCAAACATTTAAAGACACTTAGTCTGTCCATCTGTCTCTCCCCTCTGTCCTTCAGCCCACTGACTCTTGTTCTCTGTAAACTCCTGTGTCCACTGTAAACAACATATCATCACCTCTTTCTCAACTGCTACTTTTTTAGATTGGTATTACTCTTGTCTCTTTGGAGCCCACATAGTTTAACAGTTGATCAGTGCACTGCAGACTGTTCAGTAGGACTGTATCACATCCAAGAGAGCGGTGCAAAAACAAACTGATTTTCTGATGGCGAGTAGGGGATGTTAAAATGTCTCAGTCGAGCTCACACTTAAAGGTGGGGTAGGCATGAGTCCGGTAAAGAAGCATCTTTTATTGTGATTTATATACAGAAAAGCTTTTAATATCAATCAATAGCTATTCTGTATTGATGACATTTGGGAATATCACAACATCACTGTGTCCTCTTACACCTGTGTAGTCAACATTTAAGACTTTTTAAGGAGCCCACTCATTCTGACTGTAAACAAAGTCGCTCTCCACCTCCTCGACCTGATTGGTTGTGAGGCAGACACTGCTCTATCATGTTGTGAGGCATGCTCCATGCCCTTGAATAACGTTCCTGACCCCCAAAAAAATGTTCACGTACGACAACATCAGACAGTACAACGAGAAAATGATCTGAATCCTCCTTTGGCTATGACTGCCAACACAAGCAATAAAACAAAGTAAATACCGGAAACTCTGACGGAATACTGGGCGCTTTAAACAGAGGTAGACCAGACAAGAGCTAAAAAGCCGGGTCAACATCAGCATTAACAATAGGGGGCGCTTCGGGATCTGACGGACCCTGTAACTTTTCTGCTGGACAGGTAAACCGCTTAAACAAAGTAAGCCAAGTGTCTGTAACAGAAGTGTTTCTTGTCAAACGGGACCTGCTGTGTGTTGTAGCGCCGCTAAACTGTTTACCTCGGGTCCTGGAGTATGTCACTTTATGCTAGTTGCAGAAGTCCTGTAAACATTGTGTTTGCTGGTAGTCTGTTGGCATCTACAGTAGCACCAATGCTTTTTACTTTTACATTGACTGGGCCCCATTTGTAATTATCTTAAGTATTTATCTGCATTATATCTGAATTTAATTGAAACGATACAAGCGTCTGTTTGTGGGCGGGGCTTGCTGGAGCAGAAGGGGAGGGGAGAGGAGGAGCTGAGAGGAAAACTGGTTGGGAGGGGTAGTGTTTACATTCAAGATTTCCCCCAAAAACTAGCACTTCCTCAGATCCTGCCTACCCCACCTTTAAGCACTGTTTGGATGGGTTTAGAATTGTATACCTTAGATATATTGTGAATTACCTTCTGATGTCAATGTTTGGTGTGGTGCATCCACAGGATGAGTAAAGTCTGTAATTTGCTCAAACTTGCGAACATCTCTGACTAAAAACACTGCACGACATTCACCGTATTTCTGTGGGCAGTGTACTCTCTATATTGGACAACCTGCTAAGAATTTATTTAACTTTAACACAATCTGTGAAGTTAATCACTTTTTGTCATTTAATTTTATAAGCAGCAGGTTGCACCAAGAGGGAGAAACGGAAAAAGAGAGGTCTATTAATAGGCTGTCGTTTTTTTTTTTGGTTTGTTTGTTTTTGTTTTTTTTTTTCTTTGTGCTGCTGACCAGAATTTCCTGTAGGTAATACACCTATTGACACTTGCCACAACCACACTTTTAAAAATAATGTCATTATTCCTTTCATGTCTTTATGGAGAGAACAGAACTGTGGATAGAGTCGAGAACTGGTAAGAGAGAGGGGGGAATGACATGCAGCAAAGGGCTGCAGGTTGAATGCGAAGTTGTGCTGCCTATTTTGAGGACTGCAGCCTCTGTACATGTGACGCATAACTTAACCACAGAGCTTAAGTGGAGCCCCAAACCAAACAAACGGAACGAACAGGCGGTGATGGCCTCCCTCTGATCAAAAGCAAGAGAGACATATCAATTTTTCAGATGTGAACATCACATGGCAAACATGAAACTTCCTGAGTGAATCCGTACACTCAGTCTGATTCGGTCTCCAAGTGTCTCACCTCTGTTGGCAGCAAAAACAAAGAGCACATTCCCCGTCTGTCCTGGCTCACAAGACTGAAAAGTGTGCCAGGGTCTTATTTCCTGAGACATTATGCAAATAGGCAGAGCCTCCTGAATACATTAGTCACAGGCTAAATTAAACTACATTTCATTTCCCACTGAGATTTATTTTTAATCTTTATGTAATCAGGCGCTGAGTCGCATTCAGATTAAGATCTTTTTTTTCTTTTCCTAAAAGAGACCTGAGAACAAGAAACACGCACAAGAGCAGAATCACAAACAGAAACAAGACAACAGCAAGGTGATGAAGTAAAACGGTGAAACATCAGGAAGCGTAGATCTGTGAAGTGAATGAGGGACTTTGATTCAGAGAGCAGTTTGCAGATCTTCATTTTAGAAAGTGCAGAGTACCTGAAGCCACTTCTACACAAGGACAGGACCGGGTGCCAAGGGAACGTGAGGTGAAGAAGTTTTTGGAGACCCTGCTGTAAAATAGGATAAGAAGAAAGAAGTGTGGGTGTGTGAAAGCATCGGTAATCATGCCCTAATTGAGTTTCACTTCAAGGATCAATAAAGTTCCTCTTATCTTATCTTAAACAGATACAATTACAACGTTTGTTTGAAATGAAGTCTAAACATGTGTCAAAGAAAACGAGGAGGACCATGTCTGTGATGAAGAAATATTTTTCTCAGACAGACTGGATTTAATTTTTCACTCTGGCTGCTTGTGTTTCTATCGAACATGAGCTTCCACTTAAGATATGTGAGATAGTGATATTGAAAACATTGTGGCTGTGTCAAGATCAGGACTTAATTTACAGGTCACACAAAAAAGAGAAAGTCTAAGACTGGATGCCTAAGAGATTGCAAAGCCTTCCCTCAATGTTAGCCAAATCCTGTTTTACATCCTCAATTCCATCGGAGTTCTGGGTCTGTGTAAAATGTTGATAAAAACCTGACTGATCTTTAGAGATATCCTCACCATTTGAGATACTGGAGCTCTGATTTTCAGGAGCTCACAGCTGACATGTATAAAATTAGAATGAAAAAGCCTTGAAACATTGAATTTTACATGCGATTAATAAAGAATAGGGGGGAAATTATCTTTCTGAATTAAATTTTGATTAAAAAAAAGAACATTTTTATAATATCCAGTCTTCTAAAACGCTCCTGTATTCAAACACTTCTCAGCAGTTTAAAGTTGGATGTTGAGATACACTCAATGAAAATATAAACACAACACTTTTGTTTTTTGCTCCCATTTTTCATGAGCTGAACTCAAAGATCTGAGACCTTTTCTATGTACACAAAAGACATATTTCTCTCAAATATTGTTGACAAAAATCTGTGTTAGTGAACACTTCTCCTTTGCTGAGACCATCCATCCACCTCACAGGTGTGGCATATCAAGATGCTGATTAGACAGCATGATCATTGCACAGGTGTGCCTTAGACTGGTTACAATGGAAGGCCACTCTAAAAGGTCTTAGATCTTTGAGTTTAGTTTGTGAAAAAATGGGAGCAAAAACAAAGGTGTTGGATTATATTTTTGTTCAGTGTATGTCCAAAGAATCAGATCCAAAGAGTCACATTTTTGTTTTACCTGTTAATGTTATGTTGGAAGTTTCTTTCATTTTTGCTCTCTCATCAGAAACCTCCTGACGATACATAAGTATAAGAGCCAATAATGCATATTTATGAAAGATAAAAAGCTTGACAGCTACCTGGGCAAAAGGGATGATGGTACCCAAAGTCAACGGCACTAAATGTTTTTTCAAGGTTTACAGCAAAAACGTATTAAATTTTGGATTAAAACATTCGGAATACATTTAGGGTGTCAAACATTTCATGTATAAAAGATGCTTGTACCAGTTATCAGTTTTTCTATTCTGAGACCAAAACTTTAAAGCTCAATATTTCAAAACGGCTTAAAACGCACATGAAACTTTATATTTCCAAGAAGACATTGTGTAAAATGTTTTTATGATACATGACTTTTTTTTCATACGTAAACACTTCTTCTGTTTTGTGAGTTTTTTAACAATTATTTTTTGTTTGTTTTCTTATATTCTGTTTTTAATTTAAAATTGTTAGTGTATCCATGTGTCATAAAATACTTTTGTGTTTGTTAAACTTTTTAATGTTTCATAAAATATATCATTCAATTTTCTGAAATGTTCCTAAAATGTTTTATCATCATGGTCAATGTTTCTACTGTTCAATGATTTTTCTTTTACCTTCAATGAAACACTTCTGTGTTTTTTTGTAATGTGTTTCCATGTGGTGTTCCTTTTTTGTATTTCTGCTTTTGTGTTTTATGAAATGTTGTTGCATGTTTGTGAGCGCTTGCAGTGTTTTATGGAAAGTTTCTGCATTTCAGGAAAAATTCCCTAAAAATTTTCTGTGATCAGTTCAATGTTTCCTCATTTTCTCAAAATGTTTCTGCAGTTGACTTTCAGGGCCACCATAAAGAGCTTTTTGTATTTTGAGGTTATTAATTTGGCACATGTGATCACACATTGCCAACAGCTTAAGTCCAAACATAATTTATTCTCAGGGATTGTTAACAATGAAACAAGTAAATCGATCCCTCCAATAAACATCAGTATGTAGAGTGATGTGTCTCCACATATTTTGGATGACCAGTGAAATGAAATCCTGGTGTGTTTCCACTGAGGAGAGTTAAAAAGCTCTGAAGGTTTCATTTTCTACAGGCAGCAGAAAAAAAATATCACATCTCAACTTGCCTCTCACAATTCAGCGGTTAATTTCCGCTCCAGTGGCGTCTGTGAGTCCCTGCTTCGCCTGCGGCTCAGATCCACAGCTCTTAGACTTTTTCACTTAAGACGACCTCCATCTCTACAACTGTCATCACTTAGGAAATGTGTGCTCACATTTTGTCTCTGAGGGTTTGCTGAGCCACATATCCTGTGCATCCATTTGTATTCAGAGTGAGATGTTATTTTACTCACTGGGGATGATTCATGACTCTTTAATATTTCAATGATTGCAGATTTATTCAGTGTCAGTATCAGAGTTTAACATGGGCCCCAACAGAAACTGCTCTTGGGGAAAACAGAACCGTCTCACCATCAGAGTCAGTGTTACTGATCTGTGATATAAGCAGAAAAACAGAAGTGCTCCTGTCCCTTTGAGAGAGTGTCATATTATCATTTTTTATTATTAGACGTAACTCAGAACAAGTTTACGGGGTTTCCCCTCTTTGTTAGTATGTCAGTGGTGGTGCTTTGCAGATGGATGTTTGTAATAATGTATGACAGGCAGAGGGCCTGCGAGAGTCCTATGCTAAGACAATAAAGAGGGTGGTCATACGGGGTAGCCTGAGCTCAGCAGCTGACCCAGAGCCCTGCAGGGTCCAGTGGAGGCAGGCTGCCACATTCAGCTGAGTCCTGGATCCCTACACCGGACACGCACATATGCTCTGGTTTCAGAGCTGTCAGATTCAACCCTCAGTAAACACAGGGTGTGCAAATGTGTTAAAGGGAGTTTTCTCTAATTCTGGAGCTTATTCTGTCAAACTAACACATGCTTCGTTCTGAATGTGGGGCCACCTGGGGGAACATGATCACAGTAATGGTGTCCAATAGTCTTTTTCTGTGTGGGCTAAGAAATACTCTGCAAATATCAAAACAGTGCAAACAAAGCCAATAAACAATGGCATCAAATAAACACCCCAAATCCAGACTTTAAAATTTAATTGCTCTAGACCTGTAAAAGTGCAGTGAAAAAAATTTATAATGGATGCAAGAAGAAAAGACACTGAACTGACAAAGTATGATATCAGGGAGTGATGTCAGGTGTTTTAGCTTTTTGCAGCATGTTTGTTTTCTTCTGCAGTGTCTTCCACTGTTGCTCTCTTCATTTTGTTGCATCATTTGCCGCATGTTTCTCTGATTAAAGATTGCTCATGCTGCTGCAGATCATTTGCCCTTGTCAGCTGCCAAATTAAAGAGATAGTTCAATTTTGTTTAAGTGGGATGTGTGAGCTACTTGCCAAAGGACCAACAAGATGAGGTTACATACTGCTGCAGACAGGGTCAGTGCTACCATGCATTTTCTTTTAGAAAAAGACTGACTCAAGCATTTATGTCAGTGTAAGTGTTCAGAACATTAAGAAAATATCCAGCACTTTAGTTTGTCGCCAGAAAGTCTGCTTATTTCTGCACCATCCTCATAAGCCTGTTCCGCCATCTGCAGTGAACTGACCAGCTGTTTGGATCCATGCATGAGGGTGTGCATCTCATTTTAAGATCATTCATTCACTAACAACTAATTTGATGTATTTTAATGAGATAAAGATGCCTTGCAGACCAGGGGTTGCATCATTAAACCAGTTGAAACTAGAAAATTAAAGGAAAAAAATGAAAATAATAATAATGACCTATTTTGTTCATATTAAAATAAGGACTGAAATAATCTTCAATAAACAGAAAGACACAGGGTCCAGTAAACACATCTTCAGAAATGTCAATCAAATTAAGATCCTCAGAGAAAATACACTGGAAACAAAGAGGAAAATCCAGACCAGTAACACAGGAGATTACAAAGTCAGACTCAAGAAAAACACAATCTGAACCTTTCTTTTTTTCTTCGACCTTGTTGTCCCATGGCGGTTAGCAAACCAGCTAAAAGTGCATCAGCCACCAACAGGACTGGAGTCTTGGGACAGGGGATTTGGCGGCACAAAGAAAAAATCTCTGACCTAACTAGACCAGACCATGCAAGTGTTGGTATTATCCTCCCTTTGTTTCCATCCTATTTACGTCCTGTCACTAACATATTTTTGAATATGTCACTGATGCCTCCCTTTGTTCTTGTTCAGACTAAACTGATGAACAGTTAAGTTTTACATAATGGAACTTAGAAATATATTTGTTTTATCTTGAGTGCTCGTTTAGCCAGAATGTCAACCTGCGATCATTACCCTCAACCCAAAAATGAGCAGGAAACCAAACAAAGTGAGTTTTTTTTCGAGCCATCTATGAATATAAAAACTGAATTTGGATCATTTTTATGAAGATATTGTTGTAGTATGCTCCAAAGTCAATGAGTCAAATAAAGAGAGAAAGGATCATAACCAAGCACAGGTCTGACACGAGACACGGGTGAATGTTCAAGAGCAAGAAGTGAAACTAAACTAGATATATGGAGCAAGAACAACAAAGTAAGACAAGAAGCACATAAGACTTAAGAAACATGTGAAAATACGTGTAAGACATAAAGGGTAATTGATGACATGTTAAGGGATAAGAACTAAACAGTCATAACTTTGAGAAGACTAATTTAAAAACAGCTCATGTCATGCAAAGACAGGAAGTGAAATAAGCCAGAAAAACACAGAGTATGAGCGACCAAATAAACAAGAAATTAAAACCAGATTACAACTCTATAGCTGTTTTCAGACAGGCACTCTGAAAAATCTCTGAAAAATTTAGGGACATGGACCTGGAAATTTACCAGACTGGAAAATAGAAGTTATTGAATGTATTTATAGTATAACTGTATATGTGAAAACAGCATACTGGAGAGGAGGAGTATAAGACCATTCACCATCTTTAACATTATTTTTTTTCCTGTTACGTGCTTCTCTTCCAGGATCCAAACAGTGTTATATGAAATAGTGTTTCCCTTTAAAATGCACCTCTAAGTAAGTCTGCACACTTGTTAAACTAGTCACCTGTGGATGAGTTATTGGATACAGGGCGTCAGACTCTCTGTAAATTTCCTTGACAGATTAGGTCTTAGAGTAGTAAAGCTCATTACTGCATTTTAAAGTTTAGATTTTGAGTACAAAAACCCACTGCCTAACAATAAACGTCTCCATGTTTATAACTTGAAAACAATAATAAAAGCACAAACCCACTCAGCAGGTCAAGGAGCCCTCAGTTTACTTCACTAAAAACATTTCATGCACGTTTATAGGTTTGGGTGTTCCTTATCGTTGCTCTTTATCACTTTTTTGATTCACAATGTAATTTTCTGAATTTGGGTCTTCGACAGTTATTTCCATTTCGATCCTTCGCTGAAAATTTTCAGGAACCTCTGCTCCGAGCTGAAGCATCTACAGCAAGAGTTCACGGTTTCTCTATGCTGTCCCTCGGGTCTGTTTTATCTGTGCACACACCTGGATTTTCATTTCTTCCTCTCCCCCACAGTTTCTCCTTTAGGACATGTAATATACTTAAAACCCTGCCGTGCTCTTCCGGGGGATACACTTTCCTTCCCATATTTTGCAGCGGGGAGCAAAGGCTGCCTCTCTGCAGCTGCTGTCCTTGCCGTCCTGTTCCAGTGCTTGGCAGAGATGTCAATATTCAATCCATAACGTCACCTGATGGGATGAGACAATCCCATAAAGGAGGCAAGGAGCTGCTTCAGCACTTTTGGGCAGGGTCCACACACACACACTTACACGCACACACACAACTCTCAGCTACTTTGCTCCGCTGAGGTCCCCAACAAAAATCAATGTGCTGTAATTTTTCTGCAGCCATGAAGGAGGAGAAAGAAGAGGAGGAGAGAGAAAGAGTGGGAGGAAGAAAGAAAGAGGTGAGGAGGGAAAAGAGGAGACGTAAGGCTGAGGTAAGAGAGAGGACAGGTGAAAAAAAGACAGGAGGAGGATAAGAGGAAAGAGATGTGGATTAGGCGAGGAAGTGAGGGATCTGGTGACTAATTCTGGATAAGCAGGGCAGACTTGATCAGTATGTACTTCAAATGTTTATTTGATGTTTTTATAGTGAGCTATAGAGATAGATCACTCAGTATTTTCAGGGAAAGCTTCGGTTAGAGCTTCATTAAGATAATTTCTCTGAACTACTCTCCTCGTCTGCCACTGCTCTGCTAGGTGGCAGTAAGCAACCTTTCAGTGAGTAACTATTAAACCCTCTATAAACTTCATTTATAAGCTGACTTGTTTCTACACATTTGTGCTTTTTGACTTCCTGGTCAAAGCTCAGTGTGGGAACTGTGCATGCACTGGGCCAGTTTGAGTCCAACTGAGACGGACACATGCAGGAGGAACTGCATCATGTGGACATGTAAGCCAACTACTATAAGGCTACATTCACACTGCAGAGTTTGTTCGCAAAAAGCTGGTTTAAAAAGTGTCTCACGAACAGAGGAAAAGAGCTGAGCTTAAGTGCATTTGAGTGTTCTCTAAAGAGTTGAGTTTTGAGCTTTTTCTCAAAAAGCAGAAAGAAACTCTGACTACGTTACATGTGCCCGGCTATTTTCATAAATGGACATTTCACGCTCACTGTTTACAAAAAAAAACTGCATGCACACCACTACATTTTCAGAAAAAAATTGTTTACACTAACCCATGGATACATGCCGTCAAGAGCATGCCAAACCTGTAGATGGCAGTGTAACAAGAAGCTTAAGTCCACATTAGCCAATCAGAATCCCGCATAGCAGCAACAACAACAATGTCACTTCCTTCGTTGGGAAAAGATGCAAATGCAAACAAATATAAAAAGATTGCACCAGCATAAATGCGACTGCTATTCTGCATGATTCCATGATCATCATAGATTGTTAACGTAGAGTGTAGATTGTAAACAACATTGCATTTGACCCAGTTTCCAGCACGCAATTTTCCGTCGGCCACCCAAATCTCAGTTTTCCTCTGTTTTTGTCCGTTTACATGCAAACATGAAACAGAGTTTTCCAAAATCTCCACTCTGGCTGGAGTTTTTAAAAAGCATTTGTTTCAGGGCGAATTCTCTGTTTGCATCTAAACAAAGGGTGCAAATGATGCTTAATGTCCCCATTTTTAAAAATAACCAGGTACGTATAAACGAGGCCTTGGTAGATCTGTTAGCATTTGGTGAGTTGTTCCACCACTATGGGACAACATCGAAGAAGAGTCTGGCTAGTGACTTAGGGTCTTGTTTTGAGGTTTGACTATGTACACAAGGAGCCCTGCCAGTAAGGAGTTGTAGTAAATGTATGATATGATGAGAGGGTCCTCTATCAGGTAGGGTCTGATCCTTAATATTATCGAGGACGAAACAGTTCGACCAAGCAATTAATGCAACATGAACCGTAAAGATCCAGAGGTACAAGCAGAGACAGAATAATGAGTCATATTATCCATTAAAGGTGTAACAGACTCTAAGGCTTTTTTTTAACCTGCAGATATGACTATCACTGTGCTACAATGAGGCCAGCTGGTGTTAATATTTCTCTGTGTGCTCTCCATCACTGTGTACAATCAGACGTGTCTTTATTTCAGACAGACACAAATAACACGCTACAGATTCAAACGTGTGTCCTTCAGACTGTCCCCTGCCTTTAAAGCTCTGTCATGGACACTGACTGACCTTGTCTGAGCTGGGAGGCCTTCGCTGTGTGTCGCTCTTTCTCTCTCTCACCCAAGTTTGGAAAGAGCTGCGACAGCTCCGAATGAGGTGAGCCGGGGGCAGCATGTTCACAACGCTGCTCAATGATTCATGGCACATCCTGGGACTGTGGTAGTCACTGGAGAGGAAACAGAACCACTGCACTCGCTGGATGTTCATCTAAACTTAATCATTTAAGAAACTCACCATCTTGTAATTCATATTGCATATCAGACTGGGCCTGTTAGCAGGTTTCTGCAGAAGTGCGTGGATAAATTTAGACTGAGGAAGTGAAAGACAATCTTTGAATCAGGTTACTTAAGATATCACATCTCTTTATCAAACTAGAGCTCTGTAGCTTTAAACCAACCCAGCTCATCACAAATAAAATTCAGTATGATGTATTTCACATTATCACATTATTAGTGTAGTTAAGAACCAAAAAAAAAATGTAACTAACTCGTAGATACAGTGGTTGAGTTGAAGGCCTATGGTGGGGCTTCAGGCAGCAAATAACTTATTCTTACGGAGAAGTTAAATATTTCTCTTGAAGCCTTCTGATCAGAAGGTAATGGCAACCCTATCAGAACATCATCCATGCATACAGCAGTAAACGTGTGAGGTGTACACTGCATATGCAAGCTTGTTTGATGATCACCCCATACACAATGAACCAACAAAGGCAACACAGGAACTGTATAGACAGGGTAACGAGTAACGACACGCAGGTGAGACACTAGGACACAGGTGCTGACAATCATGAAGGAGGGAAAACACAGGAAGTAAAAGTAGACTACACACGCAGGGATTGACTACTACAAAATAAAATAGGAAGTCAAACTAAACCAGACACACAAAGGAAAGAACCACAAAATAAAACAGAAAACACTGAAAACTAATCTTAAGGATAAAACACTGAAACCACGAGGGAAACAGGATCAAAGACAAACTGAAAACTCACAAACAGGATCACCGGGGACAGAAACGCAAGGGAAAATACAACAGAATTACAAAACCTGGAAAAAAAACTAAATTGAACTAAAGAACCAATCATGACAGAATATAGCAATGTATTTAGATGATAAACAAATTGATGCTTTTTGCTGTTGAGGTAAAAATACACATTAAAGTTAGCATACATGATGCCGTCACATGATTCTTGTGTTTTCCAATAACTATGGCTGTTTGATGATCTGTGCTTATCTTATACTTCTGCCGTATTTGACAATGAAAGAAAAATTGATTCAAGTAACACTTTTTCACCTCGATAGGATAATTTGATATAGTTTCCATTCAGGAAAGTTCAGCTGCAGCCATAGAAGATTTTGTGTTTGTGCCATGCGTGCCCCAAGCTAATAGGACCGAAGGCATTCTTTTGCACCAGGCTGTACACGTGTTTGTTTTTTGGCTCCAAAAATGGGCCTTCTTGGCTCAGTGTACATGGTTTCTGGTGCTTTTGCAGCCTGCCTCAAGCAGATACCCAAGGAAGTGCAGTTTTTAGCTCTTGCACACTGGCTTCATTTCTGCAGACCGGAGGCACCTAACTGCTTCTTACTACCGTTCCTCCTAACTTGTGTAGATATTGGAATTATACCCAAAGCCAAATGATGTTTTTGACCTCTGAATGCTCAGTGATTTTGTAATACACTAATTCTTCGTATTCAGCCATTCATATGGGTAAATAGCCAGCTGTTCAATGACCAAATACACGCATGTGTATGAACACAGTTCTGGATAAACTGCACATATCACAAGAGAAGGTGGACTTGACTCTGGTGGCTGACATGGGTCCTATTTATAACCTCTGTTTAAATGTTTTATGACATCATTCTCTACGGAGAGTAGTGGGGAGCTCTGGGACCTCGAGAGAGGTTGAGGTTTAGCAATCGCCTTGGTTGTGCTTGGCCGGACCCAATCTTTAATTCCCATTCCTAGTTCTGATGCATAAATCATTCTGTTTCCTGCTCGATAGCTCCATCTTAGGTTTGTTGTAGCCAAGTTTGTGTGAGCATATGCTTGAAAAGTGCAATCAAGACACTTGATCTGCAGCTCCCAGTTCTATGTCACTGGAAAAAGTCAAACTGATGGGCTTTATGATAGCCACCCCTACTATCAGTGTGAGAATGTGGTGTGAATGGGTGAATGTGACATGTGATGTCAAAGTGCTGTGAGTGGTCAGAAAACCAGATAAAATGCTTTGTTAACACAGTCCATTTACTATTTACTAAAAACGCCCCATTTAAACCATCTGAGGCACTAAGCCAATGAGACTTTTCCAGCTTTCAGGCTAAATACCGACATTTCAAGTTATGATCTTAAGTCCTGTCATTCTTACGAATTTACAGATTAATGGCATTTTTTTGTCATCCTCCCATATCCAAGACCCATATCTCTATAGGTTTTGTTAAATTCATTTAAAAAAAATCACTTTAATGGACTGGCTAAAACAACATGAAAACCTGATGTTAATGTGCATTAACTAATCCATTTATTCATGGCTTTCAAATATTTCTCCACAATATTTTCCTTGTCTGCATAGGTTATCATTTATCAATGTGGCATCAAAATCTACAGTGACACAAGACTACTCACAGCTGCCCCAAAAGGACCTGACCATATATACTCTTGTATAGCTGTAACAGACAAATAACAATTAGAAAAAAAATCTGCTTTGTCAAGGTCAATGCTTGAGATTTAGTCCTGCAATGACTCCACCACAAAGGTTAATGATGCTTTCTTTCACTGCTGTTTAAAAAAGCTATTCAGGTACATTCGTCCTCTAACCTGTTTCATTTATCCCTCATATCTGACCTGAATCTACTTCCTGTCCCGCGTGCTGGGTAAAAATACAAAGTAGATCGTTGCTTTAAATTGTTGATCATTTGACGAAATTTGAACTGATGCAATTTGTTGTTGATTACTGTATTACTGTGTTGTATTGTTATGATAATATTATGTGACGCACTTTGCAAACTTGCTCTGTTTAAGCAGCTACACTAGATCAATCTTACCTATTTACTTTTTTACTAGATCTGAACACAGAAACACACCAGAGCTGATACCCCCAAATTCAATATCTGATTGCAGTGTTGATGGTGGTACAGAGGACAGGGAGTGGCCAGCTTTTGTTGTCTTTGTCTCCTGGCATCATTAAAGTGCTTCTATTCTGGGGATGTCAAAGACAGGGACTTGTTTATCACTATCCTGATCCTCTCCTGCTTCCCTTCAGGGAGACTCCTGTTTGAGCTGTAAGCTCTCTGCATGGGCAAAAAAAACTGCAGCTTCTCCTTCATCTGCTGTCCTCCTCATTCACACACACAGACACATAGAGCTCAGAGTGTAAGCAAATGCACCTGATAGCATTAAGTTCATGTGACACTGACAATCACTCTCACTGATAATTGTAGGGAATCTCCTGTGTCCATTAAGCATGTCTGCAGGGTAAAGTAAGTGAACAAAGATGTGCAGGTTACCTTTGTTTGATGATGAGCACACTGAATAGTAATTACCTTCAGATCCTGATAATCTGATCAGAGTGTTGTGTGATTTTAATCTTTCATAAAGTTGTGGTGTTGTTTTTAAATGCAAAGCATGATTAGCATCTCTGTTGATTGTGAGATATGCTTGTTTTCTGACTGATTGTAATGCCTCATACAGTGATCTGTGTTTGCTCTGAGTGGTCACGGCACAGAAAATGGTAAGAGGAGACACCAACAGGAGCCTAATTCTTGAGATGTATGTTGAGAAAAAGTAAAGTCTTTAAGAGGGAGCAGGATTTATGTTACGTCACACATGAATAATCAAGAGATTTGCACCTCTTTGCACCCAGGGTCTCACTCTGTGGCCAGATTATACAACATTTAGCAAGCAAAAGAGGAACTGATTAACCCTGAATGCACTTCCACATTACTCTTGGGGGCAAAGTGCTTTAGACCAGTTACGCAGAACTTTCTCAGTTTAAAGTGCAAAACCCCTTGCAAAAGGTGGAAGACACAGAGTTTTCAAATTGATAGCACTATGCTAATGCAGAAACATCTGCAGCATCCAGTGACCCTGGGAGTGGAGGAGCTCCATTTCAGTTGTCAGTCATAGCAGGGAGATCTTAGCTGCTCTGCTTCTCTGTCCTCGGTCTTACCTGCCAAAGCATTGGGAAATTTTTCTTGGAAGTAAGATGGCAAAAGTCTGTATCACACATGAACTCCTGACATTTTCCGTTTAAAGAAATTCATGCCCTGACATTTTCAGGTTTGCACATGAACCTCAAAAGAGGTGATTTTCTCAGCAGGGGCTGCATGGAGGAGATTTTCCTCATAAATAAGCCTGTGTCTTCACAAGATGTAGAAGCTAAGCTGCACTTCTGTCCTCCTCTCCTGCAAGAGGAGGAAGTGAGCCGTCAGTGAGCGTCAAACTTGAAACCTTTGATCAGAGAAGTAAGACTGATGTCCCTAATGTGTTTTTTCATGTTTCTTACTCAGGTTGTTGTCATGTGTGACAGTTCTTCACAGAGAAGATCTGACAGTGAGACAGCAAAATTACAAAATGAGAAATCCTGGAATCATCACTTTGTCCATCTAAAAATGTCAAATCTTTAACTGGAAGACTTTCAGGCAGGGGCCTTGGAAATCGACTCAGTGGTTGCAGTGTTACTTAACCTCAGTTCAGCTTTTGGTGCTTTAGATCATTCTTAATCATTAGAAAAGTTGAGATATGGCTCTACACTAGAGATCTACACTGAGGAAGGTGAAGTCGAGTTTCAAGAACATGGATCCCCCACTTCACAACACCTTGATGGACCAAAGGGCCAATGGTGGTGGACGGCTCCTCTCTCTTCGCTGCTGGACAGAAAGATTCAAAAGATCTTTTGTACCAACAGCCATTAGACTTTATAACTCTTGTGTAAATAGTAGGTAACTGTTAGAGACATATTTTGTGAGACAACAGACAATTGAATTTCCCTTCGGAGATTAATAAAGTTATTCTTATTATTCTTATTCTTATTATAATTACTCTTATTGCAGTAAAATGGATGGAAAACAGGAGGCTGACCGTTTTTCTTTACCAAAAATCAATCAATAATGTGGCATGTCACATTAGGAGTACCTCAGGGCAGCTTTCCAGAACCCCTTGTTTTCTGTTCTTACAAATAATTTCCCCTTTATCCAAAGATGGCCCACTTTCCTGTGTACAGAGATGAATTAAACAGCACAAGAGGAGTTAAAGTGAGGGGTAATGAGCAATAGATTGATAATTAAGTTATAAAGGAGTCCTTTGGCTCAAATGAGTATCAAATGAATGTCAAATGAAAGCTGAACTGACACAGTGTTCCAGCTGACTAAGTACACAAGACAAAACTTCTGGATGTAACCCTGGCTCATTACCTCATCCAGGAAAATTAACAACATTAAGCATTTTCAGAAAAGAGGAGCGCCATAACAGCTCTGCAGAAAGCCTTTCTACTTTTTTATTGCTTTTGCACCTCAGGAACTATAATCTATTTAGAGGAGCCTTTTTGGCTCCTGCTTCAGAATAGGTACTCTCTCAGTAAAAGAGGGGCTTTGAGTGATGTACATGTATAGTGATTCCTCCATGAATATGCTCCCACTGAGCAGTTTTTGGTCTAAAAGAGGTCTAATAGTCGTCTAAATGTAGCCTAGACAAATGAAGCATAGCGGTAATTCAGTCAGGCCACGGAGTCATTCTGCTCTGCCCAGCTCTCACTCATCAGCTGATATGGGCGGGCTATCCCGAGCAGGCTCACTCCAGCCGTTTGCCACATCTCACAACCAGATCAGCTGATCGTAATGGGCGCTCTATTTAAATCTGCTTCAGCCTTCCTGCCTCTGCTGCTTCCCCTGCATGCTGCAGACATCCCACCTCCTCCCCAGCTCCTCCTATTTTGTGTTCTGACCATAGACTGTATAATGAATGGACAGAGTCTGCCTCCTCGCTAGGTGAAGCCACCCCGAGAACAGCACCCTCTGTTGATGGGCTGCAGTATAGGTCATAAATCCCACCTCCGCCAGCAAAGCTTATGGAGCTGTGGACAAACTTTAGAAATGTATTACACAGAATATAAATTTTTCTCCCCCCTGCTTGTGATGTTGACATGTAGTTATAGTAAGACTGGTTTGTGTTCAAGTCCTCTTTTTTCTGTGAAGCTCCGTTTTTAAAAGTTATTAGGGGGTTCATGTTTTCTATGACTGACACCTGATACAGTGTATTGGTGTTCAGGGATTGCGTAGTTCACCCGGGGAATACGCTGTTTGAGCCGAGCGTCATCACAGCGACTCACGGTGACTGCGCGGCCGAATGCGCGCATCGCTACTGCGCAGCGCTGGTTTTAGGAACTGAAGAAAAATCCCAGAATTATCGAGAGCTATTTGGCTTCAAATCCGTATACAGGCAGGAGGCGGAACCAAGTTGTCCATATTATATACAGTCTATGGTTCTGACTTACCAATGACAGTATAGCCATTTATGCTTGCTCTGCTGGGTTTTTTGCGCTGCCTCCTTCCCTCAGGCTGTCCAAGTCGGCACTTGGAAAGGCTCGGAGGAGTACTCGCCCTGCTTCAGGCCGCCCACGTATGCGCGTGGCAGGGGAGGGAGGTCCTAGAACAGAGCCACACCGCCAAATCTTAATCTGACATGTTATTGTTGTTTAATGGAAATGTAATAAACTTCCTTGACAAAGTGGTCCTGACTGAACTGGTCTAAAATCAGGATACCACAGGTCTAAAAATGAAAGTTTCTTAGACATTCTTAGACAGTTGAAATTAGGTCTAAAAAAATAGACGTCTGAAAGCCGTCTATTGCTCAGTGAGCTTGCACTTGGTCAGTTACAAAAGCCAATTTAATACCACCAACTACCATATATAAACGTCAGCCAAATAACTGTACATCAAAAGTCAGTAAATGCTCTCAGACTCACCAAAGAGTGAGGAAAAAAACTAACAAATGGACCAATCATGATATCCAGACTTTACTTGATGTTGATGTGATGGCTGCAACCCAAGTTTGACTTGGCAAGGCAGAAAATTATACCACATAGTGAGGCAGTGCCATAAGATGATGATGCACCTATTATCAGCAAATGGGAAGGGGTGTGTCAGCTGTGAGAGGAGTCTGTAGATTTCTGCCTCCAGATGTCATCAGATGAGTTTTGAATGCTTTGGTTCTCTCACAGCTTGATGTGCAACAGAAAAAAAAAGATGAGAAAGGGAATTACAGCAGGAATATCTATTTGCATGCAGGTGTTAATGGGGAGTATAATAATTAAAGAAAGAAAGGAGAGAATGGCCTGCGTCCTGACTCCATCATCCCTCCTCGTCCCCTCCACCCACGTGTCCCCCAGAGGACCCCTATCTGCTCTATCCTCCCTCCTCCAGATGGGTTTTAGAAATTGATAGATCCTACAACCCGGCAGAGTGGGGAAAATTTCCGGATCAGTGGAGATAAGAGGACATGAGGATGTTCCAACCAACATAAAGAGAAGCACCTTCAGTTACAGGCTACGGGGACGGTAGTGATGGATGGTGAGGGTAAGAGTGTCTGTTCTGACACAGGGAGGTGAAAAGTTTAGTTTCATGCTGTGTAATTTCTGCCGCCTGATTAAAGACAGAATACACACATTTCAGTCAGTGCATTTACAGGCACAGCTTAATCGGACTAAGCTCATAATTCTTTTTTTTTTTTTTTTTTGCTGAATCGCACTTATCTCCTTGTTCGCGTATACATGCAGCTGAGAAAATCAAATTATCAACGTGAACATGTCCTCCTTCCAAAAACTAGGTGGCGATATGGGTCTTGTCAGCTGCACTGTTTCCGGTTGACCCCATACAACTGTCAACAACAACAGCAGGTCCGTGCCAGATGTCAGAAGTGGCTACAACTGCTGCTGGGCATTTTTGAGCAAGAAGATGGAGCATCGTACAGCGTTGTTCTTGTTGTACATGATGTACGTACTACTTTTTCTGCAGATGAGATGCACGCTACTCCTCTTCTCTGGTGTTTTTGTTCCAGAGTTACGGGGGCGTGGCCCACGCACATATCCATTGTCCAATCATACTCCGACTACACTGGTTACATGGTAGAAAAAACTGAATTCCAATCGCAATATCTGGCTGTCTTAGTTGGAGTTCTACGACTCCAATCGGACTCAGATTGTAGTTGGATTAAGGTGTTTACATGCACTTCAATTGTCCGGTCTTAATCAGAGTCAGGCAATAATTCGGTTTTCTCGCATGTCATGTAAACATAATGACTGAGTGACTGTGTGATTTTAATGTATTCCCTGTGTGGTTTGATCTGTAGGTTTTAGGTGATCACTGCAAGAGGACGTCAGTCAAACTCAACACAGCCTGACTTCTTATGTAGTTAAAAACTACAAAATAACACAGTCAGAGCTCTGCTATACTGCTGAATGGATGAGGTTAATGGTCACTGACAGGCGCGCACACACACACACACAGAGTAGTGACTGGCCTACCATACAAAAAGCTGCATGGTCAGCGTGGTCCTTCAATACTCATGCAGGTCTGACAGGTGAGTGACAGGTGAGTAAGGGCTCTGCAGCCTAAGACAGATGACTCACTGGCAGCTGATGGACAGCAGAGACAGAGGGAAGCCGGCGTGTTGGTGTGTCTGACAGCTGGACTGCTGCAGCGCTTTGTCCTTCGTGTCCTTTCAGGTGAGGAGGAGTCAGTCAGGGGAGGCTGATAGACCTGAGAGATCACACCACACACCTGTCACACTGCAGACAGCTTTTCAATCAAACTCATCCCATTTATTTGTCATATTCATTATAAATACAGAGTATGGTCAATACAGTTAATATGTGAGGCCCTGATGCTGTCTCGCCCCTCCAAGCTAATGCCATGAATAAATAAGTAGACGGGAGGCAGCACAGGAATAAAAAACGGTCGGGTCTTACAAATCCTGATTCCAGTAAAGAATGGACGTTGTGTAAAATGTGAATAAAAGCAGAAACGCAATGATCTGCAATTCCCCTTTCACCTATATTCAATTGGATACTCAACAAAGATAGGAGGTACACAACATCCCAACCTTACTGGAATTGGGGATTAAAAAATACATGAGGACTAGGTACTACCACCTGAGGTAAAAACTGTCATTGAGCTGGTACCTGCTTTCTCTTTGAGAGCTTGTGATGTAACTAGCAGTGAGTTATGAAGGTCTGATTTTTGATGAGGCGTGATTTTTTATGTGCTGTGTTGTTACCAGCCAAACTCAAGAGTGAGAACAGAGATGCTGAATGGGAAATCCTTCCCTGTTGTCCCACAACTCCATCAGCTGGTAAATGGTAATTTTATAACCAGCTGCTCCTGTAATGGGCATGCAGAAATAATCACAACCACAGCTCTTGAAACTACTAGGGGAGAGCAGGGTGATTAAAATTTTACTCAAGGCATATTTTAAGTAACAGCAATACAGTTATGGCTTTGAGTACAATTGCCACACACATTCAAAGACGTGGCTCATCCCTGGGAAAAGTCACTTTAATTGTAAAATTAATTCAAATAGGTTCATGACTCTAAGAATAGTTATCTCTAAGATCAGCTTCCCTTTCATGAGGAATGAAGTTTAGCTCCTAGAAGGTAAAAATTGGGGAGTAGATTGTGTAACTGGATAAATTGCAGTAAAACTGAACATTTTAACTTCAGACTTTGACATCAAAGCTGGACAAACTGTGTACATCTTTAAGATTTAATTGAAAGTTTACAATTCAATGCTAATTTTCTTTACCAAGCTTCAACAACAAGTGTCATCTTTAAAAATTGCACAAAAAGAAAAGAAAATATGACCATGTTTACTTACTTGAGACATATTTTGCTGTACACAGATGTACACAGCTCTTCCTTTGCTGAGCCACTGGCTCATTTCGCCCCTGGCCTTTTGGATCAAACAACCTCTTCCCATCCATTTTGACTCATTTTTGTCATCTAGTGGTTTCAATCCAGCATCATCATAACACAATAATCTTAATTAGCAATATACCTAAGCACCAGCATATACGATTACACAAATAACTGCAAAAGTCTAAACTACAGAAGCTCTTTGAAATGAAACCAAGCAGGATCCCATGTGTAAATGTATGTAGGGCATACGGACACATCACATGTGGCTCAACAAGGCAGATCAAGTCCATCAAACAAGGAACAAAGGGAGAGTGTGAAATCTGGTTAACTCCACAAGAGAGCACAGACTACAGAGAGAGAGATACTGCGAACCTTTCCACACTGCGACTTAGTAACTGCAGATCAGGCTGAACCGCTGAATGAAACGGTGTTGCTGGTCTTTTAGGTAATGAGGACAGTTGGAATCTTTGTGATCAGCATATTTGCTGAGTTAAACAACTCAGCAAATATGCAGGACTTGGCGGTCCGTCAATAAAACAAAACAACACCGCAGTTTCAGCAATACAAAGCATATTTGAAATGACTGAAGTGTCTACAAAGTCCCATGTCTGACCGGTTCTCAGATGAAACAAAGGTGGATCAGTTCAGAACGATTATCTGGAGCAGAAAAAGACAGACGCCAGCAGGAGTCAGCTCATGAACAGGAGCAGGACTCCACTGTACCTCCACAGCAGAGGAGATTTCCCTCAGTGCCCTACTTTGCAGAGGCTGTAGCAGCTCCGTGTCAGGAGGGTTCAAGGCCCTAAAAACTCGGAAAGGAAGAAACCACTGTCATCCAGCGCCAAACATCATGAAGTTGCCAAGAAAATGGTTGTAAACCACAACCAGGCATGCTGGGATACCGAGGCCCAAGGTTTTTTCCCCTTTCTTTGTTTGTTTTTCCCACCACAAGAAGGAAACAACGACTGGTGGATCTACATGTCAAAAAGACTTGGTCTTTTGACTGGTGCACAAGAGCTGATCCAAACGCAACTCAACACAAGGGATTATTTTCTTTATTTGCATGCAGAACCCTGTTGGTGAAGATCAAGCCAAGTCTGCGTTAGATATCTCTGAGTAGACAGTGTTGTAGTCTTGACACCCACTCTCAAGTCTTCAGTGTTCAAAGCTGAGAACCTATGAGTCAAAATCTGAGTTGAGTTCTCATTATACCATTTACTGTAGGAGGGAGTGCTGTTTGACTGTAAACTACTGACTGCATGAATCTGGACTGACTCTGTGGGACCTTTTGGATGTGTAGAGAGCACGCTTTATTTATTACCATTAGATTCTGACTGATCTGGTCTGCATGTCTGAGATTTAAACAGATTTGCAGCCCTGTATGTCATGAATGTGCCCAGCACTTCTCCTATTGAGGAGACACACTTCTCGGTTCTGCCACAGTGGGATCACTGCAGGTGTGCAAACAACCCAAAAAATGCCTACAGTCTAACCACTACATCTTGGATCTAGTGGTCTATCTCACTTACTTTTCTGGGTGTATTTAGGACAGGTGTCTGTAAATGTTTGAGCTCGTTACTTTGTTGGGCTTTTCCAACATGTTCCTCTGCCCTTGGTGCAAATCTCTGAAAGTAAAATGTTGGTTTGTAGCATATCTTTATCCTGATGAGAACTGTAGCTGGACAAGACACCATGGGAGCATGCATGCAGGCCAACACATGCAGCCCTCTTTTTAACCTAAATGAATGACTAAGATTTTATTTTGATTAATGAGTGAATGAAGTTTATTAATTTCGAATATGTTCAAAAGGGAAAATTAAGAGAAAAATACAGGATGATAATGATAAGGGAAAAAAGGGAAATACAACATATTTGAAAAGGAGTGGGAGGAAGTAAAACTTATTAAGTCCAGCCCATTTTCCATCAGCTATTCTGCTTAAGTGCTTCCATATGTATATATTTTTTTAATACAAATAAAAACAATTTATACACTATAATTCAGTGGTCTTTTCAAAAAACAAAATAAAACAAAAACAAAAACAAAAGCCAACATAATTCTTAATTTGGTGCGATACCTTCTGTTTAATCCCTGTATCTACAGAATATTTTATTTTTTATAGATTTTGTTTAACTTCCTCAAGTCTGAGCATTAAAAAAAATCTTATTCAAACCATGAAACAGTCTTTACCAGCAAATATCTCCACAGGTTTCTCATGCCGAACTCTCTCTCTCTCTCTCTCTCTCTGTCTGTGTTTGTGTTGTCCTTACACTGAAATCTTGATGTGCGTGTGCTGTGATCAGAGAAAGTGTCGAAGCAATGAGAACAGCTGCCAGTCACACATCTGAGCACAAACACAACCACAGAAGATGACCTCTGTGAGAATCTCAGTGATGAAAGAAAAAGATTCACACTGTTATATTTGAACACAGTGACAGAGACAGCGTGATTCTGTCTGTGCGTAAAAGAGAAGAGAGACAACTTTACAAATGAAAACAGACTCATGAGCTGATCGAGGAAGAAGATGAAACTCAGCATGAAGCTTGGTGTTTTTTGATGAGTTGATTAAGTTTACACAAAATAAAAAACAACCCCACATATGGACAGTCCTTCAGAGCTTATAACCTTACTGTTCATGTAGTCCACCAGTACAACACGATATGAATTTTAACAGTATATAGACTACCCTCACCCTCAACGTCAGTGAAGAGGAAAATTTGAGATTTTTTCCAAAGGCAGGGTGTTGTGTGTCAGAAAATCGATGTTCAAAATGTGAAAACTGTTCTTCATGACCAGAGACCATCATATGTAAAAAGCTTGTAGCTCACTATAATCAATCAATCCGTCTTTATTTATACAGCACTTTTCATACATAACATGTAGCACAAGTGCTTCACACGGAAAAAATAATAAAAGAAACAAAGAATACCCAAATCTACCCCAACCCAAGATTAAAAGAATACCCAAATCAACCCCAGCCCAACCCCTCAATCCCACCCCACAATCTAATTGCAACAGAAACAGTATTAAAATGCATAAACTTAAAAAGGGCTTGATTTCTTGGAAACAGGAATGAGCGCGCTGAGGAAACATCATTTTAAAACTCAAGATAAGGAAACACTGGAGGTTTATGTTAAAATCTAAAAACAAAGAAACAAAGAATGAAATTCAAGAAATAAAAAATAAAATAAAATGAAAACAACAATAAAAGATACTAATACCCCATCAGAACACAGTGGTCCCAATATGCAGGCCTGCATTGTTCCTTGAGTCTTTAAAAGTGGTCCTGGTGGTAGAGCTTTCAGCTATTAGGCCCGTCTCAAAGGGAATCAACTACCAGTCAAGGTGCAAGGTAGACACCCTCAGTACCTGTAAGACTAAGCTTAAAACCTTCCTTTTTGGTAAAGCTGGTTCAGGTCTGGGCCAGCTCTAACTATAGCTATGCTCCTATAGGTTTAGACTGCTAGGGGAACTGGCACTTCTTTGACCTGGAAAAGCTCAAATATATGTATATACCTTACTACCAGAGTGGACCTCTATCACTCCATAAATGCTTCATCATGCTTTGACATCCTTGACAGACTTATTGCGTTCAACCAGAGTGTAACTGACATGGTAACTTACATCCACAGTGTTGGGCCTGGTAAAAACTGACTGCAGTTGCAGATAGCCCTAATTTTGTTTACTATGTCTGTCTGTCTCTCCGTCTTTCAGTCTGCCTGTGGATCTGTCTACTGAAGTTAGTTTAATTTTTGACCTGCCTGTCATATTAACTTAAAATCTGAGGGTCTGAGTCTGATGACTGCCGAATGCTCACACAGTGTGTGTGTGTGTGTGTGTGTGTGTGTGTGTGTGTGTGTGTGTGTGTGTGTGTGTGTGTGTGTGTGTGTGTGTGCGTACGTTTGTGTGTATGCTACCTTATTGATCTGTGTGCGCGCTGCACAGAGAAACAGCAGTGGACAGTGGCGAAGGGACAGAGCACTGTAGGATGTAGGATGAGTCAGCAGTATAAAGATTACACAGAAACTCACAGGCTCAAACACACACAAACACACACACACACACACACACACACACACACACACACACACGGATACTTCAGGCTGAGATGTATCTCTGAGATAACCAGACAAATTGAATTACTGAAGAAGAGGAGCCTGATTTAAATAAATCATTTTCTCAGAATGTCAGCCTCTCAGATCTATTTTGTTTTAAGTGGGTACTGCATGTTTGTGAGTATATGTGTGAGAACACCCCCCCCCCCCCACACACACACACACACACACACACACATACATATACACACACGCGTAATGATGACTCATTACACTGTATAGTTCATACAGTGTGATGTGTGCAACGATGTGGTAGCTACAGTGTATCATGAATGAACACTGTTTTCACCAGCAGCCACCATGACCATCATCTTCTGCATAGATTAAAGAGAGGGAAAATCCCTCTCAACACCTCACACAACAGGATAATCTGGCAAGATAATCTTAAAACCATCCAATGATCTGGCTTTTGTCAGAAGGGGGGAAATCAGGCCCAAATCAGCACTGTTATCTTGTGGTGTCTGCAACTCTTTCAGGTGACAATGAAGATGAAAAGTTTTTTTTCTTTTAACAACTGCCCAAAGACACCCTGATGTACCACACTGTACTCATCGAGCTAACGCATAAATCAGCTCTGTGAAATAGTTTGACTGATGGGCAAGTTTATCTGCTGGTATCAGTGGTTTTGGTGTAAAATGCAAGCACAACATGACCTGAAGTCGATTTTAAAGTGGATTAAGAGATTTGTATTCTCCTTCAGGTGCATTTTGCTTGATTTAAGAAGGGTTTGTATTTGAGTTTATGTAAAAAATTGACAGCACCTGAATTTAATTAATGCCTGAGATTCATTAGGCTAGCTGTTACGTTTAGGGGGAAAAAAAATTGTTTTAAAGTTTTGATTAGATACAATGGTGACGCTCAGAAACTCAAAACGATCTACAGTTTTTAATGACCCCTCTTTTAACTGCCATGACAGATTGATGTGTAATAATTTGCACGATTGAAAAGCACATGCCTGATCTATGAAAGAGAATTAGGGAGAAAATAATCATTACAGAACGGAGGTTAAAGTCAAAATTGAGGGAAAAAAATGTAAATTTAGAGATTGAAGTCGAAATTTTGAGATTAAAAAATTGAAATTATGTCAATAAAGCCGAAATTTTGAAATTAAAAATTGAAATTTGGAGATTAAAGTAGAGATTTTGACATTACAGAATGTCATGAATAATGTTGAAATTTCAAGATTAAGGTCGACATGAATAAATTCAAAATTTCGACTTTAATCTCGAAATGTAAATTTAAAAAATCTCCCTCGTGTAATAATTTTTTTCTCTGTCCTTGTGGCCCAATCCTCTTTTGTACTAATCTGATACTTTTTTTTTAACTAAGCAAAGCAGCTTGTTTTCTTGTTTTAGCATGTGTGTAAATAACTGTGTCATCTGCGTACATCTGAATGAGGACCTCTGGGGCAGATCAGGGGCAGGTTATTTCTATACAAAGTAAACAGAACTGGTCCGAGGATTGATCCCTGTGAAACTCCAATATTACAGCCAGTCAAAGATGAGTATGTGTTGTTGATGCTTGTGCTCAAGTTCCATGTTAGTGCATCGTTTGAAAAGTCAGACCTTGACAGTTTGGACAAATGTCAGAGTTTGATGTTACAGGATCAAATGACGCTGTCCCTGAGTGGCCTGTCTTTTGCCCTGCAGGTGTTGAAGATGCTCCTCCCTGGATTACACCTCTGTCAAGTTGATGTGAAAATCAGTCTTCACCTCACTCTATACAGCCTGGAGGTGTGACAGCACCTGATCCAGGTCAGGTTGTAGTGAATTTTGAAGTCAACGCTGAGCCTCCCCTGTGATATGTTGTCTCATACTGTTTGCATTTATGGAGCCATATTGATAATGACTCATTTGAATCATCAGTCTTCATCTATAGCATATCTACAGCTTCTCACACTGTCAGCTCTATGTATTTAGCGCTCCCTTCTACTTAGTCTGTACAAAACTAGTCATGGTGCACACTGCTATCTAGTGTCCATGTTATGGTAGTACAGCACATTCCTGTGAACTCAAGTGCTTAAAGAAAGTAATTACTCATGATACTTCATCCATTTACCTATCAAATTTCTTCTCCTTATCTTTCAGATCAGTCCACAGGGGTAGCAGTCTGAGCAAGTTGACCCAAAAACTTCATCTTAGGCTACATTTTCCAGTAGGATCCTGAGGTGTTCCTAGGCCAGGATTGGATATATAGTTCTAGCAAGCTTTGGGTTGACCCCGTGACTTTAACACTGCTAAAGAGGCATCTAGGAGGAATTCTTATCAAATACCAACCGCAAGTGGTTCATTTCAATGCAAAGGAACAGTGGTTTTACTCTGTTCTGTCTCTGGATGTCAAAACTCCTGGCCCTCCCTCCCTTGAATTTCACTTTGGGGATCAATTAAGTTCTTCTTATCGTATATATCCAAGGCTGAACCCAGCTACCCTTTGAAGACTCATTTCAGCCACTTGTATCCAAATTTTTCATTCTTTAAGTCACTATCCAAAACTCTTGACTATAGGTGAAGGTTGGGACATAGATCTAAACGCAAACTGAAAGCTGTGCCTTGTAGCTCAACTCTTTCTTCACCACAATGGTCAGGCACTGACTGGTGTACTACTACATCTTACAGTTTCATGTCCTTGGGAACATCTTGAATTCTTGTTCCTACATGAATAAGCTTCATTGAGTGTGATGAATGTGACACATGAGTGTTGAACCAGTTTATTTGGTTTCAATTTAAAACAAAACAAAATGAAGTCAGAGTAAAGAGGTTTGAACATTACAAAAACTGCAAAACAATAAAGTTCTCATTCAAAAGTTCCTCTTTGAAGGAATCATTGCTAACCCTCTTATTAAACCTCTGCAGTGTAATGTGATCATAACATAAGAACAGTTCCTGGGTCAGCTCCATATGAACAGAAATAAAGTAAAGGAGACAGGAATCACTCTCAATGAAGGTGAAACAGCTCCTCAGTCTCTCATGTGAGCTGGCTGTTGTTCCTGCCTCCGTTCTCTGTGATCTTGCGTTTCTTCTCCTCCGTGGTCTCTTTGAAGATGTTGACCCTGTAGAACTGCAGCTCTTTGATACTCTCCCGGATGTCGTCCAGCGCTCTGAAGAACACAAAGACCTTTAACTGCATGCTTTGGATGACTCACCTGATATAAAACTACTCAATACACTCTGATTAGCTGAGAGAGCAGATGGAGTCTGAAACATGTTTCTAAAGTAGATGAATGGTTTCTATGCAGCACTGTTCATTTACACTGTCAACAGGAACAATAGTGAGTGCAGCATTTAAGGTGTGGTTTCCTTATGGAGGAAATTCCCCCCTGGTTTTTGGATGACAAAATGGCTGCATGACTTTTATGAAGTTTGATATTTGTTCATCCTTTAACACTGATGAATCAGGGTAGAAACTGGGGGTCCCTGTTTGGGGTCCCTTTTTGGTATATTTTTCATTTCATGAAGCACCTAATGATTTTGGACAAGTACGGACTGCAGGCAGGTCAGTTTAGCACCTGGACTCTTCTTTAACAGAGCCATGCATTTGTAGTTCCTGCAAAATCTGGTTTGGTTGTCTTGTTGAGTGAATTTATTGTTCAGCATTAAAGGTGCCTTCCTAAATGTGTAAGCTACCCATGCCATAGGCACTTGAACATCTACATAACATAGACATTATGCTGTTAACAAGCCAGAAGGTCCTTCTCTCCTCTTAAGAGCAGAGGACACAGCCAATGTGATTTCCAGAGGGAGAGTCAAACTTGATTGTCAGACTACAAAATAATTCTCCACTTCACCTTAGTCCATCTTAAACAGACCCGAGCCCAGAGAAGTCTCTGGTGTTTCTGGATGATGTTTATTAATGTTTCCTCTTTGCATGGTTTAGTTTTAACCTGCATTTATGGATGCAGTGACAAACAGTCTTTACAAAGTCATTTTTGGAAGTGATTTTGAACTAATGTGGTGATTTCCATTACAGAGCCATGTTTGAATTCAATATAGTGCTGCCTGAGAAGATCACAGCCATTCATCATTGGTTTTCAGCCTTGTCCTTTTTGTACAGAGTTTTCTCCAGTTTTTTTAAATCTTCACTGATGTTATGTACACAGATATTGAAATCTTTGTTTACTTCGCAATTTTATGCTGAAAAAAAATCTTATTTTTACTTGCGAGAGACTCAAATGTCTCAAGTTAATCCCAGCTTTTATCATTGAATTTAAAATGACAATAAATTTGTTAACATTTGGCATGTTGTTTTTCCACTGTTTTCAATCCAAATATACAGTTTAGATTGTTTGCAAACCATCAAATCCAACTTTAGGTACTGGAGCTGTATGTAATACTGGAAATATGGCAACAGACCGGAGTCAGAATAATGCAGGACACAGTTCACTAAAGATTTAAGCACCCCTGGGTTGTATGAATAATAATCAGATAGATTTCACAGACAGATCAACTTTCCTGTCACTTTTTATGACTTTTTAACTTTTCCATGTTTTCAGTTCTTGTTTATGCAAAGTGTAAACACGCATATCATTAAAAAAAAAATACCAGTATTGGAGTCAACCTAACCCTGGAGATACCCATCCCTATTTGTGATGCTGTCTAATGTATACTAATCTAAGGCTTCTGAGAGGAGTTTTGTGTTGAGGGGTTGTCAAACAGACAGAGGTTAATAATTATTTTACTTGATTTTCACAATCTGAAAACTTATGATGTAATCAAAAACTTTCTGTCTTCAAACTATAAAACTAAAGTCAATAATCAGCCCTTTTCACATATACATACACACATATATATTCCCTATAAATTTCCCTCAGCAGTTCTTCAACATGTCCCAGATGTCTAGTGAAGCAAAGTCTGAATCTTTGTTGATAGTATTTGTCTCTCTTAATGCTATATGTAATTGGACACATAACAGTATATGGGAGCAAAGGAGATGATCAAGCATCTTCATTTTGTGCACAATGATGACACAAACATCATCTCCTTCACTCACTCACAGTGAATTTTCCTGATTTCAACTTGACTTTTTTGGTTGAAACTTCACTACGGGGCTCATAGAAAACAAGGCCAGGCGAAGCCAGGTCTGTTTGTGTTCACACAAGCAGCTTACCTGGATCAAGTCTGGACATATTTTAGGAGTTTAGTACATGTGTAAAAGGGGCTGCTCTTGTTTATTCTCACTGTGTACCTGTGGGTTCCTTTCTTCTGAGGTGTCATCTTGTATTCTTCAGGAAACCATCGTCTAAATATTTGGAAGAACAGACAATGTTAGCCTCATTAGCATTATCATATACAGAGGATGCTGGAAAATAACTGAATTATTCTGATGTCATGCTGAGTGAATCTACTTTAAAAGGTCTTAATAAGATGAGCAGGATAGACACCATCAACCAGGCAGGAACAGACACTAATCTAATTACAAAGGCTTTGTTCATAGACTGTTTCCAAATCAGAGCTCTACCTACACACACCACAAACAGCAGGTGTGTGACAGGTGGCAAATGCAGGTTCACAAACACAATGTAAGGTCCTCTAAACAGCACAAACACACACAGACACACAGACAGTGAGAGTGTGGACACTAGCCTGCACAGCTCCTTGATGGTGCTGACGTCAATGATCCTGTAGTGAAGGTGGTACATAAACTGAGGCATGTACTTGTCCAGGAACCTTTTGTCTGCGTGTACAGAGTTTCCTGCAGGAGGACAATCACAGGACACCTCTGTAGGATAAGTTATTTCACAGTGATGCTGCAGGTGTAAAAAAGTCACTCACCGGCAAGAGGACACTGTCCAGGAGGAGTGTGCTGTCTGATGAAGGACAGGAACTCATACTCCGCTTGCTCCAGGCTGATCTTACTGTCCCGCACAGCCTGGGTCAGTCCTGACTGAGACACAGCCACACAGAGTCATGAACATGCTTTATACATGGACCCTCAAACACAGCTTCATGAGAGGGGTTAAGGGGAATAAACTCAGCCCTCCAGAAGAGACACTACAGCTGTGCTTACATTCACACAGAGACACACAGCATGCACCAAGTCCTGTCAATCCATCCTTGGAGGAAAATAAAAAACTGTTTTTCATCAAAGACACTTCACTTTTGAGAATCTAAATGTCCCGACAAAAAATTCAGACAAGGTTTTGTTTTTAAATATTCTTTTTATCTTCTCAAAAATCATTGAATCAGAATTGGGACTTGATAAGAACTGGGATCAATAAACAGAACCAGATTCATAACCCGAATTAATTAAAGTGAAATAGTGCCTTATTTTACTCATGACAAGAAAACTTTTCATCTGAAAACGTTTAAAGAATTGATCATCATCTGGTGTATGCTTGTGACGACAGCCTGGTAGAATCCGGCTTTTTAACACTTGGTACATGGACCATGAAGCATTTTCACACACGGTCGCTAATTTTTCACCCTGACTTCGAGGTGACTTTCTCCTCTAGCCTCCTGTGAACAGTCAACAGAAAGTCAGTGTGAGCTGATGTGTGAACACACAGCAGGTAAGAGTCTAGATCATTCATGACAGGCACATGGGCAGGGCAATAACCTTGTTTATGGGCAGAGTTTCTCTGCTGTATCCTCTTCACTGCTTACTACAGTTGATTGTATGTTTTCTACTGATATGTTTGTGTTTTGAATCTGTATACTTATTACAGTGATATTAACACACACACACACGCACACACGCACGCACGCACGCACACGCACACACACACACACACACACACACACACACACACTTTTACACCAAACATAGACTGATGCATGTGTGAACATGTTCCTGAAAAAATAAGGTTCTGAATTTCCTTAAATTTGAGATCTGTCTGATCTGAATCCCTGTCCCTTTCCTCTGCTCTCTGTTTATCTGCAACAGACAATGAAGACTTAACAACCTTCCTGCACATGTTTCAAGACGGGTAAACATGTTTGTGAATTCTTACAAGCATCATTGCTGAGAAACAGTCAGAAAATTGGTTCTCTTTTTAGTTTTCCTGCATTGTTTACTTAACTGTGGTTCTTTCTTTTCACTTCATCTCTATGTCAATGATCACTGCTGCTTGCTTTCTCACTTTCATTGATTTATGGCAGCTCCTGGATGAATATATGTGGTTTTTTGTCCCATTTACTTAAGTGCTTTACTTAATATGGAACATAAAACGACTAATATTGTGTTGTTTACAGCACACGATATTGAAAGTGTAAAACTATTGAAACTTTAGGGTTACTTTAGCTGCAATGCACACCAGAGGGAGCATACCTTCTCTGACATCACTCACTAGGTGTGGCTGCAAGTGCGTGTAGAAATCATACTGTGGCTGTATGAATTCACACTTACCTTCCCATGATGCTCCTGGCACCATTCTGACATCTCATCCAGCAGTTTGTCCGGCTGCTTGATGATCAGGTTTGGCCCCTGTGGACCAAGAAACCATTATTTATCTCAGTGTGTAGACAGAGGATAAGTCTGCTGATGGTAATGTGTGGGTGATACCTCAGCTAAAATGTTCAGGTCAGAGTCCGTGATGATACAGGCCATCTCAATGATCTGATCCTTCTCTATATCCAGCCCCGTCATCTGAAACACACACAACCACACACACTTAGATCTCCCACAGTCACCTGTATTCAATACATCACATCATTTAGACTCAGACTGTACACCTCTCAGTGATTAATAACATCACTAGCTCTGCTCCTGTGGGTCATCATCATTGTGTTTTTAGACCTGTAGCGAAACCAGAACCACCTGGAGCTGTACCTGATACAGCTGATCCCAAATCAGCCTCTCAGCTCACAGTGGTCAGCTGGTTGACCCTGAACTCACTCTGCTTTCTGCGGCTGCGCAGTTCACTTTCACTTTGTCATGTCAACATGAGACAAAACCATGTCTTCTGTATTCACTGACAGTTTTATCGGACTTGACTGATCTTCAACGTTAGAGTTCACAGGTAGTTCACCGTTATCATACATGTGTAGGATAACCCCGGCGGTTAGCTCTGTGTAGCCTGAGCTAACCGCATAACATACAGCCCCTTTGAGCTAACCAGTACAGCTATAGACCCCATACTCACCTCCAAGTCCACCCAAACCATCCTCTGTGACATGGCTGAAGACATGCTGCCGCTCCTCCTCAACAGCTGGACCTGAAATCCTGGACTTAAACGTGAGATAACACCGGGGCCTGGTCCCGGGGAAATATACCGGTTTATTAGGGGGCTTGGGGGTGTGTTTATGTGTAGATCTCTCCAGCAAGATGAATGCCGCCCTGCGTTCGCACCCCGGAGGACTAACTGTCTCCCCGCGCACAGAAACTTCGAGAGAACCCGCGCTGAAGCTCGTGAACACACCACCGGCATCCTAAAGCCGACTTCTGAGCGCAACTGTCGTAAATATAACCACTCCCCCTTCCTCCACCCACACAGTCACCACCATAGATGTTGCGGCACCAACACAAAAATAGATATGTAAGGAACATTTTTTTTAATTTAAACAAATTTAACAAGATGGAAATACGTTGTTATGATATACACTAAATTGGAATAAAATGGAGTTTCATAGGACAAAAAAGTCAAGGGTTAGTACATCAGAAATATTCAAATGAAATACAAATAAAATAAAGGAATTACAAAAAATACAATACAACCAATTGAATTAAATACAATAATTAATACAGAATGAAAAATAAATCAAAGAAAACAATGCAAAAAAACCCACTATACACTGATAAAATCCAACAAAATAACAACATAAATGTCCCTCAACTTGAAATTAAATACAGGTTACTAACTTCATTTGACATCAGTCATATTTTTAAGAAATCCCTCCAATAAAAACAGATCTCCAAAAAAATCTTTTGAATTATCCCTTTGTTGATCAATAAAGTCCATGTATTGTATTTAATTGTAAAATAAATAAATAAATAAACATTAAAAATAAAAAAAATAGAAAAAATCAGTACCCTCTGAATTTTTTTTTTTTAATGGTATTGAAATCAAACTTATCTTAGAGTGCATGTTGACCCCTCTCGACGTAGAGAAATATTTTTGCGTGGGTTTAAAGTAATTTAATGTGGGTTATTCCAATAAACGTTATCATTTATGGTAAATACAGAAAAAAACACTTCCTCACACTACAGCTAGGTGGTGGTAATTGCTCATGTCGTCTGTTCCCAGTTTAGTTTAGCTCATAGAAGAAGATCAAAGGTCGCCTAAGGTAGCTTGTTAGCTCAAAGGCTAATTCTGACTCTAGTGCAGTGCAGTGTCAACAGCCGTCATAATTAGCTCTTTTGGTAATTCTTCTGTTGGCACAACAGTTTAGTTTCAAAGTAGTATCCGCTACCATGTGAAGTCGCTGATATGTTAACAGTTGCCATTAAGGCTTTGTTTGACAGCAGTTGTTACTGTCAATAGTCGTGACAGTTAGCTCACAGTTAGCATCTCCGCTAGCTCTGACAGCAGTGTCCGCTGTCAGAAGGAAGAGCCACCATGGTCTCTGTTTTTGTCGGCTAACATGTTAATAACGCTGTGCTACGTCTACCTGTGGGTGCGCTTCCACAGGTGTTACTCGGTGCTGATCCGGAACAGTTTGCTCAGACTGAACAGGAGCCGCTTTAGCTTCACCTTCAGCCTGTGCTCCAGCCCGGCCTCAGCTCCGCAGCACTCCGGACTCCGCACTGCAGCGCGCCGGCTGCCCAGCCTGCAGCCCCCCGAGGACCAGGAGGAGCGGGTGTTTCTGCAGCTGGGGGACAGGGCCGTGTACGTGACTGAGCCGCAGGTAGGTGCTGCAGCACGAGTTTGGTTAAACATGTGGAAACACAGTCCTCTAAGGCGTGGAGGAATGAGAATACACAGCCTTAACAGTAACTGTGTGCTAAGAACCAGGACCACAGTTTACCAAGCTTTAATGTTAACAGATCAAAGTAACACTAACGTCAAAGACTGCTTTATCTGATCAGGTGCAGTCTGTCTGCATCCTGCAGACTTGGGCAGCACAGATGTTGAACAAACACATGGTAGGGCTGGGTGATATGGGAAAAAGTTTATCACAATATATTTTTTTTGTCATATCAGTCGATATCGCTATATATCACAATATAAAAACTTAAATTAAACTGCTTATTGGTAGCATGTCTTTTGTAATACGATAAGCTACTGCATCTGTGAGGTCTTTGTGTCTCTTCAGCGTTTTTTTCCTGAGGCGTTGTGCTGGAGAAAGCGGACAGAATGGTCGTCTGTTTCGGCTGCACAGGCGCCATGGTCTCCTTGCTCCACGTGCTCAGCCACATGAAACTGCTTCAGGTGGTGTAAAAGATTTGAGGTATTCCACGACTTTGTGGGAACATGTACTCGACATAATTTGCAGTGCACATTACTCTGCTACATGTCCTACCTCAAAAAAACGAAATACCTCCACACTACGGAGGTTTTCGTGCCAGTGTTGTCAACGATGTCTTCATCAGTTGGGCCTTCATCTGCATTTCTGCCGGGGGTAGCACTCATTTTCATTTTTCTCACCAACAATGCTGTCAGCTTCACGTGTTAAAGTGCTATGGTTGTGAGTAGCTGCAGCCTGCGACTACACAGTGGTTTGCTACTTGGTTCTAATTCAGCACATGATTGGTTCAGCGCACAGCGGACCTGGAGCAACTCCCTTTTTCATTGGCTATTTGTAAAGTCTATGAAAACATGGTAGAATGGCGACTGCCGGAAAGCATTTTACACTGATATTGGGGGAAATTTATTTTTAATATATCGTTATCGTTTTATCGCCCAGCCCTACACATGAGTATGTTGAACGGAATCTTTTAGTAAAGTTTATTTGGTATATCACATAGACTGTGTATACAGTCCATGGTGTAGCACCATTTACAGAGCATCATTACAAAATGCTACACAAGCATGTCAAAGATATGGTTGGATGCCTTGATCATGGATGGTTTTACAGGTTCATATAAGGGTATTAAAATGTATTCCAAATATGATTGACAGTCAGTGTAGAAAGAAGGTGATATCAGATATTAGAGTGACTAATCAAACTCCTGGAACTTCAGGACTTACTTTATGTCCAAAATGTTGCTGCAATACATAGTTGCCAAACTTTACTGTCAGACACCTTTCTTCACAGGGTCCAGCTCATGCTCCAGCGCTGTATAAAACAACCTTAGTAAAAGTTTTGATACTTTATCTGAACTCACCTGTTCATCACTCCACTATTTATTTTCAGTACACGTGAGGGCTGCACAATTAATTATCCTAAATTTACTATTTGCTATACACCACAAACTGCAACAGATCAGGCAAAATTTCGTATAAAAAATTAATGTTTTCTTCCTCAGCAGATACATGATGCTCAGAGGATAGAAGCCTGTGTGTTGTTGTCATGCTTTTCATCATTTTGCTGCAGTCAGATGAAGCTTTGGCCAGCTTTCAGCTAATCTCAGATAAGTTGGTGATAACTAAGTGATGAAAAAAACGCCTTTTGAATGTAGTAAGGACTCAGGAGAAACATGTTGCCAACAGGTAATATGTGAAACATGCAGCACAGAAGTGAAACAAGATAAAGTAAATTATTCTTGCTAAGTAAGGTGCAATATTTATTATATGTTAATTTGCCACATTTCATATATCACAATTATGTTAATAACATTATGCAGGTATGGTGTCAAGTCTGCTGTTAAAGGTGGAAAAACAAGAGATATGTTTGGTTTTGTTAGAGGAAAACAGGATTCAAGTCACAAATTATAAGAGATGATTTTAATTTTTTAATATATATCTGCATAGAAAAACAGACCAAGTGTAGATTGTTTCTTTTCTTTTCGTCATATTGCTGTTAAAAAAAAAAAAACATGGAAAAATGGCTATTGCAGTGTTTTCTCTATTATTGTGCAGCTCTAATATGTATAAAGCATTAAAAAAGAAACTCAAAGTAAGATTTGCATTTGACAAGCAGCCAAACCTGATAGTTGATGCCACCCCTGATGCCACCCAAAAATCCTAAACTTTGATTGGGTCTTCCATTGTGGAGGTGGGACTATTGTCAAAACAACTGGGCCATGTTTAAACATGCCTGTTGATTTGCATTTCATTGTACAGTTTCGTTTTGCATGTACTTCGAATTGTGACTTTCAGTACATACAGATTACTTTCTGAGTACATTCAGAATCAAACCTAAACATAGACTGATATGTTTCTGCTCAGACTACATGATACGTAAAAAATATGTTGTATATATTGTCTCTTGTGAGAGTTGGTCCAAGCTCCCTGCAGTCCTTAAAGCTGTTCAAATCCTGTATGTCTGTATTCTCTGGGCTTGCCTCAGATTTTGTGATTGTGTACTGACCAACCTTTATTATTAAATATAAAATCTGGAGAGTTACTTGTGAAGTTGATGCCTTATGTTGTGGTCTGTTATTAAGCTTATCTGTTCAGGCACATGTTTAGTAAGTCACACTTTTTGCTTATGCAAAAATCCAAGTGAAGAGTGTAAAAATATGACACCATCGATCTGATAAATCCTGTGTAATGAGTTTCCAAGAGCCGTCTGTGGGAACACCATGAAGAGGATTATTAAGTTTGTCCACTGGAATAATTTATATTTTTTGCCCTTAAAAAAAAAGTGTGTGTCACTCCCACTCAGGCACAAATAAGCACTCATTGATCTCAGGTTGGTGCTGTGACAACCAAGATTAAATGTGGACTGTTCTCTCAGTTTTGTCATCATTAATCTCAGTAGTCGTCTGTAGATTTTCTGCTCTAACATGTCAAATACTGCAGTTTCTTTCTGCCAGTATATGTGTGTTGTGATCTCTCCACAGCGTGTGCATGACCTGACTCTGACTGTCACTAACGACTAATCACTAAGTAGTAACAGGCTTGTAGTGCTGTGAGTTACTACCACCTGTCTGTCTCTGCTCTGTGCCGTCCACAGGCATGTGATGACCTCAGCAAATGGACGGTGCTGCTGGGCTCCTCTCTGATCTGTGGTCCTCGAATAGAAGACATTTCATTCATCATAGAGGCTACAGGACACAGAGTGGGCTACCATTCTGCTCACAAGTCCGATAAGAAAGTAGGCACCACACATTGACTTACTACCACAACAACCATCAGTGTCATTTCACAGAACTGACTTAAGGTAGACACATTCATCCTGACACACTATCTAAACTCTGTGCTAACTGACCTAGTTAGATATGACTGCAGCACCTCCTGTCTGGTGCTGCTGTATGATTTCATACTTTACAGGTCTGATAACATGTCCTGCATCTCTGTGGCCATTACAAGATGCAGGTATGATAGTCTTAAGTATCTAGTTTGCAGTGTGTGCTGTGTTTGCATGTGTTGATGACATGTGCAGAGTGAACATGTGGACCAGTTACTGCTGGACTTCATTTAGAGAGCAAACAGGTTGAGAAACACGCTGCTTCAGGCCCGGATAATCTCCATTCATTCACAAATATATCCTTTAAGCCTGTTAATTCTTCTGTCCAGGTCTAATCAATAGTTGATTTGTCACATGAAATGTTCATAAAAACAGAATTTGGCAAATCATTTAACCCTCTTCAAAACTGAGAGTAATGCAAAGACAACATATCAAATATTGATGCTGGAAAATGTTATTGTTTCAAGAAAAATATCAGTAAATTTTCAATATGATGTTTCAGTGAAGTGGGGCCAGGGGTATGTTTACCATTTTGTTGCATTACTTCTTTTTTTCTGTAAACATATGGGAGCCAAGGAGGTCTGTTTCTGGATTTTAAGAAGTAGAATATTATCCCACTACCTACTGATGTAGGAATCCAACTGTTTTACACATTGGTATTTTGTTTGTTTGTTTTTTTGTTTATTTGTTTTATTTCATGATGTGCCAAATATATCTGATTGCTGCTGACAAGTCAGGATTGCAGTCAAGCCATTTAGCGCCCAGACTCTTCTACTGTGGAGTCATGTTGTAATATATGCAAAATGTTATTTGGCAGTGCCTTGCTGAAAACTGCAAGGTCTTCCTTGAAAAAGCCATTGTCTGAATTGCAGCATTTGTTGCTCTAAAACCTTCATTTACCATGGGTACTTATGCATCCTCATACCATTAAGGATGCCTGCTTTTGAACTGTGTACTGAAAACTAGCCAGGTGGTCCTTCCTCTTCCAAAGCAGCATCTATGATTTCCAAAAAGAATGTCAAATTATGATCCACCAGGCTTGACAAAATTTACCTGTATTACTGGACCATGTCCTTTTTTCCTTTTCTGTTCACAGACAATGTTTTTTTGATGTGATTTAAGCTGGGATTTCTACAACAACGTTACATCTGTTTTTGCTGAAGATCATGATCATTCAGCACTGGTTTTCAGCATTGTTCCTTTTGCACAGAAAGTTCTCCAGATTGTATTTGATGAAAACTGCAAATTTTTTGCAATTTTATGCTCAGGAAAAAAAAATTCTGAACTATTTGATGAACTATTGATGAACTATATGATCAAGAAGTCTCGTACAGAGTGAGGACTCTCTTCCCACCGCTACTCCCAAGGATCAGAACAAGCTCTGATCTTTGAGATAGGAAGGGAGAAGCCAGTTGGTACGTGGAACTGCTTTAAGTTCTTTTTTGGAGGTTAGACATTGTCAGGTGTTGTTTAGGCTGAGCACATGAGTTTCACTCTGGCTACAACAATAGGAGAGGCAGTTTGCACGTGTGCACCCTCTATTTTTCGCCACAGTGATAACAGCTGGGGATGTGTGCAATTAACTTAGTTGTGCACTGTGGCATTTCTGGTGATATAAGTGTACAGACTGCTCTGAGGCATCTGTGGAAGCCCAATACAGGTCCAAGCCCTGACAGAAACTTGGATATGTCCAGAAAACATTGTAACACCAACTGCCCTATCAGCTGATGCAGTGTTCTCTCTTACAACTCGCTCTTCTGGCTAAGGAATAGTTTGTCATGTGGTGCAGACATGATCTTTTCTGATAACTGGAGCTTCACTGGACATGTCACTCATAGACATACCTGATATTGGCAAGAACATCTACTATTTAAAGCCCAGGCAACTGATTTTATTTCTCTGCTGTCCTCCTTTGACCTAAAACAGATTCCAACACGCAAAGTTGGCAATACACTGTGTACCGAGCTGTTCCACACTCACAGTGGTTTTCCCCTCCTAATGTTAAATAACCGGCGTCTGTGCTCCGGTGGGCAGGGACGCATTGTACGGCGTCATTAGCGTCATCCGCCGGGTGGGGCCAGTATAAACATCCGTGCCTCTTTTTCTGTTTGAGCATCCGTGTGGCTGGTAAGGGAAGCCGGAACCATCAGTTCCATAGTTGCAAAAGGTTCGGGGAAGTTTAAACTCTCATAGGCTTTAAACCTCTGTTCCTCCTCCATCTCCTAACTGCCTACAGTGGATATCTTCTCTTCAGTTAGGATCTTCAAAAACAAGGAGAAAGTTTACTGACTAACCGCTTTACTTTCGTTTTCGTTTGAGTGACAGGCCGGCTCAGATTTGTGAGTATGCGTCTTTTCCTTTCTTCCTTTTTTTTAAACAAAATTTAAAATGAATATTTAAAGAAAATCTGACCTGATTTGCATTTTGCACTGTTAACAAGAAATTGAACTAAACGGTTGGAATATTTACATAGCTTAGTTAAAGAGGTGATTCAGGGCTCCCAGGTGTCACGCGTGTCAATAAGTTTACATTACATTTCTCACGCTGAGAAGTGTTAAAACCCACTGCACATCAGTAACTGTAAATGAAATAGATTAGTAACCCTGTGAATGGATGAAGCGAAGGAAAGAAGAGTGCAATGCTTGAATCAGCAACCTATCAGCCAATCAGAAGATAGTATCACGTGTGCCAAACGCGCAAATGCTGACCTTTTAGGCACACGTGAAAGACGAGCTGAGGACCGAAATCGACGTGGAACGGCAGTAAATCTAAAAGGCTCGTCCTATGGATTAATTGAGTTTCTGTTTTTAACAAGGACACATAACTGTACGCACGCACAAATGCTGTCTGCATGTTCAGATTGAACCTCCTTTCTTTTGAGGGGGGGTGGGGGAGAAGTTTGTTTCAGGATAATTTAAATTGAGTTTAAAAAAAAAGGAGACAGCACGAAAACATCCCACATAGTTTCTCGTGTTTCATAAACAGTTATTGCAAAAAAATACATTGATGAAGTGATCCGCTGATCTCGGGCTTTCACCTTCAGCTCGAGTGCAAGGCGTAATTAGGCCGCCGTTACTTCACCTGGCAACAAGAAATACTATTTTCTGATTGGCTGATGCGTTACAGATTCAAGCAACGCAGTCTGCCGCATCTATCCACAGGATTACTAATCCCTTTTATATACAGTGATACCAAAGTGAGTTTTATCACTTCTCAGCGTGAGAAAGATCATGTGTGGCGTGTGAACTTAATGAAATGCGCGTGTCTCACGTTTAATGCGTGACACTTGAGAGCCCTGTAGAAACACAGGAGTTAATGAATGCAGCCAATGAACAGTGCAGTTAAAGAGGTCCCTTTTGGCCAAATGTCTTTTTTCTTGTAGTTTTTTTTTCACCATGCCCCCCTTCACTACAAACTAAGTTCGAAACTATATAGCCCTGGATGCATTTTTTAGACTCTATGCTTTCTTTCTAATACCTGATTTTTGATTTCTGATTTTCTTTCTGATATATGTATCTACGTGCTTGAGAGATGTTCTTCCAGGTGTTTTAACATTACGCAATTAGTGTTTTTTGTCCTTATCTTGGTTGTTTTTATACATTTTCTTCAAAGTTTGGCATCAAACCTAAAATGACCTACTTCTTTTAAAAACAAACTTGGACATTTTAAGTTCCAACATTTGATATGTTGTCTCTGCACTATTGTATTGCCAATTCAATATGGGTTTCAGATGATTTGCAAATGACTGGAATCTATTATCAGTATTTTTTGAGGGTTGTGATTAAATCACAGTGAAATCTGTTTATTTTTAGCTTTAGTGTACCCTAGCCAGATATCAGCTGACTTGAGTGTGACTGGTAAGTCATAGTGAAACTGAAACTCTGATGGACAGGCACTGGTGGTTAGTGTCCCTTAGATGAGTCCTGGTACTGAACCTAGCTAACAAGTCATCAAACTGGGCTTAGTCAGCCGTAGGCAGCTGTGAGAAGCAGGGTTATAGTTGGTGGAGCAGGAGGGGACATAAACTCAGATCTTCTGCTTATGTCTGTGGTAATGGTTGGAGCCTTGTTGTTAGAGCCGGATATGTTACAATGACCCATAATGTAACAATGACCTGAATTTATTTTAAAAAAATGTAATAATTTGTCAATAGTTTAACAAAAGTGATGACCTGGAAATGTAATAAAAATTATGTAATAAAACCCGAAATGTAACAAGTTGCTACATTTTGGGCTCAGCATCTTGTTACAGGTATCACATTTTTTTTTATTAAATTTCAGGGCATTGTTACATATGGGGCTCTAACAAGCCTGCTTTTGAGCATTGAGAATAAGCACTAATCAGTTGCATGGAGTCAGACTGATCTTAGGTATCAACGGATTTTTGTTCAACAACAGCCGTCCTCCTCAGTGACAATTTATTAAAATCCAGAAGATGGCACCTCTTTGACCCATGTTTGCTCAGATGTTCATAAGCTGGAGGTGTTTATGTAGTCCAATGGCCTTCATGAAGTTTACACTCTCTTCTCGACAGATCAGTATACAGCATTGGCTAATACATGCTGTGTGTTGTGTTGTGTGCAGGTGCTGAAGTGGTCTGACTACTGTCTTCCTCTGGCCTGTAGTCCTGGTACGCCATACAGGGCAGTGGCACAAGCCAGTGTAGATAACTTCAGTCGACTGGGAGTCGCTTTTATAGAAAATCGCCTTCAGCTGGATGACGGGCTCCTGCCGTCAAAAATAATCCGTAAGTGTCTCCAGTTTGACCTTATAGCTGACCTTCAATCAGATAATCTGCTGTATGATCAAACATACATGAGCTTTGGGGAGGAATCAAAGGAGATTGAACGTTTGGAAACTGGGGGTACAAGTGGGTTTTAAATAAAGTTGACGTCTGTGTATATGTTGTTTAAAAAAGGATGTTTGTCGTATTTGATTTAAAGTCAGAAAATTAAAGTCCCTGTTTTGCTCTGACATTTCGTTAAATCTGTGTCCTCAGCTGTCTTCCTCAAAGAGTCTGCTCTCAGTGAGTTGTTGGAGAAGCAGTGTCCACAGACCCCAAAGACTGACAGGTTACTGTGTGTCTGTAACACTGAACCCTCACCTCACCTCCTGTCAGCTGACCCCCTGCATCAGTGCCGTAAAGGCAGCCTGCTCCTCCCCCAAGAGGCGAAGAGAAGGTTAGAGGAGCGCCGCGGGTCAGAGCCGCTCCGCAACACCCAAGACTTGGGACCTGTAGGTGATATTGAGGACCACTCCTTAGGGAACCACCGCCACATGGAGGGCCACGGACACCACCTCCACCTGTCCAGCTGTAATGAGTGTTTGGAGCTGGAGAACAGCACCATCCTGTCAGTGAAATACGCCTCAGCCGAGAACATTCCTGACCTTCCTGATGATGACTCTGCGGTGCTGGACAGCGAGGATCTGGACTCAGAAGAAATCACAGGGGTCGGTAATCCAGGCAGCAGATTTGAGCGTAACAGCAAACCGCCAAATTTACTGGTGTTCACAGGAGGCTGCAAGGAGCGCTTTCAGACCCTCAGTCAGCTGCTGTCAGAGTGCATCAACACTGACAACTACACCGTCTACCACCTCCTACCACAGCAGGCTCTGACCGACCCCTGGATGGAAAACACCAGGCTCCTGGTCCTGGCAGAGGAAGACACACTGACCCCTCAGCTCCAGACACGCTTTCTCACCTACCTGAGCCAGGGGGGTCGGGTCCTGGGCCTGGCCTCCACCCTGTGCCCTGCAGGCCTCAGTCTGGAAGACAGACAGAGAAGACAGGGGCAGGTTAGCAGGCTGAGCTTCACCAGAGAGGACAGCACAGAGCTGGAGCTGAGCGTGCTGGCCAGCAAGAAGGTCTACATCAGGGACAGTCAGGGAGGAGGGAAGGTGGAGCTTTGGGGGGAGCTGAAGGGGGACATCCCGAATCAGAGAGACATGGTTATAGTGAGGGTGACCCATGGAAGAGATGGTGGAGAGGCTGTCCTGTGTCAGGTAAAAAAACACTTTATGTTACTGCATGACGATGACTGTTGACATTATTATGGTGTTAAGACATAAATGAACATTAACAGACACAGTCCTGTAGTCTTCACTTCAGCTGTAAAAACAAAGATCTTCATCACTTGAATAGATTTTTTAAAAACGTTTTACACACAATATGAAATCAGATCCCTGCCAGTAGACTGCTGCAGCTTTCTAACGTTAATTGTTTTACATGAACTTTTAAAAATAATAACGTTATACGTCTAAAAAGGCATCACAACAATCTTTGTGTGCCACAACTTTCCTGCAGGATTTTTGAACACCTGTAAATCACTCATAATGCAAATTCCTTGTGTTTTCTCACTGTATAGAAGATGAGAGGCAAGGTTTGCAATACAGTGAGGGCTGAGGATAAAGTATAGCAAAGATAAGATGTTAGGTACTAAGTGTCGATCACCTCCACCATCTGCATTTTAACCTGCTGTCTGTACTTTTGTGTAGGTCCACTTGGAGCTCTCTCCTGACTCCCCTCAGCTGACCACAGGAGGGTTTGATGAGCTAAAGGTGAGCAACGCTCTGCGCTATGAGGTCCTGACAGAGATCCTCTCCTCACTGGGCCTCAGCTGTGAGCTCAGCCAGATCCCAGCTCCCACCCCAGTCCACCTGCTGACCACCTCACAGGTAACTCTTGAACTTTCCCCTAACCCTTAACTTGAAAAGTACTTGGCAAGGGCAGACAGTGATAAGCGTAGCTGTTTCAGCTGCAACATTGCAGAACTGGCTCTTGATAGCCTTCAATCATGTTCCAATATGAAACAAGGGAACCCCGTTAACCAGGTCAATGCTTAAAAACTATAAAAGTCCACATAAGATTTGAGCACACATGCTGGTGGGCTCACCACCAGTGTTGTTGAGCTATATCATAAAGTAGGGCGTGACAGAACCAACTCAAATGCTTGACACCAGGTCTGCGCCATAGACTGTACAGGTGCTGGCCAGTAAATTAGAATATCATCAAAAAGTTGAATTATTTCAGTAATTCCATTCAAAACGTTAAACTTGTATACTGTATACTTTCCTTCCACACATAGTGATATATTTCAAGTGTTTATTAATTTTCATTTTTATTATTACAACTGACAGCTAATGAAAACACCAAATTCAGTATCTCAGAAAATTAGAATATTCTGAAAAGGCTCAATATAGAAGACACCTGGTGCCACACTAATCAGCTGATTAACTCAAAACACCTGCAAAGGCCTTTAAAAGGTCCCTCAGTCTTGTTCTGAAGGCTCCACAATCATGGGGAAGACTTCTGACTTAACAGTTGTCCAAAAGACGACCATTGACACCTTGTACAAGGAGGGCAAGACACAAAAGGTGATTGCTACAGAAGCTGGCTGTTTGCAGAGCTCTGTGTCCAAGCACATTAACAGACAGGCGAAGGGACGGAAAAAATGTGGTAGAAAAAAGTGTACAAGCTCTAGGGATAACCGCACCCTGCAGAGAATTGTGACGACAAACCCATTCAAAAATGTGGGGGAGATCCACAAAGAGTGGACTGCAGCTGGAGTCAGCGCTTCAAGAACCACCACGAAGAGACGCATGAAAGACATGGGATTCAGCTGTCGCATTCCGTGTGTCAAGCCACTCTTGAACAAGAAACAGCGTAAGAAGCGTCTCGCCTGGGCCAAGGACAAAAAGGACTGGACTGCTGCTGAGTGGTCCAAAGTTATGTTTTCTGATGAAAGCAAATTTTGCATTTCCTTTGGAAATCAAGGACCCAGAGTCTGGAGGAAGAGCGGAGAAGCACAGAATCCACGTTGCATGAGGTTCAGTGTAAAGTTTCCACCGTCAGTGATGGTGTGGGGTGCCATGTCATCTGCCGGTGTTGACCCACTCTGTTTCCTGAGGTCCAAGGTCAATGCAGCTGTCTACCAGGAAGTTTTAGAGCGCTTCATGCTTCCTGCTGCTGACCAACTTTATGGAGATGCAGATTTCACTTTTCAACAGGACTTGGCACCTGCACACAGTGCCAAAACCACCAGTACCTGGTTCAAGGACCATGGTATCCCTGTCCTTGATTGGCCAGCAAACTCGCCTGACCTTAACCCCATAGAAAATCTATGGGGTATTGTGAAGCGGAAGATGCAATACGCTAGACCCAACAATGCAGAGGAGCTGAAGACGACTATCAGAGCGACCTGGGCTCTCATAACACCTGAGCAGTGCCACAGACTAATCGAGTCCATGCCACGCCGCATTAATGCAGTGATTGAGGCAAAAGGAGCCCCGACTAAGTATTGAGTGCTATACATGGGCATTCTTTTCATGTTCATTCTTTTCAGTTGGCCAACATTTCAAAAAAAACATTTTTTTTCATTGGCCTTTTCAATATTCTAATTTTTTGAGATACCAAATTTGGAGTTTTCATTAGTTGTCACTTATAAATATCAAAATTAAAAGAAATAAACATTGGAAATACATCGGTCTGTGTGCATTGCATGAATATAATGTACAAGTTTCACTTTTTGAATGGAATTACTGAGATAAATCAAGTTTTTGATGGTATTCTAATTTACTGGCCAGCACCTGTATATAGAATGGACCCTGTCCACCTCCTCACGGGGTGAAGCCACTCTGAGAACAGCACCCTCTGGTGACAGGCTGCAGTATAGGTCATAAATCCCGCCTCTGCCAGCAAAACTTATGGAGCTGTGGACAAACTTTAGAAATTAATGGTTGTGGTTCCCTTTCAGTCGATTCACTCGGTACAACACATATAGTATGGGATATCACGCCCCTGCGTGACCTGACTGAAGACACCTTTATTCACGCCTTTAAGGCAGATGATCTGTGGTGATGTCTGGGAGGCTCCGCCTGCACATATATACGTGTAACACCACAGTCATCCTTCAGTTCTTACGCTCTTCACCTCGCTGAGAACACCTACACCGAGTCGGGCTAACTAGCTGCTGCTAAATTAGCCTGGTCTTGTCTCTGGCTACTGCTTGATCGACTTTAGCTCAACTGCCCCTGTTGGTGTTAGCCTACGGCTACCCGCGGAGCGCTAATTTCGTTCAGCTTTTGAGTCTCGTTATGAGCTCTAAGCCCATGAAGGTGAAGGCGAAGTCTTCTGTTCGCCCCTGTCCTCAGGGGTGCGGCTTCTCCCTTCACGAGAAGGATCTTCACGAGGCTTGTCCCGTTTGCCTGGGGATTGTCCACGCCAGGAGGGCGTTGACTGAGCCCGAGTCGTGTGAGTCCTGTCACCGGCTTCGGAGCTCAACCCTGGGAAGGCGGGTCAAGTTTGTGGAGAAAATTCTTGGAAAAACCGCTGTTGCGCTGCACGACCCCCTCCTTTCCGAGTCCAGAGACCCGGCTTCGTCCGAGTCCGGTGGTGAGGACTTTCTGGTCGAAGGCTCAGTTGGAAGCTGGGCAGACCATGTGGAGTGTGCTGACGGGTCAGCTGGGTTTGAGCCGGGCCCCTCCGAGGGCGCTGGCCAGCCGCTATCCGGGCTAGCTTGTTACCAGGAGGACGATGACGTGCTGGACATCGGCCTGGACGTGCAGGGTTTTTCGGAAGATGAGCTGGAGCCGTTGTCTTCAGGTCAGTATGCCGCCGCTGCTGCGCCGGTCGATCTGGACGACACATCCTTCCTCTCACTGTACCGCCGTGCAGCTGAGAAACTGGAGGTAGAATGGCCCTCTCCTCCACCAGCTCAAAAACCGTCGCGATTCACAGGGTTTTTTCTCCCACCCGAACCGACGACTGTTAAGAACAGTTTGCCCATGTTCCCGGATTTTGTCGCGGAACTAACCTCGACATGGAACAAGCCGCTGTCCACCCGCGCCACAGTGCCCGGTTGTGGACAGTTTCTGGATCTAAATGGAGCTGAAAAAGCTGGATTGGTGAACCCTCCGCCTATGGAGGTGTCCCTGGCAGCTTATCTGGCCCCGGCCCAGAATCACGGTGTCGGTGGCCCCATCACGCTCCCATCCAAGCACTGTAGATTTTCAGCGTCACAGCTGGATAAAATTTACAGGACACAGGCAAATACGGCTCGTGCACTGAGCTCCGTCACTATGCTTCAGACATATCAAGCTATGTGTCTGGCAGAACTCGGCTCGCGTATGCCTCCTGACAGTCCGCTTACTCCTCTCCTCAATGAAGCTAGGGTCGCCACAGATTACATCCTCCGTGTGTCCCGCTGTGCAGCGCTGTCTCTCGGTAGAGGCATGGCTTCCACGGTGGTGGCGCAGAGGCACCTGTGGCTGACTCTCTCCGACGTTCCGGAGAGGGACAGAGCGGTTTATCTGGACGAGCCTGTGTCGGCCAGCGGTTTGTTTGGGCAGTCCCTCGACGACATTCAAGCTAAGTTTGAGCTGAGGAAAAAACAAACCGAAGCTTTGAGAAGCATCATCCCCAGGCGTGATGCGAGACCCAAACAACAGGGTTATCCGCACAAACCGGCACCAGCGCCTCCCCCTAAGAGGACTGCAGCGCCCGCCAGCTTGGGGCCCCAGCCGGTGAAGCGACATGTACCCGGTCAGAACCCACGCCCTTCGGCTTGGAACAAGGGTCCGCCATCGAGCTTCCGGAGGGACTCGGCGCCCAGGAAGAAGAAGCAGCAGTCATCCTGGCTTCGGGATCGACTCGAGAGGGCCAGCAGCACGGAGGCACTGCCGCCCTTCATTTTCTGCCGCCAAAGAGGCCGCGTTTAAAGTTCGTTCAGGGGTCCGGTCCCGAGAGGCGCTGCACTCCCTTAACACAGTCTCCCAAGCACAACCCCCCCTCACATACACATGCCCCAATAATGGCGCCTGTTGTTCACTGTGTGAATGTCACAAATGTACGTTCTTTGAATCAAATAAAGGTTTCGTTTTGTTCTCAAAACATCATGAATCAATCAAGTCTGGGCGAGAAAGTGTTGGGCACGCTAGGGGGCGACAACCCCTCCCCCACAGTACTGGAGGTCAGTCGACTGACTGTTCGTCTCTCTCGGTGGCGCGCATGCGCAGTCTCACCGTGGGTAGAGAGAACTGTTGCCATCGGCTACCGCTTACAGTTCAGGGTCCGGCCGCCTCGCTTTCACTCTGTAATACACACAGTTGTAGCAGAGGAAGCAGCAGCAGTGCTGAGGGAAGAAATAAACAACTTGTTGAACAAGAGAGCGATACGAGTTGTTCCCGCTTCGGAAACGAACAAAGGTTGGTACAGCCGCTATTTCGTTGTTCCGAAAGAAGGAGGAGGGCTCCGTCCTATCCTAGACTTGCGAGTGTTAAACAAATACCTACGAACCTACAGGTTCAAGATGCTAACACTCAGACAGCTACTGGGCGCGATCAGACCGGGAGATTGGTTTACAACTATCGATCTGACAGATGCTTACTTTCACGTAGCAATTCATCCGGACCACAGGCAGTTTCTAAGGTTTGCATTCGAGGGCATAGCCTACGAATACCTGGTGCTGCCGTTCGGCTTATCACTCGCCCCCCGAACATTCACCAAATGTGTCGAGGCGGCATTAGCTCCGCGACGGGAGAAAGGTGTTCGCATCTTAGCCTATCTGGACGATTGGGTGCTAATCGCGAGCTCCAGAGAGCGAGCAGCGGCTCAGCTGTCATTGACCCTATCCAAACACTGGGCTTTTCAGTAAATTTACAGAAAAGTTCACTGACTCCGAGTCAACAGGTATCATTTCTCGGGCTGGAAATATGCTCCGTTTCAAGCCGAGCACGTCTGTCAGAACGCAGGGTGGCTGCGTTTCACCGCTGCCTTGCACAATTTCAGTTGGGACGCAAACTGTGTTTCCGGACGATTTTACAGCTCACAGGCATGATGGCATCTATGATCGCTGTAGTGCCGCTCGGACTGTTAAAAATGAGAGCGTTTCAACGCTGGACTCAGTCTCACCGGCTGTGCGCGCAGCGTCACCTCCAGAGGAGGCTGACGATAACTCAGTCTTGCATGTCGGCTCTTCTCCCGTGGAGAGAACCCGGTTTCTACAACAGGGATCTCCGATAGGGAGGGTGTCTTTTCGCAAGGTGGTGTCCACAGACGCATCCCTGAGGGGTTGGGGGGCTCTGTGCGAGGGCGCAGCAGTGAGAGGTGTGTGGACGCCAGCACAATGCAAACTCCACATCAATTACCTGGAGCTACTAGCTACCCTTTTAGCTCTGAAGCACTTTCGTCCCGTTCTGACAGGCCATCATGTTCTGATCAGGACGGACAACACAACCGTGGTTTCTTACATAAACAAGCAGGGAGGGACACGCTCTCTTCCCCTGTTAAAACTGTCTCACTATCTGTTGCTATGGTGCAGTGTTCATTTTCTGTCCCTCAGAGCCACACATATTCCGGGTCACTTAAACCTTGGACCAGACCTTCTCTCCAGGGGGGGTCCTCTTGTGAGAGAGTGGAGATTGCACCCACTAGTGGTGGCTCAGATATGGGACCGCTTCGGCAAGGCAGAAGTAGATCTTTTTGCCTCCAGAGCAAATACTCATTGCCCCCTGTTCTTTTCCATAACAGACTGCAATGCTCCCCTGGGGATGGATGCGCTAGCTCACCCATGGCCCAACACGCTGCTATATGCTTTTCCCCCAGTGGAAATGATTCTGCCCATTCTGGAGAGGGTGCGCCAGCAGGGGCTCTCCCTGATCCTGGTGGCTCCTCGCTGGCCGGCGAAGTCGTGGTAGGCAGAGATAATCAGTCTGCTGGTAGCGAGGCCCTGGCAGCTCCCTTTTTGCAGGGACCTCCTCTCCCAGGCGGGATGAGAGGTGATTCACCCGCGCCCAGAACTGTGGAAACTACATGCTTACCTGTTGAAAGGTCCAACTTAATGGCTCAGGGTCTGCCCCCAAATGTGGTGGCAACAATCCAGAGTGCAAGGGCATCATCTACTAGGGGCCTATATGCCTATAAATGGCGGGCGTTTGAGCAGTGGTGTCAGGACCGAAATGTACTCCCATTTCAGAGTTCTATTGTGGATGTTTTAACATTCCTTCAGGACCTGCTGGATAAGGGTCTCTCTTTCTCAACAATTAAGGTCTATTTGGCGGCTATATCTGCATGCCATGTTGGCTTTGATGGTGTGACGCCAGGCGCTCACCCTCTTGCTATGCGCTTCCTAAAGGGAGTCCGCAGGCTAAGACCTGTTCTTAAACCCAGTGTTCCCTCATGGGATTTAGGGTTGGTGCTTGAGGCTCTTGGTGGACCCCCATTTGAGCCTATTGAGTCAGCAGACATGAAATTTCTTTCATACAAGACTGCACTGCTACTTGCTTTGACGTCTGCAAAGCGAGTGGGCGACCTTCATGCTTTGTCTGTGCATCCCTCTTGTACCCAGTTCACTCCGGATGGATCTAAGGCTACATTGCGTCCAAACGCGGCGTATTTACCTAAGATTATCCCCACAGCCTATAGCTCTATGAGTTTTGAACTGCTGAGCTTCTGCCCCCCTCCATTTGCATCTGAGGAGCAGAGGAGGTTGCATTCCTTGTGCCCTGTGCGTGCACTACGCACTTACATAGACCGCACTCAGAGTGTGCGTTTATGTGACCAGTTGTTTGTCTGTTTTGCTAATCCAGCCAAGGGCAAGGCGCTGTCTAAGCAGCGGCTTTCCCACTGGATTGTGGAGGCTATCTCCTTAGCATACGGCAGCAGGGGTCTCCCGTTGCCCCAAGGTGTGAGGGCACATTCAACCAGGGGAATGGCGGCCTCTTGGGCCTTGTTTAAAGGGGTTTCTGTGAGTGATATCTGCACTGCAGCCAGTTGGTCATCACCGCACACTTTTGTTCGGTTTTACCGTTTGGATGTGACAGCACCTTCGGTGGCTCACGCTGTCCTTTCTGCTGGGTCTACAATGCATTAAAAGTTTTGGAGGTTTGACTTCGGTTCGGTGGCTGCTCTGCGGGGCGTGTATATATGTCCCATACTATATGTGTTGTACCGAGTGAATCGACTGAAAGGGAACGAAATGTTATGAATATAACTTCTGTTCCCTGAAGGAGAGGAACGAGGTACAACACTGGGTTGCCCCGCTGCGCGGCAGAGCTCGGTGAAGAGCGGCTATCGAACTGAAGGATGACTGTGGTGTTACACGTATATATGTGCAGGCGGAGCCTCCCAGACGTCACCACAGATCATCTGCCTTAAAGGCGTGAATAAAGGTGTCTTCAGTCAGGTCACGCAGGGGCGTGATATCCCATACTATATGTGTTGTACCTCGTTCCTCTCCTTCAGGGAACAGAAGTTATATTCATAACATTTCGTTTTGATATGTAGTTACAGTAAGACTGGTTTGTGCTCAAGTCCACTTCTTTGATTGACACCTGATACAGCCTATAGGCGTTCAGGGATTGCGTAGCTCACCCTGGGGATACACTGTTTGACCTGAGCGTCATCACAGCGACTCTCGGTGACTCTCTGGCCGAATGCACACAACACTACTGCGCAGCACTGGTTTCAGGAAATAAAGAAAAATCCCAGAAATACCAAAAGCTTTTTGGCTTCAAATCCGTATACAGACGGGAGGCGGAACCAAGTTGTCCATAGTATAAACAGTCTATGGTCTGCGCCAAACACTGAGACACACACACACATTGTCTGCTGTGTTTATTGAAATGAATTATGATAGCAGCACAATTATTCTCCATGCTTCACATGTGGAAACAGTCAAATCTTCTTAATGTATGTAAATCCATGATGATAATGATGATGTCTGCAGTAAACCTGGATCTGGTGTTTCAGACATGAAACTAGCTTCTGTGGGTGGGTTATACGCCAAGCAAATTTGTGCTACAAATATGAAGTAGAGGGATAAACACATCGACACTGTTTATAGATCTGTGCTACATATTTAAAGCTATATCAGTCTGCTCTTATTGGCTAATAGTTTGTATCTGATACCGAATAAAACCTGTACAAATTGAATGATCGAAAAGTTTGTGTACTGGTGGTTTAACATTTTAAATATTATTTAAGTGAGCAACTTTCTCTTAAAAAATACATTATAAACTGTAACCATCTTTCCTTTGACACAGATTAAAATGCATCAAATAGAACTTTTTTTTTTAAGTATTGTTTCCCTAAACTTCAAAATAAAAAAAAGGCTTATAGAATTATAAACAATTGTTTAGATTTTATCATTTAAAACTGTCGTGTATGGGTCAGTCATTGTGACACACAGTAATAAAGATGATCCTCTGTCTGCTTTTAAATCATAGGTTGGTTATTTTTTTCCAACAATCTTTGCTGAAACCAAAAAAGCCTTCAGTCATTTTTTTTTTTTTTGTCAACCAAATACTTGAAACTATTAATACACTGACTTCAGTTGGATGTCTGCACTTTGATCTTTCACACCAAACCTCAACAGACTTAAGCTGATTTTAAACTGAACTAACACAGGTTCAGTGACACTTTGAGTCTGTCTGGAGATAATTTTTGACATTTTAGTGGTTAAATCTGGATCTGCTGACCTGAACTGTGAGTCTGAGTGTTAATCACAAGTTTTACCTTGTTTTATAGAGGCTACAAAGGTTAAACTCTTATAATACAGGGTCAGCATTTTTTGCCTTGAAGCACACACTGTAACTATAATGGTGGGAGAAAAGGATCATAAATAATTTATGAGACGATAAACAAGACAATGATTTACCTGTACAATTCAAAAGTATGCTTTTAAACAAGATAATAGCTGGAGCTTCTCTTCTGTAGACTATCAGAAAAGATGTCTTCACAGGTAGTGAGTTTTTTGTAGTACTGGGGGGTGACCACTAAGGGGAGTCAGAGGTCCAGGCTGCACAGATAGGCGAAGTACGGGTCTTTGTAGTTTCCTTGAAGTATCATAAGGCCGAGTTATTGACCTCATTGCACCTCATATCAGCATGCCTCCTGGGTGATGGAGTGACAAGTGGGCAGTTTTAATTTCAGGTGTAAACATACCGAGGACACAGTCAGGAGGTTTTTGGATCACCCAGGATGCAGAAGAAGGTTAGAACTGGATTTTGAATCTGCAAACCATTCTCACAGCAGCATCTCACATGGGGTCCTGACTTTTTGGAGTGGGGTTTTGTTGTTTATAATCAATATTAGCTGAGTTAGCTGATTTTGCCTGTTGTATATTGTTGTATAGTTGGGTTGCTGTGTGACCTTTGACCCTGCTGTCTCAGTCACTTTGTTCTAACAGGCAGGAGGCTGATGAAATGCGGGTCTGCAGAATAGTTTCCAGATTGTTGTGTATGCAGCCAGGGAGGGAGTCCAGCATGTGTTTGTTTCTGCTCACACCGAGCCACACTCTGGTAGCAGGATGATCCAGTCTTTACTGGATCAGGATCAGTATAATAATTGCCCCTGTTCCTGACTCTCAGCAGGTACTTTTCCTGAGCAGGACTTTAATATCAGGGGATCTGAAGTCTGTTAGCGTGCTAAGATAACTGTTCTGCTGTGCTAACAAAAGGGAAGACACAGGGACTGTAAGGTGAACTCGCTCTGCTGACTGAGTCTGGATCAGATCAGACAAACAACATGTTTGGCTCAGTTGAATTCCTGTGGGGTCTGATGGGTAATAATGTTCATTTGGTTTGAGTTTATGATTAATCATGGGAAGTGTCAGTATCACTCTGAATAAATCACAACCTGTTAACACTCTTCAGAGTGACTTCATGATTGTGTCACTTCAAATCACATTCAATCAACCTTTATTTACACAGGCAGAGTTCTTCCCATCATTACATCACATACACAAAGAGAATAATACAATAGAATGAAGTGATCAAGTTGATATAATGTGTGTGAGAGCTCAGGAGCGAAATCTAGTGAATAAGAGCAGACGGAAACAGAACAGAGCGGACTGATCGCACTGTGTCATTGATTAGACACATTTACTCCAGATATCCATCAAACACATGAGCGCTGTGATTCTGAACAGAACAGTTCATGCTCAGAACGTTTATATGTCAGTAATTATAATTGGTCCTGACACACAAACTTGCAGAGAAAAATCACAATGTGTTGTTGAACGGATAACGGAACACTGACTTAATGTAACCAGCAGCAGTATGTTAACTTTTTAAAGATATTTTTAAAGTTTTCCAAGTATGAACTATAAAATATCTAATTATCATTACCAACCATGGCACTGGGCTCTGTCACAGTCACTTAAATAAAAATCTATCCTTTTTTATGTACTAAAGTATATGTATTTTATTCCTTTAATATACACTAATTGAACCATACTTTTACATATATCCCTGCAATTTGCACCCGCACTTTCAAATACAAGTCCAATACAAGTATTAAAGCTGCCAGGATACCAGAACTTTAAAATTTGTATCAACACCAAAAAAGATCTTTCCTCTAATTTATCACCCATTTTCCAAAAGACGTGTGGCGAAATGTGCCTCTGAAAAGACTGAATGTCATATTTACAATGGTGTGAAGCTCCTCGTCAACAGTCTGCAGGTCAGAACTGATGGAAACATGTAGGAAGCAGGTGACATGGCTCTTTGTTCTCTGCTCTCTCTCTGTTTGCGACATAAACCCAACGTGTGTTTTTATTTGATGTTAAAAGGACTTTGTGAGGTTGTGAAGGAGGGCGGAGCAGAGACACACAGTGGACAGGATGAGGGCAACTTTAGTGGCAAACAAAATCCTACATCTTCTTGTGTAGATGTTTGAAACAGTGAATGTCAGAAACATTTTTAAAACATAAAGCATGGCTGTGAAACAATAAAACGCTTTTCTACATAACAATTCCATCGCTGTTTGCTGGGTTTCATTAGATTGGATAAAGTTATAAAGTTAGATCCAGATAAAGTTATAGCTGGTTTGGGTCGGATTAATTCAGCCCTGTACAATCGTCATAACCAGAGAATTGAGCAGAGGAGAGTAAAATTGATTCTTATTTTAACTGTAAACTATTATTTTAACTTAGCTGTAAAGCTGAGAGCGGGCTTACTTTAAGAGACGCCGTCTAGTGAACATTTCAGGAACTACCGATTTTGAAATTACATACAGTTCATTCGTCAACAACAGAGGCCACCTCCTGGTTAAAATTGATAATCTGTGTTTACTTTTCCTGTCTCACTCAAAATTACAGAGGAAAAGTCAAATATCTGTATCTAGATTGCAATGCTGCCACCTGGCGTTTGGGGGTCTGAACTCAAGATAAACCTATGATACAAATCTGTGTCCAGTTCTTCTCTATGTGTACAACAGCTGATGTGTGTTCTGGTCCCTCTGTGTCTCAGGAGGTCAAGTCCATGTTCCTGCAGTGGCTGCAGACACGCACTGATCCAAACGGCCTGATCAAAGGGTGTAAGGCTCCTCTCAGGACTGTGTCTTGGTCTGAGCTCCAGGATGGGTCTGATCAGCCTCAAGACTCTTTGGCTCTGGTCACAGACCCTCCACAGTCTCAGAGCTGGGCCCACTTCAATATGGAGACCTACAGACAGAACCTGAAGACCAGCCTGTTGGGTCACACCCTGCTGTACGCTGAGGTGGTCACATCCACTATGGACCTGTTGGAGGGGTAAGATCTGTCTGTTTTATGTTTGAATCATGGTGAGGTCACAGTGAAGCAGGTCTCATGCTGTGGTAGGAGTGCAGCACATTACAAATCTCAGTCAAAGCACAACAAACACCTCGGATCCTCCTCCAAGTTGATTTATTTTTCAATCTTTTGGCCTTTTTCATACACTTTTGCAGCATCGTGATTCTCTTCTCCTCTTTCTTTATTCTCTTCTTCTACTTGAATTCTCTTGTGTCTGTTCATCCTCCTCTTCCTGAGTGCTGTGTTCATTTGTTCATCCACTGATGACGCACATAGATCAGACCATGAGGTCAGAGTTAGTCAGTGTGCTGATGGTTTACATGTCTGATGCACTTTAGTTGACCTGCGTTGTTGTGGAACATATTCAACACTGACCTGCCCTCCAATAAGAAGACCAAACCTTAGACCCTCTCCTGGTCCCTGGTGTTCAGACCAAGTCTGACCTGCACCTACGAACCCCCCTTTCGTGTAATAGCAGAACGGCAACTGTCCTCCGTTCTCTTTTCTTATCTTTCTCTTCTCAGCTGATCTTTATGAATTAAAAATCGTCTGATTGTAAAGATCATTTCCTGACACAATCCCCCAACACCTGTGTAACACCTGAAAGTACTCCCTGATATGAAATAAAAATGTACATAAAATTCGGTCTTTAATCATATAGGTAATAAATTTGACTGATCAAATTTCAGGTTAAGAGAGAAATATAAACCAGCAGGAGCCGAATAGATTTTATTTAATACAGAGTCAAACAGAAACTTCTCCTCTGCAGATCCTCAATCACTCATGACGGGGTTTGGGTGTGTGTGTGTGTCTGTGCTGTGAAATTACCACACACACACACACACACATATTAATGCAATAAAGTTCACACTTGCACATACGTGTGTGGTAGTGAGGTGTATATTTTCTGGCCCTCTACACACACAATCTCAGGCTGACACAGTGTAAATTGGACACACACACATACTCACACACACACATAGGCACAGCGTGTGCTGGAACTGATTATGGTGGTGTCTGACCTGGGTGCAGCAGAGCAGGTCTGTCTAATAGAGCCTTTGTGTGGACAGAGCTGGTCTGTGGGTGGAGCTCTGCTCTGGCTGCAGGTGGGAACAATTAAAAGTGTCATAAAGTTTGAAAAATGGCCGGTGGAGCAGCGCTGAGCTGATTGGAACAGACACTGTTGTCATTTAGCTTCCACACAAAGTGAACTCCCAACCTGTGTGCTAATATTTGACTTTCCAGATGTTTCTGAGCAGCAGCTTGATTAATGTTATTATGAAGGAATGCTTGTTTTATTTCTGCAGCACATGTGTTGATTAGGCTCTAAGTATGATGGAGAGAGATCACGAGCCATGAGGTGGAGCTGACAGTCTCCGAGTGGAGCAGCTCTGATTTTAACCCCCTGCAGCTCTCCAACATTTAATCTTGTGTGTGTTTGAATATTGAAATCATACACTTTATTAAACTCCTGTTTGCGTTGGACTGTGTGAAGCTGTCTGGATCCTCCTCATACGGAGTCTGATCCGTCGTACTCGCACCTCTGAGGACAGTTTGTGCACTCAGAGTCAGCGCTTTCATTCATGCCTTTAGATGAAACAATATTATGATAATCAGCATTTGTCACATAATGAAATCAAACCTTTGATTACAGTTCTGAGTGGAGTTGTTGTAAAGTTCCAGCAGTGTGAGGTCAGTTATCGTCTATGATGAGGTGAATATTATCAACATATGCATTTGTATATAATCCAAAGTCAGTTTGTAAGAGATGTTTTCATAGACACTCACGTCTATTCCTATTATTACAGGCAAGCCCTACATATAGGGAGTCTACATAGTTTGATTCCCACCTTTTTCCCTGCTCTCTCCTGCAACTTTTTCTCTCCGTCGTACGAACACATGAGGAAGACCAAACTAGTAATCAGAGATAAAGTTAGTAACATTAACGAGGGTTTAGTTTTAGTGGTTCAAATGCTCTCTGCATGTTATGATGTTGGTGTGGATATCTTAGCCTATAAATTAGTTGTTTTATCAGATAGTGCTGCAGGTCGAATATTAAAATTAACCTCTGAAATAAGAAATTAAACAAATTATGTATCCGTTCATGCAAATGAAATGTTTGATTTTTTTTCTTTTAAAGACATAAAATTACATTTTGTTTTAGTTTTTGTCATTTCTACATTTTAGTGTCATTTTTTGTGAATTTGAAAAACAGTCCTGAATACATTTTTTTAAAAACTTTTATTCATTTATTAATTTATCAGGTTCTGTTTTCTTGATTTAATTTAATTGAAAGAACTTTTTCTTCTTGTCCTTTAGCCCTACAGAAGGATATGTTAAGTCTTTATTTTTAGCGATGGTTAAATATGAAGTGGAAAACTATTTTTTTGTTTTTATCTTGTAAGGATTTAAATGATTTTGGCTAAATAAGAATATGAACTGCTGTCTGTTATAAATATTTAAAACCAGTGAATCCCTGGACCTTCCTAGTTAAAGGCGTATTCCCCTACAGCCCTCATCCCTACAGTCCTCATTGCTGGTCCCTGGTTCAGCTCTCGGACACGACCTTTTACTATAAGTAATCTCCCGCAATCTGTTCCCCACATTTTTGCGCTGTCAGGCCCCAGAAACACCGGTGGATGCCTGATTTCATATCTTGAACTTAAAACTTGATCAGACCAGCTCACTGAGCTGCTGTAATGATGTAGAGATGAACCTTCTCTTTTATTAAGTCGTATATTCATCATGTAGAGCTCCATATGTCCTCATGGACTCTGCAAATTACCACACAAACATTCCTTCATCAGTGTAGGTCACTGGTTTAAATAATTTGACCTTCCTGCACTTAAATTAAAGTGACAGTAAAAATACAGCAGCAAAAAAAACAAACCACATCAGATATGGATAAAGCAGGTATCAGTGCATGCTAACAGTCAAAGTTCCTGTTAAATCTTAATACAGATCGCACAGATGTACACAGACCTTTACTCTTTTTATTCATTACATTTCTATAAAGTTTGGCCCCACAGTGTCACATCACATGACCTCTCTGTCAAAGCACAGGAAATGAAATAGGCTGACAAGTAATGTATTTGATCTGTTAGACAGTCTCAGCTCAATCTGTATGGTTATTTAATTCATCATTGATTTGAAAAAAAAAAACATAATGTCTGTGATTGGCTCATCTATGTATGAGAGGCATCTACATGAAATCATCTGTGTTCAAATTCATGAGTGAAGAATCATACATGACAGAATACCAATCACGATGTGTGTTAAAGACTCTCATGGCGCAGGTTTTCCTCCTTCCTCACTGTGTTACTTTCTTCTGAGTGAATTTAACGGACTGAGAGAGTCCTCATGTTGTCACATTCCTCAGCCCGTCATCAGTGTGCATAGAGATGCTTATGCGGTTAATCAGATGGTCAAACAGATGTTGATTTCAGAGCAGAGAGTTATTAGAGTCCTTTCAGACCACACTGACGGCTTCTTTTCTCCAGTGTGGAGGATGAATAAAGCTGAGAGAGCGAACAGAGAGCTGCTGCAGGTCAGAGCTGATGAAAACAGCCTCAGAGCAGAGGATTGAGGCCGAGGCTGAATGGACGGCTCACTCACTGTTTGTCCTCAGTATTAATGCTTTGTTTGGCTGTGCAGGCTAATAATAGCAGCACAGAGACACAGAGGGCTGTTCTCACAAGGTCACACCTCACTGGAATCTCAATGACCAGCATCCACACACACACACACACCGCCGCAGTAACACAGGCCGTTCATTGCACTGCAGGGGCCTTTATTCACACTGTTAAAACTCATTTATCCACTTTTCTGTTCAGAGTCAGAGCAGAAGATATCCTCTGTTTGAAACACAGCTAGAGCCAGAAGCTGACCAGCTTAGTCTAACACCAAGAGTGAGGGAAGGACCAGCAGGAGATCTGATCCCTTTCCCCTCATGATCGGAGGAGAAGCCTGGTTTGGTATCAGTGCTAGTATTCTGTTTAGTATTCTGGTAGGGTGATGGTTTTTTACAGATCATGATTTAGGGTGAATTACATTTGCAAATTTTATTTTATCGGGATTATTCCCACTGAGATCAAAAGAGTGCAGACTAATTTATGAGTATTTGACATCCATCAGTAAATTAACAGCATTTAGCAATAAAACACAGCATACACCAGTCAAATGATCCTCAATCTGGGTTTGAAATGTTCTCTGTTGGTAAAAAGATGTAGTCTCAGATGAACTTGTAGCTTAGACCAGGAGAAGGGAGCAAGATATTAAAAGCAGTTTCAGCAATCGTAGTGCGAGTCAGAAATGGTGTAGTCCATGAGAGTGAAGGTCACAGATAGTGACGGTTGAGAGCCAGTAAAGGACATAAAACAAGAGTCCATTCATGAAGTTTAGGCTGAGAAAGAAGTTATACTAACGCTCAATTCCTCTGTTGTTAAGATAGACCAATTTTGGTTTTCAGGCCTGAGATAGTTAGATAATAGCGATAGTTAGAGTGACAGATAACTGCTATTTGGAACTGATATGTACAACAGTAAAAGTTAAAAATTTCAAAAGAACTTTTAATACAATAAGCTCAGAGAATCAAAGCATTCTTGATGCTCATAAGTTAGTAAAGAATGATAATGATAACAATAATGCATTTTATTTATAGATGCCTTTCTTGACACTCCAAGTCACCCTACAGCATTAAAACAAACTTTTTAATAACAAACAGAATAAAATACAATTTAAAACATTTTAAAAGAATGGAGTTGTTCCAAAGTTGATCTATTTTAAACTAAGGGTGTCAGCAATAACAGCTAAACCTGAGGGCATTTTTATACAGATGTTGAGCACTGAAAACACTGAACTCTATCAATTAAGAAGAAAAAGAAGCCGTTGGCAGTGACAAAATAAATGTTATTGGACACAGGCTGAAACCCTGACCGTATAAAGACAGTTTGAGCTTTTTCAGTACAACTTGAAAAAATATCCTGAGTGTTTTTCTATGTGTTGAATTTATGTTGGTTTACTGCTGTGTCTCCTGTTTCATGTTTGTTATTGAAGGAAGTAAATTTAATTTTTTTAATTAATAGACATTAATAGAGTTTATTTGAAAGATGCTGTGGTGTTAACAGAACAGAAAGCAGAGTCACTCCACGCTCTTTTATGGTGAATGCAAACTGTGCGTGTGTGTGTTTTAGCATCCCACTGCAGTGTTTATGTGTGAACACCTTATAATAACAGAGTTTGGGGGGGTGCGGGATTCAAGCAGCACTTCGCTGGTCTGAAGAACATAATGATTCTTTTCCTGCTCGGATGAACTTGATCCCCACGCCTGCAGCTACACACTTCCTACTTATTGACTTTTTCTTTTTAGAGCTTCAGGCTTAGACCTGAAAACCCGAGGGCCCACTTTCACTTCACTATTCTTACCCCCCACCCACCCTCCCACCCACACACACACTTATTTCTCCCTCTGAGAGGCTCCGAGGAAAGGAGAAGCAGCCGTGGATGTAGATGTAGTTCTGATTATTTTACCTGATACATGTGGTCAAACACTTTCTGTTTTCCATGCTGTGTGCACATGTGGAGAGCACGCTGCTGCACACACACTTATTTCAAACACTGTCATGGCTTTCCTACAGTGCAGCACCTGAACCTAAAATCAGGCTCAGTAAAGGAGTGTTGTGGTGCGAGCTGGTCCGCAGAGTCTGCTGATCACTGTTTGTTTTCACAGGTAATCCAATATCCAAACTGACACTGTATGAATTAGGGTCCTGTTTCCTGTGAAAAATACAGCCCACTATAACCACGGCAACAGGTTCAACCATAAAAATCTAATTGGCTCAATTGACCTTGCATGCTCCACCTGCAATTATCAGAGATTGTAAGCAGATGCCTGACCGGGGGAACATATGGAGCCATGTTTGACCTGAACCAGTCCACTGGAGGCTTCGCTACACTCTGCAGCCCTGAGACCCCCTCTGTCAGGGAGGGCCCCACAGCCCCACACAGGGGCCACAGACTGCAGCGCCTCATTTTAGCTGCACCTGAAGGGTCTGATGGGACTAGAAACAGGACTGCCCTAGGACCTCAGAGGGGCCTGTGCAGTCAGGGCACCAGGCCTTCAGGGGCCCACACTACAGGATACCATGTACTCTCTACCTCCTGAATGTGTCTCGTCACAGATACTGTCTCATTATAGGATGAAATGATCATGATTTTTTACAGTGATCGCCTTATACACCAGATTAGGGAGGTGAAAATCCTGTAGCTTGTTAAACTAAAGCCCTTTAAATAATGTTGGACCTTCCAAGAGTGGAATAAATACAAATTACCTCAAAACAGACACAGACAGATTCAATTTAGACAAGTATAAACAAAAAGGTCTTCAACTGCTGTTTAAAAAAGTCCTCAGTTCCTGTTGGAGACAGTTCCAAAACCAGTACAGCTCCTAAGGAATCCTTTTGTCTTGATATTTTTGCTGAGTTCCCCATGCTACTCTTGTGGGGAAAAAGGGGAATCTGCTAATTCTCTGGATTCTAGGCGCCTGAGAGACACAAGTGAACTCTGTGTTCACAGTCTGAATAGCCTAACCAGTCAACATGCATAATGACATGAAAATGTAGGGTTTTCAGGGTCGTCCCAGCCAACATGCTTGTCTGTGTAAACTGCCAGGCTGCAGATTGCTGTGGAAATGTTAGTAAGATCAGAATTTATCATACCACTAAACTGTGGTGCACCAAATCAGACCACCTGGTGAAAAACCACCATCAGGTACTGTGGAAGGAGCAGATATAAAGGAAACAACAGTGGGCCCAAGATTGAACCCTGAGGGACACCAAAAGACAGGTTTTGTTTTAATGAAACCCTGTGGGTGGGTTGATGTTGTTTACAAGTTTCTCTGCTTTGTACTCTTCACTGCTCACTTTAGTTGTCTGGTGTTTTCTAGTGTTTGTTTGTTTTGTGTAAAACTCCTTGTTCATGTAGGAGGGATGTTACATAAACAACCAAAAGACATCACTCAGTGCGTCTCCTTCTGGTTTATCTACACAGGCTCCCCTCCTCACTTAAATCAAACTGAGTTTCTCATGTTGCGAGAGCATCTGTTAGTGAAATCTACCACTGTGAGCTTTATATGTGAACAGCAAGTGCCTGAAATACCAGGGCTCGAATGTCTTGAACTGATCCAGAACTATTAAGGAGCTGATGTGTAAAAAAGGATGAATGTTCGTACAAACCCACTGAGTGCTGTCTCAGACTGAGAATTTTGACTGCTCTGATAGCTGCTGACAGGAGGTAAGAGCTGGGCCCCTGCTGTGATTTTTATCACTAAGTGAACGCATGAGAGCAGAGCGAACACCTGAATGTCTCTGCAGCTGAATGTGACCGCACTCCAGAACCTGAGCCAGACCAGCAGCCAGGTCCAGACAGGCAGAACAAGGTCAGCGAGTGGAGCATCAGCTGCCCTGTGCTAATGGAGCTCCCTCTCTCATTGATCACCTCCAATAGTGCTATTTGGAAATGATCATTGGTGCTGTCCCTCAGTAAACAGGATTAGCTCAATTAATCACATTTACAGATTAGTTTGTCCTCTCGTATTGATTAGCCCCTCCATGCTGCTGAATGATCAATGCAAACACGCTTATGCACCCAAAATCCTGTTTGAAAAATGAGCATCGACGGCAGAAATAATCTTTTAATCTGAGATATTTTAATCTGGGGAGTGAGAGGGTTTGGGTTTGGAGGATAAATGGCTTTCAGGAAAATGATATTGTTCCTGACAGCATCAAACACAGCCGCCTGATGAGTTAGATTATGAATATATTAGGACACATCTGTACAGGCTTAGCAGCTTTACTGTATACACTAGTAAACACATCAGTGACAGGTTTTACTACACCTGTAACTCCAACAGAAACAGGTACTTTATGCTTCTCCCATGTGTCTGTTAGAGACAGGTACCTGCTGTTAGAGATGTGTTACTCAGTGCTAACAGTGATGCTGTCTGACAGCAGAGGAGAGACTGCGACATGCACACAGCTTATTATCACACGTCCTCTGACAGGTCACTCTGCTGAGGGGGGGCTTTATCCTCTTGACCTGTGGTATCTGCAGGGTGGTGACCCCTGTGGCTTAGCTGCCCCCTAAAACAAAGAGACCTGAGCGAGGATTTAGAGGCCCATGCTCTCCATCAGTAACAGCGTCTCCTCTTTCTCTCTTTTCTCTCTGTGAATGGTTGCATTTTGTCCGTCTTTGTTCAGTTGGTGTTGAGATGAGTAGAGGACAATGGGGGGCTGTGATCAGAGGAGATCAAACACATCTCAGCAGGGAGAAACACCACAGAAGATCCACTTCTTCTGCCTGTGTGGTTCTCATCCCTGTCTCTGATAAATAACGTTTCTTTTCTTTTATAACTTTAAGTTAACTAAGCTTCCTCTGTTGTCATGTAAAACCTCAATTATAAAAGAGATTAGCTGCTGTGTAAGATCTAGATAAAACTAGTTGATTATTTACAAGTCTGTTAAACTCTGTAGTTAGTTGAAAATAGGAATAGGCAACAAACCAGATATTGAAATTGAATATTTTATTTTTGTTTTTTAAATTTATTTATTCTCATTTAAATGTGATGCCAGCCACATGTTTTAAAAAAGTAGGAACAGGCATGTTTTCCTACTTTCCTTTATGTTTCATCACCTCTTGACCATTTTTAAATCTGTAGTTAAAAGGCTGGAGTTCAAACTCTCAGAATGTCTCTGTTTTAATTGATGTTTCCTCTCATTTTTTTCTGTATTGAGTCTGTGTGACTGTTTGTTGTTACTATGTATTGCACACTGGGCAGGTCTCCTTGCAGACAGATCTAATGGGACAAACCTGGTTAAATAAAGGTTAAATAAAAATTTAAAAAACTCTTCTTTTAAAGACACCCTGTAGACACTAAGGGACACGGGAGAGCTGTTTGAGTTTGAGACTCCCAGCTGAAAAATAGTTTTTCTGGAAATGTAGACCCAATCCCTCTCGCAGTCTCTCACAGAGTGACGAACCTCTTCCCATCTTTGCACTTCAGAGACTCAGCCTCTGTGGAAATGATTTGAAAACCTTATCTGTTTTTACATTGCTTTTGGAATCAAGGTTATATAGTGTATAGTGAATTAAGTCTTCTCTGTTATTAGGTTGTGCATATTTGCTCTCGCTGCCTCTCAGTTTACACACCATCAGTAGTCTCGTTTTTACGTTGCAGATCTGGAACAGCATCATAATGAAGCTGATGAGACTCTCAAATGTCAACCATAATGTCCGACAAGCTAAACGTAACTTTTATGCTGTCTTTATTCAACTCCTCTTCTCTGAGATTTGCAGTTGACGCACCTTTCAACACAAATTAAGATGTTGTTCATATCACTTCTGCTCATAGTTATGTTATTTTGCGGAGATCAGCTTGGAGGTGCACTCACCAGTTTTCTTGCTGTTGCCTGGATTGCGGGACAGGATGTTGCTCTAGTTTCACATATCAAAGATGGTTGGGGCCCAGTAGCTCCTTAGGTTGCTTTCACACCTGTGCCCCACTAACTGTCAGCATCTCCCCACATTCAAAACCGATGACTGATCGAACAGTTTAAAGAGAAAAAAACGCACTGATCAAAGTCTTATTAGCCTGACTTACTGATTTAAACTGGACTAAATCTGTAGGAGCAAAAATGTCTTCAATGTGACCAAAACTCAGCAGCATCTGGAAGACTGGATCTCAAATCACAGCTAAAAGTCACAGTGCTGGAGTGAGCTTCTCTTGTATGCAGGTGAAATACCAGCAGAGAGCTCACAGACTTCCTGTTTCTCTGATGGCCCTAATAGACTGCACCCCCAAACCCCCCGATACCTTTAATCAGGACTAGCCAGCTTCTTGACTTTACGCACCCTAAACTTCACTCTATGGTGAAAAAATGTGATACTCAGCTACAAGTCTTTGTTCAGTCCCATGTTTCAACCCCAGTATTTTTAGCAGTAAGTCTGGGTTTTGTCTTGAATACTGAGTTTGTATTACTGATCATAAGTTGGCAGTAACTTGGCCGCAGTGAAACTTTACAGACAAAATTTCCTCCTTAATCAGCGTCAGTTCAGCCAAGGAATTCCTGAGGCTGAGCCTTTCTGTGATGTTCAAGTTATTTTTCTTTACACGCCTGACATGTTTGCACAGCCACACACATCTGGCAGGCCAATCTGCATAAATTAAAATATTAGGGAGTGAGGTTTTTAGCGTGCTTTGGGACATTTTCCTTTAGTTCAGATTGGACAGATTGGAGGCTAACTCAGACCAGAACTAAACCCTCCAACAGAAGTGGTCACTTGATGCACACATCATTGTTTTTATGTCATTCTCTATAGTATTTTAAATGCTTTTTTAAAATAAAATTCAGATCTCTAACGGATTATGATTAAAGTGTTTGATTTAAAATTCCATTATTTTGCACCTTAAACAGTTTTTAAGTCCACGTTAACAATATAAAGCAGTTCTTAGTAGAGTCCTGATCTCAGATTCAAAAGAGTACGATGAAACATACTCTATAATCTTGAATTTTCTATTTATTATTTAAAGAAATTCTGCACTGCTGCACCAGGGGAGTCTCAAACCATGACTCAGAGGGAGGAGGCACTTATAAGTGTTTTCATCCACAGGTCTGCGGTGATTCACAGACTCCAAATAGCACTTTATTGGCTTTTGTGATGTGGTCACACAGACATCAGTCATATTGCTGCACCTGAATGCTTGTCTCATGGGTGGTAGCTCAGACTCAAAGTACTTTACAAATATTTAAATTCTGTTTTAGACAGAATGCACATTAGTTTTCACTTGTCTCCTGGGCTGTCTGGTTTTTTTTTAGGTGATGTTCAAAAACAGTAAATGTTATTATTTTAGTCTTTTGCTCTGCAGAACATCCAACACAACAAACTGACATCATCTACACCTTTACTTAAAAATGAGTGAACTTATGCATCAGGTACTCTTGTAATTTTTCATCAGTTTGATTGTAAAAGAAAACTAAATACTGACTTAGCATGGATAAGTATTAATCACATCATGATGGAGAATCCTAAAGTGATCTTAATGTTAGGTAAATATCAAAGTGCACTTTAAATACAACAGTCAGTGTATTAAACCTCCTGAGGTTAAAGTGTAGGCTCAGTTTTCTCTCTCTTTTATGAACACACACATGCACATCAGGTGTGAATCTCTCATGCTGAGAGTGATTTGAAGCTCATTAAAGGGGACTTATTTTATATCACAAGAGCAGAAACACTGCGCTCTAACACTGGTAGCTCAACTCTCTGTGTTTACAGAGTGATGGAGGGTAGTCAGCCTGTGTCTGAGGATCAGCTTTAGTTTCATCTGGGGATGAGAGGATGTTTCCCAGCAGACTGTTGAGACAGTGATAATAGTCAGCTGGTGATTCTACTGTTTATTTAGTCTTAACATGTGTTCAGTTTTAACCACTCAAACCCTCCTGTGCTGATCTCCTCCTGCAGACTCAATCTGCACATACCAAGAGACGCGGGTTTGATTGCAGTGGCTACTCGACAGACCAAGGGCCGAGGTGAGCACAGTGAAAACCCGATCACACACGTCTCATAGGACTTAATCAGAGTACCAATCACACATATCAATCTCTGCGCATTCATTGCCCACTAAATAAACTGCCAGTTTCATATGTCCGTGTGTGTTTGCTGTAGGACGGGGTGGGAACGCCTGGCTCAGCCCTCTGGGTTGTGCAATGTTCACTCTGAGCATCCAGGTGGACCTGAGCTCCCAACTTGGTCAGAGGATCCCCTTCCTGCAGCACCTGGTTGCTCTGGCTGTGGTGGAGGCTGTTCGCACACTTCCTGGATATGAGGTAGCAACCTGAACTTGACCTGTACAAGTTTATCATCAGTTTATAAAGACCTGCACATCACCTGTAACTGACTGTTATTTCAAGTTAAGTGGTAGTATTGTGATATGGGAGGGGAAGGTTTGTTGAAAAGGGGATAGTTAAAGTGTTAGTCTTGATAGTTACTTGTTTATCTGTAGTTGAGTAGCACACTACATGTTTTAGTGTGTGTTACAACATTTTCTCAGCTCTGATCTGAGTCAGGGAGTCTAAACTGCACTCTGTGAGAAAGTGAGGGTTTAAGATGACAGTGCATTTTATGAACAGCTCATCGTGTTTTTCAGGACATTGACCTGAGGGTGAAGTGGCCCAATGATATCTACTATAGTAGCGTGATGAAGCTAGGTGGGGTCCTGGTGACGTCCACTATGATGGGATCAACCTTTCATCTGCTCGTAGGTAGGAAATGAACTAAAACCTTTTTCCTTTATCGCATTTTAAAAGGTGTTCCACTCACCAAACCTGTTCATGATAATATGCGCCTATGAAGTATGGCTTCAATAGTGCCCATTTCAGTGCATCTCAGCCATATCTGTGATAATCCTGCAGGAATATATCACTCTGTTGTTCTCTGCAGGCTGTGGGTTCAATGTGACCAACAGTAACCCCACGGTGTGCATCAATGATCTGATCCACCGCTACAACGTGGAGAACGGCTGCAGCCTGCAGCCGCTCAGCTGCCCCCAGCTCATCGCCCGCACCGTCAGCTACCTGGAGAACCTCATCAACAGCTTTCAAAAGGGGGGGCCTGATGCTGTGCTGCCCACATACTACAGCAGGTGGATCCACAGGTGAGTTCTAACCGCACACCTACCTTTCTATGAAGTCAGGTTGCTATACAACGGGACCCTAATTCAGACACTACATGCAAATGAGAGACTCACTGATCCCAGTTCAGCTCATCATGATGAGCTACATGCATGATTAGTGTAAGGATTTAATAACTTGTATAATGAGTAATATCATCCCTTCATGGTTTTAGATTTTTTTTGAATGTTCCTCAAAGCTCTGACTTTTTAGTATTTAATTATTAGTATTAATGTATTTCAGTTAACATTAACCTCCTCTTTTCCTTCTGTTCTCAGTGGGACTAAGGTCCGTCTGTGGAGTGAGGACGGACTGGAGGTGGAATGTGTGGGTCTCGATCAAAACGGTTTTCTGCAGGTGCACAGCAGAGAGCAGGGCCTGGTGTCAGTGGAGCCTGATGGGAACTCATTCGACATGCTGAAGAACCTGGTGGTGATGAAGCAGCGTTAGGACCAAACTTAACCAAATCAAACTCCAGTAGATCATGTTCAAACAGTGTTTCACAGAGGAGAGGATTGGCTTGAAAGGCAGCTACAGAGACACCTTCATCAGTGATGTCTCAGCAGGTAACATCACTGCGTTTAGGACCACAGATTAAATTTAATCTAACAGCCTGTAACCACACAAATCATTTAACCTGATGTAGGACGAGAGCAGAGATCTCTGCAGCTCCCTCTGTTCATCAGTGCAGCGTAATAAAGATTTACACTGAAACATGTCGCTCACTTCTTTAAAAGAAACCAGGCCATGTTCACTTGCCCACGTACAGAACATTTACTGTTCACTGAATTCTGATCCTGATCCACAAAACACCAAACCTGGTCATCAAAATGTAGATCACAATATTCTCAACACGGTTCACATTCTCCTCTATTCCAGTTTCTTCATTTTGACAACACAGCTGACTTGATGTCTGTCTGGATTACATGTTGGGGTACGTTGAACCAGCTTCATAGGCCCATCCACAGAATACTCAGCCTGGTTCACTACACCCTGATCACAGTCCCCGAAATTCAAATTCTGATCCTGTCTCCAAAACCCTGGCACTGTTTTCAAGATTAACAAAGAAGAGTTTGTTTGTCAGCACTTTTTGATCGTTAACTGTGTGTGAGAGAAGAGCTGTGGTCTGACTGTAAAATAAATGTGTATGATTGAACCAGGATGTTTGTGGATCCTTAAACATTCATGAAACTTAAGAACTTCCTTAATGATGAATCTGAGATGGCACTTTGATATGTCTGCATCAAATCTATGCTCCCTATGAAATGACATGATTATTTTTAATAACGCTATTTTGTGTATATGCTTGTTTACATGACTGTTATTTGCATTCATTCTGAGGTCTCATAGGTGATTCTTGATTATGAAATTTTTCTCTCAATATGTGTTATATTACATTTTAAAATGTGTAATCCTCATGATTACCTTTAGGCTCACTCCTAATTCAATACAAAGTGATCAGTGTATTTTTCAAAGCCAGGATTGCTGTGACACTGGCATTAAATTTCATTTAAAATGGTTTGAATAGACGGTTTGAAAAACTCTTAAATTGACCTTTGAGGATCTCGGGAGTACAGGGTAATAATATGTCTAAGTTGTGTCTGATATGTGGTGGGTTTCTTCAGTAAGATCCCACTGAGTCGGTCGGGGTCTACAAGTTTCCTGTCAAATGTTAATGCTGTGTTATTTTGTGAAGAGGACTGTCAGTGTAACTGATAAATAATAAGAGTCTCTTATGACTGAGGTGAACAAATACTTTAACCAACAAGAGCAGCACTCAGGTAAGAGCGCAGGAACGTAGGTAAAACAGACTGTATTAGCTCATTCATAGTTCTGTAAGGCTCTCGGCCTCACAGTACAAAAGTTGACCAGCATGATGCACAAATAAAACTGTTTTCTATTAAAGCATTTTGCATCACTTCAGATTTTTTTTTTCTATGTGAAGAAGATAACCATTACACAGAAGCACTTATCAAGTCCACCAGCAGCAAGTGTCAGTATAGCAGCAGCCAATATACCACTAGCTAACATGGCATAGACAGGACCTTTAGTGGGTGCCAACAGCTGACCTTAACCGTTTTATATAAAAGTATGACTTTCAGGATATTTTGTGACTACAAAACAGTAGGGATAAGTACACCCAAGAGCTATATCTTACTTAATGTAACTGGAAGAAGCAGCCACAATGCAGTGCATAGCAGCTGAAATAGAGGTATTCACAGTTGCTGATATTTAGGCTAAATAAGGAGGTTTATAGGCTGAAAATCTGAGGTACCCACTCAAGTGTATCAGACTGACATACTAAATGGGGAGAATGAGAATTGTATGTCTCCTTTAAGTGACATGGATAGTTTTGTTGTTAGGGCCAAAGCTTTATGTACCATCTACAGGTAACTGAGCTGCTGATGGTTTTTTGAGGTGTAGATATCTTCTCAACTCAGGAAAAACAGAACCCTTTTTCAATTCAAAATGTAAGATTTAGGCCTACAGGTATTTGTGTTAAAATGTAGGTGAAATGTAGGTAAAATGAGGTAAAAAGTACAACAATGTAAGCAAGGACTACTTGTTGACCACTGCCCAAAAAGGAGATTAAGCTCATGACCATCTGCTTAAAAACTACAGAAATGCCCTCAAATCTGAGAGTAGAGGTTCAATTTGGAATGCCACCATATCAGCTAAGGTCCGTTGTACAAGTTGGATATCAGGCTTGTTGGGGCCATCTCCTTATATATCAGGATATGCTGAAGAATATAGGTTCTTAGCCTCACCATATTCTGAGGCCCACTAAGTAAAACATTCAGTGTCAGGAGCATAAAAAGACACCGTACATATGAACAAATACAACAGAGGCAGAACTCATTGAGTCATTTTATTAATGTTGTTTTTGGCACATTACAGATCTGACTGACACTTTGGTTTCAAGCTGCCTGCTGATGGTTTAGTTATAAAACATCACATCACATAAAGAAAGGCTTTTAAAAGTGCAGGTAGATGATGAGAGAGCTGAGAACAAAGTGCTGATGTTGAAGTTAATCTTATTTTATCTTTATCTCAATAGAACCTTCAGTTTCTGTTAGAAACCCTTCATAATGACTCACTTATTGCTTGGATGGAAGAAAAAAAATGAACAGATTGAGAAGCAGCAGCATAAAGGAGATCAGATGGGTTCAACGCAGAAACACCCGAGAATCAGGTCATTGAAATAATCAGGACAGCGAACTGATCCACTACTTCCCCTGGAGAAAAAATGAACCCTAAACTGAACTCAGGAAGGCATCATTATTGGTGTGAGGATAAGTTTTATCTGACCCTGATTGGCTGGCAGGTACCTTTGCCATCTTTCTACTGATGTACATGTAAATGGTTGGATGCAGACATGTTAAAAGTGCTTTGTGTGATCACAGGACTACAAACAGCTTTGCAAGCAGCTTTATTTGGTAGATCTAAACCAAAACAAGTGTCTTTGAAATGTTGATACTTATTGCAGAGTAAACTGTGTACACCTTAGCAGCTCCACTATGTAATCTCCTGTCACAGCTAAAAAGCCCAGATTGTGATAAAACTGCTGATTTAATATGAACTCAGTTTTATTTTACAGCTGATCGACAGAAATCAAAGAAATGTCTCCACGTCAACTCAGTCAAGAGTTTGGGGTTATGTTCCTTTTAGCCCTCAGGAGCCTGTGTGGTCTTATAGACTCTCCACTCCATTGCTTAATATTCTGAGTGTCATTTTTTCATTAGTAAGTGACTGAGATTATGCTTTAAATATCAGTTTAAATAAATAGTGCATCAAAAAAAAGTCAGTCTCCAGCTTCCTTTCTTGTTGCATATAATGAAAAGTCTGATGCTATAGCAGCTTGTGATTGCCAGCTGTGTCTACCTCATCACTAAAACAGTCTAACCACACAGTGTTTTGGTTGGCTTGTTGTATATTCTGCTGGGTGTTGAGGTGTGTTTGAACTTTGTCTTAAGCCAAGCTTGTTTTCCCAATTAGTTCCAATAGAATCCCATTCAGCTGGGAGAACACAAGCTAGCAACCCAACCCAACTATTAAATAAACCACCAGCTCAGACTGTGAAGCTATCAAAAGTAGCATTCATCAGCCTCTCACTTCAGCTCCACTCTCTCAACTATACATGGTCAAGTTTGGCTTCAGAAGTCTGCTTTACCCAAAGCATAACCATAACTGTCACAACAAAACTCAAGGCTCGGAGGTGCAGAATCAGAATTGTGGTCCTAAAAATGCTGACACGTGGTATTGGCTTAAAATTTGGAATCAGTTAACCTGTACCAAACCCAAAGTTGCCTCAGACTGTCCTGACATCTCTTGGCCACCTCTACAGAGGGTTTTTGTAAAAACAAAGTGTGAAGGCCAGTACTTAACAGACCAAATATGATTCCAAATGTGTCAGTCTCCCTTTAATCATGGGCCCCGTTGACAGACACCATCATCTGTGATTCTGAAAGGTTCTTGGCCCCATTCTTGACCTGCATTTTGGCCCCAAAATACAGGTCAACTAACTCAATGATCATGAGGCAGCAGTTTCACATGAAGAAGATACCTTACATCTGAACAGGGCATTCTTAATAAAGCCCCACCCTTCTCCCAAACTCTGTGGTCCAAAGTGTTGAAGCTAACTTGAACCCCTGGCTCTCAGTATAACTGTCTAAACAAATACAGATGAGTACCATCAGAGGTCATCTGTCACAATCAAAATGATGTGGCTCTCTTTTGATTACACCAACTCATCATAAGTGGATGGCGGTGCTAAGACTGGTCCTCCCTTTAAACTCTGTGTCAACCTCAAAACTATCAGACCAACCTTCACTGAGAGATAAGGTGACCAGATTCCAGGGACAGTCCCCAACAGTCCCTGTTTTGGATGACCTGTCTCTGGCTAGGTCTGTCCCCGGAAATTTCATGAATGACAAAAAAATGTTACGTGTAGACTAGAACAACGATTATCAGGGTTGCAGAGTAGGTAGGAAGCGCAAGTAAGCATGTTGCGTGCAGTCCTGAACAGGGGTTATTATGGGGGGTTATTACGGGGGCTGTGCACTGCTACTAAGTAGTACCAAGTTGTTGTCTGTGATCACACAGCTGATGCCCAAGTCACATTTTGCTCAGCACCCCCCACCCCCTGGATGTCCCTGGATTTCATTACAGAAATCTGGTCACCTTACTGAAAGATCTGTTGGTTCAAATATTGACGTATTTTTCTGACCCTTAAATCAACAACTTAGTGTGTCCAGACAGCCCTGTGTTCAAGTTATGTTTGAGCTGTAATGAAAAATAAAGGTGCATTGCGTGTATTCTTTTAAACATGTCTCAGCTGATCTTTTGCATGTTGGACATCATGGAAGAGAGGAGAGCTTACAGCTTATTGTCCTTCTCTCCTGTAAGAGTGCAAACTGTAGAAGACAAGTGACCCCGACTTGAGTCTTTGGAGGATTTAGAGTCTGACAGTCTCCTGACTTCCAAGTCTCTTGAGCTCCTGTCCTGGGTCACCTCTCATTCGTGATAATGACAGATGTTCCGATGTAATGTGGGACCTCTCTGTGGCTCTCAGGGGATGAGCTGGAGCTGGGGCTGTAAGAAGCTGTCTCCTTGGTGTGATAACCATGGCTCTGTGTGGTATAGGGAGGGTCTAAAATGGAGCATGGTTTACCAAAGACTGGAAGTCCTGCCCCAACCATACTCCCTGGTTGTGCCCTTCTATCCTCTCCAGCAGATGTGGGCTGCAGGTCCTTGGTGAGTCCACATCGTTGGGGGACATCAGTCAGCAGGGGATAGTCTCTAGTTGGGTAGCTATAGGGAGTCTCCATCATACACAGCCTCCTCCTCTGCTCCATTGCGAAGTGCACAGGGAGGGACTGACCTATGCTGTGCTCACCTTTACCCCGAACCAGGCCACGGAGCAAAGGACAGGCTATGACCCGATCACCTGCAGGTCCCCTGGAACCTTTGGTATTTAGATGGAAGTCCTTGTTTGGTGGTTTACTGTCCTTAAGGAGATGAGGATGTAGATATACCTCAGACAGCTCAGTGCGTACTAATGCATAATGTTCGTTGGGTTCCTCCTTCATCCCCCTGATAGGATGTAGATTTGCACTGCTGAGACAGTCGTAGTAGATCTCATCAGAATGCCTTCCATCAGCTCCCAGCCCCGGGCCTGAGGATGGACACAACAATAACAATCTGAAATAATACCACAACTTTCCAATTATCATTCAGGGTGTGAATACTACTCCTTTTAACCATATTTAAATATAACATTTTTTTTCATGTACAACTACCATTATGCTCACAGATGAGAAGGTGACCTTAACCCAGAGCTGAGCACCCTGGACTTTAGATTGAAGCCTCCTACACAGCCTGAAACTCAAGATTAATGTCATGTAATGTTGAAAATGGCCAAAGATATCTGCTGTGGAGCACTGGTTTGACCTTGCTGTTAAATTGGATGCCCCGTGCACAAAGGGTTTAGTTCTCAAATGGCGCATTTCCAACAAGGGCTCTGCTTTAGTTCAGTACAATATGATACTGTCCTGTATGATACACCCTATTGGAAAAAAATAATATTGCGATTTTTTTCAACCCTGCGATATATATTGCGATATTAAAAATACAGGAATTTTCACCAGATGACATGAATAGCATTTAATGTTATGCTGCACTGCTGAAATCTTGAAGACAGTTACCCTGCACTGATCTTACCTCTTTTTGTGAATGTTAGAATGGCTTCTGTCTCAGAGATATTTTTAGCTTTTATTGTGCTGGGACGTTATTGTGGCAACAGATTAACACAGAACACGTGTTTTGGTCGACATAATCCTTCTTTTAACCGAAATAATTCCAGATAACTGACTTTCCTTTTCTTCATTTTCGGTGGTTTTCGCTTGTTCGTTGCTCATTTTGCGATCGTTGTTGTTGTTGTTAACGGTGTTGTGCCGAGAAACGCATGTCCTCCGAGAATTGCATGCACCTCGCAAAACGCGCACCGCTTATAGTAGAGTGGTCCACGGAAATGTACAATTTAAAACCCATACAGTTCTTATTTGTTGGGCTAAACAGTAATGAGTAAAGTTCCGAAAGTAATTCTCAGCGGACACACGTCTCCCTCCATGTGCAGAACATGTGCAGGGGTGGGTTTCCTCCGCTCTGATTTTGATTGACAGCTGGCAGGGTAGTCTGATTGGCCACTGAGAAGTGAGTCTGATTGGCAACTGAGTTAAGGACGAATGTGATTGGTGGATCGCTGCAAAGCACATGCAGAGTCACATGCAGTGTATCTCAGTCGGTTACCCTTGAAATTAAATGAGTTCATTCACCTCCAATATCGCAGGCTCTGCGATGTGACTATCGCACACACGTACATCGCGATGACGATAGTCAAACGATATATCGTGCAGGCCTACTGTCCTGTATGGTACACCCTGATCTTGTTTGTGTTGCTACAGCAGACTATACCCCACTCTGGTGTCTCACAAAGAATGTGTGTTGGCTTGTGACGTACCCAGAATGACTGGGCTTTTGGCGTACATGAGCAGTGAGAAGTGCACCCGTTTTTTTTTGTTTGTTTGTTTGTTTGTTTTGTTTTTTCAGCTGTTGGATACATTTCCAATATTTGACAATGGAATTGCAAAAAACTGTATACCACACAGTGAATATGCACCACATGAGGATGACTCAGGTGTGGTTTCAGCCTCTCAGGATTATCATCTCCTGCTGTCTCTCCTCAGTTACCTACTCAATCCACTGTCCAATCAAAAAATTACATAATGGAACAACAAGAGCTGTGTTCCACAACAGAGAGTTGTGGTTTGGTACAACCAAATAATAAAAATCAAGAAATAGATAATCTGTTAATGAGGTTTAAGCATTTTACTTTGACATAGTTAGATAGGAGGTGTACCTGTGTACTTGTTGGGTCCTGGGGGGCTGCTATTGTTCCATCCAGCAGATCCTCTATGCTGGGAGCCAATGAGCTGTTGAGACACCTGAGAAGACAGACCTGAGCGAGGCAGCTGACTCTGATCATCAGGACGTTGGGGTTGGTAGGAACAGTGGAGGTTCAGGTTGTGAGTACGGCTGCAGGACATTTGGCTAACTTCTGGGCTCAAGCTGGAGCGCCTCTCCCTGGAGGGTGTCACCTGGTACAAGGACCTCTCCTTCCACAGGTTCTTCTGTCGAGAGCAGCCTGGGTGGTCAGACTGGCAGAGGCCTGGAGTCTGATGCAGACACAAAAGCAGCAAGAAGGTTACTGCAATACAAGTGTGTTTACTGCTGCAAACACACTGGTATTTCCTGTATAAATCTTTTTTTATAAGAAATTTTAAGTTTGAGAATATAACCGAGGAAAAAGAAATTCATTTTTCTGAATTTTGAATACAAGAGTGAATGTTGTTTTAAGAGAGATGTCCTTTATGAAATGAAATACATTATGGAACCACAAGCTTTGTGATAAATCGTGTGCATTGTGAAAAGTCGTGTTTTGTTATATATCGAGTTCAATAAAACCAAAGTTTGCCAGTAATTATAGGTTGTGAAACAAGCTTTGTACAATAGTGTTTTTTTAAATCTTGTTTTCGACATTCAGACTGTCTCTCCACCCAGTATCATATTCCACATTTACAGGGACTGACAGGGCAGATAAACACACTTCTTTGAGAAATACTGCTAAGCAGCCCACGTGCACATGGACTTTCTAATTCATTGATTTCCACTCGGTATCACATGGAAGGATCATAAACATTTTCAGTTATAGCTGTGTGAACACTCAGGTGTATATTCTGTTCAGATATTATTTCCTGCTGGTAAACTGAAGTGGTACCTGTGGATATGGAGCTGCTCGGAGTCTGCTCTTCATCCGGACTGCTTTTACTCGGTGCTGTTTGTGGGGGTCCTGAGGGGGAGACAGACTCAGGCCAGGCTTGGTGGCTCGACTCTGGTCTGTCGATAACTGCAGCTCCTTACACTCAATGTCACTGTGTGAAATGAATGAAGCAAACATCATTTGCGCACCAGTGTATCTGTTTGTGAATTTGATCAGAAAAATCATGGGTAGAGAGGACTCACGTAAGGACGTAGTTCACACTGACGATACAGTGAGGTCTGGAGGAGCGGCTGTTATGGACGATAGTGGCGTAGCTCTGCACCCACACCCAGCCTCCATGCTTGGATAACATGCGGTAGTACTTAGTGGTGACCTGACCCTTCACCAGTACTGCAGAGAGCGTACATGTAAGGATCAAAGAGAGAAAACAGTGGAGTCTGACATCGGACCCTTGGTTACAGGGGGAGTTATTGAGCAACATTTTCATTTGTCTGAAGATGTGTTTTCGGTCAAAGACAGTAGGTCCGGTTTAGCTCTACTTCTGGTACCTGAGATTTCTGTTGCATGCTTTCTCTCTGCTACATTACCCCCTCCAGCTTTAGTTACACTGTTAGCACAAATCCATCGTCATAAGTCCAGATTGGTATTAGAAAGTCAGGAGGAATGAATGTGAATGTTTTTGTAAATTGTACTGAATTTGTGCATTTGAAAAGGGATTTTAATCTAAGTCCTACAGACACACCTCAGTCCAGACACTGTTCACTCTGTTTAGGTTTAAAAGTGTATTTCATGTCAGCCTAAATGACAGCTCCTCTCTGAGTCCCTGTCCACTTTTAACATTTTTGTCATTTACAGCCTGGTTATTAAACAGAAATAACATCATGTTATCTCACATAAACAATAAAGAAACCATTAGGTGATGGTAATGTTGCAGGACTTGAAAAAAGGTTTTGATGTTGTAAACCATAACCTACTTTTTCTTTAACAAACTCTCACAGCTAAACTTCTCCTAACGATCTCTCAGCTGGTTTGAATCATTTCTTTAAAGCAATGTGTTTAAAAAAGTCAGGTTAATATCATTAGTTCAAAACTGTAGTTTGGGTATACCACTAGGCTCCATTCAAGGGCGACTGCTTTTTATGCTTTCACTTTAACCCTTATGCTACTAGACATCTGTAAAGCTGTTCTTTTTTCCAGATGTCCATTCATGGCCCATGGAACTTGGAATATCCTACCATCACAACAAAGGACACCTGTGAGCAACTACATGTTTGATTGACCACTGTTTTTTTTTACGTATGTGACTATCTGTTTTATATCTTCTTTGATTGTTAGCTTTTATGTTGCTGCTTGTCTTTCTGCTTTAGTTGTTGATTTAATGTCAATTCTACATTGACATTTTTTAACAACAGTGCACTTCAGTCATAAAATAAGCTGTACTCAAGACACAGAGCATCTATCTGCAATGATGACAGCATGAATTAGTATGCCTCCATTTTTCCCCTCATGAGATTTATCCAGCAGCTTACATCAGACCTCACAGGACTTTCTGTAAGCTGAGCTCCCTGACTGAAGAGGACACTGAGGAGGGTCTACAGGCTCGGTTCCAGCTCTTGGGTCAGGACCTGAGAGTGTGTCTCAAATGTGTGTCTGGAAAAAGAAGTTCTGGCAAATACCTTGCTTTTTCTAAATGATGTGTTTCCAATGACACTGCAGTAGTAGGGAAGGTAGTTCACACTCCAACACAGCAGGTGGCAGTTATGCATCTTCATGACAAATTAAAGGGCAGATCTGACTAATTTTGGTCATGATAGTTATTAATGAGGTTGTGGTGGTCCTGAGCAGACAACAACTCGCAGTCCCAGTCTACCAGAGGCAAAAGCGCCTTACCCACATATACACCCACTTAAAAAAGCCCATCGTTACAGCACAAACATGTTTACAGCCTGGTACAGATAAACAGAGGGAGGGGGACTAACTTGATTGACAAGCAGGAACACTGTAGCTGAAAGTGATGGGACTTAGAGCCCACCTCTGCTTCTCTATGATTCAAAAAGTGAGGACTCCAAGGAAAAGATGTTGGGAACTACTAGTTTAGAGGACTCACAGAGATGATGAGCATATCTTAGATGGAAGACATCACAGCCATGGACATGGTGGTAGAGCGTCTTCTCAATCAGGTCCTGAGGCTCATATCCTGTGAGGTCTGTCACTCTGAGGAGAGAACCAAAGATAACTGTTAGGACTACCTTAGATATCATAATCCAGTTCTGATCAGCTAACTGTCAAGCAGTAATTCAGCTGTTTCATTACCATGGATCAACTAATAAAAGTTTGTAATACTAAGTCTGTCTGTTTTTCCACATTTTTTCCACTTGGTTTCTATAACTTTAGATCCACACAGAGATCACAGATGGATGACTTCATCATAGTTTGCTCTAATAAGTCATCTTTCTACATGTCTGAATACCTGGTATCTAAGAAGATGAGCTTAAAGTCGAGGCTGGCTCTAAACATGAACATGTTGCTATGTAGTTTGATCTCAGTGATCCCGCTAGGAGGCAGAGAATGACCCACTGCCACCAGACCCACGGTCTGATAACAGGACTCATACAGGGCCACGTCCATCATGTATTGGCGCACTTTCAGATAACCGCTGCAGTGGATCACCTGGACAACAATGACACACAAAAAGTCATCTCACAAGGCCGGCCAGGAGCCACATGTTAAAACCTGTAGTATCATGTGCAACCAAACCAGTACCTTATATCCTCCACAGGTGAGTCCTGCATTTCTCTTGGCTAGAACGCACTTCATCCTCAGGAAGAAGGAGCGCTCCACCTCGTACTCTGTCAAACACATATACACAGAATACAGCGGTTAAGTGTTGGACGGATTTCCATCAAGCTGTTAACTCCAGGGCTTAAAACTAAAGCCAAAACAAAAGTCCCTATAGCTGCATTTCCTTCAGTGTCCACTAGAGGCTGTCTCCAAAAGTGGGTCAATCCCCATGGAGCCCTGTGTTCAAATGTCCAACTTGGCCAGCAGAAATAAACACACTAACTGTCAAATAATCCTAAACATTTTTGGGTACTAGATGTAGTTTAGCTACAGTACACAAAACAAACTGCAACAAAACCAAAACTCCCAAATTTCCAAGGTTACTTAAGGGTTTAGGCTGAAGCTGGAGCTCTGACCTCATAATGAGATAACATCACAATAATCTGTTCATAATAAGAACAACACAGATGCATTATCATACTTGACATCTAATACACATTAACAAAATTTTCCAGACTGTTTCAAAATTAAATTATTCTTGTACTTATTAATTTTATCCTCAATCAATATGGTACATATTTTAACACTTATAAAACTCCACAGGCTTCACAGATGTTCATACCTTTGGTTTCCAAATGTGAATTTTCCTCTCAGATTGTTTTGACTAACCCTCATTTTAAACAGCCTCTGGATACTTTGAGGTAATTGTTTTTTTCTGGCATCATACACTAATTGTATTGTATTACAATCTACTAAGTCTTTAAATTTTAGTGCATTGAACTTAGTGAATGGTGGATTGGTTGGCTCGTGGTAGGGTTTTTTTCTTTTTTTTGCTGATAAAAAAAGATAGAGTACTTTATATAATGAGTGTTTCTCAAAACATCTACGCAGTGAGAAAAGTAAATAGTAGAGAATTCAAGCTCATAAAATCTTGAGCTTTATACAGAGTTACAATGGATTTTTACATTATGGCCCTGACATGGTTTACGTGTCGTGTAAAATTTTAGATTCAGCTATTGTTTCAATTTTGATTTCTTTAACTCTAGTTTTACAACGAAAAAATTTGAGGCTCAATTCCAAAAAGGCAGATCTTCATTTATCATTTTTTCTATGTGCTGGTGCCCCATGACATAAAGCAGGTGTCCTTTTTTTCACCCCTTCCCCTTAATCAGACCAAACACACCACTGGTCTCTTCCATGTTTCTGTGTATCACATGATAAGCAAATGTGTGTCATGTAATGTATGTGTTGCATGCGATGATGCCATGTGACACAGGTGTAGCATACCTGCAGAGAGGTGATGGTGTTGGGGCTGACACACTCCCAGCACGGCTGTCATCTCATCGTGGTCTGAAGGGTGGATGTATTCAAATATACTGTTTCCTGTCAGCTCCACCTGCAGCACACACACACATCTACAGTTTACCTATGTCAGGTCAAGTGCTGTAAACTGTCCTATCATGGGGGGGTCTCTTACCTGTGACAGGCCCAGGTGGACCGAAGCAGTCTCAGAGATGTACATGATCTTTCCATCAGAGGCTACGACAAACACAAAGCCATCTAGAGTCTGAGGAGAGCAGAGGATCAACTGTTACACACTGTCAGGTACTGTATATATAGGTGTTTTACCTGTACAGACCTGCAGAGTTCAGCAGTACATCCTGACATACTGTTTAAACTGCAGCCACTTTAAACTATGGTTGAACTATTTACTCAGTGAAAACTATAAATTTACAGTTAAGACCGGTTTATTTGGGGGTTTATATGTAACAATCATCAGTAAGTAAATCTTGTTTTTCTCCATACTGAACAACAGTGAAATAAGAGCTTACTTTAAAGTGAGGAGCTGGTAGAAACACAATACAACCAAAGGATCTATAATATTTTTATCAATCAAATAGAGTCACAGAGGCTTACTTGAAATTTTCATATGACTGATAAATGAACCCTGAGAGTGCAGCAGCAAACTTAGATTTGTTTTGGGGCTTTTGGGCCTTTATTTGAAAGGACAGGACAGTAGAAAGAGCAGGAAACAGGGAGAGAGAGCAGGGAGTGACATGCAGGAAAGAAGCCAGAGGTCAGAATTACATCCAGGCAATCTGTGTAGATGGGGTACACATAAACCACTAGGCCACAAGGCCTCAGCAGGAAGCATTTTAACTTTCACTGCAGCGACTATCTCTTCCTGCAATGATTCATTAAAATGTCAATAATCTCAACCAGCATTCTGCACAGTTAAAAAGTTAATACATGATGTAAAAGTCTGGGTTACTTTGATTCTACAGCACAGACACCACATCAGTAAAGTTATCAATCATTTGTCCAGCTCTTGATTCAAGTGCTGAACTTTTTATATCCACATACAGAGTAGAGACAGATCTTAAAACTCTTTTGAAAGAGATATTTATGTTTTCCTAAGTGTGATTATTTGAGGTACTGGTCATCTAGGCTAAATGTATTATACACAGGAGATCTCAGTCAGCTTGGCCCTTTTGTCAGGAAAGTGGTCCAAGAACCAGGACAGAAGCCGAGCTATCAGCCTCAGCAAACGCGGTCAGCTCTGCCACATAATTGAGATAATTTTAACCAACTCCAACCAAAGCAATGCTCTCAGTGTAAGTGGAAAATTTCAGAGCTTTACTTTGCTGTCAGAAAGTCTCTTTGTTTGGCTCTGTTTGTATGTCCCTCTGCCTGCAATTTTCAAACATAATATTTGTTTTGAGACTGAAGAGAGTGACGCAGTTGATAAATGTTGGAGAAGCTTGCTGTTTCAGCTCTTGGCTGTGTTGAATGTGTCCTTTAAAACTTGTCAAGCTTTTAAAACTGTGACATACACTGCAATATTATCAGAATTAACTGCAGTATTTGATACGGCAATGACTGTAGTGGTATTATTAATACAGGCGTATTAATTGTAGTAGTATTACCAATATAGCACAAATAAAACTAGCAAAAGAAAAAAAAAAATCACTTACTCATCTCAGACGTAAGATTTATAAGACAAGATAGGAAAAATCCACATATGCAAATTCTTGGAGACCAAACATTAAACTGATAAAACTAACTAAAGTAAAAAAATTGTGTTCAGAAGCAGGAGACTGACAGAAATATTATAAAGGTACAAATATTATGCAACATGAGAAATAACATTAGTGCAGCTAAAAGGTGATTAGTAAGGTTTAATAAAACTATCAGTTCATGCTATCATGTTATATCAGTTGAACTAGTTTATTAGTTGAATGCTGTGTGTGTGTGTGTGTGTGTGTGTGTGTGTGTGTGTGTGTGTGTGTGTGTGTGTGTGTGTGTGTGTGTGTGTGTGTGTGTGTGTGTGTGTGTGTGTGTGTCAATAAAGTTAATAAATATCTACACATTTTCTATTATTATTATTATAGTATTAGTAGTAGTAGTAGTAGTATCATCATCATTGTTATCATCATTACTACCTTGTGGACTATCTGGTACAAAATTAGCTTTTCTCTGTTCTGATTTATAATCAATTATCACGTGTGATCATGTTGTATAAGAAAATAATTAAATGTATTAATTGAATTGTGACACAAAATCCCTGTGTATATAGTGTCAAAAGGTCATTAAATAAAACAAAACAAACTCATCTTGGAAGTCCTGATATGTGTTTCATTCTGAGATACAACAATCTAACACTTGGACCTGAGTAGACAATATAAAAAAAATCTAGCTGCTGGTGCATCAAGTCAGTTTGAGCTGAGTTTATTGAAACAACACTGCTGTACTTGAAGCTGTTTATAATTACTTCAAAAGTAATCAATGTTTAATTTTTTCTGATTATATCTGAGAGAGAGAGATGTTATGTCTGGATTTGTCAGGTTAATTTGTTATATTTTAAGCTGAATTAAATAGTGTTATGTTAAATCAAAGAAATGCAAGATTTTTAGTTTTTTGCAGACTTGGCCTGTTTACCCCAACTGTGTAACTGATCTGAGATGAGTATCAAATACAGTCAAAAACACAGAGAATATATTAGAAAAAAATCTTTTTGTAAAGGGCTGTCAGTGTAGAGGGTAGGTTCAACAGCCTGTTTTTAAGTCTAAGCTTAGCTCAAAAAATAACTTAATAAGCCACAGCTGGTACACATCATCTTAAAACATTAAGAATATTTTAAATGTTATTTGTATTTAGTTAACCTGGCTTTAATGCCCTTTTAATGCCCTTTTAATGCCCTTCAGTTAGCCGGCTTTAATGCCGGTGTAGAATACCTACTTAGTGTGTCGGCTAACCAGAATATTCTAGTGTACAGCTCGATCTGCTCTGACTGAACTCCATTCATAAAATCAGTCATTTCAGCTCACAGAACATGGAAGCCACTAGCGCTGTGATGATCAGTGAGTCTGTGTGTGTGCGGACCTTAGTGTGTTAAATCCTTTTTGGAAGGTTGTCAGACACTAAAAATAAAAAACTGTGAGGCACAAAAACAAGAACATTTAGCAGACACACTTAGAACCTTTAAGGATCATTATTAAAGCCTGTTTACCTGCCTCAGGCTGGAATACCAACATTTGAATGTTTCCTTACCTGCAGCAGGTGAGAGCCCAGGTCTTTCGCCACGCTGTCCAGAGGACTGAAGAGAGACGACTGACCCCAACCATCACCCAGACCTAAACACACAAATACACACAGAGCTGATTAACAGCTCGATCCACGCGTGCTCTTTATATTTTCTGTCATATTCACAGATAAGCTAAGTTGTTTTAGGAGAAAAATTCACTTAGTGTTTTTCAGTCATATTATGAAATAAAAAAACACATATTTGATATTGTTATAATATTGATTACTAATTATTATTGAGCTATACTGCACGGCATCTCCTTAACCTTCTGTCAGTGATCTGAATTTGATCCCCTCGCCAACAAAGCCCTTTGAATTACACTGAATAGGAAGAAAGACAAACAAATATGTATACATACAGTAAAAGCAGAAAAAACAGCTTTTTTAAGCATCAGTTTATTTCAAGTTGTTTGTGTAAGACAAGAAATCTTTTAGGTAAATAACCCAAAAAGACTGTATAACTTGTTGCTGAAGTTTAATATCTGGTGCTGACTAAACTATATAGTTTGACACTAAATTATCTGAATTATAAACCTGTTGAATCACTTATGACAAAAAAAACTACAAAAATAAACAAATTAACTTAAATTTAATTTATTGTTAGTTTGATAAGTCCAACTTTACAGTTTAATAATGACGTGAAAAAATAATTCACTTTAGTTTTGACGTTATAATTTTAAACAATCCATGTGTTTGTTTTCTCTCTGTTTGAATATGTTGATTATTTCAGCTGTGATTTGATGCTCAAGCTGAACTCATCTCATCTTACTGAGAACCAGCGCTTCTTTTCAGTGTTGTTTCTCAGGGAAACTTATTGTTTTTACTCCAGACAAATACTTTGGACTTCACCAAATTCCTGTGAGTATTTCTGTCCCTCACTTCTTTTGCTTTGAGGTCAGCTGATGAATTTTCTGTCCAAAAGTCTAAAGACAATAAACTGTGTTTGTTCTGAGTGTGGTTTGTTGAAGTGGTGTTGTTGTCCCAGTACTCTGCATGTCTCCAAGGCTGAACAATCAAATGCAGATCAAATTCTGTTTCTTCTATTTTGGAGCTGCAAATCTGGAGATGTGCAGCATGTGAGTTTAAATCATGTTTTCTAAATCTCACTTCTGGCTGCAGTTATAACTGCTTTGTGGTAATGAAACAATGTTTAAAGATGATTTTGAAGTGGTTTCAAAACTTCAGTGTTTTTCAAAGTACTTCAACTCAAAAAGTATTTAACTAAAATCACCTTTACTGGAGTGATTTATATAATCTGACTCAAATAATCAAGCTGGGCAATTCAGTGAAATCCAAATGTAATTGATAAATTGATAAATAAAACAGTAGTGTGATAATACTCAATATTCAATAAAGATCTCTCTGTCACACATAAATGAGGGCGTGATATTTAGCTGCAGTCTGATTAATGTGCTGATATCAGAGTTTGAACTTGGCTCTTAAAGACTCATGACATTTCATACACATACACACTGTGCAAAATGTGTCAACACACACACGCTTTCTGTTTTTGATATTTTCAATATGACTCACCCACAGACTGTGTAATCACGTTTAAGTGTGTATATCAACATGAATACAGTAAGTGCTGTCACAGAAGTATGTTTGAAACCCTAACTGAGTTCATACCAAACAGCAGCTCTGATCACACACCTGAAACAGCATATTATTAAAAAACGTAGTGATGCTGAACACACACACATACTGATATACTGCCAACAGGGTATAGGAGTAAAGTGGGTCTACACAAAGCTTTTAAAGAGATTTAACAATATACTTTTAGAAAGTAAATCGGAATTTCTTCGGCCTCAAACAAAGAAGGTCTGTTTCCTGATGAACTGAAGGCACAAGTCTGGGTGGGACACTGAGGAGCTCGATGTCTGGCTGGAAAACCTAAAGTAAGGGTTTAAAGTGATCAGCTGATCAGAAGACATATCTTGAGCTCTCTGTTTTCATCTGGTCAAAAAATGCAGCAACATCTTTATTTAGTATCTGTAGCTATTATTAAATAATACATATATAAATATGTGTCTTATTTTAAAAGCTACTGACTGTACTCTGACTAATCTCTGAGTTATGAAGGGGATTATGAAAAATGTTATTACTGTTTCCAGTCCCAGCCAACCGACACCAGACTGCTAAATTCAACATAGAAAGATAAATGACGATAACTCAAAAATTCTCTAACTTCAGGAAAGTGATGGTTAATTCCTCGAGTTCTATCTCCACACTAAAAACTGAGTCTGATGATTGTCATTTCATTTGACTATTTTCACTGATATCTGAAGTTATAATGAGACATTCCCCATCATCAGGAGTTGCCCTGGTATCAGTCAGTTCGTGGTCTAAGTATAAAATCATCTGCTTTGTTGTTTTAAGCTGATCAGAGTAAATGTGCTCAGTCTCAGTTTTTACACTCTTACACACAAACCCACAAACACACACTGAGCAGCAGTCTCCAAACTGAATGTTTCCTCTGTGAGAAGAGTTCCTCCTGGTCTGCAGCAGTCTGATGTAAGCTGTAAACTGTAACTAAACAACATCAACTCCTGAAACTTTTCACCTGCAGATTATTAACACTGATATTTAGTTTATGAGAGTGACTGTGTGAGTTTATTTCACCTGCTGTCTACAGGTTTACATCCCTCTAACACTCACCATGTCTGTAGTTCTTCATTTGTTTTAGTATTTTTGTATTTTGTTGTAACAATAAACTGATTAAACTATGAAGGACCTGTAGGATCAGACCAACAGTTTCCCCTGAATTGCTTTGGCACTGAGGCTTACCAGATAAAACCAGGTGTTTTTGTCTCTTTAAAGGCAAAAACAATCACCAGAATACATTTCCAGCTGTGTTTAGAATAAATATTTACAATCTTATGACATGTTTGAGTCTTTCTTGGCTAAATAAAGGTTGAGTAGTAGTTTTGTATTCAAGAGATTAAAATTCAAGCTGCTGAAAAATGCATCAACTTGTGTTCATGATTGTAAAAACAGAAAAACTTTCTGTCACACACACCGAGGACTTCTTTTACTTGAGAACTTTTGCATTTATAATGTGGTCTCGAAGAGAAGGGGGGTGATGATTTCAGTGGGGAGGTTAATATTAATGCGTCTGCCAAACAAAACATCCATTACTAAATCTCCCTTTCACCACACGATTGCTTTTGTTTGTTGATATCACAAGATTGATATTAGCCAAATAATAAATGTGCTGAAATCCCACAATAAATGATTTAACTATATCCTCTCTGACTTTTTATAAGTGTTATGGTCAAACATCCATCAAACGGCTTTTCCTCTGGCAGACTTGCCTCATGGCTCAGAGGTACTCCTGAAAGGGGAGTGGGGGGTTCATAGTACTTTTTTCAGGAAGATGTTTTGTTTTTATACATTTAAGGTAAAAAAAAAAAAAGTCACTTTACACTTGTGCAATGGATAAGAAATTTTGCAATGTGACATGATTTTAATTAATAAATAAAAACAAAAGATGCCTATTGTCAAATTGAGAAATTATTCCTAAAATTATTCCTAAATTTAGCTAGAGCTATGTGTTAGCTAGCATGAAAAAACTTTGTCCAGAGGTCAGGCAGGGCTGGTGGTCATAGTTAGGCTTCTTCTTACTTTCCCGAAAATTTCTTTATTTCTTTATTTTGGCTAAATTTGTTCAGGAAGATAGTCAGTTTGGCAAAGTCTGTGCTTATTTGTGGTGCAGAGATGGACATTTTTTAAATGGGTGTGTATCACAGACTGTATATAGAATGGACAGCCTCCTTGCTGGGTGAAGCCACCCCGAGAACAGCATCCTCTGTTAATGGGTTGCAGTATAGGTCATAAATCCCAATTCCGCCAGCAAAGCTTATGGGGCTGTAGAATAACTTTAGAAATTTAATACACAGAATATAGATTTTTCTCCCCTCTGCTTGTGATGTTGACATGTAGTTACTGTCAGACTGGTTTGTGCTCAACTCCTCTTTTTTCTGTACAGCTCCATTTTTTTAAAGTTATTAGAGGGTTCATGTTTTCTATGATTGACACTTGATACAGCCTATGGGTGTACGAAGATTGCGTAGCTCACCCGGGGGATACGCTGTTTGAGCTGAGCGTCATCACAGCGACTCTCAGTGACTCTCCCGCCAAATCCGCACAATGCTACTGCGCAATGTTGGTTTCAGGAAATGAAGAAAAATCGCAGAAATACCGTGAGCTTTTTGGCTTCAAATCTGTATACAGGCAGGAGGCAGAACCAAGTTGTCCATAGTATATACAGTCTATGGTGTGTATTTTGTTTCCATTTCTTTTGCAGACAGTCTCAAGTGGATGTTCAAAGAACAGTTTTAGCACACTTTACTAGAAGTTGCCTCTTGATTAGAAATAACAAGCCCACAAATGCAAAACACAGTGAAGAGCGGAGTAGAGACTTCACTGATTTAAAAAAAAAGTTTTGGTGTCTTTTGAAAAAAAGTAATTGATGGTTAATATCTAGCTTTTAAATGAATGTACAAGAATGAACAGTATACGCTTTTCAACACAAGACTCCACTGAATCTAGAAGCTGCAGAATGTTGACCTGTCTAATTCAACAGAGAGTGAAAAGTGTGACAACCAACCCCGGTCTGCCCTACTGGGTGATTAAACTTAAGACTAGTCTAATATAAATGAAGCAAAGTGTTATAAAATAAACATTGTAGATTATTCCTCATTACTGCTCACCCCTACAAATAACAATTAGGCTTATATTGGTTTTTTGCGCATTGCCATTGGCCACATTAACGAGCGCCTTTCCTCGGGGGAGTCATTCTCGGCGGGTGGTTGCCTGTAACGCGGAGAGGACGGGCTCCATGAGTTATTACTGTGGTTTCACCGGGGTATTAACGGGAGTACAAGACAAACAGAGAGAGTTTAAACTGACCCTGACTGTGTGGAGTCTTTGAACATATCGTTAAGGTTCAATCAGACTTATCAACAGACCGCAGACCCACTGCTGTTTCCTCCAGGTGAAGGACATCCCGGTCACCCGGTGGAGACTCACCGTCAGTCCAACATTTAGACTCCCCGGTCGGTCCCCCCTCCCCTCCCACAGTCTCCCCGGGTGGCCGTGCTGAGTGAGGCCGGGTGCTGATGAGTGCTGACGAGGAGGAAGGAGAGTGTTTTGCTGCCCTGTGAGTGTGCTTAGTGCTTAATGTGTGTGTGTGTGTGTGTGTGTGTGTGTGTGTGTGTGTGTGTGTGTGTGTGTGTGTGTGTGTGTGTGTGTGTCCAGTCTAATGAAATAATTGCTGGTGATGAATGAGTGAGGAGTTTGAAACAGACAGCAGCTCTCAGCACTCAGACTCTTTATACTGACTGACACACAGTTAAAACAAGCACCCCAATCACACACAGTCAGTCCTCAGACTGACTTAACCTAATAATATTCATAATATTAATACATTTATAGGAATACTATTATTTCACAATGATACCGTCTTTTTATGTGGGCCTTTTACTATAAGGAAGGACACAAACTTACAAAGTCTGGTGTTAGTGACCTATAAGTGTCATTAATAAAATCTACTATTCAAAGTCAGAGTTCGTACCTATTACCATTAATTTGCAGTATAAAACAAAGCTGCTCACAGTATGTCACAATTCATCAGGTTGCATCAATACATTACTAATAAAGGTTAACAACGACATTCATGATCAACTCTAATGAAAAACTCACAAATAGTTAAACTGGCGCGCGCACATATACAGAGTGTGTGTCTGAGTGATGTAAACTAAGCTGTGTGTGTGTGTGTGTGTGTGTGTGTGTGTGTGTGTGTGTGTGTGTGTGTGTGTGTGTGTGTGTGTGTGTGTGTGTGTGTGTGTGTGTGTGTGTGTTATTGAAATGGACAGATGTTTCAGCTCAGAGCTTCAGCTTCATGTCGACAGGTTCAAATATTTTCATGAGGGACAGACTGCTTTGGACACAAATACCACACACTGAATAACGAAGGAATGGACTGTGACTACTGTAGGACACCTAAAGTTTATAAGTCCATTTGACTTTTTTAATCCACAACATTTAACCTCAGCAGGAGTGTCATGTCACTGACTTTGCTGATGTGGTGTTATCAGAAGAGAAGTAGCCCACACATCATAAAATAAACTACACTAAAATGTTCATGACTTGGAATTATTATTAATATTATTTGGGTAAAAACAAACATTAAAGGTAAATTTGTCATATTTCTTTTCTATTGATCTATTTTTGTGAGGTGTTTCTGTCCAATACAATAAAAAGTGTTAAAAAAATTTCGTAAAGATTAAGATTACATTTTTCTAAATTAATGAGTAGATATCTTGGAGAATTCGCAAAAATACTCTTTTATGCGTTGATAGGTTATGGGCCTTTGGATTGCTTCATATATAAATATATTACAAAACTCGAAATCACGAAGGGACACCCCATCCGCCCTGCTTTTTCTGTATATTTTGTATTTATTTCAGTGTAGGCGAATTTTTGTCTCTACAGAGATCGTAAATATGAACTTGGATTGTTTTCTTTAACCTTCCTCTTGCTCCGTTTTGTAGTTGTTTTCTAATTATTTGGGTTTTGTAATTGTTGTTTTTTCTGTTTTTGGATAACATCAAAAATATCATTTTGTGCGCTGAAGAATTGGTCCATCTCTCTACAGCGTACGTGTAAGTTTGTCTCGGTTTCTTCAAATACGCCAACATAGACTATAATTTATCAAAGACTTTAATTCTTGAAGTGTCAGTGTGTTCAGATACTGATAAACACCGCGCATTTCTTCATGTTTCTGTAGGCCTGTAGACTACAGACATTTATATACTTGATTAAAAATAATACCCTGTCTTTGTCTGAGATTTATTTTAAAGGTGAGGATATTTTTATGAGGAAATAGGTGTTTATTTTTCTTGATGATCGCATTATTTGCTATGTAGCCTCAATATGAAAAGCCCACCTCTTGACTGACTGTGCAGGAATGACTGTGCTCCATTCCTTTTTCATTAAGTTACTGCATTTTTTTTTTCATTTTAGCTTCTAGAAATGCAGCTTTACTTCTCTAAGTTTGATTTTTTTTTCTTTCTTAATGATTGTGATTTAAAGTTTCCGACCGCCGATTAAAAGGAGGAAGACACATCTATTCTGGTTTATTTATAATGGGCCATTGAATTTTGTCTGTTTAAAATGAAAAAAAAAACCTTATTCAAAAGGCCGTAACAGTCTGACCATTAGAAATAGGCTAAGTCTCCGTGTGTTTAAATTGAATTCATTATGAAAAAAAAAATAAAGTGACAGTATATTTTAGTGTTGATTTTTAAAAACAATACGCTTAAGTCCTCTAACTGTATCACGAGCTGTATTTTTATATTTATAAATAGCCTTTAAAAAGCTTAATTTATGAGCAAAACCTTTCATCTACTTGCATCATCAACTCTAAAAACGGATAATAAGTGTTATTGTTAGTCCAGTTGTGTTCACTGACCGTCGGGGAAGACGGCCCTCATCCGGAGGTAGGAGCTGGTCAGCCGGATGATGGAGGCCTTGTCCAGCTGGGAGGTGATGGCCGCGGGCAGAGGCAGCAGCTTGGCCAGCTCATAAAACTCTCCGTTCTCCTTCTCCCTCCGAGTCTTAGCAGCGTTTTTACATTTCTCCTTCATTTCTCCAAGTTTCTCAAACCACTTCGCACACTTCAAGAGCAGACAGAGGACATCAAACTTGAAATAACCTTTAAATGTTTGAGAGGAGGAGCTGTTTATAGAGAGCACTCAGAAAACAAACTTTAGAGATCCTCTGAGATGTTAGGAACAAGGAGCGGGAATCTGAATCCTTGAATCAGAGCAGACTCCTCAGACTTTGTTCAGACATCCACACTAACACCTTCACGGCTCCGGACATCTTCAGATACAGCTCCGGAGGGCTGCAGGCTCCCTCCACGTGTTCACCTGTTTGTCCCCCGGGTTCACCTGTTCATCCGCCGGGTTCACCTGCTCCTCAGAGGCGGTAAGAGTCAGACTCAGTCGACGGTGGAGTTCCCCCAGGTACGTTCAGGGTGCTCTCAGTTTAGTTGAGCAAAGTTTATCCATGTTCGAGTTATTAATCCGGTTTGATCGACCCGAGAGGGAGAGGAGGGAAAATCTGTCACATGTGAGGAGAAGAGAGAAAGTCGTGCTGCAGAGAGCACAGCAGCAACACACTGAAAACACCCAAGACACACACACACACACACATACACACTCAGTCCCCCAGCTCTCTCTCTCTCTCTCTCTCTCTCTCGCTCTCTCTCTTTCCCCCTGTGTCTGTCTGTCTGTCTGTCTGTCTGTCTGTCTGTCTTTCCCTGACTAGCATGTTAAATCTGTAAAGTTAAATCTGGAACACTGACCAATAATCTGATAACTGTCTCCCTGTTTAATCTGTAACATTGAACGATAATTTTAAAATAATGAGATTACACATAAAAATCTCTGTATCTTAATCTAGAACTTTAAACCAAAAATATGTAGATAGTATCCAGTCAAATCTAAAACACCAATGTGAGTCACGTTTAATCGATGACTTTTGATCTGTTATACTGACCAGTCATCTGATAATTAGCCTATGTAGGATTTGTGAATTTTAATCTGGAATATTAAGCAATAATCTGATGATTTAATTCAATCTGTGTGAATTAATCTAGAATATTGTATTTGATAATTATGTCTCTAAAATCTGTGTAGAATGGACAATTATCTAAAACTGAACAAATTGTGTAGTTCAATTAACACCAACCAGTTATTTTATGATCATGTATTTGTGTAGTCTAATCTAGAACATTCAATAGCATAACTTGAAAATGATGTTAAGAATATGTAAAATAATCTCTAATACTGAAAAGTAAACTGATAGCTATATTTATTCAATTTAGCTGTGTAGATAATCTGTTAAATCAGATTTCAATACTGAACAGTAATCTGCCAATTATGTCTAATCTGTCTAGTTGACTATGTGTAGTTTAATCTGTAACATGGGACAATAATCTGAGAGTTATGTTTAATCATGTCTGCCTCCATGATGTTTGGATGATCTGATATCTGCTGTGTTGTTACAGTACACTGAATATTAATGCACTCATTGATATGCCGCTGCTTTTCAGCCACGCAACACTGTTATCTGGAATATGTAGAAGACCAGGGTCTGCTGTTACAGTAAAATTAGAGGTCCATTCATACTTTATTCCAAAGGACACAATCAGGTATAATCATAATCACTCTATTTCTATTTTTACTCCAAACATGCTCCTCTAACATCAAAGCTATTTTAATCATCAGGCAGGTTTCACATATTTAGAAAACATATGAATAAAAGTGATAAAAACATGTTGTAGCTCTGAAATTTCAGAGAGAAACTGCTCCATTCTGATCAGTGTTCTGTCTGTGTTTCAAGTTTTACTATGACTGTTTGTTAGACTTACAGTCTACACTGAGGCGTAAAGTTTAAGTGTTGAAATATCTGTCATTTAAATAATAATTATCAAAACTACAGACATGATATTACTAAAACTTTACATTTCACCATTTATTAAAACATCTTTGGGCTTTACTGTCCAGAAAATAATACACAAATAAACATTTAAAGCTGAAGTGTCTTGACCTGGCTGATTTTAATCCTTTTGTGTAATAAAACAGAAGATAACACAATGGGGTTCAAAACCATGAGATATAACAAAAAGCAAGAAAAACAAGAGGCTCACCAGGGTGAAATCACTCTAATCTATAAAACATGATGAATTAATGTAAGTTAATGAATATTAAAATCCTAAATTTTATAGCACAACCTTAAATATAACTCTGAAAATAACAGGAAAATAAATAGCTGAACCCTTAATCTCACATGAAATGGTCAGATGGAAACTGGCCTAACGTCACATCAGGTATCAACATGAGGAAACAGCGCCCTCTGGTGTCTATAAATATCACTGGGATAACCACACCGCTCTCCTATGCTCTGTTTTCACCTCTGTTGAAATATTTCAATAAATCTCTGCTTTAAATTTATGAAGGTTCTGATCTTCAGACAGAGATATAAATATGAATCTGTTTTTCTGAGATTACAGATGATTCATGTAAATTACAGATTTAAATTTATACAAACCCGATCAGGTAAATCCTGCAGTAATCCATTAAATTATAAGGGGAAAAATATAAAATATTGGTGATATACGTTTATCAATACTCATATTTGGTGATATAAAAAATCTCTTAAAAAATGTATAAAACCAAAGTACAGTTAGAAATTGTGATTTAGATACAAGAATATACTGTATCTTTAATTTGATGCATTTTTTTTCTAATTGCTATGGTGCACATTTAGTCAAGAATTACTCACATTAATGTAAAGTGGAAGTAAAGAGGTGATTTAAATGAGTAGAGGAGAATGATGTGCAGTCAGGTCTCTCCTGATTTGTTCTGGTATAATCACAGAGTGTTTTCATGTGTTATTTTATTTATTTATTTATTTATTTATTTATTTTTTTGCAGATGCCATCATATCAGCTTAAAGGTTATTATTAATTCTTATATTTTATCATTATATTATTTTATTATATTTTAAGTTGATAAACTAGAGAAAATACTTAAAATATTCAGATCAATTTTACACTACCAAAAGCCTCTCAATTGTACTATTCATTAAACTTTATTTTAGAACGACTTCAATAATCAATATTCCTTTTGTTGTTTTCATACAAACCAAAGCTAAGCATATTTTAAATTTAATTTTAAGTTGTACTTTTTTAGATTTTCTTGTACAAATCTGATTCTGTTGAACTTCTCAGCAGGTTTATCTCTTCAAACTCAGCTTAAGAGTCAAAATAAAGGCAGGGTCATCCCCCAGACATGTTCCTATATTGCACTTATTCCTCACAAAAATGAAAGAGTTAGTCCTAATGGAGAGAGGGAGACAAATTAACAACTCATAAAAGTGACCATTTAGTTAGTTTTTCATCCAAATGAGTACAACTGTACTCGGGCTATGACCCAATTTTATTGTCCCCAAGATTTCATTTACCAAAAAAGGAATTTCAAAGTCAGATACATTTTCTATCTTGTGGCTTTTGAAACAAAAACTTCAATGCTTGTCAATTATTACAGTTTTTTTACAGTCGGCCTAACACAGACTCCGATACATCTGACACATTTCCAAAACTGCTCACACACAAACACACCTATAACACACAACTGACAAACATGATAGCTTCATTCCCAAAAGCTCACACTGTAAACTAAACACCTACACTAGTTTTCAAAATGCAAGATTACACCAACACTATACACCAGATCAACCAAACACCAATTCTCTTCCATCAGAAACCTTTAATTCTAGCACCAGTTGGATTTAGAGAAACTACATTATGTTTCATGTCTTAAACATAATGAAGTGGAGTTAGATGCATAAATAGTTTCTTCATAGCAAACATTCAGTGAAATTTAGTTTATGAAAAAAGACAGTCACAATTGCAATGGAATTGTTGCAAAGGTTTTATTCATGTCAAAAATTCTGCAAGCCTGCAAGAAAAAAAATCAGTGTGGATACCAACAGAAAAATGTGCAGAAGAAATATGTAGTATGAAAAAATATATATATTATTGTTAGGAAAAAAAGACCATAATCTGCCCGGTCTTCTGCACTGGACCACATGGCCTCATCAGCATCACACCGGACCAACTCCTCTCCCTCAGCCAACTCTTCTTCGTTCTGCCATTCTCTATTGTCTTGTTTCTTCAGACCCAAACCGAAACACCACACCAAACTTTTTATGTATTAGCTGTGATTGTAGTCAGCTGTGACTTCAATTAGTTGACTAATTTACATCAGCTGATTTTCAATGACAATAAAAAAAAACAAGAGATAATTTACTGTCTGTGAATCTATAAAGTGAACTGCTTCTCACTTCAACTTTAGCCTGTTGGTTACATTTAGAACACAACGTTGTCTATTCTGACATACTGTGTGAAAGCATTTGTAAATTTGTGGGTTTAAGTCAATTGTTTTGGCCTTGGTAGAGCTTGTTTGTTTAAAAAAGTTAAAACATTTTGTATATGTGTCCACTGTATACAGTTTGTGTCAAACAAACAAGAAGTGTTTTAATTGTAAAAGCCGCATAGGCTGATGTTGTGCAAACTGTGTCAAGATTTTTGGAAATATATCAGAGGTTTTGGAATTTGTGTTAGGACGAGAGTAAAAAACTGTAATGTCTACTTTCAAGCTGATCAGTCTTTGTGCTTCTGCCATGTCTGCACACTTTGTGGAAACAGTAAAATTCATGCTCGTGAAAACAGTGAAATACATTTAATATTTTTTCCTCTGCTTTCAAAGCTGTGTTTTTAAACAGTCACTAAGAAATAGAGAAATTAAATGACCACAAAGTGTTGTAAGACAGGCCTTTGTTGTGGTGGTTGGAGCTGCCATCCTTGAGTGATTTGCTCAGGGGTTTAAATCCACTTTTGGGACCAATGTAAAGCAAAAATGAAATACTTTGTTCACATGGAAATTTGATCTCAGCCCCAAAAGAATAAAATTAAATGGTCAAATATTAAGACTAAGATGGCAGACAAGGTCAGGAAGGCTAGTGGTGGAGAGGTCAGAGCTGCTGCTTTTAAATGAAATGGTCTTCGGTTCAAATGTGCCAAGTGTGTGGTAAAGTGGGGTAAAAATAAAATTCTTTCCCCACTCTATAGACAGCAGCACTTTAAAAGTTTTGAGAACTTTAAGAAATTAACTAAGTGAAACAGTGTGTGCGCTAAATCTGTTTTTAGTTTTCTATTGTTGAATTATTAGACATTACAGATTTAGATCCACTACAACATTTCTGGGGAGGATTTTCTGAGCAGTCATTTAAACAGCTAGGATAACAAATGAAGACGCAAAATGTTAAATAAGTAAACATCTTCCCCAGAATATTTCATAATATTATTTTATAAGTTTCAAATCTTTGTAAGAAATAAACCTGATTAGATGTGACTGTGTGAAATAATGAATTTCTGGAGTGTAATTTTGCAATAAGTCTGTGCAGTGATGAAGGGATGAGGGAAAGGACTGAGTTATAATTTTAAAGGTTTTGTTCCTGCAGCTTGATTGTGTGTTGTACCGATTATGTCTCTGAGGAGTGAAGTGTTTTATCCACTCAAGTAAAGAGTGCATACACTTTATTAAAAATGTTCTTGGATTAAAACTCACTTTTTCAATATTAAGCGTTAAGTTCAGCAGTTCAGAGTACGTTAGCAACAGCCTTCACACGGCCTGATCTGTGTGTGAGCATGTGCAAATGTGTGTGTGTGTGTTTGTATTGGCCGAAGCAGAGCAGATATCACTTTCTGCTTAGCTGTCACTGCTGATGGATGGATATTACTCTGCATAGACCCTCTGTGCACTCTTTAATCAACATTTATACACGCTCACACAGTGACCATGTCACACCTGAATACTGTATTATATTCATAAAGTTTATCCACAGGTTAAAGTCCCTGCAAACCACTCACTCTGTTTAATAAACTGATTTATACACTCTCTGAAAGTGACCATGTTCTGTCTAAATACTGTTTTATTTTATTCATGCAGTTTACTTTTGGAGGAAAATGTCTGCAGAGCGCTCAGTGCGCAGCCTTCAATCTGAGAAACGTCACTTTCCAAGAGGTTTACGACCTGAAACTGTCACTAATATGATGATGTTGTCAAAGCGTGGTCAGTTTTTTATTTTAATTTAGAAAAATAACACATATTATTTAGTTCATTAATACTCTTGTCAGATGAAAGTTTTAATCCCTCATTAGGAAAGTCTGTAACCAGGGTTGACAACTTTGTCAGTTGGGACAAAATATTTGGTTCAGAGCTCAGTGCAATGATGCAACGATGTGGTGTATAAACAAGAAACGTATTTTGATCTACGGTTTTATTTAAACTACATTATTATATTAGTTGACCCCTTAACTGAAAAATTATAGTACAAACCTCCGTCTGAGAACATCTTTAGATATTTTTACTGCGGCAAATGGGCAAAACCACGGCCAAAGATTTCATATTCTGTCACCGTGTGATGTGAAGGAGGACCCCCCTGTCCCTTCATTGACAGTCCCTGGACTTCACTTTGAGAACCACCCAATAAAACCTTAAAATGAATAATATTATTCACAGGTTGAAGCCTAACAATAAAAAATGGATTTAAAATCCAACAGAGCCATGACTCACCAGGTTCACTTTTACATGGATATTTCTTACTGCTCTTGAAGCTTCAAGCAGTTTTTCATTCCTTTGCAGAACCAAGGAGAAGTCCTCACGTGAAAAGTCACAGTTCACACATATTTAGAGTTCATTTTTGATCAGCTCTGTGCTGCATCTGTTTCTTTAGTCTGACCGTGCCATGTACATCAAAGAGAAAACCCTCTCAGCAAAGGCATTTGGGTCTGGCACACTGACAGTTATGAGCAGGCTCACCTGTGCTGAGGAAGGCTGCTGTCTCTTAATGAAAAGATTCAGGGTTCAAACCATGTGAACAAGGAGTAAAATGCTGTTCTCAGTTATACTTCAAATATGACTGATAAATTAGCTCATGATATCAATACTGAAGTGTCCGTCCTTCATCTCACTGGAGTTCAACACTTATATAAATGCCTTTGGAGCTGTGGTTACCAATAGCCTGTTGATATCCTGTAAAACTCTTTCTTACTTTATTTTTGAAGAATAAGACGATCACATCCTCTGTCTTTCCATTTCATAAAAAAATGAAGAAATTCTTCAGCCCCTGTATGTGGTTTACTGAACAAGTCAGAGCATGTGGGTGTTTAACAGAGAAGGGTCCAGTTTGGAACTTTGGGGAACTCCAAGTCTCTTTTGCCTGCTCAGAGGTGTTATCTATAAACACAAATTAGTCACCATCCTTTAGGTGGCTCAGACCAGAAAAACAAGTTATTCCGTGATAAAAAAAAAAAAATGACAGGATGATTTTAAGTGATTTACAACTGAACACTAACTCAAGGACAAGAACAAGAAAAACAGGATTTGATTGTGTGTTTTTTTAACCTCTTTTCAGCTCTGTTTTTATATATACACCTTTATGTCAGTGGGGTTACAGCTTTAGTCCACACTTCAACACAGTAGGTGGCGGTAATGCACCGAAAAGCTGAGTGTCACCCACCATGAAAAGGGAAAAAAGAGCAAGAGGGAAAACGGTTGTTTCGAGTCGGACTTATTAAGTGAGACACAGCAGGGTTCACGTGTAGCCGTGCGGGGTTCAGCAGACAGGTAAGTGAGTTTGAACCCGCACACCTCAGACAGCACACACTCAACACTGGGAACTAATACAGGCTACAGACTGTACTGAGTACACCTGCTGCTCTCAGCTGAGTGTAAACAAAGCTGTGTTACACCATATTTGTGTGTCTACAGTAGTAATAAACACACACACAGCCACTCTCTCTCTCCCTCTCTCTCTCTTTTTTTATAAAAAGCTCCCAGTAACTTTTAATCACAAAGGCAGTGTTTCAATCTGTAAATAGACTTTACAGATGTGTGTACAACTCGTACAATCTCAAGATAACACACGTTGTGAATGTTGGGTCTTTTACTTTTGATTCAAATCCAGTTATCAAGATACAGATTCAAAGTTTTCTGGAAGTCATTAAATTCTTCTGGTTATGATTTTTTGTGGACAAAAAAAAATTCTTCATGACATGTCAAAGCAGCTTATGTTATCAGGTGGTCTCAAACAGAAGATGAGACATTGCATTAATAACAATGACAGCAGGGGCTTGATACCTTAAGGCAGTGGTTCTCAATCCAGTCCTCGAGCTCCCACTGTCCTGCATGTTTTGGATGTTTCCCTGCTCCAACACACCTGATTCAAATGATCAGCTCGTTATCAAGCTCTGTAATGGCCTAATAACGAGCTGATCATTTGAATCAGGTGTGTTGGAGCAGGGAAACATCCGAAACATGCTGGACAGGGGAAGCTTGAGGACTGGATTGAGAACTACTGCCTTAAGGCGACATGGAGTCAAGGTTTCATGATAAAACTTGAGTGTCAGATTGAACTGTTGCACACTCACTGTGACTGTTTTAATACTTTTAATTCATAAATGGAATAAATAACCAGACCGTCTGTCAGCTGTGTCCACATCCGTCTGCATGCATACATCAGTATTATTCATTCTGCAGCACACAGTTTAATGTGCAACATTATGCCACTATGAACACTGCAGCTACATATAGTCTGTAGTCAAACCTTTGTTACACAATCAATGTTGCTCGAAGAAGGGACAGGTAATGAAGTTTGAAATAGTCTTGCTTTCACACACATGTACTGAAAGTAAACTTGTTCTGTTTTGCTCCTGATAAATTATCTGACCCCTCTGCTCTCTGACCTGAACTAACAGTGCTCCCTGTTGGTTGTCAAATTGAAGTTACAGACCAATAATGTGTTTTTAGGAAATAAGTCTTATTTTTGACTGAAACTGTGGCATTATATGTAGAAGATCATATTTAAAGCTCCTATGAGGATTGTTCTCTTTGTGTTGATTCTGGCAACCCTCTGTGTATGGGGCATTCTTTGTTTTATTTTGTCTTGGCCTTTTAAAAAGTGTATTATTATTGACAAAAATCTACCCCTGTTGTTTATCTATTAAATATGTCTCTCAACGTGAGCTTCAATCTGTTTTAATGAAACATTTTGATAAATCAGCACTCAAAATACTTTTAAATGAGCTTTTAAGAATGATTCAGATGAAAATTACTGATTCGTCTTCACACCAAGCATCAGAATGGTGCAGCTCTATGTTTCACATCTGTAGAAATTGTCCTGATAGTCCTCTTTCTGTTCTGAATATCTCTTTTAACCTTTAGAGTCATCATGTTCGCTGTGACTCTCTGATATCCAGCCTGGTTTCACCGTCTCTTTAGATAAAAATGCCAAAGAAAAGCAAAACAAAGAGGCAGAGCGGTGAAGATGAGCAGCTCCCTCCTAAACAGAGCCGAGTGGAGCCCAGCAACCCTCCCTCCCCTCTCAACTTCCACAGTCCTGCAGACCTGTTCAGCAGCCTCCTTCAGCCTCTGGACTCAGAGACCTTCTTCAGGGAGTTCTGGGAGAAGAAACCGCTCCACCTGCAGAGAAGTGACCCCCTCACAGCGTCGTACTACAAGTCTGTGTTCCAGCTGTCAGACCTACAGGCTCTGTGCTCTCAGGGTCTGCAGTATTACAGAGATGTCAACGTGGTCCGCTGCATCAAGGGCCAGAAGAAAGACCTGAACCAGGAGGGGCGAGTCAAACACACAGTGCTGAATAAGAACCTGGACCAGAACAAGGCCACCATCCAGTTCCATCAGCCTCAGAGGTTCAAGGTGAGGCTCATGCTAATACTGGTCTTTCTGTGAGCTGGGTGTTTAGAGTCCCAGGTACCTCCCATCTTCTTCCAGTTCTTGAAATGCCCCTAAAGAAGACAAGGATGCGAGGGCAAGGAGGCACCTGAAGGAGCTCAGAGAGAGGAGAGGAAATTATTTGGCCAAATACATGACAGTATGACCTTTGACCTCTGCACAGATCATCAATAATAAATCTATTATTGTTTGATATGTTTTTTTCTCAGGATGAGTTGTGGAAGATCCAGGAGAAGTTGGAGTGTTTTTTCGGTGCATTGGTTGGCTCTAACATCTACATCACCCCCGAGGAGTCTCAGGGTCTCCCAGCTCACTATGACGATGTTGAGGTACCTTGACCTGAGACACCTGAGTGACAGAGACCTGAATCCACTGAGCCAATTACACCCTTTCTGTAATATTTGCTTCATCTCTTACTTAAGAGGTGAACTGTGAAGCAGGTTTACATTAAGAGTCCAAGTTCTCATTATCCTCCATACAAATGGGTGTTGATCATTTATATCTTTTCCGGCATCAAGTTTGAAATTGAGGGAAAATTCTTGGAAAACAATAACTATTCAAAGAATTTTCTTTTGAAGCTCTGTGAATACAGACACAGATGTTGTGTTTCCATCCAGGTGTTTATTCTTCAGCTCGAGGGACAGAAACGCTGGCGTCTCTACAACCCCACTGTTCCCCTGGCAACAGAGTACTGCGTGGAACCAGAGGACAGGATTGGCAGCCCCACACACGAGATCACCCTGAAGGTAGAGAGACTCCGTTAATCTACGTATGTGTTTTAAGCATTTGTGTTTACATAGAGATAATAAAGGCCTCAGGATTCTCCCACATTACAGCTTCCCCGTCTTCACATTCAGGGTCAAACCAGAGTGAACCCACCTTATCCTCTGGACACTCAGAAAGCCTGACAAAGAAACAGATCCTCAGTTGATCCTTCATGACTAAAACTGAACCTGGCGCAGTTGCCAGTCTGTGCGCTGTTAGAGAGCAGTGATAGTTACTAGAAAAGAGCAGTGACACTGGTTTGTTAAGTAATTACATGGCTATAGATTAATGATAGTGTGTAGTGATCAAGTAGCTTTGCAAGAGTTTTGGGTTCAAACTTCTGCCAACTTCTCAGAATACATAACCGCCTGTATTATGGAGAAAGACTTAAAAGTAATCAGTAAAACTTCCTGTTCCTGTGTGTGTAACAGTGTGTTTAACTTTAGTGTATCAGGAGCTTCAGACCAGGTTAATGTTAGTGTAAACAAACACTCACAGCTGTGATATCAGATAAAGAGTGTAACATCAATGTTTTTGTGTGTTTGTCTTCAGGAAGGAGATCTCCTGTACTTCCCTAGAGGAACCATCCACCAGGCCAGCACTCCACCAGGAGTCCACCACTCCACCCACCTGACCCTCAGCACCTACCAGAGAATGTACCTGACACCTCATCTACCAAACACTCACCCTAAAATAAACCATGAAGCTTTCAAATCAGTTTTAATGTCACAGGTGAAAAGTCCAGGAGTGCTTAGACAGGTCTGATCTGTGTTTGAAGGAGGGTTTAATTGTTCAGTGTTGATGAGCTGCAGACATGTAGAGATTCCTGACTGACCCTGGTGCAGTCACATGGATCTAAATCAGTGGAGCAGAGCAGGTGCTGATGATGCTCCTGACAGATGTCAGAATAAAACAGGACTTCAAAAAATAAAACATGAAAACATCTGATTCGACAAAAAGACTCACCTGCAGTAACCTGAGCTCTGATTGGTCAGTTTCTGACTGATATATTCTTCCTCTCACACCTGTCCTGTACCCCTGTCTCTCAGGTCATGGGGAGATCTGCTGTCAAACGTAATTCCCAGCATGCTTTGTGACCGCAGCAAGACTGATGTCAGTCTGAGAGAAGGAATGCCCCGCCAACTCCTACTGGTAAAAAAAAACAGTTATCCTGTTTAATCCATAATTTGGTGAGACCTAAACCACACTGGACCTCTGGAGGTGTGCTGTGGTATCTCTGTTCTATGTGGAAGTCTGTTTATTTAAATGTATTGGTCTTTGTTTTTCATATATTTTAAATACTGCGAGAAGTGAATACTCACCCTGGGCCAGAAGACCCACCCACATTTTAACGTGGTTCTCTGTGGGTGTTGACTCACTTGAGGAGACAGCTGTTCGAGGAAACTTTATGAACTGCAGACTTTGGTGCTTCTGCTTCATTTTTTGTTGTGTGTATGTGTTCAGGGCAGCAGTGGGAGTGAGGACACTTGCAAGCGTCTGGCAGCTCACCTCAGGGCTCTAGCCGATGTGATGGACACAGGTAAACAGGAAGTGAAGTGCGCTCACCTGAAGAGAGACTTCATCATGAACAGACTGCCTCCATACAGCCAGGAGCTCATCCAGCCCAGTGAGAGTCATTTTCATCATCTATAATCTGACATCCTCACTGACTGTACCACATGGTGAGCTTGTTTGTGTGCTTTTGTCACAGTGGGGAGGATCCCAGCTCTAGAGGACCTGGTATGTTTGAGGTTTAAGGATCACATAGTGATCACAGTGGAGCCCCCCCAGCAGAGAACAGTGAGTACAGTCATTATTGTAATACACGTGATTCAAACCATAGAGCTAAAGATGAACTGTCACATGAGACCAAAACACACTGTGTTTGCCCCTGTACTGATTAATCAAACTAGATAACACACATCTCAAGTAAAACACTGTGTATTTCTGCTTTTGATTCCAACCATGAAGAACCGGTGGAGCCTTAGCTTGTGCATAAGCAAAAACTCCACATGGTTTTATTATGTGTGAGGGAAGCAAACAATGTTTGACAAAAGTTTTCTAAGCAATACTTAAAGCCTAAAATATTAACATATAGTGGAAAAAAGTTTTTTTTTTTTCCTAAAGTGACATCAGTAAGATAAAGTTCATACATTTAATATTCATTGCATGTGAAGTTTTTGTTCTGATTTTATTGCGGCTTTCCTAGTATCTTTTTAAAAAAAGTCGCTTGAGGCAGAGGATAGGTCCTGTATATTTGTGTGACACACAGCTACTGTTCCAAAGACACAACCACAATTCATTGAAGTTTTCGGAGCTTTAATAACATAAAAAAAGGCTTCTACAGCCACCAATGATTTACACACACACATCAGATATAATATGTGTACACTTGGTGACGTGTATCATTGCAAACAAAGAACATAAAGCGCGGTCAACAAAAATTACAGCTACCTAGGCTCACCTCTCCACCCCAGTGCAGGTAAGACCGCCCCTTATATGACCTACAGCGAAACCAATGGCAACCAAAAGTAATTGAACACAGGATAACCGATCAGTAAAGCAACATTATGGCTCCTACAGATTTGATCGTTTGGTTTATAGCTGGTTTAATCAGAAATCCAGAATCTCAAAATATCAATCAAAATAAACAAATTTTGACAAAACAACACGTGATGGCCTCGCAGATGCCCTGAGTTTCTTATTCATAAGGTTAAAAAGTTGAAATTAACTATATGTTATATGCATGTGTGTGTGTGTTTCAGGATGAGGAGACAGAGCAGGTTGTTTTTGTCTTACATTCGCTGAAGAATCAGAGAGAAAATCACATGATGGGAGAAGATGAGGAGGAGGAGCAGGAAATCTCCAGGGTGAGACACTCACACACCTCTCTGACTGGACCTGTCGCTCCCACTGTCTCATCTCTACTGTCCTTCAGCTGGTTAACCTAAAAGATCAGTATAAATCACAAGAGATCAGGTGGACAGATGAAGAAGTGGACCGTGACAGACTGATGTGAAGGTGTTATTGCATATTTTAAACCTTTTAAAAATAGGAGTATAGAGAACAAAACAGAAAAATCAAGGAGGAAAACTGTAAGTGTAGTCCAGTCAGAATGACATAGGATATTTAAGATAAATACCTTTTTCTGTGTGTGTGTCTCTGCAGGGTCTCCAGTTCCCTCTGTCCCACCTCAGGGCCCTGCAGCAGCTACAGCAGGAGGAGCAGGTCTCAGTGGCCCAGCTCCAGCTGTCCTCTCAGGAGGATAAACTCAGTCTGGTTCTAGCTCTATGGTCTGAAAGCCTACTGGAAGCACTATAACTTGAAAAATAAACCACCTTCATCAAGAAGTCAGAGCCTTGTTTCGTAGTTTAAGTGAACCTCTGTGTCTAAGTGTGATGATTTTAATAAAGCTGACTCACTTCCAGCTCTGACTTTCTGTGTTACTGCTTCATATCAACATGAACAGAGTCCTGACATCACACCCAGATCCAACCATAAATGCTTACCTACACATTAAGGACATTAGATGTGATTCAAGTACAGGCTCTGAGAGTGTGTAGTGGGGCCATTAAGACTTCACCAGTTCCTGCCCTACAGGTACAATTAGGTTAAAAGCCTCTAGAAATGTGGAGAAAGCAACTGATGACGAACTACTGAGGAAATTTGTAAGGGCGCATTGATTATCATCCACGAAGGGAGTCTTGCTGGGAGGATGGGAAGAGCCAGGGGCAAAGCTTTGCTAGAGAAGCGAATAATATTGCTAAAGAATTTGGAGGATTCAATTTGAAAGAAAGTCCAATGGTACTCTACCCAGAATGTGGCCCCATGGATGCTTGTGTGGCCTGAAGTTGTCTGGTGTTTGTTAGAGACTAAAAGGAAGGAAAAAGGTAAGGTTGATTTGGTGAGTGAGTTTAGATGTCATGTAATGACAGAGTATAGTGATTTTACACATGTTTACACAGATGTTGCTTAACAACCTGAGACAGGGGTGACGGGATTTGGGGTGGCAGTACCAGCAAAAGGAATCGGGATTAATAGAAGAACCTCCGATAAGTGAGGAGTGTACAGAGTGGAAATGGTGGCAGTGCTGGTTGCAATGCAGTGGGTGGAGAAAGTGGGTCTGGATAAGGCATTGATATGTTCAGATTCATCATCAGTGCAAGCGAGTTTAAGGTCATTCCATTCAAACAGCCGTCACGACATACTATACTCAGTCCTTCAGTCAATGACTAGAATAGTTCATCAGTGAGGTCAGGTAAAGTTTCTGTGGGTTCCAGTGCACATAAATGTGAGGGGGAATGAGAGGGCAGATGAGTTGACTAAGAGAGCTTGAAATGAAAGCAAGTGTAGATATGCAGGTCAGTATAAGCAAGGCAGAAATTAAAAGTGTAATCTGGGAAAAGGCAAATGTTATGTGGCAGGGAAGTTGGGATGGAGAGGAGAAAGATTTGGGTATTCTTTTAATCTTGGGTTGGGGTAGATTTGGGTATTCTTTGTTTCTTTTATTCCTTATTCTGTGTAAAGCGCTTTGTACGACATGGTTGTGTATGAAAAGTGTTATATAAATAAAGTCTGATTGATTGATTGATTGATTGAATTTGCTTTGGTTGAGAGTCAAGGACAGGAATAAGGCTTAAAGTCTACTGTTTGAACTGCACTCCGAAACAGAAGGTGGCGGTAATGCACCAAAAAGCAGAAGCAGAAGAAGAAGAAGAAGCAGAAGAAGAAGAAAGCTGTGTACATGGAACAGAACTTTACAGAACATTTGTCAACATTTCTGAATCTCGTTGAGTTTTTTTGAGTGGAAGGAGAAAAAAAATAGAAGTACAGTGAGTAAGTCCACCGACATAACGTGTTGCCGTCAGATTGTTACTGATTCTGCATCTTTATAGCCTGTTAATATCAAAACATGTGTGTTTAGAAACACTGAATCTCTTATAAAACTCTGCTAGCTTTGGCTTTGCAGGCTAGCAGAGTTTTATCAGAGGTTCAGTGTTTCAGCCACAAAGAAACGTGGTGAATAAGGGCCACCATGTCATGCTGCTCACACATTTATTCATACTATCTTCTCCAGAAACAATTGTTTTATTTATTAATATCTGTGTGTTTCTGTGTGTTTGTGCAGCCATGAACAAGTGTCGCTGGTGTGATATTTGTTCAAAGGAGAAACCTGGGAATGCCTTACCGGATGATTTTGAGGTTAGGATGAGGTATAGTAGATGAACAGGCAGGGAGCATCACTCCAGGAATAATTCATTCTGACACAATTATTGATACAGGTAGGGGAGAGCGGGGTAAGTTGAGCCAAACGGCAGGTTGAGCCACCCCCTGTTGCTTGGAAATGGTAAAAGAAATTGATCATGTGACCAAATATTTAGAAGATGGGCATCAATTCATGGAGTCTATGAGGGTTTGAAGCACATGGGTGAAGGATTTATTTCCAAAAAAAACCATTTTCCACTCTTGAAAGTGAGTTTAGTCTGTCATTAGTTTTATTAGAATTGTGTTCAGACCAAAAAAAGATCATGTTAAATTTGTTTTATACATCACTTGTGGTATCTATGAGCTACAACATCAGGTCAAAAATCTAACATAGAAGTCCACCATTTTAGCTTCCAGGACTAATGAAGTCATCATAGTAGTTCAGGGGTAAGTTGAGCCAGTGGTTCTACTGAGAAAGTAAAGAAGCCTGATGAGAGGATCAGAGTTTCAGTTCAGATTGTTGAAATGTGTTACTGTTTCTTTTCAAGAATACAGCTGTGAATGTTCGGAATCACTTAAAGGCAGAGATGGGAATTGTGGAGTCACCAAGTCATCTCCATGCCATGTATTTGTTCTGCTCTGTCACTGAACCAGCTGCTTCCAATGAGCAGCCAGGAAGGTGAGCTCATTAGTGAAAGCACCTGGTTCAGTAACTGAGCAGAACAAATACATGGCATGGAGATGACTTGGTGACTCCACTATTCCCATCTCTGCTTAAAGACATTCTCATGTTAAAATGGCTTTCACAAAACAGCTTTTTAGCAGATATATGCAGTAATGATATAATAGATAAAAATACACATGAATGTGAAGAAGTGACTGTTATTTAGGGAAAGAGAAGATGAGGGAGGGCTGGGGTGGTGGTAGGGATATGGCTCAACTTACCTCGCTCCTATGGTCAACTTAACCCATACATAGGGTAAGTTGACCGTAGGAGACCACTTTTTTTGGCATTCTATATTATTAAGAAAGTTATGTTTACACTCATCCTGTTGATTTGCAGGGATGCACAACATCTTCAAATATATGCAGATACACTAGTTTGAGACAATGCTATGATTGCCTTGATGTAGTGATCCAAAATATGAAAAATGGCTCATCTTACCCCACTCTCCCCTATTGAAAAGTTGAGATTAGTCTTCCTGTTGATGGTGCATTGTTAGTTATGTTGATGTGTATTAATCTCTCAATGACATAAATGTTCTTAAATTATTTAAATATAGCAACTTTTGCCTGAGGGCTACTGCCATTTATTGTGTATGCACACACCAATGGAGGAGAGCGGGTTCACAGCCTATGTGAAGCTCCAACTCATTACCAGAGAGGAGGCAGAGACGTGGTTAGAAGACTTCCAACAATCCTCTAAGGTGACCTTAAGAGTGGCTAAAACCTATCCCATCACAGAGGATGCTGTTCGGCGTAACAGCTATCGAGTAAGATTTGCAAAATTCATGCTTCTTTTCTTAAAAATGTTTGAATCGTCAGAGCTTTACTTAAACATTTCTATGTTCAAAGGTTGACTTGAGATGCAGACACAGTAGAGGGCAGACTGCTCACTCACAAAGAAACACGCACTGTCCAGCAGGGGTCTACCTTGTACTGAAAAAACAAACACACAGTCAGAAAAGGAAGTCCAGGTTGGTTATTCCATGTAACGGAAAAATATTTCATTGATAAAAGTCATGTCAAATACTCATGTTTTTCTTTTCATAATTTATAGATCTAGTGATGCCCATATTCAGGAGGGGTTACTGTTGCATGTGACCATCAAGCATCACCATAACCACCCCCTTGGGTGTTTTGAGGTCTTACAGCAGCGGGATGTGGGTGCAGGGTTCAGCAGACAGGTAAGTGAGTTTGAACCCGTACACACCGCAAACCTCAGAAGGCACAGACTACTGAGTACACCTGCTGTTCTCAGCTGAATGTAAACAGAGCTGTGTTTCAGAATATTTGTGTGTCTGCAGCAGTTATAAACACACACACACACAGACTGTTTTGTCGTTGATAAATTATCTGATCCCTCTGCTCTCTGACCTGAACTAACAGCGCTCCCTGCTGGTTGTCAAACTCAAGTTACTGACCAATAACAGACGTATGTGTTTTTATGAGATAAGACTTATTTTCGACTGTAACTGTTGCATTATATGTAGAAGATAATATTGAAAGCTCCTGTGAGGATTGTCCTCTCTGTGTTGATTCTGGCACCCCCCTGTGTACAAAGCACTCTTCGTTTTACTTTGTGTGGTCCTTTTAAAAGTGGAATTTATCACTTAACATGAGCTTCAATCTGTTTTAGTAAAACATTTTGATTAATCAGCACTCAAAATATTTTTAAATGAGTTTGTTTCAGATGAAGACTGAAATAAAAACATACCAGTAAATATGAACTAAAGCCAACATTATTCCTGATTCATCTTCACACCGAGCATCAGAATGGTGCAGCTCTATGTTTCACCTCTGTAGAAACTGTCCTGATAGTCCTCTTTCTGTTCTGAATATCTCTTTAAACTCGTAGAATCATGATGTTCGCTGTGACTCTCTGATATCCAGCCTGGTTTCACCGTCTCTTCAGTTAAAAATGCCAAAGAAGAGAAAAATAAAGACGCAGAGCGGTGAAGATGAGCAGCTCCCTCCTAAACAGAGCCGAGTGGAGCCCAGCAACCCTCCCTCCCCTCTCAACTTCCACAGTCCTGCAGACCTGTTCAGCAGCCTCCTACAGCCTCTGGACTCAGAGACCTTCTTCAGGGAGTTCTGGGAGAAGAAACCGCTCCACCTGCAGAGAAGTGACCCCCTCACAGCGTCGTACTACAAGTCTCTGTTCCAGCTGTCGGACCTACAGACTCTGTGCTCTCAGGGTCTGCAGTATTACAGAGATGTCAACGTGGTCCGCTGCATCAAGGGCCAGAAAAAAGACCTGAACCAGGAGGGGCGAGTCAAACACACAGTGCTGAATAAGAACCTGGACCAGGACAAGGCCACCATCCAGTTCCATCAGCCTCAGAGGTTCAAGGTGAGGGTCATACTAATACTGGTCTTTCTGTGAGCTGGGTGTTTAGAGTCCCAGGTACCCTCCAGGTTCTTTCAGTTCTTGAAATGCCCCTAAAGAAGACAAGGATGGAGAAACAAGGCCTCTGACCTCTGCACAGATCATCAATAACAAATCTATTATTGTTTGAAGACGCACATTCAGGGATTATGCTTCGATTCATGTATCTCATAAGGTCTAGTGTGGATAACAGGTCTTCTTTAAGTTGTGTTCAGGTGTTAAATGTTGTCACTAGAGGTTACCACTCCTCGTTTGTCTCCTTTGTGTGTGTGTGTGTGTGTGTGTGTGTGTGTGTGTGTGTGTGTGTGTGTGTGTGTGTGTGTGTGTGTGTGTGTGTGTGTGTGTGTGTGTGTGTGTGTGTCAGGACGAGTTGTGGAAGATCCAGGAGAAGTTGGAGTGTTTTTTTGGTGCATTGGTTGGCTCTAACATCTACATCACCCCTGAGGACTCTCAGGGTCTCCCAGCTCACTACGACGATGTTGAGGTACACACCTGAGCAACAGAGACTTGAATCCACTGAGCCAATCACACTCTTCCTTTAATATATGCTTCATCTCTTACCTGAGAGGTGAACTGTGAAAGGATGTTGATCATGTAGTTTGAAATTGAGGGGAAATTCTTGGAAAGCAATAACTATTCAAAGAATTTTCTCAACATTTCGATCAGCTCTTTGTGTCTGGAAGTTTTGTGAATACAGACACAGATGTTGTGTTTCCATCCAGGTGTTTATTCTTCAGCTCGAGGGACAGAAACGCTGGCGTCTCTATAACCCCACTGTTCCCCTGGCAACAGAGTACTGCGTGGAACCAGAGGACAGGATTGGCAGCCCCACACACGAGATCACCCTGAAGGTAGGGAGACTCTGTAAATTGACATAAAGTGGATAAAAAAAGTCTACACACTCCTGTTCAACTGCCAGGTTTTCATGATGTAAGAAAATGACAGCAAGATAAATATTTTCACAACTTTTTCCACCTTTAATGTGACCTATAACCTGTACAGTGCAAGTGAAAAAACAAACCGAAACCTTTAGGGGGAAAAATAAAAAATAGAAAAGTTAAAATAACCTGGTTGCATAAATATGCACACCCTCAAACTAATACTTTGTTGCAGCACCTTTGGCTTTTATCACAGCACTCAGTCTTTTTGGGTAGGAGTCTATCAGTGGCACATCTTGATGTGGAAATATTTGCCCACTCTTCTCTGCAAAAGTGCTCCAAATCTGACAGATTGTGAGGTTATCTCCTATGCACAGCCCTCTTCAGATCACCCCGCAAATGTTCGATGAGATTCAGGTCTGGGCTCTGGCTGGGCCATTCCAAAGTCTCAATCCTATTCCGGTGAAGTTATTCTTTTGTTGATTTAGATGTGTTCTTTGGGTCATTGTCGTGCTGAAAGATGAAGTTCCTCTTCATCGTCAGCTTTCTAGCAGAAGGCCGAAGGTTTTGTGCCAACACTGACTGGAGAAAGACTTAAAAGTTATCAGTAAAACTTCCTGTTTCTGTGTGTGTAACAGTGTGTTTAACTTTAGTGTATCAGGAGCTTCAGACCAGGTTAATGTTAGTGAAAACACACACTCACAGCTGTGATATCTGATAAAGAGTGTAACATCAGTGTGTGTGTGTGTGTGTTTGTCTTCAGGAAGGAGATCTCCTGTACTTCCCCAGAGGAACCATCCACCAGGCCAGCACTCCACCAGGAGTCCACCACTCCACCCACCTGACCCTCAGCACCTACCAGAGAATGTACCTGATACCTCATCTACCAAACACTCACCCTAAAATAAACCATGAAGCTTTCAAATCAGTTTTAATGTCACAGGTGAAAAGTCCAGGAGTGAGGTCTGATGTGTGTTTGAAGGAGGGTTTAACTGTTCAGTGTTGATGAGCTGCAGACATGTAGAGATTCCTGACTGACCCTGGTGCAGTCACATGGATCTAAATCTGTGGAGCAGAGCAGGTGCTGATGATGCTCCTGATAGATGTCAGAATAAAAACAGGACTTTAAAATAAAACATGAAAACATCTGATTCTACAAAACAAAATGACTCACCTGCAGTAACCTGAGCTCTGATTGGTCAGTTTCTGACTGCTATATCCTTCCTCTCACACCTGTCCTGTACCTCTGTCTCTCAGGTCATGGGGAGATCTGCTGTCAAACGTAATTCCCAGCATGCTTTGTGATCGCAGCAAGACTGATGTCAGTCTGAGAGAAGGAATGCCCCGCCAACTCCTACTGGTAAAAAGTACTTCTCAGTTATACTGTTTAATCCATCATTTGGTGAGACGTAAACCACACTGGACCTCTGGAGGTGTGCTGTGGTATCTCTGTTCTATGAGGAGGTCTGTTTATTTAAATGTATTGGTCTTTGTTTTTCATATATTTTAAATACTGCGAGAAGTGAATACTCACCCTGGGCCAGAAGACCCACCCACATTTTAACATGGTTCTCTATGGGGGTTGACTCACTTGAGGAGACAGCTGTTCGAGGAAACTCTATGAACTGCAGACTTTGGTGCTTCTGCTTCATTTTTTTGTTGTGTGTGTGCGTGTTCAGGGCAGTAGTGGGAGTGAGGACACTTGCAAGCGTCTGGCAGCTCACCTCAGGGCTCTAGCCGATGTGATGGACACAGGTAAACAGGAAGTGAAGTGCGCTCACCTGAAGAGAGACTTCATCATGAACAGACTGCCTCCATACAGCCAGGAGCTCATCCAGCCCAGTGAGAGTCATTTTCATCATCTATAATCTGACATCCTCACTGACTGTACCTCATGGTGAGCTTGTTTGTGTGCTTTTGTCACAGTGGGGAGGATCCCAGCTCTGGAGGACCTGGTGTGTTTGAGGTTTAAGGATCACATAGTGATCACAGTGGAGCCCCCCCAGCAGAGAACAGTGAGTACAGTCATTATTGTAATACACATGATTCAAACCATAGAGCTACATACGAACTGTCACATGAGACTGAAACACACTGTGTTCCTGTACTGATTAATCAAACTAGATAACATACATCTCAAGCAACACACTGTGTATTTCTGCTTTTGATTCCAACCATGAAGAACTGGTGGAGCCTTGGCTTGTGCATAAGCAAAAACAAAAGTTGGTCAACACAATGCTTGATGGCCTGGCCCTAAGTTTCTTATTCACAAGGTTAAAAAATTGAAATTAATTATATGTTATATGCATGTGTCTGTGTTTCAGGATGTGGACACAGAGCAGGTTGTTTTTGTCTTACATTCGCTGAAGAATCAGAGAGAAAATCACATGACCGGAGAATATGAGGAGCAGGAAATCTCCAGGGTGAGACACTCACACACCTCTCTGACTGGACCTGTTGCTCCCAATGTCTCACCCCTACTGTCCTTCAGCCGGTTAACTCGAAAGATCAGTATAAATCACAAGAGATCAGGTGGACAGGGGAAGCGGTGGACTATGACAAACTGATGTAGAGGTGTTATTGCATATTTTAAACTTTTTAAAAATAGAAATATATAGAACAAAACAGAAAAGTCAGGGAGGAAAGCTTTACGTGTGGTCCAGTTAGGATGATAAAGGATATTTAAGATAAATACCTTTTTCTGTGTGTGTGTCTCTGCAGGGTCTCCAGTTCCCTCTGTCCCACCTCAGGGCCCTGCAGCAGCTACAGCAGGAGGAGCAGGTCTCGGTGGCCCAGCTCCAGCTGTCCTCTCAGGAGGATAAACTCAATCTGGTTCTAGCTCTGTGGTCTGAAAGCCTACTGGAAGCACTATAACTCGAAAAATAAACCACCTTCATCAAGAAGTCAGAGCCTTGTCTCCTTGTTTAAGTGACCCTTTGTGTCTAAATGTGATCATTTCAATAAAGCTGACTCACATCCAGCTCTCACTTAGTGTGTTACTGCTCCATATCAACATGAACAGAGTCCTGACATTACTCCCAGATCCACCCATAAACCCTTAACTGCTCATTAACCTTGACCCTGTAGTAAAGAAGAAAGGCTAAATTTAACTTAAACTTCATAAAGTGAAATTAAAGTAACAAAATATCTGATAAGGTGAATCAAAACTGCCATAAACCTTTGTACTTGTATCATGCGAGAGTCTAAAAATGCATTTGAATCAAAAAGACCACAACTTGTGATTGTAAAGACGTAAATTTGGCACTTTAAATTCTCAAAGCTTTTATTCTATGGGTGTCTAACCCTCTGAGCACCAGCAGAGGGCAACCTGCGCAATACACAATACTGAAATCTCGCAAGAGGAATAAGCGGAACCATCGGGAGAGCGTAGCAGACCTCCGGACGGTTATCACAGACGGACCGTGCAGGTTCCATGACGGACAGCAGTTAACAACAACACTGAGGTAAAGAGATAATTTAACCTTACTACACAGGTAATGCAGACCGGTTTGACGGGTAAATGAGTGTGATATTAAACACAGACAGACAGCCGAGCGTTAATGTGAACGATACGAGAGAAACAGACAGCAGCTTCATCCTGCTCAGATTATTATTGAACACTGATCCTAACAAACGAACCCACTCTGTGTGTCAAATGAACAAACTCTATTTGAACTCATCACTGTCACACTGTGTGTGTATGTGTGTGTGCGCGTAAGTGTTCATATTAAAACATGTTAACATCAGGAATAATCTCAACAAGCGTGTAATGTGTTTCAACAGAGACGCCGCTTTTCCTCACAGTAATGCAGGAGAAAATGGATAGCAGATTAAACCAAGAGTGTAATTTAGTTCTGTTATTATCAGGAATACAGCTGAGATTAAGGCGTGTCTGTACAGGGGCAGACTGCAGTTTAATTCACTTTAACTCAATCAGCATGAAAGTCAGAACATCATCAATATAACACATTTAACAACCTACAACATCATGAACTTCTGCTATATTTAATAATATAATCATATCATTAGCGCCTTTTGAAATAAGACCAGTCAAGTTCGTTTTTATAGAATAAATGAAACACAATTAACAAGAAAAAGGCAGAATCTGTAATAAAAATGCTTAATATTTAACGGCTATTACATCTATGTCAATCAATCAATCAATCAAATTTTATTTATATAGCGCCAATTCACAACAGTCGTCATCCCAAAACGCTTTTCAGAGAACAAAAGCAGGTCTAGACCACGGTCATTGTTTGTTGAATTATTAAGACCCAACCTAAGATGGGATTTGGCCCATCTCATCTAACATAAGTGAAAGTGGCAAGAAAAAACTTCCTTTTAACAGGCAGAAACCTTGGGGAGGACCAGACTCATGCCAGACAGCCACCAAGCCACTGCTGGGTTGGGGAGGAATGTAGAGGGATAGGGGGAGAGAGAGAGAGAGAGAGAAGTGAAGAGAGAGCAGGGGGAGCGAAAGAGAACAAGATAGAGGAAAGGAGAGAGAGAATGAGTAAGGGAGAGGGAGGGAGGGAGAGACAGGGGACAGCAGCAACATTAAAACAACAGCAACAACAAAATGTGAGAAATGTGTTTCTCCTCAGTTAAAAAAAGACAAAAGTCCTCAGACCTGTTCTTTTTTTTATCTCTATATTTTTGCCAGTAAATCTGGTGGTAGCTTTTAGCTGTATCCACTTCATCTTGCTACATCAGTGTGGATTCAACACATTAATATTATTAAACTAGAATTACTTTTATAGTCAAAATTGTCACAAACTTTTTATCATTATTGTTGCAGAAATTGTTATTTTAGCAATCATTATTATAACATTGTTTCCTTTACACACATTATTTTTACTAGACATTATTATTATTATTATTATTACATATCATAATTATTATACACTTAGAGGGAGTGTGAGCAGAGTCCCAGACAGCAAAGGTGTGTCACTGTGTCTCCATGTCATCTTCTCTCATCTCTGTCTGTACATCCTTCACTCCTTTCCAGTCTCTCTCACCTGCGATTCGAGAGGAGATGAGTTCACAGCACAGTCTGACAAATAATGGCTTATCATAATCAAACTACGCTTGAATTATAATATAGTTTATCTACTGTTGTTTGATTATAATCCAGATTAACTGCAGCAAAATCAAAGTTAGGAAAAATTACTGTAAAATTCCAGTCCAGATTAACTACAAGAAGATTGTAACAGTAATAAATTACAGTGAGATGCTAATCATGATTAACTATAGTAAGAGAAACTCCAGATTAATAAGAGTTATATTGTTATCAAGTTCAACAACAGTCAGGTTATAATCTAGTACTATAATATAGCCTATAATAATATAATAATAGCCTCAGTAAAATTTCAGTCCATACTATCCATAGTTCAGTTATACTCTGGATTAATTTAGTAAAATCAAAATTCAGGATAACTGCAGTTAGTTTATAATCCAGGTCATGTTAAATTCATTACTCATTTTAACCACCTTTAGATTATATTGTATACAAAAATCTGTTTTAGATTAACCAAAATTTTACCATAATCCAGATTACTGAGATTGTTATCTGAAAACTAATACAGTATTATCAGATAGAGAGACATCTCAAATAGACCAGCTTGTGTCTCCAGGACATCCTGTCAGGACAGACTTTTTTCTCTTTTCTCTGTCATCCAGTTGATGTTGGACTCTCTGTCCGCCATGATGTCCCACGGTTTTAAGAGCAGTAAGCAGGATTTCACCTTTGGACCCTGGAAAGTGACAGCAGCCAGGAACCACATCATGAAGTCCAAAGACATTGAAAGGTGAGAAGGTCTAAGCTGCACTTAGACAAAGCAGTAAGCACAGTGGGGTGTGATCAGTGAATATCTAAGACCATGTTGTTTTGTCTGTGTGCGCTGCAGGTTAGCAGAGGAGATGAACATGCCCTCCCTGCCTGAGATGTTGTTTGGTGATAACGTCCTTCGAATCCACCACGCAGACGGCTACGGAATCGAGTTCAACGCCATTGATGCACTGAAGAGAGTCAACAACATGGAGGATGCTGTGAAGGTGGCGTGTGCACAGGAGTGGCAGGAGGGCAGGTAAGACACGCCCCTCACTGAGTGACAGCAGGAAGGAGTTAACTCTCGACCTGCAGCAGGAACACAGTGAGAGGGTCAAATCTGTAAAAACTAAAGCAGCTGAACAACTACTGCAAGAGATACACACACACACACACACACACACACACACACAGTGAGAGCAGCTCATAGAAATGATAAGGGGTTGTTTTCATGGTGCATAATACATGTATGTGTGGTTCCATGTCTGCAGAGCGGACTCTGAACACTCCAAAGAGGTGGTGCGGCCGTATGACTGGACCTACACCACAGACTACAGAGGCACTCTGATAGGAGAGGATCTGCAGATGGAGGTGGGTCTCTTTCATTTGCCTCAGACACATCACTCTTTTTGGTGCATACAGGGTTCATGTTTCTATGTGTCTCTCCTTCCTCTGCAGGTGGTAAAGACGTCAGAGCGGATCGACCTGGAGAAGCTGAAGGCTCGGGAACAGATTATGTTCTTTGACGAAGTTCTGCTGTTTGAAGACGAGCTACATGACCATGGAGTATCGATGATCAGTGTTAAAATTGTGAGTGATTACAAGCTGATCATCACACTAAGGATCACTGTGTTAAAACTTTAACCTTGAGAAGTAACATTAAAGCAGCAATTACAGGTCTGGTTTGATGCTGCGCAGTATGGCACATGACCATGCATGTTTTTTTTTTGCACTCTTATTGTGAAAATCTGGAAAAGGTCTCCATATAACTGACTTGTTCTTTTCTACTTTTCTGACCCCCTTCTGTTGGGGTACAAAGTGTACTGATCTGATTCTAAACCCCAATGATTGAGAAAGAGGAGGGGGAGGAGAGACTGTAGAGACATATTTTTCCTTACCTGGTCTTATTTGTTTAATAAACGTAGCTGTTTAATGTTTGAATGGAGTATAGGTTTATTATTCTTATCAGGAAATGCTGCTTTCAGCTGTTTGAATTTTTATAATCAGAAAAATTGGTTAAGGGGCACTTGTAATGCTGTTACTCTGAAAAGGCTTATCTTTTAAACTAAATGCCACAAATCAAGCTTTTCAGAAGATGTCCTGCAGCTAAAAGCTTCCCATGTGAAGCACCAGTGCAGAGTACAGTCTGCTGTGAAAAAAACAAGCATAATCAGAGTAAACCATAGTTAACTGTACCAAACTGTATTTAACTAAACTGGACTCTGGTTGGAAAACCTCAAATCCTCGCCTCATCTGTTAACACCCTGCATATTTGCTGGATGCACTCTCTTGTGTGCCCTCAAGGTACCTCAGGTATCCTCCATTATCACACACAGTGCAGCCAAGCACAAATTTAACTCCAGTCTCAGTGTGCATAAACAAAACAATGAAAAAAGCTGCTGTGTCCTCCTCCGTCCATGGCAAAATTCCGTCCCTCATATGTTTGGATAGTTACTAATGAGTGTGTGTATCTTTGCTCACAGAGGGTGATGCCCACCAGCTTCTTCCTGTTGCAGCGTTTCTTCCTGCGAGTGGACGGAGTTCTGATCAGAATCAACGATACTCGGCTCTACCATGAGGTCAGCTGCAGGCTTTGTGATCAACACTGTTACAGTTTAACCTTCATTATATTACACAATGTGGTATTTATCAGGTCATACAGTGTGATATGTGTTTTAATACAATATGGAATATTTAATATTATTCCCAGTAAAGTATGAGTAATGGCATAAGCTGACTGTGATAAATGAGGTAAGTGTGTGTGTGTGTGTTTTCAGGCTGGAAAGAGCTACATGCTGAGAGAGTTCAGCACGAGGGAGAGCAAGATCACAGAGCTGAAGGTGAGATCACATTACATCTACTATAAGCCACAGTGTACCTGCGCAGGTATGTTCAGGAACTGTGATATAAACTGAGAAAAGGGGGTATCAGGTCTATATACACCTACAGTTATGTGAACATAAAGCACCTTTCTCTCTGACACACACTGAGCATGTGTTCAAACATCAGTGAAACCTTCCTCCCCAGGTTTTCAGGTGATGTGTGTGTTTGATTGCCTGTTTACGTCATAGCCACGGTAACACACCTGACCTTCCCTCCCTTTCTCCTACAGAACGTCCCGGCGGCATTGTTCACTGATCCTAATGAGATCGCTCAGCATCTAACCCTGAAACTGACCGAGTGTGAGCGTCTGGAGCTTCCTCTCCCTCACTCAGCTGCTGATGATGAAGAGCTTCAGTGAGCTGATGAGCTGCATGATGAAGAAACACACACATACACACACCTGTGTACAGTTCAGTTTTATATGTAAACCCTCGACCGTGTGTTTCATTAGACTGTAACAACATCACCATCCCTGGCCCCAGTAACTCTTTAAACTCTTTTATTGAATAATTTCACCTGCAGATGACCTCTGTTTGACCTAAAGCTCTGTAGGATGCTACCATGTTTGTATCATTAGTTTATTAATAATATGTTTGTAAAAAATCACTGTTAATATTTGAAGTCAGTCATCAGTGTGTCTGTAAATATGTCTCCTGTATTTTCTACAGTAAGTCAAACTGCTTCAGAATCTGTGAAATGTTATTAAAACAGCCAAATAAAGTCAGTTTGTGCATAATACAGAAGCTTTGTTTATTGTCTTCAGCAGTTTTCTGTGGTTTATTTTTATTTGACTGTCAACAGTCAGCGGTATGACTGCTTTTGTCAGGAGACTCTGTTAGAGCACATAGAGGACACTATAAGTGAAGACAGTTCTGTCCACAGGGGGCGCCAAAACTGACACAAACTAGAAGTTACTCACAGGCACTTACATTTACATAAACACAGGTATATACAGTCAGTCACACATATAGTCTGACTGAAGACAAAAAAAAGGGTTGTACAAACTCGTAATTGTCCACTCTAACATTTAGTCTTCCTGTGTCCCCCACTTGGGGAGGATGCATCAAACACAAAGATGCAAGATCTTAACACCATCAAACGGCACCAGAGCAGTGGATTAAACATGTTGAATCCACTGCTCTGCTTTGATGTTGACTAAAACCACAGGAAATTACACAATTTTAACCTGGAAACGCCATAAAATCTCAACTTTTTACCTGATTAGTGCATTCAAAGTTATTTTTAACATGTTTTTTAACCTACCTTGAGGTATATTTGAGATTAATGTTTGACAGAAATGTAGAGTTCTTCAACACAGAGGCGTACTGCATTTATTTGAGGAAAAAACTGCTCTTGTTTCCTGAATTAACAAGAATTATATCTCAGAATTAACTAAAACATTTCCGGGGGAAAAAAAGTTCTTTTTTTATATAGTTAACAAAAAAATCATGTTAGAATTAAAAGATGAACTACAATTTGTAAAAGAAAACATTCTTCCCAGTTTTTCTGTGTTCAAAGATTGGTGTCTTAGCTTTAAAGGAATATTCAGAATAAAAATAATATCCCTTTTTCTCTAAAATAATGACATAAAGCAGCCTTATTTGTTTTTATGATCTGGATATAGCACACACCATGTAAAATTTTAGCACACGGGTGTCTAAATTCAGGTAAAAACTGCAAACATAGCTAGGGACAAAATAAAATGTCAAATAAAATCTTCAAAGAAGCAAGCAATATTTAGGATTGATACCACTGAAACACAGAGGAAAACCAAATGATCATAAAGATTTATTTTGAGTTTTTAAAAAAAATAATCTAACAATTCATTTCCAATTCACTGTAGCGTGTGATCAGCACAGCTGATTTGTTACACTAGATAAAACTATTGTACGACTGTGTACATTATTTTTTTTATTAAGATACAATATTTCAGCACACCTTTTCAATAGCATTTTATTCATGGTCCAGGTGATACATCTGTCCGTACAGACAGGCGGTCACCAGTCCAGCAGTCATGTCTGAGTGTTTTAAAGTCACTCTTCCATCTGCAGATTTGTCAAAATGCTTTACTTCCTCTAAAACCATTTGACTCGCCAAAACTGACGGGTACACATATCTGGTTCCAAACTTCCCCACCATCACAAAGTCCATTTTGGTCTCAGCTTCTTCTACTCCTTGTCCACAGGAGCTTGGGTCCGACCCTGCACAACGGACGAGTGCACACACCTGAAGAAGGAAGGATACAGGTGAGACATGTTGTAAAGGACAGTGTCTATATCCATAAACCCTTTAGTTCATACCTGCAGGGATAGGTCTCCATCCAAAGTGTGCAGCCCAGCAAACGCACCAAATGCATACAGCTCCTCACTGTCACCCTGTGAAATTCGCTCGTACTGCAGGTGACAGTAAAAGGAGCCATTGCACACCTTCACCCTACCCTCTTTTTCATTTAGGAGGACAAATGTGAACAGGTCACCAATCATGAATGATGTGAATGTGGCTGATGATGAAGGGACTGAAGATGCATCAGAGCAGCTCTCACTGTGACAGAATCCAGAGTCTGTAACAGGGAATGAAGTGGACTCAGACTCCAATTTCTCCTCCTCTGTGGCCACCCTCTGCCCCGACCACTCGCCCGACCGCAGAGCACCACAAAAGGTGCTCTGCTTATGGTACATTAAGATAAGACTGAGACTTATGATATAAGATTAGAATGAATCTTATCCTACAGTGATGTTGGCATGACATAGAACTGATTTATAACTCCACTTGCATACAGATATGTGAATAAGGATGTCAGCTGCATAAAAAAGACTTTTTTATCCTTCACACAATACTGTTAATAAATCAAACATGATTAAAAGGTCTTTCTTTCTTTCTTTCTTTCTTTCTTTCTTTCTTTCTTTCTTTTTATGTTTTCGCTGAGTGTCAGAAGACACAGGATCAGGATCATTCATGTAACTCAGAAAAAGCTCTGATAAAAATAATGATCATGAGGGCAAAGTTGCTTCATTTTTTATCTTCCCTTCTTCTTTTATTTTCTCCCTCTTCTTTGTATCTTTCTTTTAAACATTTCTTTCTTCTTTCTTCCTCCCTTAATCCATGTTTGAATTGTTTTTATTATCACGAGTAGTGCCTAATACTTCTGCCAAAGCAGTTTACCAAACAATTAATTACCTTTCTATCACAAAATGTTTAACTAGGATGAAGACTTCTAGTTTACAGTATTTGATAGATAAAGTTGATCATATTTTTTTTTCTTTCTGTCCTTCTTTCTTCCAGTTCTTTTCTTTCTTTGGTTATAAATCATTTTGTAGTTTGGCCAGTAAAGGTGTTGAATAATCAGCAGAAGAGACAGGATTCATGCCTTCTGATTACTAACACAAGGAGCTTGAGTAAAAATGATTATAAGTGTTTAGGCTTTTTTTTTTACCCCCCTTCCTTCCGGCCATCTGTCCTCCCTTCTTTCTTTCTTTCTTTCTTTCTTTCTTTCGTTCTTTCTTTCTTTTAGTAACTCCTGTTGTGGTTTCAGCCACAGTTTTTTTAACCCCTAACACACCTGAGAACTATGACGAGTTTTTCTTTCACCTGAGCTGACCCACAGTGCTGACATAATAATAAAGACTGTTTAAAAGCATACTCAGCACTAAACATAAAGCGTCCTCTAGTGACTGTAACAAACCACTTGAGAATAAATCAGTTTGTATTTAAGAACTTAGTTTTACAGCCTCATCAGTCTTAATATTTTACTAATCTTGTGTTTTTCTGAACTCTTCTTTTCTTCTTCTCTGCACATATGATATGGTATCCAATACAAATAATTTAAAAAGCTGTGAGGAGACAGGCTGTAAGTGTGTGCAAAGGGTTCAAGAACTTTCATCTTTCGAAAACACAACTCACGTTTATTTATATAGCACATTTATAGGACAGGCCAGAGAAAGTGCTTTACAGGAGAAAAAAACATAAAATAATAAAAGCTACAAGTATGGCAACATTAAAAGGGCAACATACAATAACAACAATAAAAGAAAAGCGTACGCGAGTAAAAGCAGGTGACAACTCAACCAAAAGCTAGGGTAAACAGGTAGGTTTTAAGGTGCATTTTGAAGGAGGTGAGGCTGGTTGCAGAACGCACAGACTGAGGCAGGGCATTCCACAGAGTGGGAGCAGTAACTGCGAATGCCTGATCCCCTCTGCTTTTAAGCTGGGTTCTCGGCACATCTAAGACCATCCGGTCAGCAGACCTCAGGGATCTCTCCTTCCAGAGTTTCTTCTGTCCTCTTCAATCACCAGCTGGATAACTGCTGTGTTAGGAGGCCACTCTTACACTTGTTAAACTATAATGAAAAGACAAAAATATTAAAATACAAAATCCTTTGATATCCACCAAAGTATGTAGAGACCAATCTTTAAGAAGTGATTACATTCTGAAAGAAAAGAACAAAGGATGCAGTCAGTGTACCTTCATGCCCTGAAACTCTTGTCCATGTTCACCGTCTTTGCTGCTGTTCTCATCTTATCTTCTTCTTTCGGCTGCTCATCATCTTCACTTTCATTATTGCGTGTGTCTATTGTATAGAGATAAATATAAGGAGATGAAAGATGAAGAAAATGCAGGTCAATAGAGCAGCACACAAAGACAACAGTTTAATGAAACAAACACATTCATCAAACTTTACTTACTTTACTTCTCCACGTTGTCTTGTTCATCCAATCTCCTTCTGCATCACGGAGTTGGACGTCATCTTTGGCCTCCTCTGGAGTCATTTCAGGCGTTTGACTCTTTGAAGTTACCTGAAACAAACATGAATTTCAGCCCTTCAGTTAAAATTGTCTATTTTTTTTCTTAAAAGCCGAACCTTTTAAGTATTTATAGAGTTATTCACCTTCAAATTCCCAGAAACACACAGTACATCCGTCATTCATCTTTCCTTCGTCTCTCTCTTCATGGGCCTGTCTCTCGTATGTTTGGTCCTCCTGCGTCTTCTGTCTCGTGCTCGGCTCTTCTGGGGGTTTCTTCTCAGTTGAGGTCCTTTACCTAAAAAAAAACAAACAGAAAATGGGTCCTACACTGACTTTGTTCCATGTTAACAATTACTCTGGAGGAACCAAACTCACCTTTAGACTCACTTACCCACTAAGTGAATAAATTAAGTAAAGAGGTCACGCGAAAGGACATGACACAACACAACACAACACAAACACACACACACACACACACACACACACACACACACACACACGACACAACACACAGAAGAAAACAACACATCACAATACGAGGTAACAGAGCACATAACAACACAACACATTAAAAAACAAGACATCACAACATAAACACATGCATGACAACACAACCCATGAAACAAAAAAACACATCACGACACTATACTAAAACTGCGCCACTACACAAAACATCCCAACACATAACATCAAAATAAATAACCACACAACACAACCAAGGACTTTTGAAGTTCTGCCCAATAAGTCCAAGGTGAAGTCGTTTTTTCTGCCTTTAATTGAAACTTTGTTTTTTTAGGAGCATGTGAGAGGAGGAGCTGGAGCGGAGCGAGGGATTCGTTGTCGTTGACTAAAATGCAGAGCAGGATGCTGGAGGCTTTCATTGGAGGAGGAGAGGAGATGCTGCTGAGGAGCTGAAGGCTAACTAAGACCGAATTATCAAACAACCTTATTTGTATTTTTAGAAGAGAAAACTTAACTTACTTTAACTTATCATAACTAAAACTTAACTTACTCTAACTTATCATAACTAAAACTTAACTTACTCTAACTTATCTTAACTAAAACTTAACTTGCTCTAACTTAACTTATAACTAAAAAACTTAACTTAAATTAACTTAACTTATCTTAACTAAACAACTTATTCTAACTTAACTACGGCACAACGTGACCCCCAAAAGGACTCTTGCTTGGACGGTTGTTTTTCATCCGTCCAGCAGGCCTCTTGTGAGTCACGTTACACCACTGGAACCTGATCTTCATGAGGCGCTCAAGATTCTTCTTCCACTTGGGCTCAGGACTGGTGGAGATGAGCTCGGTGGATGAAGGGAGCGCAGGTTCCTCCTGAGTGGTCCTCAGTGGGGCCATCCACCGTCTCCTCTGTCTGGAGAGCTCCTCTGGGTCCTCAGGCTCCAAGCCTGGCCACTGCGCCTCCTCTGACATCAGAGGGGGGAGGCAGGGGGAGGGGCTGCGGGTAGGTCCCGGTGACCTGGCTGGAGAAGAGCACAGAGAGGAGCTTGGGGGAGGAGAACGTGGAGGGCCGTCCATCGGTGGGACCTTCCTCAGTAACAGCCAAGGAGTGGACTCATCCTGGTTCTGGACGAGGCTGTACTGCTCCACTCGGACCTGAGACAGAAAAAACGACGAATAATAAAATCTGAAGTCTGCAGAAATGATTTTTCCAGGGGAAGGTTTCACATCTTTGAAATAAATTAATGAATATAATTCAGTTAAAGAAAATTAAAATTAAAAAAGACAAATTCATAAACACATTTCTGTAATTAAAATCATTCATGCAAACACAGTACATTAAAATGGTCTTTGGTTCCCAAACTGGAAATGTCCCCTTGCGGGACAAATAAAGGAGTATTTTCTCTATCTTACCTGACTTCACTGGTTTTTGACTTAAGACTCCCCGTCAAAAACTCTTCAAATTATTTTGGCTTGTTATTCCTAAAACAAACATAAAGACAGTTAATGATCTCTGTTTGTGGAGAATTCAGCTTATTTAATTATAATCTATGTTTAACAATTTTTTCTCACCATCTTCTCGTAGAAGAGAAGATATGCTGACTCCTCTGATCTTTGGCATACATCCTCTCTTGTCATATAGGTGACCATGGAGTCATTATAATTCAGCCAAAGATCACTGGCAGTCTGAGGATCCACATCAGGGTGCAGCCCGCTGCTGATGTAGTGTCCTAACAGGAGAGGAAGAAGAGTTTGCATCAAATGTTGGATAAACCCAGCTGAACAGAATTATAGCCATAAACATGTGAGTCTTTCGTGATGTTTGTTGTTTGTTTTATGTGTTGATGTAAAGACGGTCATGGAATAAAAATTTTCCGTTACTGTGAGCAAACATTTGATCAAAACTCCAAGAAGTCAGGGTGAAATAGTCAAAATGCACTGCAGGAAAACTTGATTAATAACAGCAGCCTACATTTGTACATTATAGTGACAATTAGGTATTATTGCAGTCAGCCACAGGGGGCAGTAGTGGACATGAGCGCAGAGCAGGTTTGACTAAAGAACCAGAGTAGAGTTAATTTCACAACTTGGCTTAATGTCAAAAAGTTATTCTCTTGTAAAACTGATCACACAGATTTTCTCAGATGTCTCAGTATTTTCTCTGAACATTCAAGGTAACGCTGCATGATGGCTTAAAGACAAATCTGGAGAGTGAGCCCATGTCTGCAGACACAGCAGACTCTGGGATCTCAGCTGTCAAAGAGTAAATCAAGTGATCTCACCATCAAAAGTTGTTCTGCTTTGTGTCATTTCATAAACTTTAACAGTTAGTAGGCTCTCTGAATTTTTAATACAATGAATTGCAAAGTCTAGAACAGTGTTGTACAGTAAGTACGTAGCATTACTTAAATATAGTACTTGAGTATAATTTTGAAGTGTCTGTACTTTACTGTAGTTTTTTTTGTGCCCGCGACTTTCACTTTTATTTGGCTGCATTTCTAAAAATAAAAGTATACTTCTAATTCTAATTCTGGTGCTTTAGCTTACATGTTAAATTATGTGATTATAAATCCTAAAAATTGGTTTATAACAAGTTTCTTCAAACATTCTTAGGAGTTCAGCAGTTCTTTGAAAGTAAAATGATGGAAAATGTTACCAAGATCCAAGAGCAGGCTGCCCTTCTGCTGAATGAGACCGATCCAGTTACTTCATAATGTTTTATCTTTCTTACAAAGACATGGTTTGAAGGCTAATGTTAATTTGATATTCCTGAGACTTTAAAGACTCTAGTCTTTGATTGGCATTTATCTATCTGTTATGTATCTGAGGACCTTACAGAAGACTGCACTGGCTGATCTGACCCTCACTGGGTGAATCTTTTACCTGCGTTTCCTTCACTGCCTAAATGACTGATGACACTAACCAGACTGTACCAGCTCGTAGCCTGAGAGCAAACACACAGAACAACTGTTAGAAACAAGCACACACACACACACACACACACACACACACACACACACACACACACACACACACACACACACACACACACACACACACACACACACACACACACTTCTACACTCACACTTTGGTGCATAAGTGTCTTACCTGGCTAGATGTCACAATCAGTTCCCTGGTGAGGTCCACGGGGTCGTGACGTTTCACAAGCTCGTAGGACTCAGTGAATTGGAACCTCTTCATTTGGAGCACCAAGAAACTGTGGAGAGCAGCAGAGAGGGAATGACCACAGGATTATTAAACTGAGGGAATTTCTGTACATGAAAATACTGAGGATAAATTAACAGAAAATAATCTGTGCATGTGTCTGCAACAGAGGGAAACAGTGAGTCTGGATGGATGTAACATCACCCACTTTGGCAGGGTTGTGAAGGTGGAGCACTGTGCTGAAGTTGTGCCTCCACACTCGCAGTTGAACTCCAAGTCTGTGTCCTGCAGAGAAAACATGCTGTCAGATACTGTGTACATTAAACATGGAAAAACAACAACCAAAAATAACCGCAGAGTGAAACATTTGAGTGGCTTCATGTCAGACAATGTGGATGTTGATTAAAGAAGTCCAGCTTCTTTACCTTCTCATATTCCTGCAGCATCTGCTGCACCGAACCCCCAGGAATCAGGTCCAGAGAGAGATTCAGGAATTCTTCCTCTCTCACTGAGGCGGAGCCACATCTGCACGTTAAAAGGACAATACATATGATTATATACTGTAGTTATACAAGTTGTGAAAAGAAAATGTAAAGATAAAAGAAAAGATTACTGTAGATTTGACCTGACTTGATAAAAATGAGCAAAAAATTAAACACATTAGTCAAACTGGAGGTAAATTTGTCCTGCAACCATCTGTATGTTTTTACCTCTTGCATTTTCTGCAGTTCTGCATCCTGAACAGCAGGTTACTTTCTACAGGACATCTGTAGGACCTCCCCAGGATAGCGGCAACTTGCCTCAGTGGCGCAGCCAGGTCCCTAATCTGACCCAGAACTGCAGTCAGGAACTCATGGGCATCCTGAGCAAACAGAAACACAGGTTTGATTGGATAAGCAGACAAGGAGCAGTTAGTGAAACTTTAAAGAAAATGAGCTGACTTACTTTCTGATGGTGGTCCGCAAACTCTGGGGCCTGGATAGAGAGAAGCCACTTAAATTTACCCAGAGCACTAAGTTTTAGGTGAGTGTCACCACCGTCACGGAGACGAACAATGTCCATGAAATAACTGCAGAGGAACAGAGAGGAGCTTGTTTTAGTTTGATTTAAAGATTTGCAGATAAACTGAAGCCTCATGTCTCAGCAACAAAAAGTTCCTGACATCCTGAAATGAACTTATCCTTGGCAAAAAATCGGTCATGAAATAGTTTAACATGGATATTATCTCTTCTTTTAATGGGTCAAATCTTGTAAGCAGATTTACTGTTCATTTATATTAAATGTTGAATCATTTTTAGACTTTAAAAAAAATCTCTTTTTATAGTACAGGACAAAAAATAAGTTCAAAGCCAAAAACTGACATAAAATTATACATAAATATTGTTTTCAACTTATAATGAATCACATTTATTTCAGCAGCTTCAACTTTGTTTATAAATATCAAATGATAAACAATTTCCAGAATTGTAACCCTATGCCAGTCTACATACACAATGCATTGAAAAAAAAATATTGTTATCCAACATTTTACACTATGAGCTAACATAAAAAAAAAAAAACAATCAAACTCAGATTGGGACATTTTTGTGATCACCAGTTAAAATGATTTGGGGTATGTTAGTTTTTTTTAATATGTCAGATTTAAAAACCCATTTAATTACAATACTTCATTTGAATTATCTGACATTGACATATTTCACAAGTTTTTATTATTTATTATTTTTATCTTTTCCTCAGTTTCAGTCCTGTATATTAATACCTATTATTAATAATTAATCATTAAATGCTAGTTCATTAACACAATAAACCAGATTTTTCATTTTAAAAAAAGACAAAAGCTTAATACCAAAAAAAGCTTTGGGTCAATTTTGAATAGCAATATTAATTTTGATGTATTATTCCTTTTCTTTCTTGTATTTCAGTTTTTAGTTTACGTCAAAAGTTTGACTCGTAGCTTCAACAACACGTTCTGTTGTTGAAGCTGTTTGAGAGCATGTAAAGATCACAGTTGAATTTTAATCCAAGCCACGATCTTTTCTGAACCAAACCAGATAAGGTTGGTGTACAAAACTAACAAATCAGAGACCATTTCTCAACGTAAACCTTGTACTTGGCATGTTACGTTTGAAATTATTCAAGGATAGTTCAGGTGTTTGAAGGCGATATATAATAATCTAAAACAAAAATAAGAATATACATTTTTGACTCAAAGTGGTGTAAGTTGCTTCTTGTGACCCATCTGCAGTGCATAGCTTTGCTTTAACGTAGGAACTCCCGCAGACAGCTATGCTGGCTGTTATCTGCGGTGTGTACCACTCTTACTCATGCAGTCTGGCATAAAACAACCTAACCCTCTACTTTAGTCATCTTTTACACTTATTTTAACTGTGTGTGTGTGTGTGTGTGTGTGTGTGTGTGTGTGTGTGTGTGTGTGTGTGTGTGTGTGTGTGTTTACAGATACTACACCTCATCAGCTGGGCCTCTGGGATCAGACTCCAGACCTCCTCCTGGCTCCTGATGTCCCTCACAAACCGTGTGAGCGTGAGCAAGCTCTGGAGGCTGGAGTTCATGTAGCAGATCTGGGCTGGGTTTGGAAATCTGACACACAAACACAACAAATGGAATCATATCTTAATATCACAGCTCCAGACACAAACTGAGGATTGTTTTTATCAAAATGTAGCTGCATGGATTTAAGTGATGAATCCAGAAAATCACGTGTACTCACCCAAGGTTGATCTGCTGATAGGCGAGACTCAGTTCGCTCTGTGGCACGCTGCTCTGAGAAACCTCGTCAGTGCTGCAGTGAGACAAAAACAAACTGTAAATAACAATGAACAGCAAAGAGCTACAAGTGTGTGGAGCTAGTAATCTACTTGTACTGAATCATATTTTACAGTTGACCTCATCCATGGAAAAGAAGGTTATTTTAGCAAAAATCAGTATTGATTTAGTATTGAATCAATACTGATTGATTGATACACAACACTCAGAGTTTTTAATTCACATTACCAGCACTGCCAATAATCCTTATTGACTTTCAATGCCAATCAAAACATGTCCCAAGTAAGAACATAAAGTTAAAAAGGGGATGAAAGCGATAACCTCAAGCTAACTCAAACCATAACTTTCTTTATTGAGATATAAACCTCTACATTAAATCTGGTACAGAAAGTGTGTATTAAACTGCTCTTTTCATTTAAATTTAAAGTCAAAAAATCAAGTTGGCTATTCTACAGCATTACAGCGCTTCTTGATATATAAATAAATGATTCATAGACTGAGGAACAGACTGTGAGTGTGTTTCAAGGGGAAAAAATAATGTGTCAGGACATATTTAGCAGATATACTGATTTTCATGTACAAGTGACTTCATGTTAAAGCTACTGTGGGGAATTTTCAACTGATTATAACTGACTGATATTGATAGGGATGCCTCTGTGTGGCCTTAAAAAGCAAATCAGACCACCTTTGAAGGGTTTGTTCATCTCTACAAAGTTATTTGTGAGGTTAGAAACTGTTGTCAGGGGTGTAGGTGTCAGATGATTTAGCTAAATTGAAGCTTTTTAAAAAGGCTTTTTCAAAAATATCTCAGGTGAAGATGACCAATGACTTTTAAAATTGAGCAGGGAGATTTTTTGTTTGAAAACAAGACTTAACACAATTTGAAAGAGAGGTAATGAAAGAAGCATAAGAAGCAACACAAACCAAAAATTCCTCACGGGAGCTTTAAGAAAGAATTGATAACACCTGATTTGTGTCACGTGATGATTTAACTCATCAGGTGACACCAAAATTGATCCATCCTGTGAACAAAATGAGTTTGTTACCTTCTCTGGAGTTCCTGAGGAGGCTTTCGCTGATCTTTAGGATCAGAGAGAGGAGACACACGCTTTTCTCTCTAATGGAGTAAAAATAATTTTGATTTGTCAGTAACAGAATCAACTGAAAGATAAACCAAAACTAATGCTTATAACAACACTGAAGTCCAGACTGGTATTCCTATGCTTTACTTACTCTAGAGCACTTCAGAAACCAAGAACAACCCCATTTCTTCTCCTTTGGTTTCTTGATTTTCTCCCCAGGTGGGGGTGCTGTGGAGCCAGCCAGACCGTTGGAGGTGACATCTCTGCAGACACAAGCACACACCATTACCGTGTGGTGACATTTGTTTTAACAACCTGTAGTGATGTTTTTAAAGGAGTCTGCAGTGACTAGTCAACATTTATCAGAAGCTTTTGTGGCTGCACAAATAAACAGCTGATTGTTGGAGCAGTTTACTCACCTCCGCTGATGGCTGATGAGACTTCTGACTTTTCTCTGTGGAGTAACAACAAATATAAAAATGAAAACCCACTGTGTCAAATATTTTTAGTGTCTGATTTTAAATGTCACACTTATAAAATGATCTTATTTTAACAGCTCTGAAACATACCAGAGGTTGACCAAACAGCCTGTGCAGCCAAAAGTTCTTTGGGCAGCAGGTTTCTGCGTTAGAAGCCTCTGACGCAGTGTTACTGGTCAACACAGAAACACAGGTTGGTTATTTTAATGAACAAAACAAATCCATAAACAGAAATATCTGCAGAGACACATGACAGTCACACAGACTCAAACCATGGTGATATTCAGACGATAAAATACAATAAACACGCACTGGATGGTCTTTGAGGAAGTATCAGAGTCAAACTGAAAAAGTGTCTTTATGTATCAAAAATAATACAGCACACTCACAGTGATTTAAAATACCTGAAGGTTATTCCCTGTTTCTGTGTTGTTGTTATTGATAAATGAACCCCCTCTTTGTTCACACTTATTCATTAAAAACCTAAGTGCTGAATCTCTTGAAGTTGACACAGCGTTTTTAAAACAAAGCTTTTTTAATGCATATTATCCGGGAAAGGCCTCATACAAAACATGTTTTTCCTTCAATTTCAAACACAGTAAATTAAAATGGTCTTTGTTTCCCTAACTGGGAATTTCCCCTTGTGGGACTAATAAAGGAGTATCTTATCTATCATACCTGACTTTACTAGTTTTTGACTAGAGACTCCCAGTAAGAGCAAACAATGATAAAACTTCTTTATTTCGTTTAGTGTTTTTACATATTTCCTTTGTCTGACTGGTTAATTGATCAGTAAATGTCTTATGTGAAGCCTTTGAATTGTCTTATTCAGCTAAAATAACCACTGAAATGTATAACATAAATACATGTGTCTTGTGACAAAAAGAGTATGAAACACAGTGTAAGTCCAAAATCAAATCCTAAATTTGCGAATCTTTAGATTTTTGCTGGCACTGTCACAGATTTAACTCTGAACTGTCTCAGATTATAATCTGCTGGGAGGTCTCTGTCATGTTTCAAATGTTACACTCTGCATATTAAATGCAAAAGAGGTAAAAGATTGTTTTAGAGACACATTGTTAAACTACTGTTTAATATCACACCCCTATAAATTTGAGTTTGCATTTTACTGTCATCATAAGTTAAACGTGTTTCTTACCTCATGTTGAAGCTCAACCAGGCAATTCTCTGAGCTTCTTCACTTCCAGGAGTGGGTTGACTCCTCTGTGCAGATTTAAAGGAGAAATAAGAAAGCATTGGTTAGTATAAAAGAAACTGTCAAATAAGTTTCAGACTGACGGTTTTAAATAGCCCAGAAGACATAAAAAATCTCTTATAGAGATTTCTCACAATAACATGAGCTTTTCTGCTCTTAAGCACGAAGAGTCTTTGACATGGTGGGCAGGACTTTCATGTGATGTCAATGCATCACTTTTAAGATAACCATCCCAACGTCTCGACTTTAACTCGCTGTTGTGGCCACATTTTTTGGAGTACAGACATGAAAAACAGATCATTGTATTCATGAAGGGCGGAGGATTCGTTTTCATTCTGGGATTTAAAGAAATCGTGCAATGTGAAGAAGTCCAGAGGCAGCTTCTCATTCAAACAGTGGGTCAGTTAATGCCTTTGATCTCACAGCTGTTTAGGATAAAATCATTAACGAGACACACACACACACACACACAGTCTGACAATGTGTGTGTGTGTGTGTGTGTGTGTGTGTCTGTGTCTAAAAGACCTGCATGTACACACAGTTAATATGTGTCTGCATCACCACCTATCTCCACCCACAAACTTTGAGCAGAAACTATTCTGGGCTTCAAAAATTCAGCTCATTGAGGACATTATGGGGTGTACTCAGTATTTTATTCATTTAACTTTTCCCCACTTTAAAATTATTCTCATTATTCATGCATTATTAAATTCGTCAGACAAATCCACACTCATTCAAACTGATTCAAACCTTTCTGATACTTCAAACCTGTTTAACACTTTAGGACTTTTAATTATTTAAAAATTTTTCCCACTTCAAAATCATTCTCATTATTTATGTATGTTTTAATTCTTCAAACAAAATCCCAGTTCTACCACTACAATTACTACTTCTATCACTTTAACTTGTATCTTCACCTCTACCTACACTGCTCATGCTTCTCTTAATATTTTTTTTACTTCTACTCTTACTTCTACCACGAGCTCTACTGCTTTGACTTCTACTTCTTCTATTCTAAAACTACTTCTACTGCTTACATGACTACTTATATCACTAGTGCAACTACCTATTATCATACTTCTTCTAGTACTTCAACTTAAACTTATGCCACTTCTTACTTTTCTGTGTTTTAAGGTAATTTTCTTCCTTATCCAATTTTTTTTTTTTTTTGCAATTTCAGACAGTTTTTCTAGCCTTATTCAGCATGAATGCAATTTTAATTTATGAAGCACATTCATACTATATGTACTTTAGCGATTTTCACTTTCATCTAACTTCTACTTATCTTTCTCCAGCTCTTTAACCAAATTTAACATTTAAACCTTCCTCCATTTTTTTTTAGCAGTTTAGCATTGCTTTTTCAGCTTTCAGCACTCAGCATTTCCACGCATTTTCCGCAAGGAAATGCAATTTTTCTAGTTTTGATAATGCCTGTCACATTAAAGTCATAAACACTGTAAATATCCATGCACACATTTAATCCTTGTCGATGCATCGCTTAACCATCACGAAAGTCTCGACAGTAACACAAGTTTGTATGCTAATATTGTCATGAAATCTTACCGTCTCCATCTCGTAGATGTTGTCCTCTTTGTTCAGGTGTTGGTTAGAGGTGTTTGTCGGAGTCCTTTGTCGTCTGGTGAGGATTTATTTTCGATGAAGCCGTCAAAAGTTGTAAATTCGTGAGCCACTTAAGTTTTTCGTGCTGTTCTCTTCAGATTTGATCTTCAGAAACGACCGCTCTCTTTGGATCTTAATGATTTAAAGTTTTTACATGGTTACAGATTACCATGGAGATTTAAAATGCCGTTTACTTTAAAAACCTTCCTTATTTCGGTACAAAACGACAACTTTTTGAAAACTATAGCTTAGTAGGCCTATGTCTCATAGGTAACCCAACAAAAACTGGAAACTTTGTGTTTCATTATAATTTCCACTGAAGCCTTTACTTCAATTAAATTCAGTCGATTTCCTTTAGAAGGCTACTAAAATAGTCTATATATACTCCTATCATATCAATATTTTAGAGCAGTAACTACATCTGTAAAGCACTTTGTCTCCCTGTTTAAAAAAAAAAAAACCCAAAGTTGATCATTGTTATTTGACAAAGCCCATTATAAGGCATCAAAAAGGCCATAAAGATATCGAATTTTGAACTTTAAAAAATAAAAATATTACATCAGCTCTGAGCCAAAATACCTTTTCACTTGAGTAAAAAGAAGCATATTTTCATGTGATGGTACTTTATACTAATTCACACATAGAGTGAAGTAATTAGATGCTTTTATTAACTTGAAAAATCTTTCTAAATCGGCATAAATAATAGTGCTATGGAACACAGAACAATTACTGTTCCTATTCATATAGATGGGACAGATGGGCAATAAAGTTCCTGCTATGTCGGTTAAATCACAGGCTCTTATGTTCACAGCAACTTTTATTGCCATGTTTTAATTTAATTTTATTTTCACAGCTCAAAGGTAAGTGACTTGCAAACTAAACTCAGTCTTAATCAAACATTGATGTTCAGCTGGCCAATAAGTTTAGACCATGGTACATTATATGATTATGCACTATTATCCTGTATTGGTTACGTTAGTTATGCATCACAGTGCTTCAATCGATGTAAAATGCGATGGCTGACAGTAGTGTTACGGATTTAAGCGCTTTAAAAAAATCACAAACTTCTCCAGGACCTCGAGTAGCAGTACTCCGGGAAACAGCCCCTCTGTTCGGTCAAGGAGGGGCACTTCCCACCAAAAACGGAGACGAGCAAATGCGTCAATACAATTTTTTTTTATAATAGTCGGCAAATTCAATTAAACTGTTGATTTTTCCACACTGAGCTGAACACCGCTGTTCAAAATGCTATTTTAATAAAGTTTTTACCCTACAAAAAGTAATTCGCAGTAATATGGCGCCCACTCAGCGCCTTTCTTCTCACACAATGGACCAATCAGCTCTCTCGACTCCTCACAGGTGACCAATCAGCGCTCGTCCCTCCTCACGGCGGACCAATCAGAACGCGCGCATCAGGCTGACAACAGTTCAACATGGAGAGCACGGTGGAGCGGCTGGAGGCGATGGTGAGCGAACTGTTCAACTCTTTTCTTCGTGTTTTCGTCGCTCTGAAATGGAATCTGATCACTTTTATAAATTACTGAGACATTCAGCAACTCATTTATTATCATTCAGTTCAACAAACGAGCTGCCTGTCACGGAGAGTGGGCAGGTGGTAAAAAACATATAGTGTACAGAGGGCCCTGCTAACGATGCAGCTCACTATCAGTTGTGACACCGTGTGATAGTACAACTATGAGACACATAAACACAGAGTTATAATGCATTTTATCGTTATTCAGTTCATATAGCACTGAGTTAAACATACAGTATTACAACACATGGTGTTATAATAGCATATTATTACAAACACAGTGTGCTTGTGTGTATTATTCAGCATAGAAAAGAGGAAATAACACCCCACACCCCATGAGTTAAAGCAGAAGCATTAAGTTTGAAATGTAGATCCTGTTTTTGACATTTATTGCAGGTTTTAGATAAGCGATAGAACATAAAGTTTTGCTACTGTGTTGATCCTGAAGCAGTAAAACGGGCTGTAATACTCGTTCCCTGAAAGTTGTTTTATTCCCTTACAGGTTTAGATGGTTGTTTTATTTCAGCTGTCTGACAGAGGCTCTATAAGAGATAAGGGATGGTCTTGTGTTGTTGATTATTTTGATTTTGCTGTTTTGTTTCGGTGTTGTTGTGAGGCAGAATTTAAGTGTGTCTCAGGGTTCCCTGATCTGTGTTGTTGTTGTTATTGTTCAGTGACAGATGTGTCTCTGTCTCCCTCAGCTGTTGGCAGCTGCTCTGACTTCTTTGCACTACTGTATGAGACAGCGAGCAGTGCAATAGTATTGTCAAAGCATCTGACAGCAGCACACACACACAGACGCCTCCTATAGCCGTTGTACTGAGTCTAACTGCACTCCTTTTTATGAAATGTGTTTTCATTTCTGTATTTACCTAAAACAAACTGTAAACATAGACCTAATACAACAGAGCATTGAGAAATGCATGTGCGAGGGGTTGACAGTGATACAAGAACACGGGAAAAAAAATAAACGTGAATAGAAAAATATTGCACAGTCCCAGGGGACTTCTATCTGAAATTATTAAGAAAGAAAAAATATACAAGGTATTTATTGATATCATTATTTAACTACACTATTCCATCCATCCTTACTTCCATCATACATCATATATTAGACAGTACCCAGTGGCTAACATAGATTTGAAATGCTACTACTTTTAAAGGCCTTTAAGGAGACCAGCTTTTTCAGATCCTAAATCTCCTACAGCAAATTCAAGGCTGGAGGAGCAGCATACCTTCATCTCTCTTTACTCCATGTCAAGACACGCTTAGGGACAAACAATAAGTCATGTGACTGGGTCACAGAGCAAAAACTTTCGCTGGGACTATTTTTCATATTGATAAAATGACATAAATAAGAGGCAAGAGATGAAATGTGATTTTGTCCTTGAGTTGATATTCTTCTGTCACATGATTTTATAAATTTTGGATATCCAACTCAATCCCATCAAGTCTTCTCCACACCTGTTGTAAATTATGTGACTGTAACAACCAGGTAATACCAGGTACCTGATCCACAGCCAAGGATGAGGAGGAGGGTCAATCCTCAGCGTTTAAATGTGTGTTTGTGTTTTCAGTTTTTAAAGTCAGAGGCAGACCTGGAGTACATTGAGAAGCGTCTGAAGCTGGACTTCATCAATAGACCAGCAGAGGGCACCTCTACTGCAGAGGTAGAATACTTGTTACTCAAATCTGTTCACACAGATAGACTTTCTTTTACTGACACACTTACAGATACACTGAGACACAGTTGAACCATCACAAAGTGATGATTGACTGAACACTGAACACTTCCTGTGATCACCTGAGCCAGAATATTCCAGAATAAACCTTCAGAAGCTGACCTGAATATAAAAAATTAAAAACACCCTAAAACCTGGTCAGATCATGACAAATAAAGACATAAATCAGCAACAGTCATGTGCTATAGTCTTGTCTGTGTGGCTGTTCCTGCAGGAGAACCCTGCTGTGATGCTGGAGAACCTGAAAACCATCAGATCCAAACACTCTGAGCTCTGCACACAGTTAAAGGAGATCTCTGCTGCTCACGGCGAGTCTATGAACAACCTCAGATCCGGTCTAAGCTCAGTGAACAGCATCATCCAGAACCTGCAGCAGAACCAGGATCTACAGGTACACAAACACTGCTACATGACTACAAAACACGAAGAAAAAATCACTTCCTGTGGTGCATCAGGAATGTTTTAGAAGTAAAGAGACAGAGACAACATGATGTGATTGTAACTTGCTGCAGGTGGAACCGCTAACACAGGAACAGAAGGAGGCAGCAGAACTCCTGGAATCATTTCTAACAGAGAACAAATCAAAGGTGAGGGTACATAAATCACAAGAGAGAGTACATGAATCACAGGTGTGAGTGCATTAATCACAGGTGAGAGTGCGTTAATCATCAGTTAGTGTGTGTTTCTCACAGGTGAGAGGGCATACTTATCGATGTCTGTAGGGTCTGTAAGAGTTTACAGCAGCACAGATACTTCTATCTCCATCATCAATACCACCACTCCTGTCTGCTCTGACATCACACCTTCTCAGCTGTGACATCAGACATGTGGGGCTTATGGGAAATGGTGCTTTTTGACCATGAATGTGATCAGTTGAAAATCTGAGGCTGCAGCTAAACGTGATTCTCCGATGAACATTTTGATGTTTTCTTTCAGATTTCTCCTCCAGCGTCTGAAACACAGCAAACACAGCGTGAGTCTGATTTCTAAACCTCTGAAATAGTCTTTTTTAAATCTCTCATCTTTACAAATTTTGTAAAACTTACAACCTCGGTTCCAAAAGAGTTGGAACAGTAAAATACTGATTTCTTCAACAGCCAGAAAGGCTGAGTCTGTCAGAGTAAAAGATCTGAAGAGGTTCATCTCTTGCAGGCATCACTGCACCAAAAATAGACATGACTCTGTAGTGGAAGTCCTGCATGGGCTCAATGCCCCTTAACAAAATGTCTATGAACTCTGCCTGCATCCACAAAACAGGTTGAGGCTGTACAATGCAAAGAGAAAACCTTACTTAACATGATCCTGAATCGTTCTCTTTGATTTCTGTTCTGTGTGCAGCAGCTCCCTCGGGCTGCAGACGATGAAGATGAAGGTGAAATGAAACTGGAAGTTTGGAAGAGCCCATCACTTGATGCAAAATGAGGGGAAGGCTGCAGTGCATGTCTGTCTGCTGGGGGATCCTACTGATCATCATCACCTGGAGTTTGAAGAGAGAGGGGTGGGTCACTGAGACTGCAGGTAGCAGTCAGACCCCCTCCTGTTTCATTAACTCAACGCAGAATCAAACACCATCACACCACCAAACTGTCAGTTTGTGTGACCTCCTCTCCTTTCCTTCCTTTTCCCCTTGAGGATTGATAACCCCAGCAGATATGCAGTGAAGTGACCTTTGTCTGTTCATGTTATTACTGTAAATACAACTGAAGTCAAGTGTCTGATGAATGTTTCCCTTAAGCTGATAGTACCTTCTGTCTTTTTCTTCTTGAACTCATATTTAATATTTCTATGATAACTCATCATTTTAATATTTATGACAAATAACATCATATATGTCATTTTACTTCATGTCTGCTGACATTCAGAAAGCTTGGTTTGTAAGGAGTGACAAAACAACACGTGGAGATGAGCTTTATAAATATATAGAAGATTGTGTTCTTATAAATAAAATGGACAGAGGGAACAGCTCCTTTAAATTTTTTATTTTTATGCAAACAGCATGTTGTGAAATAAAACTTTGGTCACAGTTTTGTTTGTCCTCTTTTTATGAAAAATTCAGAATCATAACGTTTGAAAACTTGACTCAAAAATGAAGTTTTGCACAAAACAGATAATTATAACAAACATTAGTGAACTTTAGTGAATCAAACATGAAAAAGTTTGACATGTTGGATCATGTGAGAACATCTGGCTCCCTCAGTCCGCCTGTGTTGACAAAAACAGAAGAACAGCTCAGACATTCACCCAGAAAAATTTAAACCACTAAAATCCAGTGTAACAGAGACACCTGTATGTTAGATGTTTTACTCTAATTTATGGTAAATCCCTGAAAACAACCACCCCAACTGAATTTATTTTTGTCTTTATGACAGTCTGACAGTCCCCCTAAGTCTGCATTTAGTAAGAACAAGATGATGATCTGTTTGTTGAACACAGACATACAGTAAACAATTAAATAATCAAAGAGGAAGGACATAAAGAAGCTGCCCTGTTATACAAGAGGATTTATATCACCTGTTCTTTAACTAACAGATGATCACACAAGTAAGCTCTGGAAATGAAAACTTATATATCCCCTTTGAAGCTCTAATATTAAGTTTAATCAGTCAATAAAAAATGTGTTTTGAACTCAGTATCACAGTATGCTTAATAATCATTGAAAAATTACAGGGTTCAGTGTTTTTGAAGCATGGTTGTTTTGAGGTACAGGTCAATAGTAGGTATATTATAATGTATAATCTGATATCCACACTCCTCTCCAATCAAAGCGTCTGCAAATGGTTTAAATAAGAAAAACCGAAAGGCAAAATACAGATCAATAAATACTGAAATGTATAGAGCAGTTATCAAAGAAAAGGTGTCAGTAGGACACTGAACAACAGAGAAACCGGAGAGATCTCTTCCTAAAACCATCACTATACAGCAGCTTAGTCCTTTGAAAAACTGGAAAGCATTGACAGCACAGAGCTAACAGCCTCATTTACATAAAACCTGACAGCAATCAGCACCTGCAGCTAGGACCACACTGAATTTCCAGTTTCTATTGGTTAAAGGAGAGCTCCTGGATTAATTTAAACAAAGTTTAAAGGATGAAATGAAACCTTAAAATCAGCTCACTGTCATTCAACACACTTTTGTATGTCATCCTGTAAACAAGACATTACTTTTTCAGTTACTAAAAGTTAGACCCAGTCATAGCAGAAGTAGAGCTATACTTGAAATCAGTAGTAACCTTCAGCTCTCAGTTAGATGTGAGGTAACACCCAGGCCTAGCTAGTGCACTTTGTTGTGGGTGTACATCGTGTGACAACTAGTGTGGGTGTGTGTGTGTTTAAACTCCACAGTATAATAAACTTCACCAGGTGAGTGGATATGTCCTCAGTGTGTCACTTCAGCTGAATGTGCTGCTGTCCTGCTTGGTGTCCTCCATGGTCACCTGTCTGCCCCCCAAACAGAGCACACCTGTACATGCACACAGAGCAGATAATACATTCAGACCTGATATGGACTGTAAATAAGAAGTACACTCGATGAATCAATGTCAACATAGTATGAAAATACTAAGATGTAGAAGCTGTCCTGTGTGTTATCCCCTGTATGTTATGTGTAATATAATGTCCTGTTATAACAGGTGCCATGTTTCTGAACAAGCATAACTGCACACTATGGCTGCTGGAGCTGTTCCATCCAATCATGTTCCAGCAAAATGTTCAGTGAATTTTTGTAAACTTGTTAAAGTAGAGCAGGTTTCCCATCATTAAACTCTGTCACTGAGTTTATCCCATCTGCTTTTATACGACCAAAACAAAGTCATTATTTACAGCACCATTATCTGCGTTAAATGTGCACATCAAAATGTTAGCACAAGTTTAATTGTGTGTGCGTGTGTGTTGTTACAGTAATGCAGAGCTCTCTTTAACATGTTGCTCCTGAGTGCACTACAGTCATCTGTTGATGAATCACACGAACTAAACTTCCCCAAATGGTCAACCTGGGTGTGAACTCTACTCAGACTTTGTCCTGCCAGCCTTTTCTAAAATGTATGAGTGAGTTGATATGAGACTGCAGCAGGTTTTATTCTGCGCGAGTGTGCAAGGTGATGGCCTTTATGCTATATGACCAGTGTGAACCAGAAAACATCCTACAACAGGATGATTAGACACACAAGGTTGAAAAAGAAGAATCAGCAACATATAAAAACAAGAACAGTGAAGATATCTATAAACAAGGAACTCTGGAAATTTGATCCTCACAGTGTCCTGACATGTCCTGGACTCTGTGGGATCTCCTTGCTGATCCGCTCCTGCAGGACATTGTCCAACCTGGAGTGAGCTCTGGCAACACAGCAGAGAGGAAAAGAGTCTGTTTTCAGTGTCACTCTGCTTAAAACAAATCAAGCAAAGACAAGTGCTGTAGCTCACTGGCAGATCAGGTCATATTTCTAAGTATCAGAGAGAAGCCTCGGCCATCAGGACATGAATGTGCAGTGAATGAATGTGAAAAGCAGCATTAATACACTTGAAGAGGTCAGAAAACTAAAAAAAAGGGCCATATTTGCACAATACAAGGGAGTTTACCAACAATCCCAGCAGTTTACACATGTAAAGCTGTACAACCATGGTGTGTTTGTGTGTGTAGCTCCTGTTTCGCACCGATCAGTGTCTTCTGGTAAACTGTGCTGTGACTCCATCAGGTGATCTTTTTTCTCCTCTGAATCAGGCAGTGACATCGCTCCATTCTGATTAACAAAAAACAAACAAAAAACAAAAGCTCTACAAACAAATGATGATGTTTCAGCAGAGCAGACCTCTGACTTTGTGTAACAGGCTTGTGTTACCTCCTTCAAACATGACGTATTAAATCTAATGAAAGATAAGTCTATTTTACTTGCATTTTATTTTGTGGGCACATTTTTTTTCCTTAGATCTCCTGTTAGGAGTTCATTATATGCTCATAAACAGACTGATTAATCCTATTGTCTCTGCATGGGCTATAAATTACATCACACCATCAGACTGGAGAGTTATTATTTTAATATAGTCATTCTTAATGCTTGAAACCTCCACTGGGGGATTGGTGTTTGCAGAGGCTCTGCAGTATGATGTATACACAGTGTGTCACTCTAACTGCACAGCTCCTCCTTTTAATACTCTCACTGTACAAGTGCCTGCTTTTTTCTGTACGCTGAGGGTCTTTGCTGCTGCTCTACCCGCCTCGGCTTTTCGTGTTTACGAATTAAATAGAGAGGAAGTGTTTTACTAACTCATGCTTTGGTATTTCACATGTACACCTGGAAGGGAAGGGACCTCTCGGAACAGGATCATACTGCCAAATGAAACTTACTGCGTACAAATAAATATTCTTTGACAATGATAGTCCTGACTGAAATATCAGTTTAACTGAGGATGTAAACTGCCCCTAAAAGAGAATGTCATGATTACTGAGCACTGTTCAGCTTCATTAAAGCTAGGCTCTGATCATCATTTTCTCCAGACCAGGCAATTTTTGTTGTCTGACACTCAGTGGGTGTTACCATGGTTACTCCACTATGTTCTAAAAGGGCCGTATGCCATCACTGACCTACAGAGGTTACATTAAAACTACAGCTTGTGTGGATCAACGCCTGTTCAACTGTTCCATTAAACACACCTGGACCATACTCACCTCTCTGTAGTTCACATACACCACACTCCTCTTCATCATTGCACACTTTAACAGCCTCCTCTTCATCACTGCATACTTTAACAGCTTCCTCTTCATCACTGCACAAGTTCGCAACCTCCTCTTCAGCACTGCCCTTTACACCTCCCTCTTCATCGTTGCATCCCACTACCACTTCTTCTTCATACTCATATACTTCAACACACTTCTCTTCAAAACTGTACTTGTCACGCTCCTCTTCATCATTGCCGCCTTCAAAGTGCTCCTCCTCATCACAAAACTCCCAAACACATCCCTTTTCATCAAACTGCTCCTCCTCCCTCTCTCTACCCTCCTTTTCCTCCTCCAAATGTGCTTGCGGCTGTCTGCAGCTGGACACTTCCTCTTCCTCCACCTTTTTTTCCTCCTGACCCCCCTCTTCCTCCTCCACATGTACCTCCACATGAGGATGACTGCTGGTTCCATTATCTTCTTTCTCTTTCTGTTCCTCCTCTGCATGTACCTGTGCATGTTTGCAGTTGGTCCCATCATCTTCTTCATCTTCATCTTCTGCATGTACCTGTGGATGCCAGCAGATTTCTCCATCATCTCCTTCCTCTTCATATACCTGTGGATGCCTGCAGCTTTCTCCATCATCTTTTTCCTCTTTCTCGACCTCTATATGCACTTGTGCGTGTTTGCAGCTGGTTCCATCCTCTTCCCTCTGCTCTAGCTCAGACTCTCCTGCTGTCTCCCCTGCCTCCTCTGGTCCTCCTCTGTCTTCCTCTTCCTCAGTGCTGTGAACAGCAGAGGGTGGAGATAGGGTGTCTTCCTGCAGTTGGGCAGTGATGAAGGTCTGAGGGCTGCTGAGAGAGTCCACACTGAAGGGTGGAGGCTGACAGCTGCTGAAGCCCTGAGAGTTCACAGATGGAGACCCAGTCAGCTGTGAAGACAGAAAGTATCCAACATGACCTGTCTATGGTGGCTGACGAGGACAAACAAGATGCATTAACACCACAACAAACATGCTGCAGATTCAAAAGACATACTCCAGAAATATCAGAGACACTCTGCAGAAGTGCAAATATTTCTGCTGTATATCTTTAAACAATGAGACCTGATGACATAACAGATCACACAGCATCTGCAGTAGAATTAAAGCAGTTAACCCTTTATTGGCCTGTTTGAATTACTTTGAATTACTCCACAGTGTTGGTGTGAACCTTTACTGAGTTTCCTCTCACCTCGTTATAGCTCCTCATCTTTACAAGACTGAAGGACCTACATGCAGGGGATTGTGGGAGATTGGCCTGGGTGTTCTTCACTTGCCAAAGAGGATCTGTCAAAGAACAATAACATTTCAAACCCAACACAACTGAAACTGGAGTAGAGGATCCAGAAGTCCATGAAAAGACGTAACTTCAACAGATTTATTTTTCTTCTAAAATAGGGACAGTATATTTTTGGTTGCCTTACGTTAACAGGAAGGTTCAGAAATGTCACAAAGAGAGCCGTTTCAAATGTTTCTGGATACAAGAGCAGAAAGACCTCCAGAGTCTGACGTAGCTGCAGAGCCGGCCCAATCCTCAATGGGGCCCTAAGCTAAATTTGATTTTGGGGCCCTCTATTTCTGCCAATAATATTGATGCAAACATACTTTTATCTTGGCTTTTTTCCTCTTCTTTCTCTTTCTTTTCTCTGCTCCTGAAAGATATATCCATCTTTGTGACATTGGTTTGCCCCATAACTACCTGCGCTTTGGATGCTCAGTGCACATTGCACAGCAGAAGGCACATAACGGTACTAGAGCTTTGACATATCAGCAGTAAGAATCATAGGCCTGCATCAGCAGCAGCACTAAAATGTTTTTACTTTATTTTATTTTTGCCATAATATCTATTTGGTTATACAGAAAGCATCACTCATACATGCAAAAAATAAAAAATTATTATTATTTTTTTGATTGCTCTTGGGGGCCCCCTATTGGCGCTTAGTTCACTTATGCCTTGGACCAGCTCTACTTAGCTGGTCTCAATCTTTCTCTTTCTTCTTTCTCGAGTGTACAATTTCAAGAAAATCTACAGGCTGACAGTAACAAGAAAACCGCTTTTGGACACTTGGGACAGGACCTAAAAAATGTTATCAACATCTGGACGAATGTATGATAAAACCTGTTACTTTGGAATTGGTTTACAAGTTTACAGGTCTAAAACTTTCTCCTGAGCATCATTATTTACAGACTTATACATATTACTGTACTGATACAGACCTATCTTGTTCTGGACTGAAACCATGCAGAGCTGCTGTGTGTGTGAGTGTTACCTGGGCAGTGAGGGGTGCTGTTATATGGTAGGGCTGGTGTGTTTACAAAGGGACTACGGCGCTTCTGCTGAAGGTTAGCTGGAGAACACATGATGCTGGACAGTTCGGCCAACAGACCCGCGTCTGACCTGGTCCTGACACAAACACATACAAATTAGAGTAGGATCAGTATAAACTTGATTTTTTTGATTTAAGTTTTCTATGCTGAATTACCTACTTAAAAGATTAAATGACACAAACTGAGGACTAGATCAAGAGAAAAGGTTAAAAAAAAAACATGATAGAATAATCCAAACTGGTCGGTAATTTTTCTTTTTTTTTTACGTCCTCCTCTGTAAAGCTGAGAACTCATACAAAGATCTGAAATTTATCCACACACCTAGGGCCCAAGTCATAAAATCATCCCACAGCTAATATCAGGTATTATACTTTGTAAGTCTGAGGCTGTCTGTGACTCAAATCCTTTTATCTGGACTTACTGCTCTTTGCAAACTAACTCTGTGAAGAAGGAATCTGAGTCATATCTGCCATAAATTAACTCCTCATTAAACTGGTGAGAAGTATATCCCCTCAGTGTTTGATCTCCCTCAGTATGATGGCACACAGCACAGCTTGCAGAATTAATGGGGGACGCTAATACTTAAGCTGCAGTACTTAATGGTGTTTATGTGACTGAATATTGTGGAAATCTGTTCTGTCTAATGAACCCTATAATCCTTCAGACAGCAAATGCAGATGCATTATTCAAGGTGCTGTTAGCACAACCTATTTTCATTGACTGAATCATGAGTCTTCAGGTGCACAGTCTCAGGTACGTCAGTGTGTTAAACACATGCTCAATACAGGGTCCTTACATGTTGGTGTTGGCTGTGGATTGTTTGTGACTGACAGCAGCGTCAGATTCACTTTCCTCACAGTGTTTGGAGAAACTCTCATACTCTGAGGAGGCAAAAAGAAGCACTGTCAGCATTTTACAGCAGTTTGCAGACATGATCCAGTTCACTTAAAACAAGGGGACACCAGTTCAAGTCTTACTGGTGTCAAAAGTATCCTGCAGATGAGTCCCAGTAGCTGCTAGTCTGCATACCTCCCCTGTTACATCTGCTTCATCTTCTGAGCTAGATGTCTGCAGGACACAAACCACATGTGGATTCTGAATGAACTGGGCCTTTAGTTTCATTTTGTCTCTATTTTTATCTCTTTTTCAAGCGATATGATAAGCATTAATCCAGGCAGGCCACAAAGTGGGCTCAGCCTACAGTACAGTACATCTGATGTTCTTAACACATGCCCATAACGGCAGTGGTGGGAAGTCCATACCTGCTGCTTCCTCTTAAACAGGACACTAGTGTCCACAGCTGAAACATAGTGGCTATCCCTCTCTGAGGAGAGACTCAGAGGAGACTGGTTCTGCTCAGTTTGCTGCTCGGGTGGACACAGACTCAACCATGAAGACAGCTCCTCCTCACTCAGCAACTGAAAGACTCTGCTCTGAAGCTGGGAAACTAGGTTCTCTCTCCAGCTCTGGCCACTCCATTGAGGAAGGAGAGTGTACCTCTTCGACGGACATCCAACAGCAGTACTGACCCCACAGAGATCTGCTGAGGACATGGAGAAGGGGTCCAGCTGATCCTTCCCTCTACAGATCAGCTGGTGGTGTTCCTCCACTATGTCCAGGCTCTTATGTGCCTGCTGCAGCAGCTCTTTGGACACCTTGAGGTTTACCAATATTGTATTGATGTGCTGATCCTCAGTGGACAGCCTTAGCTCTTCAATCAGCTCTCTATCAGCGCTGCCAGAGTCGAACTCTTCCTCAGCACTGCCAGATTCAGACTCTTCATCAGCTCTGTAAGATTCAGACTCTTCATCAGCTCTGGAAGATTCAGACTCTTCATCAGCACTGCCAGAGTCACACTCTTCATCAGCACTGCCAGATTTAAACTCTTCTTCAGCTCTGTAAGAATCAGACTCTTCATCAGCACTGCCAGAGCCAAACTCTTCCTCAGCTCTTTCTGATTCAGACTCTTCCACAGCACTGCCAGATTCAGACTCTTCATCAGCACTGCCAGAGTCAGACTCTTCACCAGCACTGCCAAAGCAGAACTCTTCCTCATCACTGCCAGATTCAGACTCTTCCTCAGCACTGCCAGACTCAGACTTAGTTGATAGAGGAAGGTTTTGTGAGTAACAGTATTTGAGCATGAAACTTCCTGCGTCACATTTGTATCTGTCTCTGTCCAGCTGTGTGTCTTGCAGTGTGTCCAGTTGTTCCTCTCCAAGCTTGTGTCTTCTTGCCTCTGTGCTTGGGGCTGTGAATGATTTTACAGATGAACTTTCACCTAGAGAAAATAGAGTGACCCCATTAATCATCCATGCAAAACTACTCAAAACAGAAACCAACTTTACTCAAACATTTGAAGATCAAAATACACAAAACCTCTTACAGCTACTGAAAAATACAGTTGTGAAAGTCAGGGCACCCCTTTAAAAAAAGCAAAGTTTATTTATGAATGCACAAGGTTTGTGGAGATGAAACCCCTTAAATTGGCACCAGCTGGCGCTCCCTGATGAGAATTGTTGACACCTGCTTCACGACTAACGAGCTGGTGAAAGTCTGAGCTTCTGAAAAGAATCTTTAAAGACCAGACACTTTAAAGCTCTCAGGGTGCCCTGACATTTGCACATGCCAAAAAGATTTTTATTTTTGTAATTTTGTACTTTTTATAAAATAAAAAGTGACTGTGCATTAATGATTTCTGATAATATTGTCTTTTTTCCTATTTACCAGAGAGACTATAAATATCAAGGTTAATTTTTTAATAAATAAACTATGCTTTTTTTTAAAGGGGTGCCCTGACTTTCACTGACAACTGTATGTTAACTTTAAACATGCAAACAATTGCAAACAATTTGTAATACCAAGATCAGATTAGTTAACTAGATAGAATGTGGTCACTGTGTCATATGAGGTGATCCCAGAGTCACAAATTTCCGCTGAGACCTGATGGACCGCAGAAAAATCAAACATGCAAGGCTTTCTAACTAGAGTTTGTGAGGCGTCTCAAGCGTGGCCTGTATTATTTTTCACTATGACACACCTCACAACATAAAACAATCAATTTTCCTGGCTTCCTAAACTTGCCAAACTAGACTATAAAACACATGGTCTGACCTGTTTATTTAGACTTGCTGCTCTATCACAGAATGTTACCCTGATGAGGGTCTAGGACAGGGGTGGGCAATCATGTGCCATGGAGGGCCGAGAGGCAGCAGGTTTTCTTTCCAACCCAAAACTCCACCAGGTGATTTCACTGATTACCTTACCTCCAAGCAGAGAGCGGGGACTAATCAGTGAAATCACCTGGTGGAGTTTTGGGTTAGAAAGAAAACCTGCAGCCTCTAGGCCCTCCATGGCCCATGATTGCCCACCCCTGGTCTAGGACCATAGACTGTATATAGAATGAACACCATCTGCCTCCTCGCTGGTTGGAGCCTTTCTGAGAACAGGACCCTTTAGTGACAGGCTGCAGTATAGGTCATAAATCCCGCCTCCTCCAGCAATCCCTATGGAGCTGTGGACAAACTTTAGAAACTTATTACACAGAACATAAATTTTTCTCCCCCCTGCTTGTGGTGTTGACATGTAGTTACTGTAAGATCGGTTTGTGCTCAACTCTTCTTTTTTCTGTACAGCTCAATTTTTGAAAGTTATTGGAGGGTTCATGTTTTCTATGATTGACACTTGAGACAGCCTAAGGGCGTACGAAGATTGTGTAGCTTACCCGTGGGATACGCTGTTTGAGGAGAGCATCATCACAGTGACTCTCCTGCCCAATTAGTACAACGCTACTGCTCAAGTGGTGGTTTCAGAAAGTGGAGAAAATCCCAGAAATACCAAGGGCAATTCGGGTTCAGATTCGTATAATGACGGAAGGCAGAGCCAAGTTGTCCATAGTATATACAGTCTATGTCTAGGACCTGATTATTGCAAATGGATTCCTTTTCTGAAAGTTAGGCAGAGTGGGGAGGGTTGCATTTCTAAAAACATACAAATAACATTCAATAAATCTGAGATGAGTGATTGCACAGCTTTTCTTAATCTGCATTCAAATGAAAACACTATGTAAGTGTGTCATTCTCACTGCCACTCTGAACTGGTTCTTCCCCTCTGGTATGCTGGGAGGTAGTCTGGACTCCAGGATCTGGTTCTAGAGTAGCACAGATGCAACTCCTTGGCTGTTCTTCCATAGAGCATTTCTACACAGTTGGATACAAACACATAATTATAAATATCAGTAAGACTTCATTAAATTCCAAAAGTCACCTTGCTTCCTTTTGCAGGGTGTGTTTCAAACACTACAGACCACTCATACTTAAATATAGAGGATGGCCTGTGTTTAAAGAGTCACCTTGATTTCCTGCTGCAAAGTGAATCTCAGATTCTGCAGGCTGCAGGTTCGGTTCTGGGGCTCCAGCTGCAGACCAGTGAGGACTATTTTATAGTGTGGCTGTGGCAGACTGCTGTTTACTGCAAGGGTCTGACCTGAATCCATTGCCGGTTTGATTCTGTCAACCTCCACTGTGCTCCATGGTTCTTCATCTGAGACAATGTTAGACACATCAAATGCGAATGATCTTCCATTAGAGAAAGCTGACACCTAACCAGTATCCTACAGACTGAAGTGCCCATCACCTAAAGGGCAACAGTACCAGGAACCAATGCCCAACTCATGAGAGATCTTACTACCCAGACAACAGTGCTCAACACTGTATAGGCATCCCAGCATTCTCGCCACCACAGAGATGAAGGTGTGAGACACACCTGTGTACAGCTCCAGGATCAGAGCACACACACTGTAGATGTCAGCCTCCTCCCTGCAAGGCCTCTGTTTGATAACCTCAGGAGCAGCCCACCTATACAGGCAGGGAGGGAGGGCCATGTGGTGGGGTGGTTGAACACATGTGTTTTCACTGCTGACAAACACACACAAACATAGAACCTCTTTATAACAGAGTGCAGTGAAACATGCTGGTATCACAGTATTTTTGTTTTAACAATATTTACAGAGATCAGGAAATCATAGGTTCTGCTGTGAAATGTTAAGTGTAAACAGAACTGGGAAACTTAAACACTGTGTATGCTGACTAATGTATAGAATATGCACCTACCTACATGTTAAAGTTTGACTGATTGAGTACGCATTCAGCTCTAACAGAAGCTTCTCTAAGCCTGGTATTCATCTGAACCTGCCTACCTGGGGACCATGAAGCCAAACCCGGTTAGCTTGGCCACAGAGAACTCTGTGAGGACCACACTGTGTGAGGAGAGGGCCCTCATCACCAGCGCCCCCTTGTGGAGGAACTGCAGACCCTCACAAACCTGAAAAATCACTGACAGGATCCAACTTTCCTTTAGGAGTGGAAACGCTGCTCGCTGCTGGGGCAGGGAGAAAAACACACAGACCTTAAAAGCGGTGATTTAATGTAGCCTCTGCAACATTAACACTAACCACTGTTAACCAACCAATGACCTTCAATTACCAATCATTCATCTCTAAAAACAACACAATGACCATAATTAACCTATCAATGACAAAAAGTAAAAGAGCACAGCACTCTTACACGAAGGGGAGGCAGACTCAGATTTTTCTGGTGTTACAGGCAAGACTTTTCAAAAAACAAAATATTAAACTTATAGGAGATAGAAAAACAATCATAGAGCATAAAAGCTGCAGCTGGACTGGATTGAAAAACATGATTTGCAGAGATATTGAAGTTTTAAACAAGCCTGCAGCAAACTCTGCTGCTTCTTAAATAAAACACTATTAACACTGATGGTGGCTCCCCAGAAGCTGATCAGAGATTTTGTCTTAAATTTTGGTCAGTTTCAGGGAAAACATGAGGGCTTTGTGAATGAGTCTGTAAGAAAAGGGGTGAAATGCAAATGTGGTCCCAACTAAGTGTGATTATAATTGTGAAAAACAAATTACTAATCAGAAACAGGATCATCTGTTCTTTATATACTCTAAACCTCAATCATCATCCTCTGCTTCGAGACCTGCAAAGTACTTATGTGTGTGTTACACTGTAGTGTGCGTGTGTGTTACCTTGGTGTGCACCAGGTTGTGTAGTGTACCGACGTTGACCTGCTCAAACACCAGACTGGTACTGAGGAGGTCATCAGATACAGCGACTGCTATCAGCTGAAGCAGCTGAGGATGGAGCAGCTGGCTGAGTACACAACACACACATAAAAACAGATTCATAAGTCCACAGATTTATCCTGTCACATCAGTTGGAGGAGTGTTGGAGTATCTCTGGAAGAAGAACACACTTGCTGCATCAACCACAGTCGGGACCTTACTTCCCCCTCCACAAACATGTTTAACTCAAATTTCCTCTTCCAGCTGTGATCATGTAAATCACAGCCTACAACTCAAAAGTGATCACTGCTGTCTGGAAGACTTTAATCAGAAAAACAGATATCATTGACTTGAGTCTTTGAGAAGTTGAATTTGACAAAGTAGGTTTGGCTCTGTGTTAGCATGTCTGCTTCATGTCGAATAGAGTTTTATATTGAATGAGTCGATTTGTCAGGGACATTTGATCTCCATGCTTTTTATCAAACCAGAGAGGAGAAAATGAAACAGAAAAACAGAGAGCAGATCATGTTTGACAGGGGAAGACCAGGTAGTATGTGGTCTGACCTGCAGTACTGCAGTTCTGTGTTCAGGAGGTCCAGGTATTCTGTCTCAGTTTTTCTCAGTGTTTTTACCGACACTGTGGACCCCCTCCAGCTGGACCTGAAACACACAGCCGACATTATCATTATCTATCTATCCGAGTTTGTAACAATCTTGTATGTTTCTGTTCAGATCAGCTGTTTCAGTGTCAAACAGCTCAGAGCAGCTCCATCAGAACTAGACACACTCAGAAGATTTTATTTTACAGACATGGACATGACAGAAATAAAAGCAGAATAGCAGTCTGTACAGAAATGCTACATCAGCAAACACGCTGGAGGAGGGTGTGGTCAGGGCTGTGTGTCTGTGTCATGTTTTACAGATAAATTAAGAGTATATAAAGTTTGTATTTCAACTCCACTGTTGTTGAGATTGTTGGGTTTTGGTCCTTATGTGAAATTAACCCTGTGTGACAGGGGGTTTTCCATAATCATGGTTGAGGGTGCTCTCATAATGTAGTTGTTGGTTGTCATGTTCTGATGGTGATGTTATAGGGGTAAGTGGGAGATCTATAAACCTTTTCAAATATATTTTACATATTTTTTTTGTTTTATTGATTATTCAACAGACAAAAAGTCAAAACAGCTCTCACTCTCTCTCCCATTACAAACCCTCCTGTTTTAGAAGAGACAGAAGACACATGACTCTACCTCCAATTGATTGACACAACGTCAAGAAAAGCTGGTGTCGTGGCAACATTTTTTTGAAACTGGTTGTGTTTTGGTTATTTATCATATCCAGCTTTGGCTGTTGTTGAGGTTCTGTGAGGTGTAGTGGCAGTGTCACCTGGTCATGACGGTCAGAGGTCCACAGGGGAGGGTGAGCAGAGGCTGGTCATGAGTCAGATAAGCGTCTCTGATCAGAGGAACTGAGGCTGGGACAGAAACACCTAAACTTGTCTGGCTCACACACAGCTGGAAGAAAACAAAGAAGACAAAGAGCAGTGAACACAGGGACATCTGTGAGTGTGATTCTATGCTGAACACTCAAGGCAACAATATCAACCAGTGACAACATGAACTAAAAATCAATATAAAGACTGGTTCGGTTTGATTACCACTTTATAAATCCAACACAGACTTCTTCATGTCTATGTCATCACAGAGACACACAATGTAGTGTAATTTAATTCTTATTACACTGTTATTGCCGCTCATAAATGGTTTGTAACATTATTCTGTATACTATTCAAGTGACAGTGAGTGTAAACACAGGCTCTGTGAAGAAAGAGGCAGTAGGTAAAACACGTTCTTTATTCTCACACCTTCATCTCACATGTGTCACACGTCTATTTTTAAGTTATTTTAAATGTATTCAAAGGGTTGAAGGAGCTTAACTCTGTCTTGTACTGTTCCAGCTCTAACAGCAGTAACAACAAGTTGAACACAATGATTATGGTGTGTTTCATATTTGCTTTTACTGTTACAGCCTGTTTCAGTTATAAATCTACCTGCTCACAGCAGACAGATACAGACAACTACTGAACAGCTCCAAATAATCATTTTGCACTGTGTCTGCTGCCCTCTAGTGATAAGAACCTGATATAACATGTTTAATTTCAGTCTCAATGGTTACCAGAGTTATGAAGGTTATCAACAAGTTGTTTAACAAATGATATGATATCAGAAAACAACTGACCTGACTCACTCACTCACTCAATCTGTCTATCAATCTATCTTCAGTTCCAAATAAATGTTTTCTTTACCTTTCCAAAGCCTAAACTGAAGGCTTCTTTAGGAGAACATCTGCTCACTGTCTTCTTGTTGAATTGTTTGTCACTAAAGAGAACACACACACAAACAAACCACACTAATGTCACATACTTACAGATATACATGTAAAAAAAGGCAGATTTTTTCCCTTAATGATAGTTCTGTGAAAAATACTCCTGCCAATAAACATGAGAAAATAATAACAAAAATGTCTTCCATCTGTGTAGATTTCAATCATCAATACCACGATTTTATACGATCCAGCAGAGACACAGGCTGTAACAAAGAGAAGGTTGAGCTATAGAGGGCACAACCGCAGATCTTCATCTTGTCTGGACTCAAAAGCTGCTCCATGGAGGACATGCAGCTCTGCAGGAAATCCTCCATCTGAAGAGACAGAACCAGCATCATTTATGACCTTTCATAAATGATCTTTATTATATGTTTTGCATCGCCTCATACTTAATGTTCTTATTTCTCTTACACACACTCTGTGTCACTAATTTTATTTGTCTTAATATTTTTTAATGGTTTTCTGGATGTTTTTTTTATGTGCTATATAACTGTTTCATGTTCCTGTTACATGTGACAGTATTTATATCTGCTTAACGTCCTGTTGTCCTGTCCATGTTTTTTTATCTTCACTTGAAGGGTTGTCACAACACCAGAATTTTCATTTTAATGAGATACCAGAACAAAAAGTGAATATTTGATACCAGCTGTTTACCACTGTGAAAATATGAACTCTTAGGCTCCAAAATAGTCTATTTTGATTTGTAACCCATGCACAGTGCTGGAACAGAAAGATTCACTGAACACCAACATCAGGCATATAGTAAATAGTAATAAAAGTCAAGATAGATAAGATTTGTCATGAAAATAACATGTTGGCAAAAAAAACAACTTCCTCTGAACTATCACGATCCAGAGGAAGTGATCACTTTTAGTCACCTATTCCAGCCTCTGGTTGAAGATGCATGGGAATTTATTTTTTCACAGGCTTCAGTGATTTTATATATAATCAAATTTAAACATAATGAGTATTGTATCATTTCATCTTACTTTATTTATTATTTTTTTTTTTTATCTCTGTGGGAAGTGCATAGTTACCCTGCTCCTGCCCTCCTGTGGTGCAGACCTGAGCCAGTCAAAGGGGGTCCTTCCCTCCTTGTCATGGAGTCTCAGGTCTCCTCCAGAATCCAGCAGGCTGCTCACCACTAAGGGATTGCAGGAAAACACACCTGCATGAACCGGGGTGCTGTCATCCTCACAGCGACTGGAAGACAAGTGTTCACACATCAGGGTTTGTCAGGTGAAAGGTTTCATTATTATTGATCAATGTGTGCTGTAACACACAGTCTATTATGACATGGATAGATTTGGGATCCTGGTCCCAGTCTTGTTCCTCTTGCTAACACCTTATATTGATACACTTTCATGTTTTATTCTTTGAAGCAAAACCTCATTCTCATGACTCTTGGAGGCCATGGACTCACTATTATAACATTAAGTCTTCAGACGGCTTCTCAGGTCTAGACTTACTGGTTGGGGTTGGCTCCATAATTCAGCAGCAGGTCTGTCACTTTCACCTGTCCCCACAGTGCAGCACAATATAGAGGAGTCTGGCCCTGGTGGTTCACACAGTCCACATTCACACCTGGAACACAAAAAGACACACTCTGTTCATGAATCATTTTGATATAGTTTATCATCCATAAGCAGGTGATGTACAGAAAAATTTTCCTTTAAACTTAATCAAGTTTGCCTGAATGCAATGAGGAACTTGTTGGCCAAGATAAGCATGTTCCTCCTCACAGCACTGACCTAACCCACTAACCAGCTTGCTCCCTCAAGTCCAGTTCACTACACTTCCTGTCCATCCCACCAGCACAACTTAAAACCAGGACTAACTCAGAATAGGACTAACCCAGACCAGGTTATAAGGTTTTTATGTGTTTCAGTCATTGATGTTTTTAAAAAAGGAAAATACTTGTATCATGATCACAACACAGATGTCTCACCTGTCTTCAGCAGCTTCTCCATCTTGCTCAGATTCCTCTCTGCAGTGAATCTATGCAGCTGAGCATGATCCCCTCCAGAGGTCACCACCCCGATATGAACAGGGGCAGGAAATGGCAGGGAGGCCATCCTTTGAAATGTTACTGAAAGCACCAACAGGGAGCGCTGTCACAAAACAAAGCGATAAACCTGAATATCAAAGCTGTAAGTGGGAGGACCATAGACATAGTAATAATAATAATAATAATAATAATATAATAATAATAATAATAATAATAATAATAATAATAATAATAATAATAAATAAATAAATAAATCTATTTATTTATTAATCACTTTTATGTATTTATCATGTCTATAGGGAGGACACTGTGACTCAGAATGGTATGGCAGTGGAGTCCTACAGTCAGGTGTAGAAAGTCTTAAGAAAAAGGATCTTTCAAAACACAAATTCAGTTCTTGAATATCAACTGAAACTTTGTCTCCAGCCAATGTTTGCTAAGATATCTGCACATATTTGCTCATGTGATATTTTGTAATGACACTTGCTAACACTGGGATACTTCTGCTAATGTAGATCTGTACTTTAACTAAAATCTGATTTTAACATCAGCTTAAACCTCTAAAAATCTACTAACATTAGCAAACATCAGCCTAGAACTTTTAACATCTAGACAAGTCATTTAAAATGTACATGCTCAATGACTTTGTTGTCCTTTTTTAGGTCATATTTGTACAACTTTATATATATTATTTTAAAGTGGTATTCAGTACTTTTTTCTCTTCACCAAATGGCTGTGCTTTTATTTTAAATAAAGGTTTAGTAATCACTGGATAGATGTATGACTGGCATACTTAAGTATACCTATTTCCTGTTATACATTATTTACATGTGTCCAACTGTAACATACTATTTAAATGTGGTATCTCTACAAAATGTTCCTAAATACATCACGTCCCTATTTTTAAATGTGTCTGATTCAACAGTATGGTAACACAATAATGTAACACAACATTAGTTAAAGTACTGTTTTTATTTATTTTCCGTTATATCACCTGCTGCTAACAGGTAATTCGTTAGCATAAATGCTACTAGCACTCTGACATAACGGCAAACATAACGGCTAAAAGATGGCTAAACTTATTAAACTGAGTGATTTAACTTATCTAAAACGTAAGAAGTAACACTGACCAAATGGAAAATACACAAACACAATTAACACACGACACGGCTAACACCACACACTGATTTTCATAGAAAACTTCATACGAACGTATGTAAAACATCACATCTTTAATTCGCTAGCATGCTAACTTCACTTACCGTTACACCGCTAGCCTAATAAAATAAACACTAGTGAGATCAAAACGGTATATCTCGAGCAAAAACTTTTGTCAATAATTAAAAAAACTTAGTGCTGAATTAATATTTACCTCTATTTAACAGGAGTGTTTGTTCTCTGTTGTTCTTCTGTGCCAGAATGTGAATGAATATTACTGACAGCAACAAAACCAGGTAACATTTTATCACGATATCAGAACTAAACCTACGACATACAATATCCTACCATATGATACAAAATATTATATTATATTGTATTATATTATATTACATATTTTTATCTGATATGGAATATAGTTTAATAACGTTATTATATTATATTATATTATATTATATTATATTATATTATATCATATTATATACAACACATAGTCATACACAGTAAACTTACAGTATGTATAAAAATGTACGATAAGCCATTTTAGCTTTTTATCGCCTATCTGTCATAACTTATTATCATAATATAACCTTTGATGATTTGGGTGTTTTATAACACTTTTCATGTTTTGTCATTCATATTTAGTTTTTCTTTTAATATTTTTTAACTTTTTCCTTTTTCAATAAAGGTGTAACTTTAATAACTCAAATGTGTAATTTACCTAGATGAGCGCACCGCTGCCCATCCACACACGCAGCTGAATGCGTGTATATCTAGATGGCTTTATGTATGTGTTGCTTGTGTTCGTGTATTTGCGTGCAATTATTTGTGCATATGTGTTCCTGTGTGTTTGTGTTTCTGTGTCAGTCACCACAGGTGCAGTTTATACATTTGTAAATAAATCTTCATTAAAATAAACAGGGATGTCCACTAACTTTTGTCCACAGAGTTCAAACTGTCTCTTGTCTGTTAGCACGTGTTCTGTGTCTCTGAAATCCGACATTTCCCGCAGCACGTGAAGGCATCATCAGTAACAGAGCTCAGATTGACAAAAGCCTCTTTGTTATTTTTCTCTTTTCTCCTTCTTTTTCCTGTTTCATCTGTTTCTCTGTGTTGGGTTAGAAAGTTGAGCTCATACTCCTGGATCGTGATACCTTAAACTAAGTGAACTCACGGTAGATTTCAAACATTGCATCATGAGAAACAACTCTGTGAAACAAGTTCAAAGTTTAAGTTTCTACGACGTGCCTCGCATTGATCAAACTAAAGTTTAACCACAGGACAGGATATTTTATTCTTGAGACAGTCGGCAGATTTGAACTTTATTAAATTATGAATCTTACTCTGTAGTTAAACTCTAAGTGTATGTCTTCATAAGAGCTGTATGTGGCACTTTATTTTGGTTAAACTCACATTTATTCAGTGAAAAAATAGACCAGGGGAGCAGCGAGGAGGAGGAGGAGGAGGAGGGATTTCCCTGCTCCAAAAACCCTTTTCCTCCAGTTTCCATGAGGAGGAGAAGGAGGAGGAGGAAGAGGGGGAGAAGGGGGGCTAGGAAGGAGGGACATTCCTCTCATACTGCAAGCCAGGCAGGGGGGAGAACTTCCTGCCTCTGCTCTCGTACCGCTTCTTTTCTTACGGTTAAACATGAACCTAACGGGGAGAGAAGGAGACTTGGAGGCCGAACATGAGCTCCAGTTCACGAGGGAAGGATCCAGAGCTGCGGAGAGGATGAGGAGCGAGCTTTCTAACTGTAACTGTGAAGTTTGAGGAGTTTTTGTGCTGCTCAGAGCCGCTTCAGATCCTCACAAACCCCGAAAAATACAGGAGAAAAGATGATTAACTGAGCGGAGAGACGCAGGGGAACAGGAGGAGCTCTGCAAAACTGAGGTAAAACTGAGTTACTGACATTAGCACAGACACAGATTACAGATTATTATGAGTGTCAGACTGTGATGTGTTCATGAGGTTTGATTTGGAGGAAACTGAGTTGACTAACAGTAAGTTCACATTGTAAAGTGACATAAATCTACCGTGTCTTGAATGTGTTCAAGAAGTAAAACTTTGAGTGCATCAAACGGATGTGACAACTGATCCAGGTCTGTTAGAGTCATTTTCCCTGTACCGTGAATGCATCACGAACATGAAGTTTAGTGAGATGAAAGCTGAGACTCAGAGGTTTGAACCCTCGGTGCTGCTGTGTTTTCTGACTCAGAGTGAAGCTTCTGAAAGTTTCTACAGACTGATAATGATGATGATAATGTCAGCTGAGATCCTCCTGTTTGCTGCATTAAATCCTCATCTCTTCTCCAGCTGGGGGGCACAGAGGGGGGGTGACAGGAGAAACATTCAGGTTGTTGTGTCACTGCTGATCTAAACTGCAGCTTTCCCCTAAGAATGTTAATGTGCTCACTGTAATCTGCTTAATCTCAGGTTTATCACACTGTTTACACAGAAACAGTATCAAGATGGAATTTGACAGCCTGGGCACAAAGCTCTAGATTCCTGCACTCTTCTGGGTCTGTGAAAGCAGCAGACAGGGTACTGCAGCAGGTAACCTTTGACCTGTGGATCAGACTGTTGTTTTACAGTGGTGCACAGAAAAGGGTTTAAATCTGCTGAAAAATGCAGTGGTATTTAAGGGGTTTGAGCAGTTTTTCGGTCTGTGGTGTTGAAGGAGTGGGTGTGACAGTCGTGATGTCGAATGCAGTTTAAAGACTGAGTTAAGCATTTTGCTTTTGTGAACCCTAAAGTGACCATTTTCAGTAGAGAGGGTGGATACATGCGGCTGGTCGACAGGTCTCCATGTAACAATTCTGTCAGTCTGGGGTACCCCCTGTGTACATCCTTCCCCCCTTTCTCTTCTCTTTGACATTTAAAGGGATATTCCGGCGTACAATTAATTCAGGGTCAAACACACCGTAACACCGAGTTACGGTGATGAATGTTCAAGGAAGCTCAAGGAAGAACATTTATGGTCATGTCTTCATGGAAATACAATCAGAACGAGACACTAAGGCAGAAGAACTACTGCGTTTGCAGTGCAAAATGATTAATATGATGATTATTACTTCAAGGAAATGATAAAGTAATGATCATAAATGTTCTTCCTTGAGCTGCGTCACCCCGCAGAAGTTTGTAATGGACTGGCCTGAGGTCTCGCTACAAACAAGCAGCTGCCGGAAGAGAGAAGGTGAGTTGTGTTTAGTCTCTTTGCTAAAGTAATTAGGCAAAGTTAAGATGTTTGGTGACTAGTACTATGGCTGGGACCCTATATGTATTGTTCTGAGCATTACTTGTGGCTATAGAGTGGCTTTTTGGTTGAGGTTTGTTTATGGCTCCTCAGACCGCTGTGTATCGCTATCATGTGGTCATTACTAAAGTTGGTATGACTAGAGAAGCAAGCGGTCGGCAACATTCATCTCTCAAGGGGCTGTCTAACTCGGTGTTATGGTGTGTTTAACCCTAAATTAATTTTACGCCGGAATATCCATTTAATGGGACCACAATTTACCAAATGAACATCATGCCGAGTTTTACTGAAGAAGACTTGAAAATAGAGATTGAGACCCTAAATTTGTCAGGAGTATGTTCACTGAGGGAATAAATCAACTGATTTTATCATAGACCATTAGGAAGACTTCTTGATACAACAAGGGTGTTGCCCCTTGCTCGGCTGTGTCTTCTGTTTGTGGTGGGTATGTGACAAGTCTTTGTAAACACCAATAGCATCAGTTCATTATCTGTGTAGCTGTGTTGAAAAGAGACCATGCTTCATTTTTTTACTTCCAAAAGCTCTATTTTACTTTGGATGATATATTATTAAACTAAAAATAGAATTTTTTTGACTGAAATAGAAAGAATCTGAGCTCTTCCACCACTTACATTCTATCACATGCTGGCAAACTACTAGTATGAACTCTGTTGTCATGCTTACGCTGTCCCTTGGCTTTTCAGACATACAGGTATGCACACACCTGCCTCCTCTTACTCCTCTCCCTGCTCTCCTCTCTCCACCTGCGGCTGCATGCTTATCTGTATACCACAGCAGAACAACATGGTGAACATTTAACCATTAAAGACATTAAACAAGTTATATGCAGAAGATGGCAGAATTTCATTCAGTATTGATGATCATATTTTCATGATCGTTGGGAGCCATCAGTATTATTGCAGTTTAGATTTTAATCAGCTGCTCCCACTAACTGTATGGTCATTGTGCTTTCATGCTCCCCTATTGTGAGATGTGTATTGAAAAGGCTGCCTCTTTAGCTGCTGACATATTGAGCTGGTGCAGTCAAGGCATGTGCAGAAGTGACCTGGCTAGTGGAGTCTAAAGACTGACGTCAAACCCTTTCTGTCCATACAATACAGTCACTGAGCAGCTGAGACAGAAGTTGATCGATGTAGAGCAGTATTTTCTCAAACTTGGATCCTAAGTGCTGCTGCAGACAAAGTTGTATCTGCTGTCTCTCTGAACGTGGTTAAGTACTTTTTTCAGTTTTCTTTTCTTCAGTCAAAGATATAATTCAACATGAATCTGCTGTGAATTTTTTTTTTTTTAAAGCCATGGTTTCATGCTGTAACTCATTTTGCCTGACTCCTCCCCTGCAGCAGTGGTTACATCATTAAAAATTATCATAAAAATGATCACTGCATCTGCTGATGGTCTGACTTGCTTATATTAGTCACACATTGACACCAGTATTAATTTTAGCCTGTTTCATAACCTCCAAAAGAAGTCCTCATTGGAGCTTTGATGAAAGTTGGCCTTTAGAGAGCACAGAGGCTCTGACTGAGAAAATCTGGGCTGACACTGATTTAAATGTTAAAGATAATAATTTATCCTATGGCAGATTTCAATATTGATTTTTTTTATATGTATCGCTGATTTTTTTAAGTTATTATTTATTCCCCATCAGGTTCGGGGACCCAAAATAATCTGCATTTAAAACACGTGAGTTGAACAGAGTGAACATATCATGTCACTATCTTTGAGTGATCCCTAATTCAATCATTTAATCAATTTATAAACTAACCTTTAAGTTAACCTTCTTCAAATGTAAACCGGAAATCTTACTTCAGAAAAAGTTCTTCTTGACCCCAAAAGACTGAAGTTTAGTAGATTTAGATGTTGCTGCTCTTTTGAGTTACCTGTTAAAAATCAAAATTATAAACAAGAATCTAAATCTTTTTTTGATTCCTTTATATCATGTTTTTTATTACATTTATGTTTATTTTTTTATATAAGATATGGCTAGTGGAGATGATACTCCAAGATTTGGGTTGAGCTTTAAATATTTCCCACGCCTGGTCACCAAAGTCCCTGCCCTTGTTTGGCCACCCTATTAAAAAAAAAGGTCTGGCACCACCACAAACACTCAGTGAGAAGACATTTCCAGACCAACACAAACCTGATGCCAACTGTCACCTGTGCTTGTTAGTATCCAGATAGCAGAGCTTTATATCATTTTGACAGTATGATATAAAATGGAGCTAATATGAAGTGGATGGCTGCAATATTTACAGAACCAACATTACGATTTATTTCTTTAAGCAATATTTATTGCTAAATGTTGCAGAACAATAAACCATGTTTTAATTTTACATATTTACAATGAAATTAACAGCTGTCTTTGTCATTGTTTGTGACTTTAAAGTATATTTTCCTCCAAAAAATCAAAGCTTATTTCTCAGCCCTACCACACCTGCTTCAGCCCTTAACCTGTAAATCTGACAATCGGCCTGCATGATCTGAAAGATATGCAGTATACAATACCGTCTTTGAATACTGTGATTTTGATCAGAAGTGTAGTCGATCTAGAAATATTAGTATCATTATCAGCATAATAACATATCAATATCACTTCTATTGTCTGTCTACTGCTTTTCATGTTTTATAAACTACCAGCGTTTGCAAGAATTTTTTTCTGAAACCAACAGCCAAAGACATTGTTTTCTCATCTCTAAAATATCATATGAAAATAAATAATTAGTAAATAAAATAAATTATTAGTAATTCATTTATCAAAATTGCAACATGAACATTTGCAACAAACACACTGCTTAAGTCTTGATTTTCACAACATATTTGGAATGATTACAATTATAAAAACAACAATCTATGTGACCAAACAGTAATTTTGGTAATGCTTGTGTGGGTGATAATTTTTGGTAGGTTCAGTTGACCTAATCAGCACATCACCAGGTGATTCATATCTGTACATTCCCCAGGAGGAGCCATTGAGCAGTCATGTGACTATGATTAAGCTAGCCACCTATTAGCATCTATGCTAACAGTTAGTGTGCTGTGAAGAAGTCTGATAGCCTGCATAAAAGATGAACATTAATCAGATTTATTCAAACATTAGCCACCTGTATCTCTGTGAAGGTTTTGTTTTATCAATAGGACCCACAAAAACCAGAGCTAAGCTAGCAGGGAGAATAAGCGCTAACATGTGATATCCAGTCAGCAGAGTGACTCAATAAGGCTGCTCTGCTTGAACCAGCAGCAGTGAGTCTGTTCATCTTAATTCTGTGAGAAACTTCGTTTAATTACTCAGTGTGAACAATGAGTTAAAACACATTTTAACTGATGTACTTATTAGATTCGAGTTTGATTTGAAGTCATTTTCAAAAGATCAAATTTTTCTTATTTTGTTTACTGACAGAGCGGCTTCTTCAGTGTAGATGTGTTGCAGTTAGATATTCATACGGTTCTATGTGGATTATATAGAAAACAGCCCCCCGCAGACACTCACTGTTAAACTCTGTTACAGTTTCCTGGGATGGGGAATGACAGTCATATCTCTCCTCTAAAATGATGTAAGCCATGATTTCAGCTTCATGACGGAGGTTTGTCTCTGTTCTCTCAAATCGCTGTTACTGTCCTAAATGTTAAATATGTCCTCAGAATCAGAGGGTTGTCTCGTGATGACTCTGAGTTTGCTCTGTGAGGTCTGAGAGAGAGAGAGAGAGAGAGAGAGAGAGAGAGAGAGAGAGAGAGAGAGAGAGAGAGAGAGAGAGGGTTCAGATTAGAGAGAGGGGCCCTCTGGGTTTGACTCACAGCCTGGAAATTCCTGTCAGAGCTCCTCTGTGATATAAACACTCCTCTTCATCTCTCTCTCTCTCTCTCTCTCTCTCTCTCTCTCTCTCTCTCTCTCTGTGTGCTCGGTCACTCTGACTCTATGAGTAGTCCTAAAGGGACTCCGTCTGTGTTGGTATGAGGTGACAGCCTTTCAGACATAGTTGACCAGAGCAGAGGGAACAGGGAACTATGAAGATCATCGTCCATTGCATGCCCATCATTCTTTGCGCTCCTCTCACAGCCTCACAGGTTACAGTGAAAATAATGTACACCAGTGTAAGTGACGAGGAACAGAGTCCTGACATGTGGAAGTACTGCAGTTTTACTGGGTCAAGAAATAAGAAGGAGCAAAGATGATGGATAAACAATAATAAGCATTTAGGGATGGTTTTGAAACCAACTTCTGTTAAGGACCTGGTTTAGCTTTTTTAAAGCGTAGCTGACTGCAGACACAGCAGAGTCCTGTTAACTTGTTAACAGTTGATCCTCAGTAAGCGCTCACCAATGAATAGTTGGTCTTCCACTTTCATCTCAGTTGGTATTTAAAAAATAAGGGGATGTCATCAGCTAAAGTTGTTCTTTGTCTTATCTGTCTTGCAAACTTTAACTCTACAAAGAAAGTCAACTGATTTTTAGAGTTCGATATCTTAACTTGCAGTTAGACATTAATCCACAGATGGGCAGTTAAACTCCTCTCGGGATCTCAGCCACCATCAAGTGATCTCATTTATATTGTCGATGATCTCACCAAAACGAAAAATTTCCTCTTCACTGTAACTTGCTAAATGCCGTATCGTGTTACACTCATGTAGTTGAAGATGAGATGGGAGTGGGTCTGATCTTAAGAGATGGGGCCTAATCTTACCCCATCTTCACATTGGATCTCTGTGAAGATCTAGTCTAGGCCAGCCTTTTTTATTAAGTGTCTTGGGATAACACTTGTTATACATTGGCACTATATAAATACACATTAATTGATTGACCAAGCAGCAACCTCTGGTCATGAGAAATAAAGCCTATGTGGAAGTGCTAAAAACCGCAGTTTCCCAAGTGTCCACTTAAGGCTGACCGCAGAAGCACCAGAAACCACATACACACTAATTCAGAAAAGCCAGTTATAGAGCAAACATAAACATGTTTGAAGCCTGGATCAAAAAGCAGATTTGGTCTTAAGGCTCCCACAGCACCCACTGTATAGGGATGGACTTGATTTATAACACATTTGTTTTAAAGTTAAGGCTACAAGAGGCATGGCTGACTTGACTAACAGGAAGTCACTGCTGCTGCAGTACCCAAACTTTCCTCCTTTTCCACACAAAGAAGCTTTAGCAATCACACCTAAACTTTGTTCCAAGTCCCAAAAATTAAAAATATTAAACCAGTGATGACATCCGAGTTATGATCGACAGAAAACAGCCAAGTTATTTAAGCAAACTAGGTGGTTACACCGGGCTGAGTTCAGTAAAACAACTTTTAAACATACCGTTATAGTGTTTAAATGTATCGTCAAGAAATGAAAATCAAAGTTTTAGGGAGAAACTTGAATGACAGTTGTTGTGGGGGAGATTTTTTTGTTTCAACAATATGAAATAGCTAGATCTAATGTAATTATGACTTGTTTTAATTCCAAATATGAGCTCTATGGGGAGACAAAGACCAAAGTTACACAGAGCCCAGAGCAACAGAGAGCATCTCACTCACCTTGGCTGGGTGGAGTTCACATGCCTTTATTTGTCTGATTTTAAATCAAAAATTGTCCTATTGTGACCTCGATATCATGATATTTTGTATCCTGATATTGTTACATCCCTCAGACTCTGCTGCTATTACTCACATTGGAGATCTTTTTTTATTAAGTGTGGCTGTTTGAAGTAGGCCTACTTGGCAGCAGTAAGAGTATTACACAGAGAGGATCCTGGTCAGCTTAGCCCTTTTGTTGAAGAACCAGAGCAGGATCTAGGCCATCAACAACTGCAAACAGTGTCAGCTCTCCCTTGCAGTATTGATAGTTTTAAGACAGTCTAACCAATCCTCTTGTTGAATTAATTCATTTTGGTACCATATACAGATGTAACACAGACATTCCTTTAAGACACCGGAACAGGCAGGTAAGACGAAAGAAATTGTTAAAATGACGACTAAAGTTTTTGTAGGATTACAGTAAGCGCCATTATATGCAGTTATATGATATTTGCTGGAACAGTCTATTACCATCCATTCTCTCCATATTTTTAGGAGTAGTGGTGGAGCTCTTTTCAGACACATTTCAGACCACTGTCAGGTTTACAGAACATTTTTGGTTGTAGTAGATGTCGCTGTATTAGTTGTCTTCCTTGAAAGATGAACAGTTTACACTGAAAGTGACTAATTTGTAAATATTTCCAGAGATGGGTGTCCCCTTCCAGACTAAATCTCTCCCTTGTCCTGTTACAGGAGAGAAGTTTTCCAACCTCAAATATGCCATTTGGTACTATTGTACTTTTTCCAAACCATTGAGCCCAACAATCTTATTTTTCCTGTTTTCATTTAGTGTTATTTCATGTGGATGCATACTTTTAAATGATTAGAGAGGTTCTTGTTCTATAATTAGTGTATTATGTTCATTATCTTTGAGAGTAAACTGTGAATTGAGTGAATAATCACCTAACTATTAAGATCATTTTGTTTTTGTCAACTTAGAATTAGCCTTTTAAATCTACATTGGAGCGAGGCCCCTTCCATGGGTGCTGCTATCCTGCACCGCCATGTTGCTACAGTAACACAGAATAGACAAACATGTGAATGGCCGTCTGGAATGGACCTGGTGGAAAACAAGGAAAAAGGGAGTTGTTGCTGTTGTGCGCAAAAGAGTTTGCATAGATCAGATGTTTTTGATGGTATAAAAACTGGATTCCTAAAACTGTTGCTTCATTGATGACAGGGGTGAGCAAGGGAGTGGTTGAATCTAGGATGTGACTGCTAAATATTGATAAATGTTCCTTTTCCTACACACAGTACCTTAAACAATTTTTTAAGAGGTTTAGGCTTTTAAGCAAAAGTATCAGCAGCTATATTTAGAAAGACACTCTGATTCATGCTGGGCCTCTTGTCGCTGTAAGTATGAAAGCTATAATATTCTAAAACTATGACATATCCAAATATGTATTCTATGTCATAAATTAATCAGAAATCCATCCAGAGCATTTAAATATAAATACTGCTACCATGTGTAATATAATGCAGTTTAATACTGATTCTGTCATAAATATCAGTACAGCATGCACAATGTATTTTTCTATTTACTGAACTGATTAAAAACTAAAAATTAAAAACTCTAAAACTCACAACTGGCCAAGTTCAACATGCATACTCAATTGTTAAGTGCATGGAACAATCGAATAATACATGACTGCCTTCTTTAAGGGTTATTTAGCCCACATGTTCATATATTCAAATTTTTTTTTTTTAATGATCACAGATGTCTGGACAAAAATGCAAAAGTCCCTTGCGGCAAATTTACTGAAATATTTTACTTTATTTATGATTTACTATTTATTTTGTCAAAAAGAAAAATCAAGATTAATGTGATATCAACATAATAAATCAGCCACCTGCTGATCTGCTTCCTCAAAATCAACATCTGCCATTAGAAAACAGTATTGTCAAACCACTAGTCTGTGATGAATAATGCGTCCGTTGATGGTCAATGATCCATGAGTACAGACACACACTTTCATGCATGTGTCTGCTGGATCGTATAGAATGTAATTCATATGAGTATACAGTATATAAACCTATGACAGTATTTATTAGCTCTGCATGTCCTGAACCAGCTGTTTGTGTCATCATTAGAAGATTTAATGTTTTCAGTTGCAGTTTCTTTGTCTCTCCTGTCAGCAAACAGTCTTTTCGCGTGTCTGCTCTTATTATAAGACATAACAATGACGTGATCTGCTTCTAAAAGGTGTCTGCAGTGAAAAACAGCAGATAGAAAAGCCTGGATCTGCCTCCACTCATCTCTTTTCCTTATCATAACAATAACAATAAAACCATTATGCGGGCACAGCTCAGCAGCAGTCTAAGCATTTTTCTCTTTTGACGGTTGGCAGAGTAAATGCTGATAGTTACACCAGCACACAGGTATGAAGGAGTGGCTCAGATCCACCTGTCTTGCCCTCCCAGCCCCACCTGTTGCAGAAAGGGAAGAGGAGGGGGGTACTGGAAAGAGAGGTGCGCCGCCTCAAACCTGCATAGAGCAGCTCGATGTCAGTAAAACACAGACTCAGCATTGTGCGTTTCACCTGGTATTGAGAGAGGAGTCAGTGATTTCTACACAGGTAGGATTTTTTTTATTAATTTGATCTGTAAGAAAACATGACAGTGTGAGCTGAAGTCAGATTTATGTTGTGAAGCTTAAAACAGTGGATCTAGTCTTGGGTCTGTGAAGGACGAGTTAAAAAAAAGACAAGATTTTTTTTTTTACTTTCACTTAAATGGTCTTAAAAGCCACACAGTTTTAAATGTAATGTGAATGTAAATTTTTCACATGCCTCTGAAATCCAGCTGGAATTTACTCTGTTCTTTCCCTCTTTTTGTCTGGCTTTTTCTGTTGTTTCTGGGAATTTACTTTCATATTCTGTATATATTTTAATTTACAACTTCAAACTTTTGCAGAAGCAACCGGTATTGTTTTGGTGTAAGATACAAAAGTTCATGAAAAAGACAAACAACAGACGGCAATGATTAAATGAGTGGTGACCAAAGAATGTGGCACTGTGGAAAACATGTGTGAACTTGTCATTGAACACTGAATGACATTATTCTCAGCTGACTTTAGTTTTACTTTTTGCATGTCAACTCAATGGAAATGGGCATATAGTCAAATCCAGGAGGCCTGGTTCAAGAGAAAGAGAGAGATTTATGTGTAATGGGTCATCAGAGTCCAGGACTTCATCCAACATACTGGTGAAAAAGATTTTACTGTGTTACTTCAAAACTGCATGCAACAAGGGAGAAAATTGATTGTTTAAAATATTTTATCATGAGACATAGTACAGGGTTTGATTTGCATTATTTGGTTATAGAATCTGAATACCCCCATCATGCAACATAACAAGACACTTTGATATTAATTATCTTTTGATACCTAGGTACATAATGTGGCAAAAAATACAATTTCATGCAAATAATCATTTGTTATCTTTGTAGAACACAAAATGCTTTATTTTAATATACTAATAGCGTTACTGTTATTCCCTAGAAGTCAGCAGACAGATACAGCATGATGTGCATTATGTTATTTCATTGTACATTTTTAACAGCAAAATAATATAGTTTAATGTACATTATCTTGGACTTTACTCTATTACCCCATCATGTAGCACAATGAAACAGTATGAAGTTTATTGTCTTTTGATAATAACTACAGTATAATGTACATTGTATTGAGTTTTACTGCCAATCCCTAGAATGTAGCAGACATATTCAGTCTGCATTATCTTTGATATTTCAGTACATAAGGCAGCAACAGATTCAGTTTGTTGTTAGTTATTATTTTATTGTTCAGGACTATACTTTAATTTCCCATAATGAAGCACATAAGAACAGTATGATGTACATTTTCATATTGCTATCTCTGAACAGCAGACAACAGATATGGTATGACATACATTGTCAATAATTGCCCTGTATTTTTTTACTGAAATCCAGCGCACAGAAATAGTATTATGTTCTTTATCTTTACAGGATGCAGCAGACAGAGTTTTACACACATTATCTTCAGTTCTCCCTTAAATCTTTGAAATGTCGCAGATACAGTATGATACTGTACTTGAGTTACACTACAGGCCAAAAGTTTGGAAGCAAGGCCATTACAGGCCGAACAGTTGGGAGTAACTTCAAGTTTTTGTTCACAATGCTTTTTTAAAATCCAGCATGAGTTTTATGTACAGTATTTCGGGATGTATTTACTCCATGATCAGATGTTGCTTTCATGGAAATGCACCATTTTACTCCATTTACCTTTAGATATACATTGATGTTAACAGACCATTGCTAAATATATGTCAGCAAAAGATAATTAGGGCTTAGTTTTAGGGTTGAAAACATTTGTAAGAGTCACAACTTAAGTGCAAAAGCAAAAAAACAAATCACAGTTGGATTATTCACTTCAACTTTTTGGCTTTTGAGAGTCTGCATACAAAAATCGTAATAAATCTCAACTGCATTCAAACTAACACAAAAATGGCTAGAAAGAAGCAACTGAGTAAAGAAACAGAAGTACATATTTGTACATTGAGGAAAGAAGGATACACAGAAAGAGGAATTTCAAAACACCTAAAGGTGTTTAACAAAGGAGTTCACTACACTCTGAAGAGACTATAGGAACCTGGAAGTTATGATGATAGAAAAAGACCTCGACGAAAGAGATTTACTACAAAAGCAGAGGATAAACATAGCATTGTCACCAATAAGAGAGATCGGCAAAAAAGACAGCACCAAAAATAAGGAAGGAAATCAACATGACAAGGTCAAAACCCATATCTCTGACAACCGTGAAATGACGTTTGAGAAAGGCTGGTCTGAAGGGTTGTGTATCTGCAAAAAAACACTACTTCATCCACAGAACAAGATAAAGAGATACGAGTGTGCAAAAGCTCACAAAAATTGGACTTATGATGACTAGAAACAAGTTTGCACTGTTTGGTTCAAAACGCAGAGTCTATGTCTGCAGAGAAACTGGTGAACGTCTGAAAGCACCATGTTTTACACCCACAATTCAGCATGGAGGTGGTAGTTCCATGGTATGGGGATGTTTTGCAGGTGATAGAGTAGAAGTTTTGTTTGAAGTAAAGGGTATTATGAAGAAAGAACAGTACCACTCCATCCTCCAGCACCATGCTGCTCCATCTGGACTCAGACTTGTGGCTCATAAGTTTGTTTTGCAGCAAGACAATGACCCTAAGCACTCTGCCAAGCTCTGTCAGGGTTACCTAGACAAAAAAGAAGAGGAAGGTGTTCTTCAAAAGATGGTTTGGCCCCCTCAGTCTCCAGACCTTTCTCAGTTGGGCTTATGCGGGATGAATTGGATCGATCGGTCAGAAAAACGCATCCCACGAATCAGCAGTCTCTTTTTGATGAACTTATACCTTACCTTACCATACCTTAAAAAAACTTGTGGAACGAATGCCTGGTATATGCCAAGCTGTTGTTAAAGCCAGAGGAGGTTACTTTAAAGAAAGCAAAGTCTAAGCAACAATAACTCAAATACCTAATAATTACAGTCAAAATGTCCTCTGATAAGTTACTCTTTACACAATAGTCATGTTTATTGTGTTGCAAATTCTATATATGAAACTATGATCTTTTTTTGTACGAATCCGATCTTGCTTCCAAACTTTTGGCCTGTAGTGTACATGTGTGCAGAATGATGCAGAAAGACACAGTATGGTGTTCATTATCTGTAGCCATGTCCTCATAGTATTCACCAAATACATCTAGTATTGTGTGTGTTCTCTGGAGCTGTAAATTATCACTGAATGTATTAGCAGGTGTTATATGATGTGTCTATGGGGTCTTTGCAGTCTTGACCTGGATTTATTATTTGTCCCACAGTGATAATCTTTTTAAGGTAATGTATACATCAGGCTACACCCACTGATTCATCATGAAAAACACGTACGGACATGTGAATGTTTAAAACCCTGCTGCTGAATAAACTATTTACATGATGGTGGGTGAGGAGGGGGGGAAGTTTGGGGGAGAAGGAGGTGCAGAGGGGGAGTCACATCTGGAGGTGATTATTTTTTCTCCTCAGAAGAGGAGGGTTAGTTCAGCTGTCATACTGATCGTCTGACTCACACTCAGACCTTCTGTCCTGTCCCCCAATACTTACTGTGTGTGTTATGATGTCCCATCAGTAAGTTTCCGTCATACATGAGGAGAATGAGATCTGTTCAGTGTTTTAATTAAGCGTCTCTCCCTAACAATGAAGCAGAGACACAGGAACACTGTGGAGGATCAGCTGATCACAGCAGGAGACACAAACCACAGAAAACCTGAACCTCAGACCAACAAAGAGCAGCAAATTCTGCAGTTGCACTGATGTTAGCTTCAGGTCAACTGTTTGACTCAAATAAAATATGTAACAGCTTGACCATTAAGATTTTTCCCTCTGCAGAATCCAAAACACAAGGAAAAACAGATCCCTCTGATCCTGATCTTAGACACTGATCAGACTGTAACTGCATCGTGTGAAAGTTCACAAAGCAGATCATCATCAAAAACAGCTTGATACATTATCTCGCTCCTCTCTTCTGCAGAGCTTCCAACTCAGCCACATCAAAAAGAACCAGAAAACCTTCAGGATCTGCTCATACGCCAGGACCAGGAGTTGGGCAACATCCCACCAGACCCAGATTGACCACATCATCCAACCACCCCCACCCAGGACAACTTCATCATCACTACCAACATCACTAAGCCCCGCCTCTGCCTCCAAGTGCTGCCCCTGTTGTAATATCACAACATGAGCAGCTCCTGACGCCCCCTACAGGCAGAGAGCAGCGTGCGCAGCCACACAGGTAGGTATGGTGATTTGATCAATGTATTGACATGTATGCAAACAAGTTGTGTGTGTGTGTGTGTGTGTGTGTCTGTGGGTGTGTGTGTGTGTGTGTCAGTTGGTATGATTGGCTGGTTTGTTGTTTGTTACTTTTCCTATCAGTACCAAACTTCTACTGTTCCAAAAGTAAGAGGAAATCTCCATTACATGATAAATTGTCTTGCATATTATTGGTTGATTTGTCTGTGATGTCATATTAATGATCTCTTTGCTCACTGTGGGTCTCTGCAAAAAAAGGTTTCCTCTCATGTGACCTATAAAGGAACCTCATAGACTAAAAGACCTGCAGTACATTAACATAAGGACTGTTGAGTTGATAGATGTATTATTTCATCAGTAAAATGAATTCTGACAGGGCGCGTGAAGTATCTCTGGAATTATGGAGAACGGACTTGACTCATATTGACTTGCCTCATTCTGACTTGACTGGACCCCCACATGCTGGGGACTGGGCTGGGTTTATGCTGACTGGACTAGATACAAAGACACAAGACCAAACTTAGACAGCTTGGACTGGATTCAAATAGACTGGACATCAACAGATTTTACTGTTTGAATAGGCTGGACTGGAGTGGATTGGATTCAAAGACTGCACTCAATCCTGAGGGACTGGCCTTGGTTCTAAGACTCCACTGTATTATCAGAGACTTCACTGAATCCTTTAAGACTGGACTAAATCAACAAGGATTGACCTAGGTTTACATAGACTGAACAGTTTTCATTGAGACTGGACTGTCTTTTAATGTACTGGACTGGATTTTCATAAATGATGAAGAATGGACTGGAATCATGGAGAGTTTGTTGATTTGTAGGGAATTGACTTTATCATTACAGCTTGGACTTGACTTAAAAATTGGACTGGAATCATACCAAGTTGACTGGATTGAACTAGGCTGGACTTTATGTGGACTGTACTAGTTATACAAACTGGGCTGGATTTATAGAGACTTGACTGGAGTCATACAGGTGGACTAGATTTGAAAGTAGGGCTGGAAACTTGGAAGATGGACTGGAATTATACAGACTGGATTAGATTGAGATTGATTGGATTTAGTTAATTGAAAAGGGACTGGATTCACTGAAAGTTGACTGGATCCCTAGACACTGGACTGGATTCATTGGGGTCGATAGCCTTTACCTCCAAAGTATTAGTCCTGAATTCTGTAGATTACAAGAAAGAAAAATAATGTGAAAAAAAAAACAGGATAAATCTGCATGTGAACTCAGTGTTTTTTACCTGTCAGTCCCCCTCTCTCAGCTGTCCTTTCCTCTGTTGTCTGCTGACCTCTGATCCCTCCTGGTCCTGCTGATTTGGGGTCAGAGGTCAGCTGAGTTGGTGTTAAACTGCTGTAAAAGCGGTAAAAGTATGGTGGAGGAAGTTTGGACTGGGTGGAGGAAACACACAGAAACATGTAGTTGAAACTGTGAAGATGAAATCACAGAAAAGTACTATCCCCACAGTCACGGTGATCGTTATCTATGTGTATCACACACTCTGCCAAAGACAGACCAATAGCTGTGGAAGCAGTGATGCAGATTTAGTTAAATATTGCAAGTTCAGGTGTGTACTGTCTGAGTATTATTGCAGCAAACACTTACATCTCCATTTCTGTGCCTTCAGTGTATTTCCCTTCAGTCTAAGTTTATCCCTCTCAGCTTATTATCTCTGTGTGTGATATTTAGTGTCTCTGTGAACTGTTTTCACTGTTAGTCAGTCACACTTAAGCAGCATAATTTCTATATTTTACAAAGTAACTTGGAGGAGTTTGGATAGTCTTGTCTTGGAGTGATCACAGACATGAGAGGTGATGACACAGAGAAATATCCCTCCCATTTCCCCACTAGCAGACAAACAGCAGGTCAGCTTCATCTGTCTAAAGATGTCTTGCCTTGAATTCTCTTAAGAAAACCAGATTTGTTTCCTGTGAGTGTGTTTCCTCTTCCATGGCCATCTGCCTCCTTTCATACTTTGTTCTGTATCGTCTCTTCAGCTGGAAGAGACGTGACTTGTTGTTGACCAAAGCTAACATTGTTTCTCTTGTCCCATGATTTTATTTACCTGCAGATGTTTCGGAAAAAAGCATCTTCCTCGTTGAGAATGAGAAGGATAACAGAAAGCGCTAGATGTAATAATTTATTTCTTTACTCTGTAGACAGAGGTGTTCAGTGTAACAGTTAACATTCAGTGTTGTCAGAAGAAAACATGCTGATACATATACATATAAATCCTATAATAATAGGGGTTATGCTTCTCCTGCAGAACAGGTAAAAGTTTATCGTCTATTCAGTCATGTTAATGAACAGCTCAAACCTTTGTCAGTTCAAATTTCCCAAGTTTGACTTACTAGGAAGAAATAACAGTCCAGCAGACACTGCAGCTGGTTTTCTTCTGACAGCTTTGGATGTTAAACTGAATACACAAGCTCCTGTTTCTTCCTCTGTGTGAAAACTTGAAATCACTGGGTTTGAAGTCTTTCTAATTGTTACCATTTTGTGATGTTTTTTTTTTTTTACATAGCCACAGTCAGAGGGTTATAGTCTCTCATACTTTCATTAAATAACCTTCCTCCTGCTGTATGGTCGGTGTTGAGGGGTCGAATGGAGTCGCTGTGATCCTGTGTGATTATCATGAAATGATCCTTGTCCTGATCGTAATCTGACAGCAGAGTTTGTGACTGATGTGGTGTGGTACAGTTGGTGAGAAACATCATAGAGACCAAAGACTGATCCCAGATAACTTCAGGTTTGATTAAGCTTTTAACCTATTGTCATTTAGGCACATATAAACATAAAAACAGATACCAATAAGAGACAGATTGAGCAGTAATCTAGATTCTGTGCACAGAGCTCTAAATAAAGGGATCTAAATAAGGTGTGTACGTGTATCAAGCATTAAATCTGAATAAAAGCTTTCTGAGCAGAGCTGTCCAGTCAGTCTACTCTGCTGGAAAATCAATTTAAAAGTTAACCACAAAACCATCAGACATGTCAAATCACTCTTATTTTGTCAGCTAAGGATGAGTTTTTTGTAACGTTTGTATTTCAAGCCATTCTGACAGGAACAAATGCAGCAATAAAAACTAGGGATGGGAGAAAAAATCGATACAGCATAGTATCAGGATATTTTGTCTGGTGATATATTGTCTCATTTACCAAGTATCGGTTTTTAAAATTAATTGCTAATGTGAAGTCAAATCTATGATAATAGAAGAATAAAATCAACTGTTTGTCCAGTGAGGTTGGCAGAGGTGACATCATAGGGCAGGAGAAAGTTAGTACAACAAATATACATAAGGTTTGCAAGATGTGCTACATGAAAATAAAATACAGCGTAAATAATCATCAAAAAGGAAAGCCAAATTAGCTAAACTGTTGAAAAAATTATATAAATCACAATATATTGTATCCCAATACTCACTGTATTGCAAAATGTTAAAAATCGCAATAATATCGTATCATCGCTTAAGTATCGTGATAATATCATATCGTAGGGCCACTAGTGATTCCCACCCCTAATAAATAACATCACATTATGTGGAGCTGGCATGCTCAGAAGGACTAGTTTTACTACAGCAAGTAAAAACAGATCAGAGCAAGTGTTGGCTCAGCTATCGATCCAAAATACAATCAACTTAATCCCTCTAAAACTGGATCAGACCAGATTTTTTTCTGCTTGAGGTGTCTACATGGTGTGTTTTTTAAATCTGATCAAGCTATCCATGTAATTATTATAATGTAAACATAGGAACTGCTTCATCCAGGGCCAAATGTCACAGAGGTGGTTTTGAGACTGTTAAGATCTGTGGATTCTTGTTTGATATGGCCAAATCATATGCCCATCGAGAACCAAAATGGTCTTTGAGGAAAGACTTTAGGAACATCCAACAACGTTACATTATATGTATTTAAGTAGAAATCAGCATGTTAGGTTTCCTTTAAGAGTTTAAAGTCTATGCTTGCCTCTGAAATCTGGTGGTGTGAAGTAAGCAAGTACTTAACTTTTAGCTACATGCAGGCTAACGTTATCGGGCGACAAAGTTCATTAGTCAGGCGTTTTGTGTGGTGGGACAGGGAACTGTACGGTCAGTTATTAGAGAAATGGTTAACCAAATACTAAATGCCAGCCACAGTAATGGACCCCCAAATGAGATCTTCCGACACTGTATCCACCACTCAGTCTGCAGACCTCAGCGGCTAACAATGCTAACCTGCTCCTGTAGTAGCATTAGAGTGAACATTACTAAAGTCTAAGACTCCATGTTTGGTCATCACACAGACATCACAGTCTCATATCTTTGTTTGATACCCTCTGACAGTCTATTCAATCATGCACTTCTGCATCTTCCTGGGCTTTGGGGGGTCCATGGGGGTGGGCAGGGGAGCATAGAGGTATGGGAGACCCTCCTGTCTCTGTGTCTGTGCTCTCACCTGATCTCATGTTTCTGAAATAACATCATGTTCTTCACTTTTGATACAACTCTGATCCCCTCTGACGCTCTGCCCCCCTCCTCCATCTCCTCCTTTTTCTCCTTCTCCTCTGTATCCACCTCCTTCTTTCTCTGCCCTACCTCCTCTTCACAGGGAGTATTGATCGTGGCAGGAGTTTGTCCTTCCATGAGGTGCGCAGTCAACGGGAGGCAGAGATGAGGGCCGCAGCAGAGGAGTCGTCCAACAGCAGCAGCAGTGTGGGAGGTGGAGGAGGAGGTGGCAGCAGCACCGTCCTCCAGCGCCTCTTGCAGGAGCAGATGAACCGTAATTATGTGCTGCAACAACAACAGCAACAACAGCAACAACAACAGCAAGGAGGTGGGGGAGGAGGAGGGGGAGGAGGTGGAGGTTACTCAGGTCAGGGTCAGGGTCAGGTCAGCCTCCCTGATGATCACTCCATGACTCCCCATATTGCCCGGCAGGAGCCCCAGGGACAGGAGCTGCAGACGGATAGTGGTGTGGAGAAGCTGGGCTCCACCAGAGGAGGTGGTGGGAGCAGTGGAGGGGGAGGAGGTTTGGGGACTGGAGGAGGCAGCAGTGGAGGAGGTGGGGTTCAAGGGCAGTGTCTTAACCCTGAGGACCTCCCTACATATGAGGAGGCCAAAGTTCAGTCTCAGTATTTCCGTGGTCATGGTCCTCCACCTCCTCAGCCTCCACAGCAGAACAACCCCCCTCAGCAACCTCCCCATCCCACCTCAGTGGGCGCCGCCTTCTACGTCACCGGTGTGACCAATGCCAAGGTGCGTACTGAGGGTCGCCCCACGGTGCAGCGAGTCAGTGGAGCGGGTAAGGTGCACCAGGACGACGGGCTGAAGGATCTCAAGCAGGGACATGTGCGCTCTCTTAGTGAGCGTCTGATGCAGCTCTCCCTCGCCACAAGTGGTGTTAAAGCTCATGCCCCTGTCACCAGCGCCCCACTCTCCCCTCTGCTGCCTCCCCCTGGGCCGCCAGGCGACTACTACAAGCCACAACATCGAGGTCCACCTCCGGACTACCCCTTTAAAGGAATGAGCTCACCCTCCAAACAACAGGACTCTGGGGGCCATTTTTACCAGGAGCAGAGAGGGAGGGAGCACTCAAGGGAGGTGCCTCATGTCCGGTACCAGCCCCCACCTGAATACGGCTCCTTCAGGTGAGCCTCCACTCAAACACAACCATATGAAATAAATTCATGTGGTATGTGCTGAGTAAGAGAATCTTCTAAAGAGGTCAGATTGGAGCTGTTGGTGTTTCTTTGAACATAGTCTCATGTATTAACAACAGTAAAAGTCCCTTGAAAAGAATAAGTACTTTCCAAGGCTTCAAATGACTCCATTGTTCCTCCTCAAAAGATTTAAACAAGCCCATTTCTTGACTGAGCTTAAAAAAAAAAAACTGAATCCTGGTAATTGTGAATCAGGGGTGGAAATCTGGGTTTTTCTGTACACTGGGAGGACATCCAGAGGGCACGTTGTTAAGGAAATCAGCTGAAAGGGCATTCAGAGAGCCCTTTGACCTACTTATCTTTATCTGCTGAAAGGGCATTTAGGGATTTCTTTTTTTTTTTTATTTAGTTCACTGAGACATTTCTTCAACTGGTTGGACCTATAGGGTGACTTGTACTGAATTTTTATTGACTGGTTGGAGATTTTGAGGATATGTCTTTTTTTTCACCAGCTTGAAAGGCATCCAGAGGCTCTTTATAACTCTATTTAGTGGAGGGCATCCAGAGGTCATTTTTGTGTTCAATTCACTAGAAGGGCATCCAGACTGCAATTTTTGACATTATACTCTCTGGAAAGGCACCCAAAGCATCCTTTTCTTGGTCGCATTCATAGGAAGGGGATCCAGGGGCCCTTTGTTTGATGTTTGATCTGCCGAAAAGGCATAGAGCAGGAACTTTTAATGCTTTTCCCTGAAAGGGATCCAGGATCACATTTTTATATATGATCCATTGAGGAGTCCTCCAGGGGGGGATTTTTTTACATTTTCATAGACAGGTAGTGGAGTGAGAGCTTACGCCATCACTTGGAAAGGCATCCAGAGGACACTTCATTGCTTTTATGGCACACAGCCAGAGCAGATTTTAACACATTTCTCTCTAGAAAGGCATCCAAATGGTGCATTGTTTAAAGGAATGCTAAAGAACTCATTCTGGTTTTCTGACAGTGTTTTGGTAAATGATGATGATGATGATGGTGTGGATCCTGTTGGACCTGTTTTAACCTCTTTACCTGGAAAGAACCAGATTCACACAGACTTGAATACCACAGCATTAAAATCATCAGGCAGGACATGTCGGGACTCGACCTGCTCGGCTCTGATGACGTTTTCTTTTTTCTAGGATAAAGGCAGGAATGTTAGCTCCCAACAGAGCAGGTTTACAGAGAGTGTTTTCCCACATCACAAAGAACCAGACACAGGCAGTCAGACAGGTGAATCAGTCAGACAGGTGAATCAAACAAAACAGAGGTTCACAGGTAATTAAAAAACGTAGGCACTCTTTCGATCAAGTTTTATGGGAGGAGCTTTGATTGCTTGATCTTGTATGCAAATACAGTGTGCGTTGGTATTTTTACTTTTTTGTTAAGTAATTTCTATGAGTTTCACACCAGTTAGCAAAAACCCCAGGGATTATTTTAGCTCTTAGAGAAGAGCTGAAAGAGAAAAAACACTCTGTTCATTGCTGTTGATTTTTTATGGACCTCTGAGTGCCTGAGGAGCTGAGACTGAGAAAAAGTGGGTCGTATTCTGATCAATACATTGGCAGTTCTGTCCTTGGTATCTGTGGAACCTCAAGAAAGACACTGTGCCCATGATGTCTCTGAAGGCAGAGCAGTCAGTGTGTGTAAGATTACTACTGAGAGGCAGACTGACACTGAGGGGTTATCCTGACCCGGTATTATCATGTATCCTGGATGATCTGATCAAAAGTTAAGTGCTTTAAGTTCTTATGAGGGTCCACACTTTGTATTGTTATGTTTCCCATGCATCTCCAGTGATCACCTGTGATCAGATACCACCATCATGCTCTGTATGTACATAACAAACTGAGCCCCATTCACCTTCATATGACTCTAAATCACTTCAAACTACAACAAAGCGGCCATGCAGGGGGGAGGGAGAGTTACAAAGGAGTATTGAATCACGCGCCCCACCTCCATATGCAGACAGGATGATGGGATGTTGACACAGTGAGGTGTGTTTATGCCAGCAGTTACGACTGTCTGCATGTAATTCAGATTGTTACCAGGTGTGAACAGCCTCTTATAAAGATATATTATTTCTCTAATATTTGAACAGGTAAATGTGAAAAGAGAACAGTCGTCAAAAAATGAGAAAAGTGTTGTTTTGAGTGTCGATTTACCATTACAGTCTATGTTATTATCACACATGTAAGACTGACACACATGAATCTCAACTAATGGTGTACTTTGGACCACTGGGTGCCCACTTGATATATATATAATATTATAACATTATAAAATGCCCTCTATGGGGCGCTTTCCATAGAAGATGCATGAAAAGTCGCTAAAGTAGCTGCTCTTCTAAAGAATGAAACATGGCAGCTTGCCCTCTGGGTGCCCTTTCAGTTGATATCAGGTAAACATGGTGTCCTTTCGATGCTCTCACTGTATAAAAAGGACGTTTAAAAAGGGTCTTATCAATACACTCTCAGCACATAAAAAGTTAAAAAGGTGCTCTCTGGCTGCCTTTCCAATGGGTAAAATGTGAAAAAGTGCACTCTGGATGCCCTTCCACCTCTTCATGTTGCATAAATACTCTCTAAAATGCAGAAAATCAAGTGTTAGACGCTCAAAATTTCCTGGGGTAAGACTCCCAGACTCCCTCTTATTATATGTGCCTTAACATGTTTCAATGAAGTTTTGGCTGTGGGTATCGGGGGTTTGAAAATCTGTTTCAGTTTTGAAATCTCCTGGCTACCAAAATAAAAGTTTTAAAGACCTTTATTTTTGACAGGTAGTCAGAAATACCAAGGAGAGACAGAGAAGTAAAGAGCTCACAAAATGGTCCTCAAAATGCGGCTAATAAACACCCTAATCAAACGCTACTTTGCAGGGGCTGATTGACTCAAACATAAGAGGGTTTTGTTTTCACTTGAAATGCATGTGAAAGACAGGGGATTGTCAGGTATCTGCTGTAAATTACATATTACTGTTGAGTTCACTATTTCAGCTGTAAAAGTAGAATAATGGAAAGCAACTTACTATAAAATCCACTTGTTATGTGAGACCGACAGCTTTCAGAAGGGTAAACTCTGTGTATTTCTGCAACATCCAGGGGTTTTTACCCTCTCCTAGAGGAGACCAGTGTATTTTTGTGCTTCATTAACACATGTGATCAACAATTTTTCATTGAACAATTTTATTCTAAGACATAAAAAACAGTATTTTATTTATGAAATGTTATAATACCCTTTATTCAGGTAGTTATCCCTCCTGTAAAAGTCACATCTGTAATAATCACACCTGCAAGAATGATCACTTATATATTAGTAATACTTGTTGTGATGATCACAGCTGTAATTATCAGTCACCCCAGTGATAATTATCATGCCTGTAATAGTCATATCTGATATAGTTATAGCACCTGTATTAGACCTGTAATGATGCCACTCTGTTCTCTGACCAGGTCCAGTAAGGAGGGGTCCCTTCACTCCCAGAGGACCCTCCACCAGCACAGCCCCACCTCCTCCGTCACCTCAGTAGGCTCCTTGTCTCGTACTCAGTCCTCCACCCTCAGCAGCATGCTCAGTGCTTCCCATGCCTCACACCCCTCCTTCCCGCACCAACACCCTCACAATCAAGGGGAGCCTTACCCCCCCATGGGACCCCGCAATCCTCAGGCCCCTGGCCCACACCTAGCAGGAGACAGCTTCACCCTTGGGTCTATCCACCCTCCTCAACCCAGAGGTCACGCTTTAGCTCACGACCCTTATGGCTCCACACCCAGGATGCACCATCACCAGCAGCAGCAGCAGCATCATCAGCAGCAGCAGCAGCAGCTGCAGCATCATCATCAGTACCAACAGCAGCAACAACAACAGCAGCAGCAGCAGTTCGCAGCTAACCCCCCTCCTATGCTCCAGCCCCCAGTCCAGGCCTCACATTTCCCCCACCCTCACTCCTACTCTAACCAGCAGGGGGAGCCTTACGCCATGATGGGCCGCGCTCACCAGATGGTGGACATGCTGACGGAGGAGAACAGGATGCTGAGGCAGGAGGTGGAGGCCTGCCGTGAGAAAGTCACCAAGCTGCACAAGGTGAGGTGAACACATGAACATATGAGCACATAAACACACATGCAAATTAATTCATGGGGAGTACATCAGGAAATAACAGGTACATTAACACTTTAACACGAGTCAATGAACACCAATGCTGTACATGAACACTTGAGCACATGAACACATGAACACATGAGTACATCGACAAATAAAAACATGAATACTTAAATGAAAGAATGTTATAGTGCATGAACTCATCAGCACGTGAATGCATGAACACATGAGTCCATCTTCAAACACATGGATTCAAGAGTACATGAACACATTAACCCATGAGTGCATAGACATGAGTAAATGGATGAGTTGAAACACAAGTAAATGAACAGCAACTCATGATTGAATATGCTTAACATGAACACATGAAAACAAATAAATAAGCACAAGAATGAATAAATACTAGAGTGAGTACATAAACACGTGTACATGAACAATAAGAAACATGAATGTACATATAGATAACTACATGAACAAATGAAACTATCAATAGATGATTCTAAGAATGCACAAGTATATATGCATGAACACACAATCACAAGTCCATGAATACATCAATAAGTAAATGAAAAAGTCAACAAACCAACAAATGATTAAATAAATGTGAGTGGACATGTGAACACATTAATACATAATAAACATACACATGTATATAAATATTAAGACATGAGCACATGAAGATGCTGCAGAATCTAAGTGCAAGTAAAGTCTGAATACCTGGTTTACTACAGTACAGTGCTACATAGTGTGTACAGTAGCTACAGTGTATTTAGTGTGTGTAGTTGCTGTATTCAGGACAACTGCTTCCTCACCCTCCCCAAACTGTTAAATGTGTGCCTTCAGTTTGCAATTATTGTACAGTAATGAGATGATTTATTAATATTTCCAATGTGGTCTCTTCATTCCTCTGTGTGTGTGTGTGTGTGAACAGCTGGAAACTGAGATCCAGCTGGTGTCAGAGGCCTATGAAAACCTGGCCAAGTCCTCTTCTAAGAGGGAGTCGCTGGAGAAAACCATGAGGAACAAGCTGGAGCTGGAGGTCCGCCGTCTGCACGATTTCAACAGGGACCTACGAGGTAAGGGAGTGGGGGGTAGGGGTTACCAGCTGTTTTCACGGGGTGTTCAGCTGAGGGTCTGTCTGGATTAATATCAGACCTTGAACACAAATCAGGTCTGGAGCAATCATTATGTGTTTATGTGATCTTTTAAAACCCACCTCCTCTGCTACACACTGATTCTTCCATGCTGTTGAGAGTCAGCGTGGGATTTCTTCTCATCCTCTATGGTCTGAATTAAAGCCAGATCCTCATTGTGTGTGTGTTTTTTGTGTCATCTAAAGAGCGCATGGAGACGGCCAACAAACAGCTGGCTGCCAAAGAGTGTGACGGCTCAGAGGACAACCGCAAAACCATCTCCCAGCTGCTGACTCAGAGTAATAATCACAAACGCGCGCGCACACACACACTTTATACATAATAAACACACAATAAACTATACACATTATACACATGACATTTACGGTGCAGATGTTAAACATAATGCTCATACATGGAATAAATAAATCAAACTCATATAACACATGCGCATCATTTACTGTGGTCAAGTGTTAATCCTCTTCAGATGATTTTGTCCTCTTGCTTTTGTGTTCATGTGTTCACTCTGTTCATGTTTTCACTCAGATAAGGAGACTCAGCGTGAGAAGGAGAAGCTGGAGATGGAGCTGAGTGCTCTTCGCTCCACCACAGAGGATCAGAGGAGACACATTGAAATCAGAGACCAGGCGCTCAACAACGCTCAGGCCAAAGTTGTCAAACTGGAGGAAGAGGTAGTCATACTGGTTTTTACTGATTATACTGGTTTATGTCGATACTGGTTTTTCCTGGTAAAAACAGATTTTCACTGTTTTAAATGATTTTCTTTTACTGGTTTATTTTATTTTCACTAAATGTATACATAATACATACAGTACATACATTATTCTTTATATAAACTGTATATGTTTATATGTGTGTGACAGTGCCCTGGGAAGAGATTTCTGAAAGGAAAAAGCTTAGATATGCAGGATTGGCTGCAGCGTTTAAGCTGTGTGGATGGAAAGTTAGGGTTTTTCCAGTAGAAGTAGGATGTGGAGGGTTTGTTGCACAATCAACTATCTCATCTCTCAGATGTGTGCTATACAAACGAGTCTGTGGATCTGAATGAGAAAAAAAAGTTAGTCAAGGGCCAAAGCAACAGAAAGGAAGAAAAGTTCAACTCCCAACTCTCATTCCCTCCTTTTTCTTCCGCCTTTCCTTAAAATTGGGGAGAGGGGGAGATAGAGCGTACAGTCTAACCAGGTACAGGTGTGCTCTAGCCTAAACAAGCTCTGCCTGACCAAGCCTCTCTTCAGTTTTTCTCATGAGACTTTTTCCTCATTTTTCCCTCTCCACTGCCAAATCCTCCCTCATGAAAGGGTCATTTATGTATTTGTAGGACAACAGCATTAAGACGAGGGCACAGCTAGGGGGTAGTGAGGTACTGATCCTCTGACTTGTGTATCCTTGTGACTTTCAACATGTGACTTTTGTTTTTTTCAACTCAAAGATTTGTATTTTCTTAGAAGGTTTTCATTGATTTACTAACTGGTTTATTCAAGAGGAATCAAGGTTTACACTGTTTTGTTAGGGCTGAGCTGGTCAACTCAGTGATTTCTGGATTTACACTAAATTATTTATTATTTCTACTGCTTCTTTGATTTTATAATGGTTATTTTTCACACAGACAAAAGATTAAGCATGGTGTTAATTTGTTAATGGTTTTGGTGTGTGTGTGCAGCTTAAAAAGAAGCAGGTGTATGTGGAGAAGGTGGAGAGGATGCAACAGGCTCTGGCTCAGCTGCAGGCAGCCTGTGAGAAGAGAGAGCAGCTGGAGCATCGCCTCCGTACCAGACTGGAGAGAGAGCTGGAGTCTCTGCGCATGCAACAGGTAACACACACAAACTCACACAGAGGCTCACTGACAGCATCAAACACAGTCGAGGTTTCCTGGTCTGTACATTCATAACTCTTTTGTCAAGAGTTTTCAAACATGGCATATTTTATATGATGATGATGATGATGACATTGGTTTCATCGCATAACTAGATTTGGAAGGAAATAGAGGTGATCTGCTTTAACATGTTTGGTTTCAAATTCACTCATTTCCTCACCCTTTGCTCCTCCTCCCTGTCATCACAGCGCCAGGGTGGCTCTCAGAACAGCGGTTCAGTCCCGTCTGAGTACAATGCCACAGCACTTATGGAGCATCTGAGGGAGAAGGAGGAGCGGATCCTTGCTCTGGAAGCCGACATGACGAAGTGGGAGCAGAAGTACTTGGAGGAGAGCGTGATGAGGCAGTTTGCCCTGGATGCTGCTGCCTCTGTTGCCACCCAGAGGTAAATGTAGAAGAAATAGCAGACGTTTGAGTAACTCTCAGAGCCTTGATTGTTGAGGTGTCCTGATGCTCAGAGAAGACCTGACTGCCTTGACCTGCGGGATCAGGTATAAGATAGTGCACAAATCCACTGCTCAAAATAAGCTCCAAGGAACTCAAAGGAAAAAAAGGCATGTTGATCTTTAGAAAAATGACTAAATTTTTGTCTGAAGTCTTTAAATATATTTCTAAATCTTTAAAAGGAATCCCTAATGTGGCCCCAATACTCCATCATAATTTACACAGTTTATATATTTTAAAATTTCTTTGTTATATCTGCACAAAGAGATCAGTTATGGTGTAAGCTAGACTCTTCAGGTGATACATTTAGGACAGGTGTAGTAAGCATTTTTATGGACATCTGTGTGCTGTAACACAGATTTATCTCTTTCCATCAGGGATCGGACGGCCACTGTCATCGCTCACTCCCCCAGCAGCAGCTACGACACATCAGTGGAGGCTCGAATCCAGAAAGAAGAAGAAGAAATCCTGATGGCTAACCGGCGCTGTCTGGACATGGAGAGCAGGTAATGTCACTGAGCATGCTCAGACATGGACACTAAAACACTGATCTGTGAGGTCCATCAGGAGCTTTTATTATGAAAGGTTCTTTTAAGAAGTGATAGTATAGACTGCAGCATGTCCATGTGTCTGTTGACTGTGTATTTTAGTTGTTATGAAACACGTGAGTCTCTGACGTGAGCTTTTTAAGTGATAGTGTCAGGCTGAGCTTTTTAAAGGCAGCACACACTTGGTTCAGTTCTTGTTTTAAAGCAGTGGTTCTCAAGTCCAGTCCTCGAGGCCCACTGTCCGGCATGTTTTGGATGTTTCCCTGCTCCAACACACCTGATTCAAATGATCAGCTCGTTATCAAGCTCTGTAATGGCTTAATAACGAGCTGATCATTTGAATCAGGTGTGTTGGAGCAGGGAAACATCCAAAACATGCAGGACAGTGGGAGCTCGAGGACTGGATTGAGAACCACTGCTTTAAAGGAACATTATATATTTCAGCTGATTCTATTTCTCACACTCATGTTGCATGCTGTTACAACACAACATTAGGGTAAAAAGGCCCTGGTCTAACTGTGGCTCTCTTCTGGTTCTGATCCAGGATCAAGAATCTCCATGCACAGATCATAGAGAAGGACGCCATGATTAAAGTGCTCCACCAGCGCTCCAGGAAGGAGCCCATCAAGTCTGATGTGCCGTCTGCAATGAGGCCCTCAAAGTCCCTGATGTCCATCTCTAACACAGGCTCAGGAGGCTCAGGACTACTCTCCCACAGTCTTGGACTTAGCAGCTCCCCTATCACAGAGGAGCGTAAAGACACAAGCTGGAAGGGCAGTCTGGGTAAGGAGGCGGAGCTAGTCAAAGCTCTGATGAGTGACAGCAGCTTATACCAACACTCTCTAACATTTTCTCAATTTTGGTTTCTCCAGGGGTTCTGCTGGGTCCAGAGTTCCGTACAGACTCTCTCAGGACTGAGTCCATCTCCTCATCGCCCTCCCCGGTGCTCCCCTCCACCCCAATGACGGCAGGTCACTCAAAGACGGGCAGCAGGGACAGCTGCACGCAGACAGAGAAAGGCCAGAGCCAGGAGAGCAGTAAACCCAGCACCCCAGCCCTGCAGAGCATGACGCTGCCTGCACGACTGTCCAGCCCCAGTCCAGTCTACATCCCAGACCGCATCACAGGTCAGTCTGAACCAGGGTCCACTGTGTTCCTGAGCTGCAGGGTTCAGCATGACTGAGCCCTTTTCTTTAAAGGGATATTCCGGCGTACAATTGATTTAGGGTCAAACACACTGCAACACTGAGTTAGGCACCCCCACATTTATGATCCTAAATGTTCTTTCTTGAGCTGCTTTTGGTTGAGGTTTGTGTGTGGCTCCTCGGACCGCTGTGTATTGATATCATGCGGCCGTTACATAAATTGGTATAACTAGAGAGGCAAGCAGTCGGCAGCATTCATCTCTCAAGGGGGTGCCTAACTTGGTGTTATGGTGTGTTTGACCCTAAATTAATTTTGTGCCGTTATATCTCTTTAAGGTCCGGTAGATCACATATGTCACATACAAGTTCAGGTCAGGAGCCTGGGCCAGGTGTAACTCTCTCTGTGTCTCTCTCTTTCTGTCACACACAAACACACACACTATCCAGAAGGTATTATGACATCAAATCACTCTTGATTTTCTTTATTTTTCACAGTTTATTTCCAGTATGTTTCGGAAAGTTGCTCATATTTGTTCTTTTGGTTGTGGAGGAAAGTCACAGCTTCTATCTCTCCTCAAAAACACCATGAGGTTGTTGTGTTTTCTGGACAACAGCCACATCACAACTGTTTATGCTCCCCACTTTATGAGGACTGCTTTGTAAACAAAGGCCAGTGCAAGCTCAATCAGAATTCTGGGACTGTCTAATAAAACCTTCCTTGAAGGTTCAGGACCAGAGGCTGTCAGTAATATCTTTTGGGTCATTTATTCCTCTACAAAGCTGTGTAAAAAAGTAGCGCCCATAGGCTGTGTGAAAAAGCAGCAAAAAATGAGGCAGAAGCTGAAGCCGCTGACATGGATTTTTGTGGACTCCAACAAAAAATTCAAAGGAGTTTATTTGAGCTCAAAATCATGCAAAACCACTGTAGACCCTCCAGACATTCTAGACTGATACAGTGTAAGGTGAAAATCAGTATTATAACGCTCTTTTGAATATATCTTAATTCAGCTGACCACCTCATACTGCCCACAGAGTTGTCTGTTATTTCAACACTTAAGTTAAGAACCTTTTCCTTCCTTCTTACTGGATAAATCTTATCGGTCTAATCTACTCTAAAGTTTTACAGTAAATATAAGTTAATATACCTGCTAAAGGTTAGCCCATGTGATATAGTTTGTATAACAGTGGGTGCAGCACTCAGGGAGTTTAGAGTAACATAAACCACGAGATCAGAGGTCACTGTGTTTCTCTCTCTCTCTGTAGATGTCCCAGGGTTTCACAGCAGCACCCTGGAGAGGAGGCTCCCTGTCCAGTCCCACCCCCAGCAGCAAGCCCCTCCCCCGGCAACTCCCACCCAACAGGAAGTGGATAACGACATGGTGGAGATCCTCATCTGACCCCTTGACCCCCAAATCCCTCCCAGATACGAATGATTGGACGGCAGCTCCATCAAACAAACACACTCCCATCAAACATTTCTAATGTTTACATTGTACTCACCCTCTTTGCTTCATCCCTTTATTCTTCTTCTTAGCAGGAGACTGGCGCCCCCTCCTGCCTCATCTCAGCTCTGCAGGTTTCTAAAATGGCAGTGTTTTTACCAAGTTGTTACTGGAACTCGAAAGCACATGAAAAGTTGACAGCATCATATTTATTTTTCTGATGCTTCCTCATTCAAAGTGATGAAGATGAAAAGACAGATCAGATATGAAACAGTTAAAAAAATCTGATTGGACACATAAAGTACAAATGTAAGACTAATGAGCGGGCTGAGCTGATACCAAAACCTCCCAGTATGTATTAACAAAGAAAGCACACACACAAATAAACATGTCTATATAAACATACATACACACACATGCACACACATGCTTGTATTAATACACACACACACGTATATGAAGGTGAAGGATTTGTGCCTGTGGTGCTGCTTTGAGGATGCATTGTCTCTGACTGCAGCACTATTTTAACACACGAACATGTGAGCTTGGTTCAGCATGTACAGCATCTGTTTGTAGTTTAACCTGCAGACAGATGAGGATGTGATGACAATTATGATGATGACAATGATGACGATGATGATGATGATGATGATTTAAAGTTGTCTGTATTTGAGGTTGTGAGAGGAACAGAGCAGCTGAGATAATCATCAGTGTTTCTTAACGCTGCTCAGCTTCATCGGACCAAATGTATCCGCCGTCTCTCTGTTGCATTAATTGCACTAATAATGTTTTATTAATAATGTAATAATGTAATTTCTTCGTATCATGTAACTTTATATTCATTCTTGTATTTAAGTGTATTTGTGACAGTAGTCAGACATGGCACTAACTGTGTAATAATGTTTTGACGTTGTGTCTGTGCTGTAAAGTCCTGTGTTACTCTGCCTTACATTTCCATCTCTTAAGACCAGTGATTTAGGCCGTTACTTTTTCATCATTTTAATCCAGGGTTCAACTTTAGGTCCAGTTTGGTACTGAAACAATCATTTTTAGTGCTAGCACTTCATACTGGGAACCTTTGTGGTACATTGACTTCAGGTAGAAACTCTCCCCTTTGCAGTCCTTATTTTTTAGTCCACCCCACTCTGCATATCAGGAAGAAATATATGCCCTGCTCCTGTACGCTGTACCGTTTGCATATTAACACAAACACACATAATTACATAGATATAATCATTCAAACACTGTAATATATATTCAGTTACACAGACTTAACTGTACACACACTTGTAATCATGCATACATTATCTTATGTACATCATTATAAACATATTATAGTACACACATAACTACTCTCACAGTATTAGAAACATTACACACATAAACTCAGCTCATAGTACTAGAAACACATCATAAATACATTATCATTACTAAGTGAACATCATTACACATAATTGTGGATACGCATAAACTTTACACACATTGTCATTATTTGTATACTTTTACAAACACATAACCATAGACACATCTTCATACATACATACATTACCACGGCAACATATTAATACACATTAGAACACACACATTATCATTCACATTTATGCACACTCATAGGTAAACACACTACTGTATGCACATTTGCTCTTCTACACACTCTATTATTCAAACATAACACACTGTTATTCATACATTACCATACACACCTTACTATGACCACATTTCATAACACTTCATAACACTATTTCGCATACATTACCACTAACTGATTTTCGATACAAATTACAAAAAAAATTGTAATGCACACATAAACATTCATGCATTACCTTGCATCACATCACTGCACACACATGCCACACAACAAACAAAACTTAAATTAATCTGGCCATACACACATTATCATGGACATATTTTCCTTTTTCTAAACATTTCTCTACACCTATAAATAATACACACATTATCGTGTACACAATTTTAGACATCTTAGACACTTTATTTTATACACATTATCATTCGTACAACTTTACACACACTTAGTTATGCACACATGTTCATATAAATATTTCCTAAACCACATATTCATTCACATTCGTATACACACATTACCATACAAACACAATCATAGACACATTTCTGTGATTACATATACATACACTACTAAGTTAATGCACATTACCACATTAACATTATTCTACACACCTTACTTTGAGCACACTGTAGACCCAGATCAGTATGCATGCAGTACTAAGCACACATTACTGTACTTACACTTCAGTCACACACCTTATTTGGCACATATTACAATCAGCTGATTTTCAGACATGCATTGCCAGACACACATAATCTAACATGCATTATTTGGCACATATGACTATGCACTCATTAGCATACATACATTACTGTACACACATAGCCATACAGATAAACACTTGAGTGCATACACATAACCATACACATACAGATGTTTATACACACATTGCTTAAACATAAGTACACACTTATCAACATGCATTGATGTTTTCATAAACGCATTTCTTAAACTACATTACCATGCACACATTAAACCATGCTCATTATCATATAATTTGCATTGTAAGGCTTGTATTAACTGATATACATTATCACACACACCTTACTGTATAAACATTTCACATGTTGTTCAGAAACACAATAGGCCACATTTTACTAAGCATTCTTATCCTCTGCTGCTGAAGATTTATATCTAGGATGGACCAAATGAAAGTTTTTTTTATCAACTTCATCAGAATTTCAAGAAAAATCTGCACCATGGTCCACAGCTGATGATTGAACACAATAGTCAAAGATCAGTGTGTTGGGATACATTTTTTGTTTTTCCAACAGGAAGGAATTCAGTGATACACCTGGACACAGTAGATAGTGTTTCATTCAGAGATCACTCTGAGGAGACATCTTCATTTTGGCAAACACTAAGATATTTTAATAAGACTGAAAACATTCAAGTTGCTACTTGAAGTCAAAGTGCTGCAAAATTCACCATGAAATTTCCTCTTCACCCAATCGACCTGGACAGACTGCATGCTGTTGTACAGAGTTTGCACCAGTGCTGTCTCTTCCTGCCCTCCGTACGACAGTCTGAATGTTCACTAAGCTGTCTGCAGGACCACACCTTAACCAGCAGTTGCTCTCATTCATTCATTCTTTCTTTCATCCATTCATTCAACATTTCAGTCCTAGTGTTTAAGAAAAAGCTGGAGGGTATTCATCCTTCTGTCTACATGTTTTCATTGTATAGAGACTGTTGAATAGCACTCCGTGAGTTAAGTATCTGCAGACAGGTGTTGAGGTCTGAAGCAGCCTCAGACTGTCTGGATGTTAAAAGACTCTAATACAACAACAGACCCAGTCTGCTGTCAGTCACCCTGTTAAGGTTCATCACCAGGCTAACAGGTTAGCATTACTGTACACTATGCATAATGGAGTGTTGGTGATTGACTGTGAATGTCTTCCATTGTTTTGATGACCAAAGCTTACAGAATGGATTGGTACTCATCCCTGTAAACAAAATGCTTGAATACATTAAAATGTTTTGAGATATGCAGTCTTGATATCAACTGAACCCCCAATCCCTGATCCCACCTTTCACTTTGCCTATTACAATGATGATTGTACATTCAGGTTTGGCACAATGTGCTCCTCAAGAAATTCAACTGCCAAGTTTAATACAGTGTATTCTGTCTATGAGTTCTTTTTCAACCTGCTCCACTCTAAAGCAACAACCGTAGACTGTATATACCATTATGGTAACACTTTACTTTATGCCTGCCTATATAACTCAGTGTAAATATATGAAAAATCCGTAATAATCACGTTATAGCACTGTATAACTATAGTTATAAACACTCATAAATGATCATAATGCTTTATAGCAATAATCATAACACATTATAAAGCATTTTATCATGACCTACAAGGTCAGGTATTATAATGTGTCATAACTGTTAACAACTCACTGACAATGCCCACATAGATGACGCATCATACATATATTTATGATGTGTTATAATTTGCTTATAAACTTGTGGAATTATCATTATGAACACTCATTAATTATCATAAGGCTTTATAACAATAAGCATAACATATTATTGTACCTGACCTTGAAAGTCATGATAAAATGCTTTATAATGTGCTATGATTATTGCTATAAAGCATTATGATCATTTATGAGTGTTTATAACTATAGATATACAGTGCTATAACATCATTATAACGCATTATACATATATTTATAATGCATTATAGAGATGGGCACAAAGTAACCACTATTACTACATACAGTCTATGACAACAACCCTGAAGACAACTCCTCTGTTAAATCAAGATCACCTGAGCCTTTACTGAATAATATCTTTCAACAATATTAGTTACAGTTAGAGTTTCAGGCTCACGATGACCTCTAAAAACAAAATGTTGGACCAAAGGAGGTAGGAACACCTATGAATTTAAAATGGTCAGAGAGCAATAATGATAGCTGCCTCATCAGATGCAATGACTTCATTTAAGTAAAGGGAAATGTATAATGAACAGGTGGTTATGTTGTCCCCAGTGTCACTTTTGCTGCTAAAAATTAGTCACTGTTGTGGGGTTTTGATTAATCAGAGTCAACTATGTAATACAGCAAAGTGACTAGTTAGAAAGCTAGTTGATAAACAGTCTTTTAGGCTTTTTGGACCTGAATGCTGGCAGTTCCTGGTACTGATGTGTTTTGATGTTGTGCCTTGTGTCAGTATTTATTAATAATATTCTATTTTCTTGTTGACTGTGTCGTTACTGTGTGTGCTGTGAAACATCCTGATCGGTTTATTGAGCCCTCTTTAAAGCCACCTCTCCATACAGCCCACAAACATGATTCCCTCATACAGAAAAAGCCTTCATGATGCTTTTCTAACTGAGGCAGTTAAAAATGGAACAGGCTAACTTGTTTCTTAAACAGTATAACTATTAACTCTATCTCAGGAGACATTCATGTGACCACAAGAGAGCGATAGTTCAGTCCAAAATAAGTCTGAGCTCATAGTCCTGGAACCCTGCAGGAAGTGAAAGGTGTCAGGTGATCCCTGCAGGACTGTAATAGAGGACTGCTGCCACACAAACCAAAGTTCTGAACTTCATGAGCTTCCTTAGACACCCCTCCCCTATCCAAACAAGCACTGAGGTTTAGAAGTAAAAAGGATATAACACACAAAGCTCCACTGATCCAGATATTTCTGATATTCCAAGCAAAACAACTTCCTGTCCCACTAAAGCACACACAACTCTGTATTACATCAAACTCTTGTGTGTGTCTATGAGTTGAAAATCTGGTCTCACAATCCCAGCGGTACAATATAAATTGTCTGAATAATTTAATCAGAGCATCTCAAACCTGAAAAGCAGACAAAGAGAAACAGACTCAGTGATTCGGATTATTCAGTGTTAATGTGTTAAAGGCAGATTTAGGCTTGTCAAAGTAAGAGCTCAGAGGTCAGAAAAGTTTTAAATCCTCACCGTCAGAAATCTTTGTGCACTAAACTGCTTTATATATTGAACAGTCTGATGGCCACCAAAGTGTGTGACATGTCAGGTGCTCTGGAGACATTAACAGGGTTACAAACATGCAGTCTATGAACCATAGTTAATGGTGCTGTGAGAAGTTTTTAATTATAGTGATGCTTTTCTCCTCTAAAAAAATAACAGGTTGAGGATTTTGTCTGAGGTCCCCACATCAAATGTACACCACGTGAGACAGGAGGTATCATGTTGTCCACACGGGGCGCCAAAACCCACACTAACCAAAAGTTCCTCACAGCAGCTTTTATATGCAGCGTTAGCTTGCGAATGAGTGATAATCTGCTGTGAGAGAGTGCGAATCAGAGACTGAAGAGGTCACATCTTTCCCACAGTTCAGCACACACATGAACACACACACTCCTGTCCTGTGTTTGAACTACTTAGCAACTGTTCCTAAAGTCAAACCCCCTACAGTGCTTCTCCACCTGTCTCTCACCTGTCAGGTGTCTCTGATTGTTTCTGTCTTTAACAGGGTTTGTCATTAAATGTTCCCACGCTGCCTCTGACATCTGAGAGCGTATCGTTAGTGTTCATTCACTAGATGAACGATCAGTTTGAGTGTGATGGACACCTGGTGAATTGAAGCCAAGATCAGTAAGATGAGATGTTTTCAGGTGAAGCTAATGATATAGCAAATTGTAAAAATGTCTGTTATTTTCATTTTTTGTTTGTCAGTCAACTATTGCTGTTTTCATTATTAATTTTATTCTTGTATCATGTCTGAATTTACTCAATCATTGCATTCATTAAAAGGTGTGCTTCCAGGTTGACCCTGGTGTCATGCTGTAAAACCCAGCAAGACCACAACAGACTGCAGCAGGAACCACACCTGGATGTGACCTCTGACCTCCTTCAAGTACCACTACAATGATCAAATGACCTACAGTGACGCCACGTGTTAAGAAACCACAAAATCAAACCTTTACATACAAACTCTGCTTTATTAAATAAACTGACATTAATAACATATTTATATATTCAACCTACACATACACAAACAGACAGCTACAACATACATAAACTCTACATACAGATGAATGGCACAGCTTTTAAAGACATGTGAGGGGCTGTGTTACTGATGCTGTTTTGAGCACTGCCACAGCCTGTTCTCTGTCTTAAGTCAGTTCAGTGTTTTCAGTCATTGTGCTCTCAGCACTGTCAGCTAAAAATACTTCAACTTTAAAAACACCACCATGCTCACCAACCAATCAGAATCAAGCATGGGCACGATTCCTGATAACTTCACCAAAAGCAATGGCAGAGGAGACAGTCATTACATTTGTATTTCTGAGGTAAAATTTCCCGGTCTAAAGCTGCTGGTAATGCTGTGACATGATTTCTAGATTCTGTTTTAACATTTTCCTGTAAAAATAATTGAAAGTTAATATAAAGCATACAGAGGATTTCAAAACAGACCCAACAGTCTCTATTGAATTGAAGCTGCAGCTGCCTTTAATATTGTCCGATACCGATATTGATCCGATATTAGCACAAACTTTTGCATGACAAGCTTTGCACTCAGCTGCAACATCTTTTTTGACTTTGATGAAAAATACTGCCACAGTGCCGACATCACTCCTCCTCCTTGCTACTTTCGTACACTCTAGTTGTGATTACATGGGCTCTACATGCTGGATGTGCTGCTAGATAGAGGTGCCAGAGCGAAGTGTGGAATGGACTGCCTGTATTGGAGTGCTGATACCGGAGATTTTAGATGCAGGCCGATGTAATCTGATATTCGAATTTTTGCTGATATCGGACCGATATCAGTATCGTATTGGGATACCCCTAGAATATACTCACTGTAGACTCAGGCTACATCTACACATTCGCAGATATTTCTGAAAACAGACATTGTTCTCTCCCAAAACCCCGTCTACACCAGATGTGGTTTGTAAGATATGATAACACAGAGGTGGTTAAAACTACTTACATGAGCATGTCAGGCCAGTGCATTGAGATAATGTGCCATCAGTGTGTCTCAACAAACACCAAAGAAAAACAGTGTGTGCGTGCTTGTGTATGCAGTGGTGACCCTGATATTTATTTTGCGCTGTACTGCAGTAAAACACACTAGCATTCCCAAATTCTTAGTTTCAGTCGTCCCAAAAATACATACAAAACAGTGTTTTTAAATATCTAAAAGTAGAAAAGGACTTTTCCAAATCCTTATTCTTCACGGCCTAAAACTCTGAGACTCCCACAAATGTTGATTTCAAAAAAATCCTCATCTGAGTGGATGTGCCACAGTCTTGGACCAGCTGTTCACTCAGTGAGAATACAATAACTCTATGATTCATCTTTATAAACACTCCTTGACTTTCAACCTGTTACCATAGCAACTGACTGAGCTACCTTTAGACAGAATTACACCAGTATGCAGGTGTATCAGGTGTAACAGTGTACCACCATGTGACTGACAGGCATACTTTACCTTCAACATGCAGTCAAAGAAGAACAGATTCTGGCATCCTGGTCTATTTCATACTTCTACATATATCTCTCTGCAGAGTGCATGTGTGTATGTGAGTGTATATATGTGTGTGTTGTGTGTGTGTGTTATCTACGTATCCACAGCCAAACATTTATCATACAGGCCGACAACAGCAGAGAAAACAAAACCAGCTCAGCATTCTTCCTCTCAGCGCTGTGACGCTCCAGAGCCGCCAGACGACGACTCATCTTTATCACCTTAGAGAAAACAGGGAAGGATGGTTAGCCTGGACAAAGAGAACAAAGCGATGAGATGAGGATAGATAGACAGACAGACAGACAGATGTCTCACCTGTCTCCGGAGGATTATGAACTCCACTGCAGCTCCTCCATCCTCCTCAGGGCTCCAGCTCTCCATCATCCTGAACAGAAACTAGAAGTCAGAATCTCAGAGCTACAGACAGGTTACAGAGAGCAGCACTGTGACAGACTGAGCTCTACAAATCACAGAGATTCACAATTTGATATGGGGGGGTGTCTGGGATAGGCAGGTCTGACAGGTAAAAACCTGAAGAAAGACACATTCACAAGTATGCAGAAACCAGCCTCCTGATTGTTGTAAATGACTGTACCGTTATAGTTGTGACCTCTTACCATTACATGGGCTTCCTGCTTATCAGCACTAAAGGTTTTGTCTCTATAGGGTTCCTACCACAACTTTTTGAGGTAGGAAAAAAACACACTAGGCATGCCTCAGCTGTCTGTCAAATTGAATCAAGAGTCCTCTATTGATAACCAATTCAGTAGATGCAGTGATTCATCGCAGCAGCATGATAACTAAGAGGCAACTTGCAGTCTTAAAATATGAAGCCAATGTAGAAGTGCTAAAAACTGCAGGTCCTCCAGTGTCCACTTGAAGCTCAGTGCAGAAGTGCCACATACAGACCCATTAAAAAAGACCATCTTTACATTAAAAATAAAAATACTTAGAGATGGCGCCAAGAATGATTTTGGTCATGTTAGCTCATTTCTCTGTCTGCACATTCGGAATTAAGAGTCCGGAGATGAAGTGAGGTGATGAATGGAGGCCCGCCTCAACTCCACCTCTTTGCCTCTTGTTGGGCTGACATAAGTTTAGGTTGAAATTGGGGATGCACAGAATTCAATTTTTGCCAATATCTGAGATGCCAATTTGTCACTCATTTTGCCAATACCAATATACTGAATACATACTTTTTTGTTTTTCATGGTAAAAAAAAAAAATTCTCAAAAGTTTCTCCTGTAATAAAATCTACCTGTTGATCTTATTTAGACGCAGAATATCCCTGTACAGCCAGAACGTGTAAGCTATTATTGTGTGCTCTCAATAAATGCATCACTTTTAGTCAGATAACTTTATCAGCAGACATTTTGATATTTTCCAACACTGATAATTAAATTTTCAAGCTATGATCTGCCTATACCAATATCAAGCTGATATTAAGGTGCATCTGTAGTTGGGTCAGCATTTACAAAATTTCAGTCACCATCAATAGACTTCAAGTCAGCCCTTCAGAATCCACAGGGTAACATAACAGAGATTAAATCCCTGTACTGTACAGTTTATATGACACAGCCAATACAATGTTTATGTACAGTATGTCTTTGTCTTTGATACTTTATCAACAAGTTAAATGTGTGTTTGGTTTGGAGGAAGTGGTGGAGCATCAACAACATAACTCCATCACCAAATCCCTACTGAACAGACTGACTACAAACAAACTACAGCCATGTCAACAGCCATCAAACAGGTTTATGTAAAACCTGAACTTATTCTATCATAAATTGAATTTCCCTTTGGAGATCGATAAAGTTCTTCTTCTTAATCAATGAGCTGGTGGAGACAGGATGACCTGCTCACACAGCCACCTGGCTAAAATCATAATAATCTCCAACAAAGCCTGAGGTTCAGACATGCAGACAGTCAGTAATCCCCACCTGTACTCTCTGACCTGACCTGAGAGGAAACACTGATTTCATTTGCTTCTCCTTCCTCAAGATGAAATAAGACACAGAATCTTCATTAAACACAAACACTTTGTGCAGATGTGACACACACACAGACAGTTTGTGTTCAGTCACCTTCTCTTGGTGAGCTCCACCTGTGCTGCAGCAGGACCCTCCCCTATGAACCTGGCCGTTGGGGGACTCTCTTGGTTTCTAAATCTTTGCACCAATAAGACAAAGAGAAACTGAATGTCTGCCTCACAACAACAGGTACAAGTGCTAACAGGCAGCTGAGACAAGGTTTGCTAAGCTAAGCGAAGCTAACAGACTGAGGCGCAGCTACGAATGAGCGAAGCAGCAGTGCTGAAGAAACATGTTAGTTATAATAGGAGTCAGGAACATGGAATTCACTGTCATATCTGCTGACCAAAGCATGCAGAGAGAAACAGCAGAGCAGCCATTCACTCTGCTATCAGCTGTTAGAGCAGGACCAGCAATACAAGAGACTTCTGCCAAGGTTTGATCAACTATCCTGATCAAAAATGATACTAATATCTAGGGGTGTCCGAATACAACACTAATATCAGATATCGGTCCGTTATCAGCAAAAAAAACAAATATCGGCCTGCTCCGATATCAGGTCTCTGATACAAGCAGTACAATCCAGACTCTGCTCCGGCACCTCTAGCTAGCAGTACCCGGATCCAGCATGTAGAGCCCACGACAACAAAACAACAGTGTGTACTAAGATACTAACAAAGTAGAAAGGAGTAGGAGTGATATTGGCCATGTGGCAGTATCTTTCCTTAAAGTCTAAAAAAGACGTTCCAGCTGAGTGCAAAACTTGTCATGCACAAGTCTGTGCTAATATCGGATCAATATCGGTATCGGCCGATACTAAGGCTAAAATATCGGTATCGTATGGGAGGTAAAAATGTTGTATTGGGACACCTCTACAAATATCATAAAAAAGATGGAGTATAAACTGAAAGCTGGACTTAGATCTGTTTCTGTGATGTGAGCAGCCAGGAAACATTAGCCAAACAGCATTAATTGGATGTTAGTACCGAACAAGCAGCAGGATTTAATGCTTATCAGACTTTATAATTGCATTAAGAGGAAAACAGCGGACTAATAAATGAGTCATGGAAAGGTCACACATGCACAAGTTAAATAACAAAATCCTTTAAGCAACACGGAGAACAGAAGTTCTTAAATGACAAAAGGGTCAAAATGTAAAACACAGTTATTTTACTTTGTCTCTCAGGGAAAAAGTTTCAAAATAATCAAGTGTTTGAATATGTGTGTAGTTATTGTATCTAGAAGACTACATTGCTATACAAACACTAACAAAAATGTTTGTGAGTATCATCTGCAGACCTTTATGTTGTAAATTAATCCAATAAAACTAGAAGATGAATAGTTTCATCATTGGACAGGTTTATCTGTACATTTTGCAATGCATGACTCAGACCTGTATTTCTGGCTGACTGCCTGCAGGAGGCGCTGAGAGGCCTGCAGACCAAGCGCCTTGGCTGACTGCAGGAAGGACTGAGGAGACGAGAGGCGGGGAGGGCTAGAAGAGGGGGGCAAGGCCTGAGAGTCGGTGGTGTGGGCAGAGGAGAGAGGCTGAACTGGAGAGTCACTCCTGCGGGCAGAAGGAGGAAATCTCTGGAGGAGAGGACGGCCTGAACCACGGCTGTAGGGAGGTGGAGAGGACAGAGGGTAGGAGTAAGGTTACAAGAGGGGACAGATATGGGATCAAAGTGGAGTGGGAAGACATAGTTTCAGACTGGAGTCGGACAAAAGGGGGTACTCTGATTATGCTGGTAGAAAAGGATGCTGTAGTAGTCTGGTAAAGACTGGTTCTGTGATATTATATTACAATAACTGGGTCTGAGCCCCCTGACCACCACAACTCAATGTGATCAAGGTGTTGTCAGTGGCGATAGGCCCGGGTAAGATCTCTCAAGGCAAACTGATCTGAGGGGAATCCAGACTACAACAGGGGGGATTCAAGAAACACTTGCACATCAAACTGCAAAATTGCTCAAGAGTCACCTCACCTATAGGAGGGACACCACCTTCCTACCCTGCAGCTAGACTCAAAAGAGCTTGATCACCAACATGTGGTGACTGGGCCAGACGGGGAGACACTGTCTTGTGGGCCCATCACTTGCAGGGACAGGTATGAGGGTGAGGTGCCGAGGAAGCTTGGAAGACAAATGATCTAGAGGTGATCCCTGTCTACGCAGACTAGAGCTTGGTGTATGAAACATAATCCATCTGACAGAGACCATATTAAAGTCCATGCAAGAGGTAAAGCATTACTTTCCAGATGCATGACAGTTAGACTCTCATCGATTCACAAGTTTAACACAAGCAAAGATCGATACAGAGGGAAACATCACGAGTAAGAGCCAAGAAAACAGCTTCAAGTCCATTCAGGCGTAGTGCTGCACTGTGTTTTTTAATATAATTTCTTTATCCTCACCACAGCAACTAAACAACACCTCATCATCAACATGAAACCACAGTATTATCATCAGCAGCAGCAGCACTGCCACTGTCATCAACATTTTTAATTCTTTAAACAAAAACCAAGAGTTGAGGTGTACACATAGACCTGGATCAAAAAGGGTCCTAGAAGTAGGAAGGAACTGTGTCAATCAAGTGTAGTATCATAACTGAGCTGTGCTCAAGTGTTCCCAAGAGAGCTGGGTCTTTAGCTTTTTCTTAAAGGCAGAAAAGGTCTCTGTGGATCTAATACAGTTGAGTAACTCTTGCAAGTCCAACTGTAAGGAGAGGCTTGGGTGAACTGAGATCTTTCTGGAGAGATTACATATGTCAACTGGCCTAGAAATACCTCTGAATCCCCCAAGAGGAGCCACTGAGAAGTGAGCCCAGATAGGTGAGAATGGGCAAATGGGTAGATGTGATTCCTGAACTGAGGTGTAATACTGGTACAAATTTATCATTCGATATTAAACTTGAATAAACCAGGTGTGTGCTGTGTCAATACTCACAGGGCAGACGAGTGTCTGGGCAGAGTCAGAGTCTGTTTGAGATTTGTTGGAGTCCCGGGTGGTGTCCTGCCGAAACTTTGATCACTGTAAGATCTTCTGATGGGACTCTGTTACAAAGGAAGAAAGTTTCATGTACAGATGTAACACAACTGAAAGAAACACCATGTGCACTCTATAACTGCAGAAGACAGAGGGTAAATCAATTTAAAACTGTCATAAACATAAACGCCTGATTTTTGTACCAATGACAAACATATTAGGACCCCCTCAGTAATCAACAGTGAGGAGAACATTTTTACATGCTAGATAAAATGTAGCATGTGTGCATAAATACGATAACACAATACTTTGTTAAAAGATTCTTAAGGAGCTTTTTGCCTCTATCAATTGGATGACTTGAGAGAGAGAGGGGTGCTGACATCCACCAAATCATGCAGTGATCGAGAACTAATCTGACCAGTGCAACAAGAACCATAGCCTGTATAAATGAGACACACATCCATACCATCAAGCTAGTGCTGTACCAATCCTACATGTTCTCAAGCAGCATGTTTGTGCACATTAGGGCCAGGTTCCACTTAGAAAGGCCTCTTATTAACCATATATGCTCATGCTTATGAAACCCACATATCATCACTCTATTAAAATAATGGCCCAAGTTATTTTTTGACAAAAATGAGTTTTTGGCAAAAAATGACTTGGGTCATTATTTTAATAGAGTGACGATGTTATTTTCAGAATACTAGCAAAACAGCAAAGAAATGGCGCTGCACAGCAACTGAAAGAAGGGACTTGAGATTGGATCCAAGTACAATGAATTGATTGGTTTAATGATGTAGGATTAGTTTGACATTAAATTCTTTGTTATGTCAGTCATGCTAACTTCCTTCAGAGTTGGATTAATGAGAGAGAGGTTTACAAGTGTGTCAGCACTTCTGTGTGCATGGAGGGTTTCCATGCTCACCCTATAAGCAGCTAGGTGATAGCTGTTAATAATTCAGCACTGAGAACTTCTCCTGTCTACCTGAACAGGCTGCCGTTAACTACTGGTCACATGCTTCCTCTGTCAGTGTCAGCTTCACCTGAGGGAATAACAACTGTCTCCTAGGCAGGAAGGTTTTATGAGGTTGCCTCTAAAAGCTGTCTATTTAAGCTGATGATCTCCTTTGTGAAGTCAAACATGGGAGATCTCAAATGAAATGAGGCTGGCTTTCAAAGAGAAAAACTCTGACCTGTTCTACTCCTGGATAAAAACAGACCCTTAAGCTCTGATCTTTGTAAAAGATGTGATGTTGGTTAGGTAAGACCTGAATGGAGAGACTGTATTATTCTATGTTCCAAAACTCAGAGACAGATATAAAAGACCCCTGATAGAAGAACACATATGTATATGTATGTACATGCTAGGGTGAAGACTTCAGACAGACATCGCACAAGGACAAGGTGAACACAGATAATGGATGAAACAAATTTATTTTCAAACCTATTCAAAGTTACCTGTTTTAATTTTCAAAGAGGGGGACATATTTTAATTCCTTTGGTGAAGTAAAAATCTCTTTATTTTAATTCAATAGAGTATAAATCCTGTTATTTAAAGCTTACAGGATGAACACCTGTGTTCCTACCTGCAGAGCTTCTCTGACGAAGACCTCTCCCTGTGAACTCTCCCAGCAGGGGTCCAGACTAAGCGGTCCACAAATGGTCAGTTTTGATGGAGTGAACAGAGAAGAGGGGCTCATATCGGGGGCTTCTGTGGGTTAAAACCTTAAAAGCTTAATGACATTCCAGCTCAAAACCTACTTTTTCGAAAAAAACCTACAATATCTGAAGCTGACTGCCTCTTCTTCTGTTGTTCTTTATATTTCTGTATAAATACTCTCAGCAGTGATATCTCCTGTTTTTTCTCTTAAAGGTTAAACAATGTTCATGATTATTGTTCCTACATGTTTTTATGTTCAGAAAACTAGAAAGAGGACAAGTGATAAATCATGACTGATCATGTAGATGAATAATCTGTAACGGATAATGTCTTACATGCTAAGAAAACTGGTCACCCTCCGTCTGAACAGCTGTGTAAGTCCCACAGCCTTACCTGTATATGTCAGCCTATCAGGCACCTGCATGGTGGCAGCAGGAGGAAACCCTTCCTCCCTCTTGCTGACCTCCTCTTCCTCCTCATCTGTCCTCCAGTGCTGCCCTGCCCCTACACTCAGACGATCAGGGACCCTCATGTGTCTGTTGATGGCCTCCATGAAGGCCGGGTCCTGACCTGGGATGTGAGACATTTACCTGAGGAGACAAGATAATCCCTACATGACACACCTGAACACAAAAACAACTATTACACCTCACCTCACTCTATACAGCATCTGTCTCTTTGTTTGTTATGAGTCCCTGTGCACTTATACAAGAGGCTCTGATAGTGTGAGCGTTGAGTTGCTGGAACTATTAAGGCAGTAAAAGGGGGGCTGGGACTGTTGTATGTAAAATCTTTATCCAGGTGTTTAATTAAAAATCTAAAGATGATTCAAAACCACTAGGTTATCATAATGTAAGGCCTGTCTAATGACTCAGAGCCCCTTTCATTAAAGCCAATATTTTATCAAAGTTAAATATAAACCACTGTTATTTCTGGAAAATAGTGCTCAGCTTCTGTTGGATCTATTTTTGTTCAAGACACTCACATTAAAAACAGTTTTATTCCACTGAGGATATTAAAAATATTCAGCCAGTTTAAACATGATCATATTTACTCTGAAAATATGATATACAGTTTTCTTTTTCAACATTATCACATTGTTTTTGTAGGAAATTGTCACTACAACCATCATCAAATTAGCCTTATTAAAATAACTACATTAGATTGACCACATTAATTTTACAGCAAACATAATCACATCTTATTTCATAGAGATAACCATACTGATTTTTAAAACATGACACATGATTACATTTACTGTTTACTTTAATTAAAGCCCAATTAAAGAGTAAAACACTTTTTACTTTATGGATATACATTAATCATTCATTTATTTGAAACATTCACATTATTTTACAGATATCCACATAAGGGTTAACTCTTTTCAACATTATAATTTTAACATTAGTTTGACTATTGGTAAAAATCTGCCATTTTAAATGTTATCGTTTTAACTACATACAAGTTTCTATAAATATCCAGTCCATCAAAACAAAAACAAGAAAACATCAATTTTGCAAAGAGTATGTTAATTTTTCAGTTATTTCAAATATTATGATACATACTTTTTAGTTTATTATAAATATTAAGTCAGTTAACAGACTGTAATATTAACTTTATAGAGTTTATTTTCAATTTACAGTCAAGTTTATACATTGTTAGGTATAATTTAAATATTCACTAATTCCAATCATTATCCTATTAATCACCATAGTTTTTGTAACCTATGGTAATATGTTATATTTTGTTATTACTGTACACTGATGTTGTTGTTGACTTCACACTGACTCGTCTGTACCTGCACTGTTTTGTGGACCTTTGTTTACCTGCTCAGAAAGCACCTGTTGTTGAACGGTTAGTTGGCAAGGTAACGACAGTTAGCAGGTCAGATAGCCACAGGTTGCCAAAGACAGCTAACTAACAGACAGGTCACATTAACAGTTCACTGCTAAACGCAGCAGGCTTTCTGTAACATGGCGTTGTTGGTCGTATTTATTGATACATTTATAGGAAGAAAAGGTCAAAACGAAATAAAAGGTTAACATACCTTTGTTAAAAGAGCTCAGAGTTGAAACTTCTAGTCCTCCTCTTCTTTCTTTTCTTCCTCTTGTCTGCTGGTGCCGGTAAACAAACACCGATTTGGCGCACTGCCGCCATCATCTGGTAGAAAGAGTGGATAAGCAATGACGAGTATGTCTTCTTCAGTAGGTAAAAAAGAGAGGAAGTTAAGTGATTATCAAGTAGGCCTACATTGCTCGCTTGTCAGATTTGAACCTACTTGATGATGGTGTTGGAAACAAAACTGATTTAAAAAAAAGATAAATATTTGTAGCATCAATAGAAAAACAAAAAATGGTGATAAACAAAAGATGGTTTTTTTGCGTCTATAGGTAAAAAGCTATCTTTCTATGAATCATATATCTTATATACTCTGTTTTAATGTTCATTTTTATGTACAAATCCTTGACTATACGGGGGAAAAAAATCACCAATAATTATTTCAGAAAATTTGTGTGGAAACAAAAATATGTTATTTGTGAATTAAAGTAGAAACTGAAGTATAAAGTGTGTTGGGAAATTTTACACATTTTTTATTCAATTTTATCTTGTTAACACAGTCTGATATTTGTCAGTGATGAGCAGCAGAATTGATTCGGAAGAATTTCTATCTTTAAGTGTCACAAGTTTAAATAAATATCCCACCTGTTGTCTACAAGGACACAAAAAAGTCCAATCCAAGCCATTTTAACTGCCATTCAGAACAATACTTCTTGAGGTTTGGCTTTTGCTGCATGTTTATATTTATAATCTGGATTTACACAGGACCTCCGCTGCATATTTATATTTATATTTATAATCTGGATTTACAAACGACTTTTGCTGCATGTTCATATACAGTACAGGCCAAAAGTTTGGACACACCTTCTCATTCAGTGTCTTCTCTTTATTTTTTTATATGACTTTTTACATTGTAGATTATCACTGAAGGCATCAAAACTATGAATGAACACATGTAGAATTTTGTACTTAAAAAAAACTCTTTTGCTCTTGATGACAGAAGTACTTAGTGAGTTTGTCAGTCACGAAGTAACCCTAACAAGGCACACCTGTGAAGTAAAAACTATTGCAGGTGACTACCTCATGAAGCTCATTGAGAGAACAGCAAAAGTTTGCAGCGCTATCAAAAAAGCAAAGGGTGATTACTTTGAGGAATCTAAAATATAAAACATGTTTTCAGTTATTTCACACTTTTTTCTTAAGCACATGATTCCACATGTGTTCATTCATAGTTTTGATGCCTTCACTGAGAATCTACAATTTAAATACTAATGAGAATAAGGAAAATGCATTGAATAAGAAGGTGTGTCCAAACTTTTGGCCTGTACTGTATATAACCTGGATTTACACAGGACCTCTGCTGCATATTCATATTCATAGTTATAATCTGGATTTACAAAGGACCCCTGCTGCATATTTATATCATATATTCATAATGTTGATTTACACAGGAGCTCTCCTGCCTATTGATATATATATATATATATATATATATATATATATATATATATATATATATATATATCTATTCTGAATTTACACAGAACCTCTGCTGCATATTTATATTTATAATCCGGTTTTACAAACGACTTTTGCTGCATGTTTATATTTATAACCTGGATTTACACAGGACCTCTGCTGCATATTTATATTTATATTTATAATCTGGATTTACCTCTTCAGGGGCCACTGGGTGAAGTCACAGAGACTATGTCCATATGTCATACAGTCTATGGGTAGAGCATATTCCAAAAGTACAGACGCCTAATCCCTGACCCAGCAGCTCTTGGATGGACTCTAACTGTCCGACCTTGGCCTCACATTACCCTGCTCTTTCTTCACATGTAACCGTCAATCTCCACTCCATCAATCTCCATCAAACCCCCCTGAAAAATAAATTCCTATTCCAAAGACAGAGGCATTTAAAAAGTAAACGTAAAAGCAGTTTTTGTTAAATGTTTGTGTGCATGATTGTCGTGTGCGTCCACATCAATTCCACACCAAGTTTGCATCAGCAGGTTTGGAGGTTAATTTAATGTCATAGCAGCAAGTTGTAATGTAAAGTAACAAAGACACACACACTTGTAAGACCATCAATGAAGGAAACAAAGTTTGCACAATATTTTTTTCTTCAGTCACGGTTTATGCTGCCTATTGATTTTCGACTGTTACTGTTATAACATAGTGGAAAAAAAAATTCCCCCTTTGTGTTTCATTGAAGTGATGGTAAGCAATCAGTTAAAACGCACATGGTGATGCGGGCTAAATATTTGCCATGAGCGATGAATCAGAACACATACAGCTACATTCAGTGATAAAAACGTGTATTGCAATGACAGGCTCACTGTCAGACCTCAATCATGTTTCAATAACCAGTCGCTCTCTCTCTCTTTCTGAACCCCAGTTTTAGCAATCTGCATGACATGGCACTTATGTAAAAAACAAACAGTGAGTGACAAAATGAGAATATCATTCACATCAGTACATAGCTTATCTATTCTCATTCAGAACATTTGAAGGCTGCAGTGATACAGACAGACACAGAAACACCGTCACTACAATCGTTAAGTCAGTGAATTCAAATACGGCTGCATCTGAGATCAACTTTTGGTGTTTTTATAGAAAGGAAGACTTTCTTCAAGTCATTTTTTAAACATTTTTGAGGTGCAATTTGAAAGGATGGAAAGGGAAAACAAACTGGAAGTACATTTAGTCTCAGCTGCTGTCTCAGCTGCTGTCTGTGCTTTACTGCACAGTGCTCCTGTCTCAGTGTCTCATGTGAGTGCCATGTGTTGGGAACTACGGAAGCCAAGATTAACAAATGAATTGAAGAAATCTGTCAATCAATTTTCTGAATTGGGTCTGATTTTTGTCATCTCCTGTGCTCTCTGCTTAAGTATGGATAGAAAATATGGTTCTTCTAACTTCTTAGATTGTTTGCGCACATAAAAAAGTTTAAAATAAGAGAGAAAATATATTTGAACTATGTACAATTTTCTGAGCAGTTTTTCTCCATCTGAGAAAAGTTTAAGCAGGTGAAATAAAGTGGCAGCAGTAAAAAACTAGAAGATAAAACTTGTGTAGTGACAAAACTTGGAGAATACTTGGCTTAGCGATTAAATCGCTCCTCAGGTACGGAGGCTGAACTCCATAAAGCAGTTGGTCTTGGTCCTTTGTTATGTCATCCTCCGCTCTGTCCGAAAAACAATTTAATCTACTGCCCTACAGCACAGCACAAAAACACTACCAAAAAACAAAAATTAAAAAAAGTAAACAACTAAGATTAGATTGGGTTGGGCAAGTTGAAAATCATTATTTGTGTTTTGGAGATTGATTAGTTACAACCAAATACTCCATGATATTACAATAAATATAATAATACTCAGCCTAGATTTGTGGAGGAACCAAACCTTTTTTTTGCTTGTTTAAGATCATTATATCACTAAGCTCACACCTCATTTAATTCACCACCTTCTCCAGCACTTCACAAAGTGTGTCTAAATCTGCTTGATGAACTGTTGGTGCTGTCAAGCTCTACTCTTCCCAGCTCTGAGCGAGATTTTTCTTTCAAATCTAAACCAAGTACAGGGTTGTGTTTGAGCTTTGGAGTGCCGGTCTATCTTTCTCAGGTTTACAGTCTTGAGTTTTGCTTGCTTTATCCTCTGTATAGTAAAAACACGCTTTTATTTTGAAATGATGTATGTGCTTCTTCCAGTGGTTTGTAAGTTGAATGATGACAGTAAAAAGAAAGGTTAGAAAGTGTAATGTATCAAAGAGGCTCAAGCTTGTACATCATTTTTGGATTCAGTATAAATCGTGTTTTTAAACTATCTGAACATTTTTCTGAGGCCAGCTAATGCTGCTTCTTCTTCATCTCCATATTATGGTGGGTGGCAACCAGTACAAAGAGTCAGGACCCTTCTCTACTATGGGCCAATTTCTTCCACTTTATGCTTAATTTTGCTGGACTTTAGCCTCTTGGTGCTTGAATTTGCATTAAAACAATATGTATCACAAAAAAAATAATAATGCCATACAAGACTTTCTTTTCAACCTGCCAAAAATTTGGGGGTAAAAACGGTAACCCAGATGGATTATCTTGCTAAATCTTTTGAGAGGAAAAAGCTTAGGCCGCCACAAAAAAAGAGATCAACGGATGTCTTTCTGTCTTTGTGGCCTCTCAGGGCTTCCGTAGAAACGGCCACATTTACTCACATGAATTGTACTCCTGTCGTAAAAAGAACAGACAGAAATGACAAACACACAGTAAGTGGACTAATGCCTGTTCATCTCTGTGATCACAGCAGACTGTACATCACTTTAGTCACTAGTAGTTAGATTTTCCAGAGCAGCATGTACTGAACCACTCAGTTTTTTATAATCTTGTCTGTAATATATAAATTTAGCACACCTCTCACAGACACACAGACCACTCAATCAGCTATTAGTATTATTACAAGTTTCTTATTAGGGCTGCGGGGCAACTCCTGACTCTGATATGAATTAATATAGGCTTATAAAAATACAACAAGCATACCTACAGTACGTCCTGCTGCTCTTCCCTGGTAAAAGGTGTTTCATACAACTAGATACTGGTGTACGTATATACACTATGATATTTAATAGTGACTCCTAATTTGCATATTCTTCATTTAGATGTAATAAACATTTATATATTGAAGTGATGATTGTTTTTATTTGTGGATTAATACAAATCTTTTAGTTTTACCCATTTCAGTTCAGAGTGTTGTTTTTATTAGAGCACAGGATTTATTGGTATACATACAAAGATAGATAAATACAATTCATGACAGTACATTCAGTGGAAAATGAATTGCAGTAATACAGTACAAACAGCAGAGGAGCCATTTGGCTTTTTAATTCATGTTACAGATCAAGCCCCCCTACCCAAAAGAGTCACACCTTTCTTCTCATGCTCACTGTGGAAAGAAGACATGCTTACACCTGGATTTTCTCCCCACTCACCTTGAATTATTGCAACTCCAAACCACCCAAATTGTTTTAAGAAAATCTATTCCTTAAACTCACGTCTCTGCAGCACACCTAAACCTCTGTTTATCTCATATGTTAAGACTCTCCCCCTCATACAAGAACAAACTCGAGTGCTCTTACCTCATCTTTTGCATGGAACGCAACCTGTTACAGAAAAACCAACAGGCATGTTAGTTTTCTGACAAACCAGAGGTCTTTTATGACTACGGGATTTGAATTTTCTGCACTTTAAGCACTTTATTCATATTAATCTCTCAAATCTAGACAACAACATGAAACATGTATTTTTCCACAGACAAACCAATGATGACCCAGCACTTACTTAAGGATGAAGACATACTTCTTCTTCTTGTATCCCATTGTAGGATCAAATGAGCAGATACTGAGGTCAACTGAAGGCTCCTCGTTGTACGTTGTGGTGTGGTTTCTAGCATCCTTGTAGAAAGTCAGTTTCCCGTCTTTCAGCACACAGTACATTTAGGCCACTCCTTGCTTCTCCCCCAGACATAGATGTGCAAGACTAAGAAATGCAGTTGTGCCATCTACAGAAATCTCCTGAACATGCTCACCAGGTTTTACTTCTTCTATCACAAGAGGATCCACGTTCAGAGTGGAAGTCACAGTCCTGCAGCCGATTTGTGATTGCTGGTCTCCCCTGCTGCAGCTCCTCAAACTCCTGTGCCTGTGCAGTAGCCAAGCTCCCTGTAAACCTGTTTTAGAACAAAAACAATATGTTGAAAAAGAAAAAAAAGAAAACACAAATACCAACCATAACAATACCAGCATTCCTTTGCATGAAATAGTTGCATAGCCAGAAAGAGGCTTTGGGTGTAGTCTCGGTCAGAAAAACAGGGTGTGCCACCTTAAAGTTCTTTACAACCAGTCCCTGCCCAAGGATAGAATAACTTAACAGGCTTTTGATTTATTAAATTAACATTGTTTTTTATGAAGCAGGTTGATTGGTTACCAAAATGGATGCCTTTAGTCAAATATCAATACAGCAAATCATAGTAAGGCTATAAATGTGTTTGTAGGTTTCCAGAGCCTTTGTGATCATAATAACAAAACTGGAAATTGAGAGGCTCCCTGAAAGTAGAACTTACGGTAGAAATGTTGTATTTAATTGCATTAAATTGCCAAAGTGTTCACAATGTTACGGCTGGGCATGGATTCTGCAGTAGGGGAGAGTGGGGTAAGTTGAGCCAAAGGGTAAGCCTCAACTTACCCCATACATGGGGTAAGTTGAGCATGGGAGACCACTTTTTTTTGGCATGCTATACACTCATTCTGTTGGTTTGCAGGGATGCACAACATCTTAAAATATATGCAGATACACTAGTTAGAGACAAAACTATGATTGCCTTGATGTAGTGATCCGAAATATGAAAAATGGCTCATCTTACCCCACTCTCCTCTACATCCAAAGACAGACTGCTATCACAGCACAGCCCAGAGGATGTCAGCAATGCATCAATGGGGCTACCGGCCGTTGTTAACGCTCAGCGAAGAAGAAAGTGCCTGAGCAGCACCAGAAAGCGACGTAGAAGAAGAATGACGAGAATGCTAAACGGAAAATAGAGAGGACGGAGTACCGCTTTGTGACCGTAGAAATAACGCTGTTACCTCAAAATATCACCTTTGAGCATAGCTGCATTATATCTTCTAAACAATGACAGAGCCCCAGTCAGCGCTGTTACTCAGGAGACAGCTTGCAGGTAATTGAAACATGAACGGATGCCGAGCAAAGGACGGCTGTTTGTCGTCGCCGTTAGCCGCGATTCAAAGTGTTTTCTTGAACCTTCCGCACAAACGTTAATGTCCCTGGACAAAACATTGCGTTCAGATTATAACACTGATAAAAGGAGCGTCTTAAGGGAGCTGACAGATCAGTCAGTTTAGATAATTTGATGTTACAGTCAGATTTGTGCTGAAAGCTGCTGTCAGAAGTCTGAGGGACTTTGTATTGTGGAGCAGTTAGCAGTTAGCGAGCGATAGCCTCCATCCGCTCCGATCTGTTTACAAACGCTAGAACCGACTCAACAAGATGCGTCTCGTTATTTTTACAGTGTTTTATCTGCTTTTGAAACCAGCATGATGCTTTTCACTATATTTATGCATATATTTATGTAATGTTGCAGTAGTTGACATATTTTTTCCTCGCTAATGGAACTGGATTGTTAACATATTTAACAGACTGGCTTGTATCTGTGTGCAGGAGTCCGCCGCTGTCACTGTTGTTAGCTAAAACTGTCCAAGCTAACTCATGTTCATCTCGCCTTTTCTCTGCAGTTTCCTCAGAATTTGAGTCAGCCTTCCTGATACCAGACACTTTTCTAAAGCCTCCAAATCAAACCCCTTATGGTTTCTGTCGCAGATATGTTTGATATCATGACTTGGTTTGTTTGCATTTCAACTTCATGTTCAATCTGTCAGGGACATGATGTACTGATTTGTAGTTTTCCAGATATTACCCTTTGGAGATTGGTGACTGATCCGGACCTTATGAGTTATTTTGTAAGATTTAGTAAAATAATTAAACTCATGACATTTTTTGATAAATAATAACAACTTTTTTATTGTCAATCAGTCAATCACTGTTTATATATGGATAACTTCAATTTGCAACAATGTTATCTTAAGACACACCACAAAAAGAGCAAGTCTATCTCGTCTAGACTGTACTCTTTGCTGTGGAGGTAGACCGATTCACCGGTGAGGCTGGCTGATGGCATTTTGCAGTAATCGGCATGGGCCGGTGTCTGCTCTCAGGAAGCCGTTTTGATAAACAAACAAATAGTGTCTGCTGACTCTGCAGGCAGCTTTGTTAGTGTGGCTACTTAAAGAAAATTTCCTCTGAAATTGATATGTTTTTCTTATTCTTCAACAAATCTAAAACAGTAACTGTTCAATAGTTATTACAACTTTTGAAATATGCTGTTTGTTGTTGGTTTTTGCAATATCATCAGTAATATACTGAAATCTAAAGCATAAATCAGTTTATTCTTCTATTCCTTGAATTAATTTGAAGTCTACAGGGTCAGATAACCATGTATATAAAATTTTAATGAGCAGAGGTTTTACTGTTGTTAAATTGTTTTATCAAAAGCAAAACAAACAACAATAACTACATGATATTGGCATTTATTGTCCAACCTGCCTTTTAATTAACAGCATTGATGTTGACCAGCCACTACATATTTTGTACAGACCCAACTTCAAGACGTGATAACATTCAGTATTACCTTATCTTGATCTACTATGAACAGAGAACAAACTGGGAAAAACACTTCCCTTCATCAGACAGAAACCTAAAGCAAAGGTGAACAGCCATCAGCTGTCAAATACCAGTAATCACAGTAGAAGTATGTGTACTGTTTAGAGGAACAGCAAATTAGTGGCAATAGACTGTTCTTAATGTTTATGGCAGTTCAAGTCAATGGCTCTACTGTTAGCTAGGGGTGTCCCGATATATCTTTTTTTTTTTTTTTTACCCCCGATACGATACCGATATTGCAGCCTTCAATATTGGTCGATACCGATATTGATCTGATATTAGCACAGACTTGTGCATGACAAGTTTTGCACTCAGCTACAGTGTCTTTTTCAGACTTTAATGAAAAACACTGCCACAGGGCCAACACTCCTTCTTGGTACTTTGATACACACTGTTGTTGTGATTACATGGGCTCTACATGATGGATCTGGGTGCTGCTAGATAGAGGTACTGGAGCGGAGTCTGGAATGGACTGCCTGTATCTGAGTGCTGATTTCTGAGATTTTAGATGGAGGCCGATATGATCCGATATTCCATTTTTTGCTGATATCAGACCAGTATTGTGTGGGGACACCCCTACTGTTAGTATTTCTAGAAATTATGGTGATAACAGGGATATGAACGGTAATATTGACTGTTGCAGTTGGAGTAAAGTTGACTTAGGACTAACATTAGCTGATAACGGTGATAATAACAGTGAGGTTGTCATCAATGGTTGTGGTGGTAGGAAACAAGCAGGTCAACAGCGACATACCTTTCTCAGCAATAATCCAGAAGAACCTACGAAACAAGGGGGATCAGGGACCTCCAGAGAGATGTGTGTTTAGCTAAATAAAGATTTAAAGTTAGTGACATGCAGGCGGAGAAGAGAGGGAGGGAAAAGACGAGCTAAACATGCCAGTCCTCCTGTCAGTTATGTAGAGAAGAAGCCCAAAGTGCTTCAAAAAACAAGATCAGTGACACAATAATGTTTTCCCTACTTGGGCTCACAAGGGCGGGCAGCTGCAACTTATCCCAGCTGACCAAATGACAAACATTTGAATGAAAATATGAATACTTGGGAAACAGTCAACACAGCAGTAGCCAAAAAAGTTAGAAAAAAGTGAAAACAAACAAACAAAAAGATTCTTGTTAAAACAGGTTGTTAGTCAAATAAACAAAATGGCTTTTTAATTTCCTTTTAAAAATTATGTAAAAGAAAAAAACTTTGATTCCCTGACTCACGGGGGAGATGATCCACAAGCCACAAGCAAACTTTCTAAAAAGGAAGTCTGCAGAACATTTAAGGAGGAGACATAAATAGAAAGGCACTTAGTGATTTAGGAGGAGGGTATAAAATTATCTAAACCTTTTGTAGTTGAGTAGGAGAACTCTCTAATTCAAAGAGAAGTAAATTGGGGAGTCAGTATGAGCAGAGGCATAGTGTGATATGTTTTCCTTGAAAAATTCTGGTGTTGTAAATAAATATTTCCTGAGGATCAGCTCTTGGAATGTCAAGCGATCACTTCAGAGTGTCAGTATCGCTTCTAGCACTGAATCAGCTGTTGTGAAACATACTCTTAAATAAATGTGAAGAAAGCTAGAATAGTGGTTGTTGCTGTTCTGAAGGATTCTGCATTAGCACTGCTCTGCTGCAGGATCAGAGCACACTTCTAAGTTTATAGCTTTAGTAAACTGGATCTGCATCAGTATACACTTACGTTTAGAGAGGTTTTTGGAGATCTCCTACAACCCAAATTCCAGGACTCTTCAAAATGTAAATAAATAGATAATGAAGATTTGACATTCTTCTTGGCAAATATCTAAAAGCAAGTTCAAAGAAATATTTCCTACTCAAAGTGGTAAGCAGTTTTTTTTATTGTGTGCTCTCATTATGAATTTGATAAAATACTTTTTATCTGTTCAGTACCCACACTGGTATAGAATCAGTGGCGCACTAAGTTAGAGCCAGACAGTGAAAATTATTGCTATAGTGCCAGATGTTGACCTTCATTGTCAGTATGCAAATGTGATCCATGTCACGTTCAAGAATGAAGGTGTCATATAAATGTGAAGTGCTTTTGGTGTGGCAAAATATATGGGGATATCACTCAACACAGGGCTTCTCCAAATATGTTCAAACTCAAATAAAACAACAACTCTCCCCTGAGAGACACAGTGAAGGCGGGTTTCCTCTTGATTTTTTGAATCGACTAATTTTTTGTCTTTCCTCTGCCACAGTATTGTAATTTACTACTAATGAGCAATCCTCATACACATGAACAGCACCAAAGTAAATGAGGTCATCCTTGAGTTGTTGTGGGATTTGATTTTGAAGAGTGTTGTGTTTACGGCATTCCAACACCACATCTGCAAGTGTTTAAGTAGTTTACTACTCATTTTATTAATGCCTATGTTTTTTTTTCCTTTTAAATAATTATATAATTAAATATAGAGAATAGCAGTGTGATTCAGTAGGTGTGGTTGGCTCAGGGTTTTTATTTATTTATTTATTTAGCTCTATGTTGCTCTTATTTGGGCCCCATGCAAACCCTCCTGAGACATAAATATACAATGAGTAATAACATTTTCCTTTTTTCTTGACACCTAGAGCTGAACAAAAACCCAGTGGAGGGATTCTCAGCAGGCCTGATAGAGGACAACGATCTCTACAGATGGGAAGTCCTCATCATCGGGCCTCCAGACACACTGTAGTGAGTCTGTCTCTGTTGCATTCTTGAAATATGATGGGGCGAACTATGTTTTCCTCTGAACTTCATCGCTGGCATGATTTATGAGATATTGTAGTGTTTATTTTGTTGTCCTGATTACCTCTGTTCACAGTGAAGGGGGTGTGTTTAAAGCTCATCTGACATTTCCCAAAGACTACCCCCTCAGGCCACCCAAGATGAAATTCATCACAGATATTTGGCACCCTAATGGTAGGTACAGGTTCAGAACACTCTGAATGATTTTTGTCTCTATATGGAAGTGGTTACATATCTTCTGAAGAAGTAAATACACCCTAGTGTAGAGGAACTCTTTTCCAAATCAAGGTTGTAGGGGTCTAGCTGATTTAAGAAACATACAGAGAAGTACTTTTGAGAAGTTTGTGTTGGTTGGATAAAATACACATTTGTTATGTATATCAGTGTGTTACAAGTCTTTTATGTTACATGCACGTTAGAATATGTTTGACTAGTTTTCCTTTTAATTTTGGTCAAAAGAATTCCAAATTGTGTTGTGTCGGTACATTTTTATTTACTGATATTCTTGAACAAGCTGTAACACAACTCAGCAAAACGTGCTTTTAGCTAAGTGAACTAGTTCCTAGACTCTGCTCAATTAATTATAGATTTCAGTCCTTGTTATTCAGATGTTTATCCTTTCTAGTGAATATGAGAGGACTTAAAAATTGCTGTCATGTCCAGCTCCCTTCTCAGCACTGTCCCTGTTCAGAACTAAAGAATTGGAAGCAGTTTACACAGAACCATCCACAGTCTGTAGGCTCAAGGTGGCAACAGCTGGCAAAGGTGCCTTTGCTAAACACTGATGCAAAGTGGAGCCAGATATCAGTTTGGTCGTTTATTGTCCAAGTGTTAATGAGTATGAGAACATTTACACTTAAACTACAGAAATAGAAGAATAAATGTCCTTTACTGTTTTTTTTTTTCAGTTGACAAGAATGGAGATGTATGTATCTCTATTTTACACGAGCCTGGGGAGGACAAGTACGGCTATGAGAAACCAGAGGAGCGCTGGCTGCCTATCCACACGGTGGAAACCATCATGATTAGTGTTATCTCTATGCTTGCAGACCCAAATGGGGACTCACCGGCCAATGTGGATGCAGCGGTGAGGCTTATTAAAAAAGTTTTGCTCTAAAATGGCATTTAGGTTGAGCGGATGCATTCCCTGTAGTATAACAATAATGGCCATACCATTTTTGTCTTACTTATACCACGAATTTGAGATTATTCAAAAAGGAGAACTTCTGTTACAGCTCAAACTGTTTCTGTATGACATTTTTCTCATAAATGAGTTAAATCAGGTCTTAATCTGCATTGATGGAAATGAAACAATGAAAAGCATTATTTGACACATTAAAAAGTTTTAGCAAAATTGAAGTGAATTCTCTGTTTACCTCTTTTCCCTCTGCAGAAAGAATGGAGGGAGGACAGACATGGAGCATTCAAAAGGAAAGTGGCCAGATGTGTACGAAAAAGCCAAGAGACTGCGTTCGAGTGATATTTAGCACCGATCTAGCTTCATGTTTTCAGGGTTAGTATTTCTGACTTCAGCACTTATAAAACCTGAACATACAGTTTTTATACTCTGTTGCCATTCTGGAGGACACACTTCAGCAAAAGTAAAGCAGGGTGTTACAACAGCTCTCAAGTAAAACCTGCTATCATTATGATTCCATTGTTGACAATTTTGCAGACTTGATGTGATCAGCTTGAAGTTTGTGACGCTGCTGAACTTAGAGAAGTGTCTTTTTTTTCAACCTCATTTATATCACTGAGTTGGAGCTTAATAACAGGTACTCACTTACACTTTGCAGAGACCCCCAAAAATTATACCGTCTAAAATTGTCATCAAGTTCAAATAACAATTTTCTACAAGAGTAAAATACTGAGTATTGTAACTCTATGGGCAGCCCTGTTGTTTTGGGACTTATTAGTTTGAAAGTGATCCTAATAAACTGACAGCTAAGTGCATTTACAGGTTTATGTATTACCCCAGTTTCTGCACCAGTGCTTAGATTTAAGTTGTTCGAGTACAAGAATTTTGAACTTGAATGCAATACTGAAATCAAACAACATCAGTACTTGTTCCAATACCACAGCCAAGAAATGATTCATAAAATAATGTAAAATAAGCAAATTATTCATTATTTTGCCATTTTGGCATGTGAGACCTGCATGCAACTCATGGGAAAAAATAGACGAGCCTTGTATTCTTTAGGTTTTAGGCACGAGACAAGCTTGAGATTGACATGAGCCACTCTACCATTCAGTCTCTGGACATGGATGCTGAAATGAAAGTCAAGCTGTACTGGAGCAATCATGTTTGTTTGAAGCAGCTGTCATTCTGTGCTAATTTTGTGGATGTAAATCATTGTGCAGTGCTTTGAAGCTCCGTGTCAACAGTCCAAAGGTTTACTAACCTGTGAATTAGAAGAATTAATGGTGTTGGGGCTGTGACGGAGGGCGGAGCAGAGTGGCATACAGTAGGCAGGCAGGAAGAGGTGTGACTCCAGAAGCAAAATAAGCTGATTTTTTTATGTGGAACAGTGAGATAATAATGTATTGATTTCACTACCCCCCGCCTGCCCATCTACAATGAGTCATAAAAAGTAACCGATAATGTGTTGTTCTAATGCATGTGGTATTGAAAACGGTCAATGTATGGAAACCTTACTTTAAAAGTGAATGTATCGCAGTTATCACCTCTTTCACATTGTTTAGGAATCCTTACATATTATTCAGGTCTATACAAAGCTAACCTCTGTTGCTATTACTGAGTTTGCCCATTTCTATGTAGATTTTTCTCATGCAGGTAGGGAATTGAGGTTAATTTAACACTTTTCTTATTTCTACACTGTGATTGTTCTTGTTTTCATTGGAGAGTGTTTTGTCATTAAGTTGATATTTAGTTGATTTCAGGACAAGATATTTATTCTGAGTGCTAAGATGACACTCTACCTTGGTTAAAATAAAAGCCTCAAATTGTCATCAAATCATTGTTGCAACTCAACAGATGTTTAACTGGCTTGTTTAGTAACTATGTAAAATAATGTCTGAATAGCTGTAGACCATACAACTTTATTTTGAATTGTACACACATCCAGCTGGTCTGACCTGCTGCAGATCTTAAGTTTTCCTGTTTTCTAATTTCATATTTTTGCCTGCTGTTGACTTATTCCACTTGTGTGATTGTTCACACTGCTTTTTACTCTGTGGCAATTTGTCTCTCCCACAGGTCTCCAATTGAAAATCAACACGGCACTGTTTCCTGCACTCTTCCACCCTGTCGTCAGCCTTTTTTTATCCTGGCAGGAACAGACTGGCTACTGTAGGCTGCAATAGAGCATCACAGTGACTACCACGGCTGACAGAAAAACCCGCCAAGAAAGTGCCAACTCCAAAAACATGAAAAAACCCAGAGGATGACAGAAACATTTTTCAAGTCTGTGAACTGCTTCAATATTCAGGAAGATATTGTAAAGACATGTTAATAGAACAGACTAAACTGGATAATATATAAACTCCCTTTCCATCCATCAGGACACTTAGACCAAATGAATAGAGCTGTTCCAGATAGATTTATTTTTGTTCTTTCCCCCTTTCTCAGCTCCAGCATGCATTGGTTCTCTTTAGTTTCTTTTAATAGGGGGTCTGTAGAATGAGGATGTTTTCCAAGGAACGTCAGCGGTGAAGAGCTTGATTGATTCAAGCCAAACGTGACCTGACTGAGGAAGTTTTTTTTTTTTTTTCTCTTTTTTTTTTCTGGAGGAATACCGCCATATTAGAAAACACCAATGTTCTTATGGGTTCTCAAACACTCGTGGAACTCAACATCAAATGTTCCTCAACTAATTTTTCGTGATACGTCTCACCATCCTGCTCTGCTGACTTAAAGAAAGGCATATTTCCCCATCTTTTTCTTTTTTGCATGTCAAACTTTGTTCATCTTTTTTCAAAAGTGCCTCCTAATAAATGCTAGGCCACTTCACCCTGCATTGAACAATGTTAAAAATGTTGAAAAAAGGATAGAGACATGTGTACCACAAGTGTATAAATTTATTTAATAGCGAGTACACAGGGAATCTGTATAATTAGGGTATTGGTAATAATTTGGTGTAGCAATAACTCCTCTAGTATTAAGTGTACACAAATTAATTTTTGATATCCTGAGACAGTTTGAGGTCCTCTTCTGATTTTATTTTAGCAGCCTCTTTCCTGGTCTGTGTTGTTCTCAGTAGGAATTGTTATGCATGCTTTATTGTACCTTTTTTGTCTTTCTCCCTTTTTTTTGCAGGATGTTTCTGGGTTTTGTTTGCGAATGTTTGAGTGTTTGTTTTCGTCACCCTCCTTCTCCCTGGTCCATATTCCCATCACTATTCTGTTCACTGAACTATTGCAGATTTGCCTAATGTACAAAGACAAAATACTGATGTATATTTTTCATTTTATGAATCCTGTTACCTGTTGTGAGTTCTTCTAAAATATGACATTTTTCAATATTTACTGGCGTATTTAATTCAGCCGTGTTTGTGGTACAACATGAACAACAGCGTGCCCATGAGAAAGACAGCTAAAACCTGTTCTTTTCACTAGTTATATCAAAAATATGAATCAAGTATTAAACATAAGTAGGAAATTCAGAGAAAAAAATGAATTTATAAGATTATCCATTTTTTATAGATACCTTTTCAAACCACTGTATTTTGTTCCAATACTTTGCACAAGAATAGTAGATCACAGATTGAAGTGTTAATTGCTACTGCCGAAAGCACAAGTGTTTGTCAATTGTTTCAATTCACAGCCCTCTGTGAAGGTCAGAGCCACTAAATAAAACTAATACACACGAATGTAAAGGATCAGACCTAATCTTACAGTGCAACATGATTTAAAGTGTCTAGGCTAAAGATTTTAGATGCTGTCACTGTACTGCAAGTGTCAGTCTCCAGCTTTATAGGTATGAATGATGAGTGAATATTTGATCTGGTTTTAGTCCTGCACTTGTAAATAACTGAAAACTGTTTTAGATCAACTGGAAATCATGTTTCCACAAGTTATCTGAATATTTTGTTCCCCTAGTATTTAATAATGAAGCAGAGAATCTAAGGACTACCTTTCAATGAAACACCCTCCAATATACCACCAACACCATCTGTGTGTTCAATGATAAATAAAAAGAATAATAATCACCTGTCAGACGACATCACAAAAAAGTTAAGTTTAAACGCTTCCTGAGAGCAGAATTTAGGGTATAAGGTGGGGAGGTTTCTTTTTTTCTTTTTAATTTTTTTATGAACTTAGCAGATGTCCCTGAATGCAACCTTACTTTGACAATTGTCGAATGATTTCAATATTCATACTCTAACGGGCCACAAGCTCCGCTGGGCCTTATTTGAACTTATCTGGAAATAAACCTAGTTATTTTCAACGTTTCTAGTATAATAATTCGGTGCAAGAAAGAGTGAAAGGTTTATGAACGTGTTTTGGAAAGCACTTGAACGCAGCAGCGCTGCTCGCTGTCTGCCTCTCCGTCATATCGCGATAGAGACGGTTGGTCCACGGAGCTAACGTCGAGCAACATGGCGGAAGGTATGAGATTGGTTTTTTGACTATTTGGAACACTCCCTGTTACTCTCGTATGCTCGTTCAGCCGTCGTACTGAATCAACTAGTGTCTCGGCAGTTTGTTAAACATTACATTGTGTGTGGTTTCACGTATGAAGCACTTGGGCTCTTGTAATGTCAAACTCAGCCTGCCAGTGAAGCTCTGGCGTTAACGTTAGCTCTCGTTGATGTTGCTAGCTGAATTTTGAAGCTGGGAGTTTTTGTCAGAGCAGATTTCGGGTTTATTTATTTAGACACAAACCTGACCTGGAAATATTTAGCTCTTCTGTTTAAACGTAAATCTGAACGTCAATAGTCAGGATTGCGTCAAACTGCATACATAATCCAGCTGAGGTTTAATTTCCATGCCCGTGAACGCTCCCACACTGCTACTGCTTGGTTTATAATGACACACAGTTACAGCACTCTTAAACGTTAGTTATCTCTAATGGAGGGTAATTACAGGGACACTAGGCTTCACAGGTGTCCATCACTGTAAGACATCACCTGGCAGAGGTGCCATGGCTTAGGGCACCACCTATATTTGGCTAAGACATGGGCCAAATATATGCTGTGTGTTTCTCCTTAAAGAAAATCTACTTACCATCTCCAACCAAGAGACCAGATACAACAACCTGTGGTGGTTTGAATGAGGAGCTGCTCAATTGATACTGAGTGAAATACACGTGTTCTTGGACTTGTTGAGCGTCTGTCCAAGCTCTTACCTGAGTGCATTAGATAGTGGGGATAGTGCGTGTTGCAGTTATTTTCAAACCTGTGTTGGCTGATAAGGTTTACAACAACTCGCACCTTATTCTCCACTGTAAAGAACACCAAGTGTCTACTGTGCTAAAATAGACCTGTTACTCTTATTGTGGTTGTGTATTTGCTCTAGAAATGAACATTACATGAAAAACAACATTTACAAATGAAAAACATGTCATTTTTCTTTTCAATAATGTTCACTGCTATCCGCTGCTGACGCCTCCAAATATTACCACACAGCTTACATGTTGAAGCTTGTTGTTCGCTTCTGCAAGAACAATCTATGTGTCACCTTATTGGTCATACATACTGGCAGAAAACCTTTTGTCTGCTAGTATAGATACCATTTTGAGCTACTATCTTCCCATACTGACATTATGCTGATGATAATGTGCATCTCTGAAATATAAGCTTTAAAATCACAGTAGAAGTATATTTTAATGATTTGTGTACAAAAGACAGTGCTAGTCTCATTGAAAAGTCTTTGATTGCAGTGTAAAGATTGGATCAGTAGTATAGATGATGTATATGCAGCTGCGGTTGTGCAAACTTCCCAAAGCTACAGCAAAATAATTGATTTGCAAATAAGTAATTCCAGCTTAACCTTGCCAAATGTAGGTGGATTTGATCATATTCTGAGAATTTCTTCACTTTCTGGTTGGTCAGTCATGAGCTGCAGCTCTATGATGCCGCCCTTCCTGTGTTCAGCTAGTCAGGTGGTTTTCAGAAACACCCCCATCTGTTCCTCATGACCAGTAGCTTTGCCAATAAGGGTTTACAAGGGAGGACAAAGTAACGTGCAGCATCAGCATTCTTTCCCCACTAAAACTTTACTGGTTTAAAGGAAGGAAATGGGCCTCAGTGAAACTCAGAGAGTTCAGTTAAGAGTGGCCTAAGAGGAAGAGAGAAAGCCTTGACTAAACAAAAATGAGATCCAGAAATGTGTGTCTTGTGTGCCCATGATAGGGGATGACAGAAATCATTTTAGTGCAACTTATTTGATACAAAAAATAAACCAGGTTTTAAAAAGCTACAAGAACCTGTGTGACATTAGTCAGTAATGTTTTATGGTTGCAAATCAACGTAACCTTCTGTGGTGATGTTACGAGCGATATCCTACAGTCAGAGATATAATTCTAAAGAACATATTTTTGATGGTAAATCCTGCAAAATAAAAACCCAAATTCCTGTTACTTTAATGCACTCATTTACTTTGAGGTGCATTCTAACTGTGCTGAACTTGTCTTTCTAACTTCTCCTCCATCCCTTCATCTTGTTTTGTCCTCTGCCTGTCTCCTGTACCTTGATGGGGTCAGAGGAGGTGGCCAAGCTGCAGAAGCACCTGGCCCTGCTCAGGCAGGAATATGTGAAGATGCAGCAGAAGCTGGCCGACACAGAGCGGCGCTGCGCTGTGCTCGCCGCTCAGACCTCTAGCCAGGGCTCCTCCAGCCCTGCAGCTGCAGACACCTTCATCAGCCGTCTGCTCGACATCGTGGCCGACCTCTACCAGCAGGAACAGTACAGGTGAGGATCACGGTTAAAACTGAATTATTTCTTTTACTGCAGCAGTCTTACAAATGTTACTATAAACCTGAGGGTCTTGTGAAACATTGTACAATATTTCCAGTGTGTGTTAGTACATTTTGAGGGCTGTTGAATGTTCAAGAGTATTTGTCCCTTTTTGTGTGTCTCAGACATGTATGTGTTAATTTTGCAGTGATCTCAAAGTGAAAGTTGCAGACAAGAAGCTCAATGCCCATAAGTTTGTGTTGGCTGCTCGCAGTGATGTCTGGAGCCTGGCCAACATGGCCTCCACCTCAGAACTGGACCTATCTGGTGAGCAGCGCAAAGTGACTTTTCTACATTCTGCAGCAGTAGTTTATATGATGACTCAAAATCCAGTTTTTACTGAAGTCCTTTTCAGACACGCACAAAGATCTGAAAACCATTATACACATTATACATTATATATACATCATTATATACCACCCCATTGTCAAAGTAACTGAAGCACACTTTGATATTCTGTTACCTTATCTGTCATGGAGATCCAGAGTGACATTTAGCTATAGCTTCAAGTGGAGATGAGACTGGCTGCTGATACTGTGCACACCTTCACTTATTTGTAAGATTGAGGAGTTGAGAAGAAAAAAAAGAGATAATGGATATAAAGTGTAAAAACATGTGGAAGAGTGTAATTTGAGGATAAAGAATTCTAAATCTTGGATAAGACTGTAAAAGATTACACCATGGCTGTTGCTCTGTCAGTTTGACGTCCATGTCAGGCCTCTGAAATCCCAGCCTCTCCTCACATATCCTGCCCCCTCAGTTGAGAAGGAAGACCTCATTCTGTTAAGGTACATGAGCGGTCAAGTTAGGTAAACTTCGGGTAAAGAACTCCAAATATGTTCTGAAATGCGTGTCTGAGATCAGCTTTACTCATCCCTTGGTTGGTCAACCTACTTATGGGTTAATAGATGATGACTGGATATTTATTCTGGAGGAGATTATTTGGACTGCCAAAGTCCAGTATTGGACAGCTCTGGGTAGGTTTGTGGCTGCAGGCTTGTTTTACCCTGAAGTTAATCTATAAGGTTTGAATCCATGTAAAAATAGGCAAATTAAGAGTAGAGTAAAACGTTTCAAATTGTGTGTTTTTAAATTGATAATATATAATATATTTTGTCTGTTCTGTTGGTTTCAAAGGATTGGCATTTGCAAAGATTAATGTGTAAACAGGCAGCATAAACCTTTTACTCATCAATCGCTCCAATTGAAAAAATGGCACCCTGTCTAAATTTGATGATGGATTTCCAGACTGCAAACCTGAGGTTGCCATGGCGATGTTGCGGTGGGCATACACTGATGAGTTGGAGCTCAGCGAGGATGATGCCTTTCTTATAGACCTGATGAAACTGGCCAACCGCTTTCAGCTCCAGCTGCTCAGAGAGAGGTCAGCACAGTCAAGCCACTTATACTGTACAGAATGCTGCTTTGTTGTGCATAACTAAACTTGAATTGAAAGTGGCAGTGTTGATGTTGCACAATATTTAATCAAGCAAAATGTGTGGACTAAGGCCTCACAAACACATTAATTTCTCCACCGGGACAGGTGCGAAAAAGGTGTGATGTCCTCGGTGAATGTTAGGAACTGTATTCGCTTTTACCAAACGGCTGAGGAGCTGAGCGCCACCACGCTGATGAACTACTGTGGGGAGATCATTGCCAGCCACTGGGTGAGTTCATTCAGTCAGAGGCTGTGTTCCTGCCTGCCCAGTAATGTCATGGCCTTTGTGTGAACATGCATGATCATATATTTGTCAGAATTTATTCAGTTCTTTCATTGATTCATTCATCATTTATGGAATCTACAAAAATATGTAGACTCTGCACATGCTGTCTGGATTTCAGCATGGGAAGTGTTCTAGGTTTATGGCATCTTTGTAACGTCAGTATTGATCATGTATCAGCAGGCATCGGTGAGTGCAGCATTAACAGTCTGTATGGAGAGCAAAAGCAGGTGGAACACAATTCAAAAAAAGTAATCTCTAAATGTATTTATTATTGTTGTAGACAGATAACTGCATGTCAGTGCAGTGACAGATCCACCCCAGATTAAACACTTTAACGTGAGCCACAAATCAGCCTGATTCTGTATCACAAAAAAACAGTTCACATTTTGCTGATGTACCATTATAAATCTAAAATTATTGATCTAACTTCTATTGAACAGACATTTTTGAAGTGTTATTCTTCTATGAAAACAGCTAACATTTTTATTTTTTTTACAAATCTGAATTGTGATATTATTTTATTAACTAAAAAACCCATTGATTGCAAGTAAAGTGGATCTGTTGTTTGGGTTCTATAGAGCTGAAGCTGGCCTGATTGAAGCCCCTGCTAAATTTTCTATGTGCTGTGTAACTGAGACTCACCAACAGATGAATCAGCACTTCACTGGGAGATGTAATAAACCAAGAATTTACAGCGTTTACATCACCGACATAAAGGCCGTCCAGTCTGTAAAACACAAACCAACAACATCACAAGATCTACTGAGAATTGAAAATCATGTCTTTGAGGCATATCACCTATCAGCAGCAGCTAATGATAGATGACAAGGGCCACTGGATTCCAAAATCGTACATCACCAAACCTCATTAGCTCGCCATGAGCTACCAAAGTCTGCCTTTTTATTCTAGAAGTGCCACCTCTGAATCCTCCATCCACCTTGAATATGTTTTGTGTATTTCTGGGTCGATTACCCAGAGTTCTCTCTTCTCTCAAAGATCAGGGTTGTTGTGTTTCTCATGTGTTTCATCTCCTGCTTTATGATACAATAATTCCAGCTGTCAAGGTTGTTTTTATGAGTCTCTGTAGAAAATGGCTGTTTACTGTCACCAGCCCTGACACCTCAGTCCAATTTTTTTCTGCTTTTATTTGCTCTATTCTGATAAGTGCTTTCGAAAATCACCTCCCGAAGAGCCTGTTGACATGAGTTTTCTTTCTTTAGAAAATGGTCAACACTCATTCACCTCTTTCATGGTTAGTTATTTCTGAGAATTTACACTGATGTTTTGCTGTGCTCCTTGTCTGTCATTTATCAGGATGATCTGAGGAAAGAAGACTTCAGCACCATGAGTGCCCAACTTCTGTACAAAATGATCAAATCTAAAACAGAGTATCCCCTTCACAAAGCCATCAAAGTTGAGAGGGAAGATGTGGTCTTTCTTTATCTCATTGAGATGGACTCACAGGTATGCTCCTCAGACGCTTCACTGCTCACAAACCAGTGTGTTTTTTTCTTGTTTGTGTGATATAAGCAGCATTTCTCCCATTATGCTTTAATCAGGTTTTATATTTGCTCCTGGATGTTGTTATCTCTCATTTGCAGTTACCCGGAAAGCTAAATGAACTGGACAATAACGGTGACCTGGCTCTCGACCTGGCTCTCTCTCGTAAACTGGAAAGCATCGCCACCACTCTTGTTAACAACAAAGCAGACGTGGACATGGTGGACCAGAGTGGCTGGAGCCTCCTGCACAAGGCCATCCAAAGAGGTGGGAGACATTATTGCTGCACTTACATTTCACCTAATTCATTCCCTAGTCCTTTAAATGAAATCTATACCTGTGTATGTGTCCATACAAACCACACGTTTCACTGGTTGATACCTGTTACCATAGTGATGGCTGGTGTGCAGATCACACCACCCTCATCCAATTTTTTCAAATACTTTCTAATGTGCTCAGACAAAACTGTCCCAGACTAGTTTCTCATAAGCTCTGCAGATTTTCAACATGATCTCTTGCCAGTTATTTTGTTTGGCTTGCTGGTCCCTGTGCATCCATTGTTGTCACTGCCACTGTGTTGACTGTCACCGATCTCTTTTGTCTTTACTATCTACGCCTGTGTTGCGAACCATCACTGGGGATCTGCAGCAGCCATCATGCTTTGCTTGACACATAGTTAACACTAAGAAAATCTCCAGCCTCACACTTGAACTTAGTGCTGGGCGATTGGACGATATATATCGTTGGCACGATAGAAAATGTCTATCGTGCCATTTTTATTCTTATCGTTTCGGGCGATAGGTTGTATTTAATCCATAGAGCTTGTGCCATCAGATGATTCATAGTAACAACAACAATAATTGCACATTCAGTAAGTGTATTTGGTGTCGAACGGGAAAGAAAACAATATTTTCTTACAAAGAAAAGGATGCGTTGACATGTAGGCTTGCATTTCTCTTTCGATTTTGCGACATGACGCTGCTTTACGTGCCCTCTTTATGTCCAGCGCCTCCCGCCGTTGCGGGTTACCTGGGTTACACACGTGAGGGGATCATTGTAAGCAGTGCTTAATTTGTGCCGGAGCAAGTCGGAGCGCGATCCGGGACCTCTTTTGATCGGATCTGGGACCTATTTCAGCCGCTCCGGCACCTGTTTCATCTGCTCCGGGACCTTCCCTGTGGAGGATGACTTTTTTCGGGAATTCCCGTGGGTCACGTGATTCCCGCGGGATGGGAGTCATTTTTTTATTAATCTCTTGATCGGGACGGGACGGGGAAAAAAGGAACGGGAGTGGGCAGGAGCGGGAACAACATGAAAAGATTATCTTTTTCAGCCGTGTTTAACAACCAGATGAACAGGTGCGTCCATTTTTGTAGTCATCTCTCAGTGAGAGCCAACACTCTTGACCGCGCTAGCAACACAAAAGAACTACAACAGCGGTTTGACTTCCTGTCAGCTGGGAGCGCGGCTGCGCATTTGTACCCTTCAAGCAAGCAGCGAGGAAACGTAATTTTGTGACATTCTGTAGTTTTTCAATCATTTCTGGAGTCGTGGCGAATCAAATCACCTTACCTGTCTGCCCCTGATAGGCGAATAAAGCGCTCGGATTCATGCTCGGGTCTTGCTACGTGCTTCAAGAGTAAAGTAAACAATGATGGAGGCAGAGAGCAGCTTTGGAGGAGAAACATCTAGCAGTGTGAACAACCTCTTCAAAAGAGCCCTAAAGACCTACCTTTTTAATAAAGCCTTTGGTTAGTTTTCCTCTATGCTTTATGCTTTTACTACCTTGCCTCTTACATTGCAACTCTTTATATATATATATTTTTTAATTCTTTTTTATGCTAATCTGTGACTGTCATTCTATTGCTTTTTTTATTGTTGCTGCTCTTTTTTTACTGTGTACTATAGCACTTTGAGATTTTTTTGTAAATGTAAAGTGCATTACAAATTAAATTTATTATTATTATTATGGAGTGCTTCGGCTCACACTATCAGCGTTTTCTGTAAGTGTTGCATAACTTTGGGTGAGCACAGACATGAACGCATTTGTTTATTCATTTTTCTAGTTTTAAGTGCTGGTCTTGTACTGGTACTGTACTAGTGCAGCTGTATACACTTAAATTTTTCATAGAACTGAAAGCATACCATAGCTATATCGTGATATATATCGTTATCGTGATATAAAATGATCCATATCGTGATATACATTTTTTTCCATATCGCCCAGCACTACTTGAACTAGATGCAGCCTATAACTTTATCTCCTTTTTATTTTCAACAACTTAACACTGAAAAACCACGTCCTTCCATGAGAGGCCATCTGTCACCTGTGCTTGTCACTGTTTTAGTCAGGGAGCATTATGGCATTATGGTAGTAGACATAAACTAGGACTACAGCACTGGCTAGTGGTGGGTGGCTGCAGTACAGCTGAGACACAACATTTGACAGTATTTTGGGGCCTACACAAGATATACATCACTTTTATAACTCTTGTGATATTTGTATTCAGTTTAGTCCATTGGAAGAATAAAATTAAGTGAATTGAAACTGACTTAAATGTGATTTGTATTTTTGAGGAAATATGGGTCCTGGAATAGTCTGTAGACAATCATAATCATTCAACTGTTTCACTGGTGTTCAAAATGCAGACTAAAAATCGAGAAAACCGACAACATCGTAGCATTGCTATTTAAATCGAATCAGCACCCAAAAAATCGTAAAAGAATCGAACCGGGAGAAAAGCACATCTTCCCAGCCCTACTGTCCTTAGCATTTATTTTGGTAGTAAACATGAGGGCCCCTTTCCCCCTCATTATGTCTGATCTTGCTGTATCTGTAAGCTGCTGTGCACAACTCTGTATTCACTCGGGCATTACAGAAAATACAGAAGCATGATAGTCTGAGTAATGCAATTTCTGTAAATGATATTAGAGTACCTGCAGCCAGAGCTGTTCTCCTGCTGTCCATAACTAATACGTCGGGAATGCCAGTATCAGATGACAGCTTGCTAAACTTCATAGGTGTACATTGCTGATCAAACACATTGTGCCTGTTCTTGCAAAACCTTGGTAAGCTTGTTCTTGTACTACTAAGAAAAACAGAAACGTTTTTTTTTCTTTCAAGACTGTTAATCTCTCTTCTCTTCTGCTCTGCAGGTGATGAATTTGCCTCCATCTTCCTAATCCGCCACTCAGCTCAGGTGAATGCAGCCACGGTGGGGGCGGTTGAAACCCCTCTCCACCTGGTCTGTTCTTTCAGCCCTAAGAAACACTCTGCTGAAGTGATGAGCGGTATGGCGAGGATCGCAGAGGCCTTGCTTAAGACAGGAGCTAACCCTAACATGCAGAACAGTAAGGGCAGGTAGGTCACCCGGCTCTTTTTGTTTAGACTTAATCAGTTTTCCAAGATCACCAACTAGCTCACAAAGTGTTGTGTTACTTCAGCTGTGTCTTTTGTTGGTCTTAGGACTCCGCTGCATGAAGCTGTGGCATCAGGGAATGAGCCTGTGTTCAACCAGCTACTACAGTGCAAACAGTGAGTGACATTCTGCCTTTAAAAGAAGTCTGAATCTCACACCCACACACAACAAGCCTGTTCTTTGACAAAATAAAACTCATAGGATCAACACATAAAACCAGTTGTCTCAAATGGATAATGTTTGATTTCTTCTACTTGAAGCCAAACACATGTAAGATTGTGTGCCCCATGTTCATCATCTCACTTTGAAGATAATCCTGTTTTTAACCCGAGATAATCTGTCCTGTCCATGTATTAGACTTGACCTGGAGCTCAAAGACCACGAGGGCAGCACGGCTCTCTGGCTGGCCCTGCAGTACATCACCATGTCTTCAGACCCTTCAATAAACCCATTTGAGGATGACGCTCCAGTTGTGAACGGCACCTCTTTCGACGAGAATAGCTTCGCAGCCCAGCTTATCCAGAGAGGGAGCAATCCTGACGCTCCTGACACCTCTACAGGTGTTGTTTCATAACCTGGCATCACAGCATGTTCTTGAACAGCATGATGCTCGAGTAGTTCAACACTTTTTTTCCGTCTCTTTGTCTGTTATCCTTGGCAGGAAACTGTCTCATGCAGAGAGCAGCTCAGGCTGGCAACGAGGCAGCTTCTCTTTTCCTCGCCACTCACGGTGCGAAGGTCAACCATGTCAACAAATGGGTGTGTATGAGCATTTGGCCACAAATCTGCAAAACAGTTACACATTTTTGATGATCAGACCTATCCTTATTATTCACACTTTATTAAGTTTTCTTTTTGATTCTACTGTTGACTAATGTAACCCCTTCATTGTCTAAGAAAAAAATGACAATTGACTTTTGCTGAAACCACAAGGTATATGAATGAAACTGTCACTTCAGGGTGAGAGCCCGCTTCATACAGCGTGTCGCTGTGGTTTGGCGAGCCTGACAGCCGAGTTACTCCAGCAAGGAGCCAACCCCAATCTACAGACCCAGAAGGCTCTGTCTGATGATAACCGTGATGTGGCTATGCAGACCCCCCTCCACATGGCCATTGCTCACAACCACCCAGATGTGGTCTCTGTCATCCTGGAACAAAAAGGTCAGCTTTCATCAGCTCAAAGGAGAGTTTTGTACATTAAAGTGCTTGTGATTTAAAAAGGAAACATGGTTGTGGTTATTTCTGCTATATTGCCCTGAGACATCCCAATATGGATCCACTGATTTTTCCCTTCACATTTCTGTTTCAGCCAATGCACTTCATGCAACCAACAATTTACAGATCATTCCAGATTTCAGTCTGAAAGACTCCATTGACCAGACAGTGTTGGGCTTGGCCCTCTGGACAGGTACACACCAGTACATCTCCACAAATAAGGACAAGTAGAGTACTTAAAATGATCTCTGGAAGGCCTTACCTTGTGACAAGACTTGATCTGTGTATGTAATGTGTAATTTGTATCCCTGTCAGGAATGCACACCATCGCGGCCCAGCTGCTGGGATCAGGGGCTTCTATCAATGACACAATGTCAGACGGACAAACTCTGCTCCACATGGCCATCCAAAGACAGGATAGCAAGAGTGCTCTCTTCCTGCTCGAGCACCAGGCAGACATCAATGTTAGGTAATGTCTGGGCTGTTCGGCAGCTGTAAAACATATACATGGGCTTTCTCGAAGTTGTTTTTGACTGTTCTTATTTTATTTATTGTTAGCAGACAGTAGAGAAATGAGAGAATAAGGTTAGCTGTGAAAAGGGGACATTTTAGGCTGTTAAAATCATCAGTTATTATTTTGTCGTTAAATCCAGATTCAGGGGGGCATGAGTAACGTTATTTTTTTAATACCTTCATCTCATGTTTTGTACGTCACTGTCAGGACCCAGGAGGAAAAAACAGCACTGCAGTTGGCCATCAGTAACCAGCTGCCACTGGTGGTGGATGCCATTTGCACAAGAGGAGCTGATATGTCTGTGGTGAATGACAAAGGGGACCCTCCGTTGTGGCTGGCTCTGGTGAACGGCCTGGAAGACATCGCCTCCACACTGGTGAGACAAATATGTAATACACATGCAATTCATTTAGTGATGATAGTGACTGATAATGCTCCTTGTTAGTGTCGCACCAGGTTAAGATTGAGATTTTTTGACAGATTGATGTCAGGGAGAGACAAATGTGATTGTCTTGCCTAAAAACATGCTTTGTCTTGTTTCTGATGTTACTCTTTGGAGCTTCTGCAGTCATTCCTGCTCCCCCATGTTTTGATGTTATCTGTGTGCAATTGGATATTTTTAGATTTTCATTTTAAGGGTTTTGTTCCACAATCTAAATAATAATAAAAAAAAAAACACAGCAAAACGTCTCTTAGACATCCATGAAAACATCTCTTGCAGTCATCTGTCTTGTTAAAAGCACTTTGAACTGTATACTATATAGATTTTTGCCTGCAGTAAAATATTTTCTTTTGACTTTTTGATCCTGTTTGCTCATTCAAGGTCCGCCATGGCTGTGATTCGACTTGTTGGGGCCCTGGACCCTCAGGTTGCCTGCAGACTCTCCTGCACAGAGCTATCGATGAGAACAATGAAGTCACTGCATGCTTCCTCATCCGCAGGTGGATCTATATTCTTACTATCAGTCTAAATTGAGAATTTTTCCTTAGTACTGCCACTATTTTTAAAAAGAGGCACATTGTTTAATTTAATAATATACTATATAATATCTATAAATGTATATATGATAATTTGATTTATTGAATTTCCCTTCGGGGATCAATGAAGGTTCTTCTTGGTTTGACATTTTGACTCTAAGCAATCTCTACATGTTTGTTAAAACTTGGTTGTATGGAGAAAGATGTTGTCAGATATCTTACCTTCCAGTTTGTGTATGTGTGTAGTGGGTGCGACGTGAACAGTCCAAGGCAGCCAGGGCCGAATGGAGAAGGAGATGAAGAAGCCCGAGACGGACAAACGCCCCTCCACCTGGCAAGCAGCTGGGGCTTGGAGGAGGTGGTGCAGTGCCTTCTAGAGTTTGGAGCTAATGTTAATGCACAGGTCAGTTCCTGTGACTTGGTGATTTTCCTACCAGAGGGACACCTTATTATAGAGTAAGTGGCAAACAGCAATTATTTCTGTTTTGTTGATTTTTTTTTTTTTTTTTTTGTCTCCATCAGGATGCAGAGGGCAGAGCTCCCATCCATGCTGCCATTAGCAACCAGCACAACGTTATCATACAACTCCTCATATCTCACCCAGACATACGTCTCAATATACGTGACCGTCAAGGAATGACCCCCTTCGCCTGTGCCATGACCCACAAGAACAATAAGGCAGCAGAGGCGATCTTAAAGAGGGAGCCAGGTGCTGCAGAACAGGTAGAGCTGATGGAAGTGCACTGAAGCAGTTTTACCCCCTCAGTTAACAAGTGTTCATCTCCCCTGACCTCAAACTATCGTTTCTTTAAAGGTGGACAACAAAGGGCGTAATTTCCTGCATGTGGCTGTGCAGAATTCAGACATTGAAAGTGTCCTGTTCCTCATCAGTGTCCAAGCAAATGTCAACTCAAGGGTTCAGGACGCAGCCAAACTCACCCCTCTCCATCTGGCTGTCCAGGCCGGGTCTGAGATCATCGTCCGCAACCTGGTACACACCTCAGATTTTCTCGCATGATGAATTCCAATCAAAGTGTTATTTAAGGTGCAGCGCAGTCATCGGCGTTTTCATTTTGCTTCTTTCTGTCTGTGTCTAGCTGCTTGCTGGAGCCAAAGTAAATGAGCTGACCAAACACAGACAGACAGCGCTGCATTTGGCTGCCCAGCAGGACTTGGCCACTATTTGTTCTGTGCTGCTGGAGAACGGAATAGACTTTGCTGCTGAGGATGAGAATGGCAATAATGGTACCTTACACTGTTGTATCTCTACGCTTTAGATTCCTGATCATCTGGCTTGATTCTAGAAAACAAACGTGCTTACAAATACACAACACTCATGATAAAGAGTTTGGTAATTCATCTATGATGGTGAATACTACTTTTGGAAGTTAAGAATAGAGCACTCCCTTAGATTACATTACTGATTGTTTGTCGTGTTAATGTAAGGAGTCACTGCTTACAGCTATAAAAACACAAATTTCCTCTGAATGATATTTGAATCTTCTCTTTCTGTTCTTGATATGTTCTCCCCAGCTCTACACCTGGCTGTGATGCAGGGCCGCCTTAACAATGTCAGAACCCTTCTCACAGAGTCCAACATTGATGCTGAGGCCTTCAATCTCAGGTACGGTCTGTTTCTTTTAGAGTCAGACTTCTCAAGATCATCAGCCAAACTTGGCTCAAAACAAAAGTACAAACAATGTAAAAAGAGCAGACCATGACTTCAACTTTCCTGTATGTTTGTTCTATATGTTTGTTCTGTATCTGAGCAGGGGTCAATCTCCAATGCATGTACTCGGCCATTATGGGAAAGAGAACGCTGCTGCCATTTTTGAGTTGTTCCTGGAGTGTATGCCTGAGTATCCTCTGGACAAACCAGATAATGAAGGGAACACAGGTACTGGAGCTTGCTTTATTCCTGTTATTACAAACACATGAATAACACAGGTGGTAAACTTCGAACTAATGTGACCTGTGTTTTATTGTAGTCCTGCTCCTGGCCTACATGAAAGGAAATGCAAACCTGTGCCGTGCCATCGTGAGGGCTGGGGCTCGACTTGGCGTCACTAATAATCAGGGCATCAACATTTTTAACTACCAAGTTGCAACCAAACAGTTGCTCTTCCGCCTTTTAGGTAGGTTTCTCCCTTTTATCAACTTTCGGTTACAAACCATGAATGAAAATGACAGCCCCATATTAATCATTTAGTTTGCACTACAGCTACTGGGTGATTATTGGACAGTAAATGAACAGTACCTATGGTATATATTGCTTTTTGTAGTCCCCTGAGCCCATTTTGCAGAACCAGAGCACCTGAGTGTTTTTTCAGTTTCTTGCTAAAGGACATTTTGACATGTGTTCTGTGGGAGCTGGGATTAAACCCCCCAATCCTTTGATTGAGAGATGACAGACTGCCTCTTATCCTCAACCACTCCTATAACTGATCATGTCTATCCCTTTGTTTAGATATGTTGTCCAAAGAGCCCCCATGGTGCGATGGGTCTAACTGCTATGAATGTGCTGCCAAGTTTGGTGTGACAACACGGAAACATCACTGGTTAGTAGTCTAAAATTTTCATATACGATGCATCTCTTTCAGTATTTCATCAATATTTTTATTTGTGTTGACTTTTCTGTCGAACTCTGTCTCCTTTTCACTTTTTAGCCGCCACTGTGGGCGCCTACTGTGCCACAAGTGCTCTATAAAGGAGATCCCTATCATCAAGTTTGACCTGAACAAGCCTGTGAGAGTGTGCGACATCTGCTTCGATGTACTGACTCTGGGTGGGGTGTCGTAATACAGCAGACTGGAGCTCCTCCACTCTCTGATGCTGGCCATGCCAGGCTCAACGGCACAGTTATCCAGGCACACCAGGAGAAAAGGACATCAGTAGCAGGACAAACTAAAAAGAGATTCCTGGACAGTTATGGACCATCTTCTTTATAAAGTTCAAGTCTATGAAAAACTATTAATGTTCTAGAGGGACGTTGTCTCTTTGTTTCTGTTTTGATCAAAGTATCTTAAAGTGGATATGACAGATCTCCAGCTCTGTGATGGCTGGGCTGTTTGGTAATCAATTTCCCATGATCAATAATGTTTATGATTATCACAGGCAGGTAGCTTCTGCTTTATGTAGACATTTCAGTTCAATGATAAACATGTGAATGATCAAACCAACTTTTGAAAGCAGGGGTTACTGCTACCAGTAAGTATATTCACCATCTGCAGCCTTCATGCTATACGACCTGCCCAAAGACAAAAATTTAATGAGTTCCTGTGTTAATATGAGAGCTGAGGCTGCTGTCGATAAGAGCCAAGCAAAACTGTAATATGACCATAGATCAGTGGATCTACAGACTGAACTATCAGCATGCTCTCTGTAATCATTCATCTGTCATCCTGATTCTATATTAACTGGATCAAGTGGGACAGATAAGGAGGATTTAAAGGGAAAGAAACCCAACTCTGTTTTAAGTAAGCATCATGTCCAGTTAAGATCCTTAAAGGTAGATTCAAGTTTTGTCATTGTCGTATCACTAAATTGCTAAAAGTGAAAGATGTCACGGGTGAGCAAAGAGGAAATTCCATGTTAAGTTTGTTTTTGTTCTCTGATTGATCCATCGTTTGCTTTCCTTTTATAACATGGCAACATGGACAAATGTGACGTGAGAAAACGTTTCTTTTTTTTTTTTTACCAGAGGAACAAAAACAATCCTCAACTGTTGTCATCCTCAGTTACAGAGATGCCTCTTATGCCTATGCATGTGATTTAATTTGTAGCCTTTTCGTGTCATCGTCAATCATGGATCATATTTTAAGAATCAGTCATCAAATGATTACATTCCATTTTTGATCTGCCATTTGGTCCGTTGTTGGAAGTCCTGATCCAAGTCCCCAAATGTTGCCTCAAGTCAAGTTGTCGTCTTGACCCATCACATGTAACGCTTCTTGATTTCTAAGCCTAACAGGTGCACTTTATCAAAGATCACATGGCATTTCCGATCACTGGGGAGAATGTGGAGCGGAGGGACGGCCGGGTGGTGGCGCCTCTTTAAGTATTGTTAAATTGTACAGATAAATGTGTGATATTTTTGACCACTACAACTGTTTTGTACTTAAATGCAGTTTGTGCTTGTCATTGTGACAAACCTAAATCTTGCCTCTGTTAATCTTTTATGCACATTGTTTAATCTTTTATGCACATTATATTGTATCTGTATGCTCAGATATCTAGCCTGTCTCTTCCTGGTGTATCCTTTTAGAAAAAGGGAGGACAAATTTACATAAAGGTCATCAAAAACAAACTTACTGAACTTTTCTTTATTTGTATTGTGCACAAGTTGTTCACTGGTCTTCCCTGAGATTTGTATTTCTAAAAAATCAGTCTTTTCATAGATCTCTTTCTGAGCTGGACGCAGAGCCTACTGGTCTGTAACAGAGCATGACTCGGCATGAGAAGGACAGCCTTCATATCTCTTCAGGTTCGGATCGCCCTCTGCTGCAGAGGGGTCTTCAACACACACACACTGAACACCAGTGGAGCCTGCAGAGAAAAGTTTCCGTGGAACACCAGTCCAGCTTCTTTCCACTCCACCGCTAGAGAGAAAAATTCAATTAGTTCAAGTAAATTTTTATCAAAACATAAGTCTGTTTGTGTAACCCTCCTACATCTCAGGAAAGCATACACTGTAATGTTAATATTTAATTAGATCAGATCAATTTCCATACCTCTTAGTGGAACACCAGACTCTCCCTCCACTGGCAGAGCTCCACTCTGAGTTACAGCGTGGAAATCGAACTTTCTCAGCCTCAGCCTGGGCCTTCATTTTCTGGCCGTCTGCTAGAGATTGTTCTGTCTGCACCAAGGCCTCTGTGGGCTGCCCGGTCTCACTGTAGAATCGTCCAATCACCAGACCTACAGTATTACAAAGAAGAGGCAGAAGTCACAGGAAAGGAGGACATACTATGTTCTTATTCAAAATATTCCACAACTTGTGGCTCAATAGATCAAGAAAAACGTTTTTAATTATCGACATGAATAGATGGATTTATCAAGCTTCTGTTCAGTGGTCCAAAATCCTCTATTCAGATGGGAAGATTTGGGAATCGAGGTCCTAGATTTCACGAGATATAGGCAAAAATCATCGAACTTAGTGCAAGAATTATGGAAGTTTACCTTTCAATAAATTGTTTCTACTATTATTCATTTATTTGTTTGTATGTTTCTTTGTTTATGTATTTATGATTATGTCTCTCTGTGTGCATATGTGTGATTGCGTGTATCTCTCTCTTGCTTTCTCTAATGTTATTTATGCCAGTTGTGTATAGACAAAGCCTATTAACTAAGTTTTTTAAAGGCAACTTCTGGCAGATTTTGTCTAACATTTAAAAGCACAGTAGTTAGAATTACAGTAAAATATTTAAGGGTAAAAACACATACCTATGGCTTGATATTCCCTCTGGTAGAAAGCCAACCAGTCATACAGGGCCATCATCTGCGGTGGGGACAAACTGGACACATCATCTGTCAGACCACTGTCTGTGAAGTCCCCAGTAATGTAGGCCAGTGAGGCATCTTTACCTGAGGACACAAACACAAACAGTTTATAAGGCACAGAGCAGTAATCTACTTAAGCTGTTAATGGGCTATAAATAGACCGGAATGGGCTTTTAAGGTGTGTGGAGGCTTTTTGGGCTAAGCAGTAGAAGACAATGATTGAACATCAGCATATCTCTGAGTGGTTTAATACTGAAAGCTCAAGTGTAGCTAAACATTAACACAAAATAGACTCTGTAGAGGAGGACAGGAATCACCTGCCATGCAGTGATAAGCCCCACCAGGTCCATAGTGCTTGTGTCCTGTATGCACATCAAAAACGCGTCCCAGTACAGCAAGATAAAGACCCTTGCTGCCTTCCTCCCCGTCGTACAGAGATAACTCACGCTTGCTCAGGAGCCGCACAGGACCCCCATGATTTGATTTATTTACCGAATCGAAAAGCCAATCCCAAGGTAGAAACAACACTGCTACTGATAAAATCACGATAAACACATAGTTGAGCATTCTGTTCAGTCAAATGGGTTGGTACATCATTAATTTGCATTACATTTAATTTCTTCTCATTGAAAACCACAAAACAACCACAGTAAATCCATGGTAACAATGCAGGTGCTTCCGTGATGGTGATGTGTTGATCGCGTACGATCAGTTGCAAAATCCGACTCCCTTGTTTGAACAGGGGAAGCCAGATTCCGAAGACAGATAGTGTCGTGAAATTAAATGTTCATTTTGATTATTTTTCCATGTCTTTTTTTTTTTTTTTTTTTTTTTGGTTGGGGGTGGGTGGCACAGATTGGTCATTTAAAATTGGTCATTTAAAATATCTGCTGACAAGTCTCCACCTTGCACAGAGCAATTTCTTTCATATACTTATATTCATATTTTTTTTGTTAAAATTATATCTAAATTGTGTTATTTACCTTTTATCTAGGACTAGGATTATTATTCTTGACACTTTAGCTACAATTTTAATGCAGGACTGATAAGGGTTCTTCCACCTAATGTCTGGAAGCTAACGAGATAATAATCATTTCATGTTAAAATTGCAAGTGTTGATAATGTCTGTAAAAGTTTTAGCAGACAAACTGACATTGAAGTAGTATTAAAGAGACAAAAACAATATAACTGAATTAGATTATGCAGCTTAACATGATGTGTAAACTTACTAGAGGTAAAAACCCTGCTAAATGTGACCGTTTTTAACTATCAAAATGCTCTACTATCTAAATAAAACACCGTTTGGCCTGCGGCTCGTGTTGTTGAGCAGAGCCAAATGATCAAATTCATTAAAAAGAGCCGAACTCCCCCTCAATGTTCGTTGAGCGGAATCTCGAATAGCGCATGCGCATAATCATTACGCAAGGGACGTTTCAGGCAAACTGACGTACAGTACGTCAATGCGGTAGTAGTGAACGGCGGAGCCCTAGCTGTAGGTTAGAGAGAGGTCTGTACACAGACCGGTTCTCAAAATTGATACCCAGTGGGCCGCAGAGATTTTCGGGGGAGCCGTTGGACGGTGAAACAAACATGGGGAACGCGGAGAGCGGCTGCGGGGGTGGCAGCGGTGACGAGGAGGACATAGAAACGGAGAGCCCAGGGTTCGCGGAAGACAGTCCGGCCTCTGCGGCCACTGGCGTCGGCGTTGGAGGCGGAGGAGGCTCCGGTTCTGGGAGAAGCGGAAGGGGATCGAATAACCTGCCAGTGCCCACGGGTGGACCACCTAGCCCCGGGGTGCTGCTAGAGCAAGTGAAACTTAGGGAGGCGGCGGCTCGTATTAGTGACTCAGGAGTGGCTATTCAGGAGTCGGTCCTCGCTGGAAATGAGGGTGTCCTGGTGCGGTGGCTGGAGGACCGGCTGAACCGGGGAGAGGAGTCCGTCAATGTGGAGCAGTTTTGTGAAATGTTGGAGAGCAGAGACGCCCCTAGAGATGAATGTGAAGAGGTATACAGGCATAGAAACCTGCCTCCCACATGTGAAATGCTGTTAGTTTAAACACGCCATGTCAGTTCTGACTCTAGTCCCAGGTATGACACAGGTGTTTAGGGCCATGCCCATTTATGATGACTGATAAGTGACATGATCGCCTGGTAAGGCCATGAGAGGAGAAGACATGATATCCTGTAATACGTTAACTAATCTAAAGGGTGAACTAGGAAGCAGATAAAAAGCTGTCATTGTGGCCCTTGTGCTTGTCAGGTGTGCTGGCAGCTTTGGCCTCCTGTAGCACAACATGTTGCTTTGTGTGTCATCTGTTGTTTGACCAAAGGTTGCAGATGAATGGGTTAACTAATGAATGTGTACTTTAGTCCACAATTGGCTTTGTGTATGTAGACAGGGAATGTCACAGCTACATTTTGAACAAGCCTTTGTACTTTGGTTCATCTACAAACTCTACTGGTTTAGGATGCAGAGCTGCTACTCAATCTTTTATGTACAATCAAATTATGATTAAATTACTTTAACATCACATAACTTTATTAAAATGTCCAGAGGCAATTTGTGTGACGCAGCTTGTATACAGAAAATAACATAGCAATAAAATTACACCCAGGCTCAAATATTGAGTTTAGACTTAGATAAACACTGGTATTCACAAACTGAATAGAATTTATAAAAAGTAATGACTTAGAACAGTGCAGAACAAGTATACAGTCTGCCTCACAAATAGAGGTTTATGTCAGGGCAGGAATATGTGCTGTCATGTCAATATCAACCATATCCCAAGTGTAATGATGTGTGCTGTCCCTGTCTCAGGCCTTTGGACAGTTTGATGCAGAGGGAGATGGGGTGGTGGACGTAGAGAGCATGCTAATTGCTCTGAAGAACTCCAATGGAGCCAATCTCAAGGGAGAGCTGAGTCATGTGATTAGACAGCTACAGGCGTGCTCCCTAACTCCAGGTATGAGATGTGATTTGTTTACCAGGATAAGCAGAGCCTGCATTATTTGAATAGGTGTTATATAACAAGATGGAGAGGAGCTAACTCTGCGTTTCTTTTCATCTTCTCTTTTATGTTTTTTTTTTTTCTTTGCAGGTTTTGTTGACATTTTCTCCAAGACCAAAGACAGGTTAGGGGCACATGCCTCTAAGATCCTTAAGTTCCTACACAGGAACCGTATTCCCAGTAGTGCCATCCCTTTCCCTATCTTAGAAGGCTACAACAGTATCTGCACCATGAGGTCTAGCGTGGTCCAGGACTTCTTGGAGTTTCTCTTACAGAAAGAAAAAGGTGAATACGAGAGTGACAAATAAGAGCGGAATAATGGGTTTAAACTAAGAATGAACTCTTGGATATTTTGAGAGTAAAAGCTTAAATCTTATTTCCTAATGTGTCTGTGTTTCAGATTTAGATATCCAGTACCGAGCAGAGCTGGACCGTGACCCAGAGGTGGACAAGGTGAAGGTTGTCACACAGTGCTATAGCATGATCGAAGCGTCGTCCAACGCTTCAGACGTTGGCAAGATGACGAATGGGGAAACAACATCTTTCTGGCAGTCGGATGGCAGTGCACGCTCACACTGGATAAGGCAAGGATCTCTGCTATGTCAAATGAGACTCTGTGTCCATGTTATGTCGCTTGTTCATCCTTGTTTATATCATCTACTTTGACTCACACTTGTCTCTTTACTGTCCTCAGATTGAAAATGAAACCAGATGTGGTGTTGAGACGTTTGGCCATCGCTGTGGCTTCCAATGACCACAGCTACATGCCTCAGCTGGTCTCTGTCGCTGTTGGGAAGAACCGGCGTTCCCTACAAGAGATCAGAGACATTCGGATCCCCAGCAATGTCACAGGCTATGTAGCTCTCCTGGAGAATGCCAACATCACACACCCCTGTGAGTTATGGACTGACTGTCTTCTGCCTGCTTTTTTAAAGTTTGTTTCAGCTCTGGTTTGTTTTGGTCTTTGACTGATGCGTGTGGAAAAACCATCTTTTCCCCCTCCTGTGAGATCAGAGCGTGATGTAAACTTGAGAAAAGAAGCACAGCAAGCTTCCCTGAGCTCTGAGCTTCAATCTAGCCACAGTTAAGGAGTTATAGTAAGGCTCTTTGTGTTTTTCCCCTTTGCTGCTGATAGGGGTTAGAACGGGGATTTCCCTTCTTAGCTTCAGGTCTCAAAAGGTTTTTTGTGGAGCCTACAGGCCAAACTTGACCCTACTTTATTTATTTATTTATTTAGATTAACAATACAACATCAAGAAAATATCCATTAAGAGTGGCAGCTGTGAGTAAAAACAGTCAGATATTAGCAAAAGTTCAAACATGCTGAAATGCAGACTTGTCCATCACAGCCACATGTGGTTAACTTGATTATTGACACTTCTGCTCTGTCTGCAGCACATGTAGCTGCTTGTTGTCCTCTCAAGAACAAGATGACAGTGTAGTGTGTGATATTAAGGAGTACCTAGTTAGACACACTTTGCGGATCTGGTTCACTCATTTTACAAAACTCCAACCACACTCTTGCTCACTAAAACTCCTTTTAGACTCAGTTTGCACTGTGACGCATAATGGTTACCACAGATGTCAGGGAACAAATGCAGTCATAGCACAGGCGTCATATTTTTTGGATAACTTTTTATCATTTATTGTTGTATTCTTTACTTTTTTATTATTTTTTATTTTTTATATGTTCAAAATTAAATTCCATCAATCAATAAATCAATTTATACACTGGGACTCAGATCTAAAAGCACTTGTTGCTAATGATGTAATGACACCTGAATAATCCGCGTCAGAGAGCACAGGTGGGCTCCAAGTTGATAGCAAAGATGGATGAAGGCAATCTGAGAAGCAGAGGGGGAAGAGTGTTTGTGAAAAGAGGAAGAGGAAGACCAAGAACAAAGTAAGATTCTGTCTCTGCACAAACTATCTTTTGAAGTCTACTGCAGGTGGGTCATCTCACACAGAGAGACACGGAGGTCACCGCTCTGTTACTGTAGCAGACACACCACCAGTTCTGATGATGAATCAAACTGATGAAGGGACAATACAGGAAATCTTGACAGTGCAGTGTGCCGGAGTCTTTTTAAGTTTTGGTTTTCAACTCCAGTTGGACAAAAGTTTTCATTCTTTTGTCAAATTTATCTTCAGTTTTAGATATTTTATGATTTAGAGTCAGAAACTTAACTTACTCACCCACACTTGTCTTAAAAAGTGGCCTTTTTAAACTGGACTGACTGCTGTGTTTCCTATTCTGTGCCGCTGTGTGTACTGCCGGCTCAGTAGGGTTTTTATTCTAACTGCTGTGTTTACGATGGGAAAGCAGGGTTTGATTTTGAGCACAGAGAAAACTGTTTTGAAACGATTGCTTGATTTGGGTAAAAGAATCATGAGTTCTGTGTTTGTGGTTATGAAATTGAGTTTTGAAATTCTCAGTTTGGAGAAAAGGTTGGAAGGTTTAAGAAGAGTGTCTACTCAATTCAGAAAAACAGTAAATGATATTATGAGTAGACTTGCTTAGTTATCAAAGAACATGCAAAGATTATTGATGGTTTGAAATCTATTCTTCATCACCAGTTCAGTGGGTCAGTGTTGGCTTGCTTGTCACGTTCCTCCTCATTCATCTATAATGGTGACTTTACTCTCTGCACGCTGAATAGTCATGTGACCAAACTAACATGCTGTGCATACCACCACACACACAAACTGTCAGAGCAGCTGATGGGTGTAAGCATCAATCAGAAGAGGGGCTGCAGTGCTCTTACACATACATTAATTTAACTCACAAGCCTTTTGGCGCGGATGTAATTGCACATTCCCACAGCTTGCAATTGGTGTTAGATAAATCTTGCAGCGCTCATGTTGAGACTTATGTGAGGAGTTTTTAGCTGGTCATGAAACAGACCAGAATGAGACAGATGCTTGTGTGACAAAGCAAACAAGACCATGGGGGACAAGAAGAATAATTTCTCTGGAGTTGTGTTTATGGATGCCTGTAGCCCCTGCCACAGCTGAGCGTGTGATAAAGTGATTTACCACATACCAGAATAAGCCTCTGCTTACAATTTCATCTGCAAAGACCGATGCATTTGAGTGTTTAAACAAGAGAGTATAATATTTACTTCTAACCCCTTCCAAGGACAAAAGCAGCAAAAGGAAACTACCAGAAGATTATTATAGATCATTTATTAGTTTGTCTATAGGAGGCACCGAATTCAACAGAAACCAAAAGTTTATAAATCTTTTTAATAGTCATGCCAGTTAGGGCTGGGTGATAAATCAAAAATTTACTGATACCGAAATTTACGACAATAACCAATCTCATTTTGCCCATATCGGTATATTCGGTGTCAAAAAAATAAATAAACAATAGTCGGTTTTTGATGTGTGTAGGTAAGCTAAGGTCTCATGTCCCTTTAAGACACTGTCCTACGTCAGAGCCGTGACTCCACTCCATCTAATCTGTAACAAAGAGGGAAAGACAGGTGAGGAGATGGAGGTCAGTTCAAAAGTTGTAGCGGCTGGAGCGGCGGCTGAAGTAGACAAAGTTAATGTGGGAGGGGGTGAGCAGCTTGTGGAGTAGTTATCATCCATTTATCGTTAAAGAGGTGAACTATTCAGTATATCAAGATATAGATTTGAGGCCATATCGCCCAGCCCTAATGCCAACGTAAGTTTGTTTTGTTGTCAGTCTGTCCTTCTCAGTTAAAAAAGCCCTTCCTTGATGCCAGATCTGTGATGCAATCACATATTATAATAATGTTGTACTGTCGTTGGATTGTTGGTGTAAATTTCAGTCATTCTTGAAACACATGATGAAGTTATTTTTGTATCATGTATTCCATCAGTCCTCTAACTGCATCATGTCTTTCACCAACCCCAGACATCCAAATCAACATAAAGCGGTGCCTGAGTGACGGATGCGACACACGGATTCATGGTTTGAAGACTCTGGGTTATCAGATTACCAAGAGTAAAGAGGTGTCTGTGTCGGACGCTTCGGCCATCTGGTACCTGTCTCTCCTCACCTTGCTGGTCACTGCGTCCATGGAGACCAACCCTGCACTCGCTCAGACTGTCCTTCAGAGCACACAGTGAGATGAACAGCCCGTTCTTTTTCACGTGGATGTACTTATGGCTTTTAAACAATGACTTATTTTAGTTCAATTTCTGAAGTCTGTTTCTGTTGTTTTTTTTCTTGTTTTCCACAGAAAAGCCTTACGACACATGCCGCCGCTGTCCCTAACACCCTCATCCACAGAGTTCCCAAAGTTCTTCTCTCTGAACATCCTGGAGGAGGTGGATGGATTTCTCCTCAGGATAGCAGAGTAATGACGATTACATCAGCACACTTACTCATCACTGCCACACTGAGCTCATGATGCTGACATCATCACAATGAAAACAGGGCTGAGGCCAGAGTATTGATTCAGCTGGGCAATGACACACACACACACATTGTTTGATTTTATACCCCATGGATCCCTCACAGGTGGTCAGAGTCCTTATTATAAAGTGGGCGCTAAAATTAAAAGATTATTCAAATTAAAATGAATTTACTTTGTTGTAAAATAGTGAAAATGAACAAATTTCACATCATTTCTAATTATAAGCTGACTAAGAAAGTCAAAAGTAAATAATTCATTGTGACACTATAATCAATTCTTCTGATCACACAGATATGAGTAAGTGAGTGTATTTTAATGCTTTCTTGAGATTAAACACACATTTGATATGAATTCTGACCATTTTTATTCTACATGAATATAATCACCCGGCCAAAATCAATGCAACACAGTAAAACAGAGCCGCTTAAAGAGATGCTTGAACTAACTCTTGTTGTTTTGTTGCAGCTGCTGCGTGAGTCCTGATGCAGAGCTGACCCTCCTCGCCTTCGCCTTGGCCAGGGGCAGCGTGGCAAAGATCCTCCAGGCTCTGTCCTGCATCAGCGACCATTTAGAGGCCGAGTATAAAGCCTCTGCTCTCATCGTGTCCATGGCCTCCGTCAGACTGCGGCTACTTAATCGCAATGGTAACGCGACCAGCCTTCCTTTACTCTCACTCACCGTAAGACATTTGAAACCACAGACCTGGAAGAGAAAGTGCTTAGCCCACACAGAGGAGATGCATTAGTGAAGTGCGCTGTGGAAAAATTGCTAATTCTGTTACAAAGCTGCAGTTCAGTGCTTCACAGTACAGGAACGACATCCTAGCCTGTGTGGAAAATGATGAAAGGATAACCTGTGGTGTTAGAGAAAATGCATCGTCACACTGACTGACGTCTCATTACAGGGAAGCCTCTCCAGCTGCACCTGCAGGCCTGTGATGTGAAGAGTAAAGAAGAGAAATCAGGACCAGAAAACATGCTCACAGAGACCTCCACTGGAGACGGTACAAACAAAACTGGTCTAGAAAATAACAACTTCAGGCTTGTACGTCTTCTGGTCCTCAGTTATAACTGAATACTTTTGTTCCTTTAAAGGTTTTCTCACAGAGAGTGGCAGGAAAAGGGCCAGTGTGATCCTGTCGACAGAGGACCAGAGCAACTTCCAGGTCACTCAGATGAAGATCAAAGTGAGGCACATTTTGGTTTCATTGAGAATCTCGCCAGAAAACAGAGCTTTGCTGCAGATAAACATCATCTCTGGTTTGTGTTTCAAAGGTGCGAAAAGGAGCCATCGGAGCAAAATGTGGTCTGGTGTTTGCATACAAGGAAGAGGACTCTTTTGATGCTGAGAAGCACTTCAAGAGGTTCAAAAAGTATGACTCCTGGGACTACAAGGCTTACAAGGAGTTTGTACAAGAGAAGTAAGGATGTTTCAAATTTATCATTCCTTATTTTTGTCAACGTAAAAGTTTTCGAGCCCACAGTAAAAAATAAAATAAAATAAGCTACACCTAAAGAGCAACTTATGTCAGTGGATCACACAGTACACTAAGGGTCAGTTAGCTTGAGAGACGAAACCCCTCTTCACTTTGGTGGTCCTGTGGTTGTGAATGCGAGTGGCTAACCCATGCTGTTACCTGACCTGCAGTGTAAGGATTCCTGCACGGTCAGAGGACGAGCCGATTGGCTGGTTCGAGCTTGAAGATGACTGGAACGATGTTGAGATCAAACTGCAGCAGTGTCGTGTTGCAAAGGTACATAACTGCATCAAGTTGAAAGCTATGACACAGTTAGACATCTATTTTCTTCATGCATTATTCAACCCCATCAAGCATTTATTCTATAAAATATGTTTCCATGCCACCAGACATCCTGCTATTTATTATTTAAAGCTTCCCATATAGAGCTAAGAATAATATTGCTACTAGATAAAGTATCCTGAGTTAAGGCTGACAGTGATTTTTTGTTGCGATTGAATTAACAGTTTTCCCTTCTTTTCAGTTCTTGATGGTGAAGTTCCTGTGCACCAGGCAGGACTCTGCTGAGCGTCTCGGGGTGCAGTCCCTCACCTTCAGTGGCTACCTGTGCCCTGGAGCAGAGAGGCTCGCAGACCTGGACGACCTCAGTCCAGAGGGAGAAAGCTTTGAACATGACAGCGTGACCGGCCTTTGTCTTCTTAACAAGACACTATTCTTCATACAGCAGCTAACGCGAGACATGGTGAGAACAGAGGTCTCAAATCATCAAAGTTTTAGCTCACACCAGTGAGATAACTTTAAATCATGACCATGACTCATGACTGAAAACTTGAAAATCTTCTTTGACCTCTGCATGATGTCAGTTTATACTTGCAGCTACATGAAATATGACAAAGCGTAGTGACAATAAGGTGAAGATCTGCTGCTCGTGTAAAATAACATTAGTGTAATGGTTAGTGAAAGCAAAAGCAGAAGTACAGATTAAACTCATCATAGGTTTCAAATTGATGTCAGCTGTATCAGAGATCATGTGCCAACACAAACCGGAGAGTAAAACCACCTATCTTTCAAAATGATACTGCATGATAACCAGTATACTTCAGAAGACTTTTCGCCAACTCACAAACACGTGTAAGATGAAATTTTTTAAAGTTTTGGACTGGAGCTGTCTCAGAATGCAAACTTGATCCTAAATTAGAAACATAGACTGTTAGAAACCACATTCAAATTTCAGCTACATTTGAATTTATGTATATCTGTCACAGACCAGTGCAGGATGTAAATAATGCTGATTCATGCTTTTTCATTTCTGGTTTATGCTAGTCAGGTGCTGGTTCAGTTAAAGATTCAACTGGCTGTGGAAGTAGACAGTAGCAGTAGCTCTGCTGTTGTAGCTGGATTATAGTTTTGGCTCATTGTTATCCAGTCGGTGCTGTATATTCACTGGGCTTCAATTAATGACCTTCCTCATGATGTTTAAGTGAAGATTTATTCACAACTGATCAATAATTTTATTTCTTTACAAATATTTCATTATATTTTCTTTAACTTTGATATCGAAGTTAAAATAAAAATGTCTGTAATAATCTTTGAACTTAAAGAATAATGGCAATACCGCTGGAGTTTGTAAAGGCTTTTTTGCCAACACATGACAAACCTGCTAAAGTGAGTTTGGAAATGTGATGCAATGTTGACTAGGACTAATTACTCTTGAAATGTTCTCGTACTAAACAACACTAATAATAGACAGAGGGTGAACAAAGTAGAATCATCTTGTTTGTGGCAGGAAACTCTCACAGTTTATGAGAATTCATCACAATTTAACACAAAACTAACATATGAGAAAGACCTGATTGTAGTCGTATATCTGAGACTTCAAAGAGAGCTTGATTATTTTTTAACTTATAACTTTTAACTTATTTTTGTGCCTGCTTATTTTACTCATCCTATTTCACTTTCACTTCATTCATTCATTTCTTCATAGTGGCTGAGTCTGCCCACCTGTGGCCACAAGGAGTCATTACAACATCTCCCATTACTGTGCTGCTGACATATCAAAAGAAGCTGGTTTATTGTTTGTAGTTGTTTCATACTGCTCTTCTCTCTCTTTCTCTCTCTCCACGTCTGCAGGATGCCTCACACTTCAAGCAGAAGTATCTTCTGGACTTCACTGGCCTCGGTCTGGACCTTTTCTGGAGCTTCTACAATAAACTCAGGGAGATGTGAGTATTAGCACTTTCACTTGTGTTTTTAATTCATCCTATGTTCATCATTCATTCATTAGTAGATATCTGTTATATAAAATAGCATCTGAATTATCTTTCAGGCTAACTTGTCAAGGTGCAAGACAAGTATACACTCATTAATGATTTTACAGAGATTGTCAATGGCATATTTGCAACAGCTTTATGAAGTGTTGAAATTCAGGTTGAGGCCTACATCTATGGTGAGCGATTGGAGCATACGCTCAAATTAAAGGCAATTATTGTGAGCAATTTCAGTCCTGGTTAATTCCCCATGTCCAGTGGTAAAAAAAATGTGTAAAAACCATAAAACTATAGTAAATGACCTGAAATGCTATTTTTGTACTTTTGTTTGTATTAGACTGGAGCTGTTCTTCTCATTATTCTGAGTTCTGCGCTGCTTTAAAAAGACTGATAAGAGACAGGAGGATGACTGTCTTTCAAACACTATTTAAGATCAGTACAAACTCATTTGTTTTGGAGCACCTGGTTGATGGGAAGTTTGAAACACAGCTTCTGATTGGCTGGTAGACACTACAATTCATCTAAACTGATTTCTATCAGAATTCAAGACTTTTTACCTCTTTTAATGAATATTAAAGCCTCTGTACAGACGCAAAGTTTGAGGCCTGACCACTCTTAAAATTGGTCTAGCTGTTTTGTTTAGAACAAAATAAGTAAGCCCTGTGCATCCAGTGCCCCACAGATGTAAAAAACATTACAATGAACCAACATATTAGACCTAAAGGGATCAGTATTTAAAAAAATTAAAAGAAGAAAATCTGGTGACATTCATGGAGATAAAGGGTGATGAAAAGTTGCAGTAATGTCTAAAACTGACTTATCAGGGTCAACTCTGTGAACAAACTGTTTGTGTCTGTCTCAGTGAGGGGGAGGAGGTGCTGAAGAGCAGAGTACTGCTGCTCCAGCTGATGCAGAACTGTTTCCCCATGCTGCCCAACCCAGTGGAGCCCCGGAGCCCAGAAGACAGTAAAGGGCCCGATGAGGGAGCCAACGCAGGGGCTGGTCCGTCCACATCCAGCACTACAGAGCCCCAGTCTGAGTCCGTGAGGGCCGTGTGGGATATTTACACCCACCTCTGTCATGGTAAGAACCAGTTCAGTTTCATATGAGAGAGTTTAATGTGAGATTTCTCAAGTAACTATAGTTGATTTGTCAGAATTGATGAAACTTAAATTATGCACTTCTTTGGGCATTTTTTGCTTTCATTAGATAGACTGCTAAAGAGAGACAGGAAATGTAGGAAGTAGAGAGTAAAGGGTGTTAAGCAGCGAATGATGGTGTGATGATGTAAAAAACTGTCTTTGCAGACTGTGTAATGAAGAGGACATTGCTTTGCTTGGCTTAAAAATGCTGTCATTACACAGTTTGCAAACAGATTTTTTCAGTGGTTACAATATTCTCAAAAATGTCACAGCACATGGAGCACAGTGGATGAGGTCTGCAATAAAACTGGTTTAAAATGTAGAGTATTGTTTTATAAGATACTTGTTAAGGAAAGAAGCTTCCTGTAGATTAGACCATATTCTGAGTCACCAAAAAAAGAACACTAAGTTTTGAGGGTTTTTTGAGTGTTTGCTATGGGCTTCTAACTCAGTTAAACAGATATTCTGAATTACCAAAAAGACACTTGAGCAGGCCTCTTAGAGATACTGAAAAATACTCATGCAAAGTTATGTTTATAAACAATATATTCATTTATCTATAGCATTTCTCCTCAACAACATTATCAGTCACATACAAACATTTCTCCCCTTTTCTTTCGCTGACCGGCAGACAGTTCATGCGTGCGTCACATCAGTGGTTTTGCATAGAAGTGAGCGGCGGGGCAGAGCAGCAGAGAGCACTGATGCTCTGCACTGTTTTATAATATCAACTCTCGCTCATGGGCTCTCGAATAACATGTGAACACCTTGGCAGTGCATTCTGGGATTTGTAGTGTATTAGCAGGGTATGCAGGCCAGCTCTAATAGTGATCAGATTTTATCATGCGGGCCAAAGATAATTACATTGCGAGCCGGACCTGGCCCCACGGACCTTGAGTTTAACATGTGTGCTGTAGATGTTGACTGAGTCATATCAGCGTAGAAGTGGTGCACAGCATATGCAGAAAAAATGAGTATCTTATCAAAGTCTTGTAGTTGACTTTCCTTTAAACAGTGATTGTTTTTTTGTCTAAAATCAACATGGTATAGCTAAAATATCTGTAATGTTTGTGTTTCAGTTGTGGATGGTCCTGAGGGTGAGGCATTAGTGGAAAAAGCTTTGCACAAAGAAGCAGTCAAGGCCATTTTGAACGGAGCGGCTGTTTTCTTCCCTGATAAACACATCAGGAGGGACAAACTCTTCCACATGATGGTGAGTTAATTGAAAAATATACAGAGAAAAAAATGATCATAACTCTTAGTTTACTGAAATTTATAATGAAACTTTTCTGCAGAAAAATATAACAGAAGAGGATCAGCCCGAGTCAGTGAAGGTGACGTTTGAATCGCTTTGTAATTACTTCAGGTAAGCAGGCTGAACATAAACATATTCTCATCCACATCCAGGCTACAGTACGACATTAACAGATGTGTTTTCTCTATACAGTGACCAGGATCCAAGTGGCCTTCTCCTGCTCCCACCTAAAGGAGCTCCTGCAGATTTTGACATCAGCCCCATCCTGTCAGTCATGGAGACTCTGCTTCTGGTGGCAACAAGAGAGGTGAGACCTTTGTAACTGTCTCACGTTTATCATCCTCTTCCTCTCTACATCTCTGATGCTCCTCTGAATCCACCTGTTTCCTCTTCTCCTTCGTCTCCTAGTGTGAGGTGATGATGGTGGATGAGAGCAGTGGGGCAAGCAGGACAGTGCTGCTGTCCTTGTTCTGGGCTCTGCAGGGGAGTCTGCTCTCCTGGTGCTACCTGCAGCTCAAAACAGGAGCCTCCTCCACCATTGCCATGGAGCTGGCCAGAGACATCCTACTCAAATGTGAGATTGTGTTCAAAGATCAGCCCAGCAAATAAAAACTAAAAAGCACTAAAAACAGAATTGTTAAAGCTAAATCAGTTTAAGTCACAGATGAGAATCTATCATTGGCTAAAGTACGCCTCAAGAACAGCTAAATGGTACGTAATTTGTCTTTCAGATGCGGATCAGTTTTTGGGAAGTTTCAAAGCTATCCTCAGTTCCCTGCTGGAGAAATACACGTCTGCTGAAATCACTGATAAGCTCGGCAGCTCCATTCTTGCCACGGTCTTCAGACAGCTGGTACTGCTCTGTTATCTCATGGATTTGAATAGTCTCCATGCTGTGGTATAGAAGCATACATCCTGATCCTGAGTCATGTTTGTTGTGGTCTTGGCAGATGATTTTGCTTCTCGAGCTGTGCTCTTTGGACATCCCTCACAGCCTGCTGCTGAAGAGCTTCTCCTCTCTGGTCGAGCTGCTCAGAAACCTGTCAAGTGACACAGGAGACATCTTCTCAAAGGTCAGGCACATTTTCACCTCTTAATTCACTCTCACACAGTGAAATATGAGGCTGTATACATTCCTGCACAGCAAAGAAGTATTTGGGGCACAAATGGCTGTGAATTACGCTGACAGTAATGACAGCAGTACATAACATCAGTGTACCAAGAGCTGGCACACACTCTTGATGCATGAATGTGAGGTATTGTTCTGTGATTTGATAAACCAACATTACCTTTATCTGAAGTTAGTTTGATGTTCAGCTCTGATTCACACAAATTAAAACCGAGGGGTAGAGGAGAAATAGTAGGGCTTACAAGTCCAGGGGAACTCAATTCTTAGGAGAAGTTGGACCACTCAGCACACAGTTCAAAAGCTAGCATCTGTGTGGTGTACCAGGATACATTTATATTATCATTCAATACAATACAATAGTCTTTTCACCATTTATCATTTGATTTCCAAGTTGTACCGTGTCCTGTACCTCAGGACAGCCCCACAGTCATTATGTGTAGTTACATACAACCACTGTCTCTGACAAACTCTGGTTGTACCCATATCACTGTTAGGTGGATCAGGAGAGCTGGCATCAGCCACAGCAGCCCGTGGTGCTGAGGGTCTGGAACTTGGAATCGCCTCACAACTATGAGAACAGTCGGCACGAGACCAGCATCTTCGCCTGCCCTGGTGCTACGTCGTTTGAGGTGGAGTTTGATGAGCGCTGTGAGACAGAGAAGAGGTGAGCAAAGCGAAGAATTGAATACCGGGATGTTTTTTTTGTCTTTTTTGTTTAATGTAATGTAAGACTTTTTGTCATTATTCGCTCTTCTTTACAGATATGACTACCTAGAGTTCACTGATTCCAGAGGTGGGAAAGTCCGCTACGATATGAAGGTTGGGACTGAGAAATGGCCAAAGGTAGGATAAACAATATCATTTAGCCACTTTCACATGAAATCCTGTTGTTTCTTAATTCCTTAAAACACATATTGATTGTTTCCTTCTGCTCCCTCAGAAAGTGACATTTGATGCCGGCCCCCAGCTCCAGTTCCTCTTCCACTCTGACAGCAGTAACAACGAGTGGGGTTACAAATTCACAGTAACTGCAATGGGTCTTCCAGATATCACTATTTCTTGGATGTCGGATCTGCAGCTGCTAGTGGCTCGTTTGATGGGTCGACTTGCCTCTAGAACGCTCGCCCTGAAATCTCCTCATGGTGAGACTCTGAAAATCTCATTCCAGGGAGCATCTGACAACAACAACATTAAAAAAAATCTTCACTGTTTTTCTGACCCTTTATACTCGATTAAAATGATGCGGTTGCTCTGTTGATGTCTGTTTTTAGAGATCCGCACAGTTAAGGAGCTTCCGCCAGGGAAAATGTCCCATGTTCAGTCCTCTCCTCTATGGAAACCCATTTTGAGACACGGATTGTGTGAAACAAGAGAGTCGAATCGATCAAAAACACCTGCTGACCAGGTATGGACACAAAAACTTCATCTAGTCATTAACAATATGTAACATTATCACACTGCTGACACACTCATCAAAAAAAATCTCTGATCTGTAGACAAACTCTTGGACTCAGGATGAGCTTATGAACTTCCTGGAGGACTTTGCACGTTGGAACCCATCTCAGGAACCGGCAGACAGCAGAACAGAGCTGATGAAGACCCTCATGCAGACCTGCAGGAAACAGCCAATGAGGAATGAAATTGCTGCTGGGCCAAAGGCAGACCAGGCTGTGAATGCTATTTGGGCGGCCATGGTGTACCACACACCAGCACTCAACCACGCACTGAAGACCTATGGTAACACCCGACTACGATCAGTGGTCCATGAGCAAAAGTATCCGCTCATAATAATCCTGTGTGGTTTATGAACCTGATCGACTCCCTCCCTCTGCTTCTCTTTGTACGAACAGTGAACCAGGACTGCAGGTCGTGTCTGAGTGAAGAGTTTGGGCAGGTGTACTCGCTGGCTGACAGCATCAGAACCTGGATGGTAAGAGTTTGAGATTCTGATCCAGTATCTGCTGCAGAGCTGACACATTACCATAGTACTCATCTATTGTGTTTTTTTAATTTATCAGCTGGAGATGAAGCAGAGGTACCTCGTCGGTAAAATGAATGTTCCAGACGAGAAGGAAGGAGGTCAAGATGAGGTCACTTTGGAGTCACTAGGTGAGGACTGAAACTGTTGTGAATGTGAAACATCAGGAACACTTTGAATTCAGCTGCAAACATCCAACTGAGCTCATGGATGCACTAATTAGAACTCAGAGGTCAAAGGTCAGTGTGAGCTCTCTGAAACGATTTGAGCACAATTTCAGATTTCATGCTATTATAACAGCAAAACTGAAACCACAGATAATAAGGTAACAACAATTTTTTTTTTTAGTCAGAGGTCGTCTTGATTCTGACATCATGACTCTCTGAAACAAAACATTTTTATTGGTCTGATTGGACTCTACAGAGCCCGGGAGGTGACATTAACTTTTTTTTTAAATCTGCACATGCAATTTAGTGTCTCACACATGTGTTTTATTATATCTTTTATTATATTATATCTTTCTTGATCATCAAACTATGAGCGTGGTCTAGACCTGCTCTTGCTCTTTGAAAAGCGTCTTGAGATGACGACTGTTGTGAATTGGCGCTATATAAATAAAATTTGATTGATTGATTGTTTACAAACCGCATACGCAAGATACAAATAAAATGCATGTACGAGATACTAAATCGCATGTGAGAATTTAAAAAAAAGGAAAGTTCATGTCACCTCCCAGGCTCCGTAGGACTCCACAAAGACAAGATCAGATTTTGGTGGTCACATCAGTATTAATCATCAGTACCATATTTAGTTGAGTTAGGTGTGTCTGATACTGGAATAAAATAGCTTGTTCTCATGGAGATGCTGATTTAAGAAATATTTTGTGGGGTCTCTTAATTTCACCTCAAGCCCTATCATCAGCCTTGTTTTAAATTTGATCATCCTTAACTGCGACTGAACTGGTCATCAGAGACATGCAGTACAACCCCAGGGCAGCACTTCAAGAGTAGATATTAATTCTCAGACTTCTGTCTCTTTCTTCTTCTCTAGCTGAGATGTGCATCGAGAAGAGCCTCTTGCTCTTCAGGTTTGCTCCATGTGGAGTTCCGTATCAGGACAATGACTCTTCCAAAGCTGCAGAGGGAAGTACTGCTCCACTCCTCCGTTCGAGTTCAATCTCAGAAGGGGATTTCCAGCCTAGCCCCCCCCTGGGACCCCAGGCTGCAGGGCCCGAGGAGAGCGGTGATGCTAAAGTTGGACAGAGTCTGCCCTCTGGTGTCCAAACCCAAAACTCTGCTTCATGTGGACACAGCAAGCAGAGCCACAGGGGCTCCACAGAGAGCCTCTCTTCCGCTTCAGGGGACCCAGCCTCACCTTCCACTTTCCCCCGTAAAGCTCCTTTCAGCCGAGCTCGCCTCCGCCTCCTGTCCTGTAGATCTATAGAAGAACCCCGTATGACCCCATCTGTAAAGGATCGCTACCCGATCCTCAAACACATCCTGAACTTTATAAGGGACCAGGCTCTTACTACAGCAAGGTAACTCGCCTTCAGTCTTCTACTTTTTTTAAATCATTTGCCTTGTTGTAGCACACACAGTGAAGTAACTCAGTTCTTCCTCCTGTAGCATTCTGCAGACCCTGTCCCTGAGCAAAGCCCAGGCCCTGAGTGTATGTAAGGTCCTGGAGATGGTTCAGCAGTGTTTACATTCTCTGGGGAAGCCGCACCTCTTTCAAGCCCCCTGCATCCTGTTTCTGCAGGAGCTGCTGGCGTGTCAGAAAGACTTCACCAGGTACATACAGTACATAGATGTTTTTGTTTTAGTCAGTTTGTTAAATAGGTGTGTTCTTGGCTGGATCCAAAAGCTATGAAAACCCCATATTGGCTCACTTCATTGAATTCAAGAGTTTTTCCCCTGATAATTGTTGTCACTAGATGGCGCCCTTGTTTACGTATTTGACTGTTCTGTCAAAAGGTGTGCTGTGCATGCAGATGTGACATCATTACGCTGTATGTACACCTTGTTATGTTATGAGAGGAGCAGACACGGCACCTGCAGTTGTGTCTTATGCTCCTCTACTGGCCTCAATAAATGAGCCAAAGGCTAAAGAGTGAAGATCGAGTCACAGAAGAGAGTCACTGTTGGAATAAGTGTTCACATGGACGCGTTTTGGAGTAACGGTATAAAACACCCCTCTTGATCAGAATACAATTTCTTTCGGATTTAGCCGAATTGGATCAGAATTTTCCGATCGATATGTTTGCATGGCACTTTTTTTTTCCGATCGGGCCTTTATTCCTATTATTTGTGCCCATGTAAACGCAGCTACTGTGTTCTGTCACAGAGTCTGAACAAAGTGGGTTGGCCCAAAAAACTGTTAAATGGTGACCAACTTTATCTTCTGCATGGTTATACATTCAAAAAAGCACCCTAGACATAGCTGGACCCATTTATTGAAAATCTTTATCTCTAATGTTTGATTGTTTTCTGCTGTTGTTGATATTTGGTATAAAACTCCTTTTTTAAATGATTATGCTGGCTTTTTTAAAAATCTTTGAAAAGGTGGGAATCTTCGGGTTACACATGAAAAAACAACACTAGTTTGATTATTGAAAGAAAAAAATACTTTAAAAGGAAATGAATATTGTGTAAAAAATTCTAATTAATGCTGACACGAGCCTTTTCAGTGGAATCACAGTTAAGCTCTTCTTTTGATTTGTCTCTTTCAGTTATTTCTCTCAGCTGTCAGACAGCGGGCAGAAGCTCGGGGAGGAGGTGAGGCGTTCCTACCATCAGCTGGTGCTTATGCTGGTGGAGGCAGTTCAAGGTTTCAGCAGCCTCAATGAGAAGTAAGCCTATCTTTATGAAACCCTTCATTCAAACTAAAACAAAGCAGTAATAGATGGTGAAAAGTGTGATTTGTCCCAGAGTGTAATTGACTCTCATGACTGCTCAGCAGAGCTCTGCTGCCGGCCCTGTCCTGTGTGCAGACCTGTTTGTTGCACCTTCTGGACATGAGCTGGGAGATCCATGACCTTCCTCTCTTTCTGGATATCAAGCTGCCTGAGCTCCTGCTCAGCATGTCCCAGGAGAACATCAGTGTGCACGACATCGCTATCAGGTAGTACAAGACACGTCCCAGAAAATAAAACATTAAAAAAAAGACATTTTTTTTCTGCTAATAACAGTGACTCATGTTACAGTCTGAGCTAATTTGTGCTAAATGAAGCTGAATCATGTCATACAACACGTCGAGCAGTATCTCAACCGCTTAAACGTGCAGAGATGATGACACATGTTTTTCTGTTGTTCAAAATTCATCAGTCAATGGACGGAGGAGGATGAAATTGCAGACTATAAAAAGAACCAGGAGTGGATGGATGAGTGCATGGACGGGATGTTTGAGAAGTGGTATGACAAAATCGATGAAGAGGACTCCATGGAGGACAGGAGGAAGGTATGTCACAGTGCAAGGAAGACAAAAGTTCAAATGCTAGTGATTAAAAAAAAAAAAAAAGGAAAAATGAACTAATTTCCCTTACTGACCGCCTATGTTATCTATTTGTATTAAGTCTGACTGCTGATATATTTATTCAGTTTCATCTTGATGGAAATGTTTCTAATCTGAAATGTTTATTGTGTGCTATTCACAGATGCACATGTTCATCGCCCGTTACTGTGACCTGCTCAATGTTGTGATCTCCTGTGATGGCTGTGAGAGGATGGCACCTTGGCACCGCTACAGATGCCTGCAGTGCATGGACATGGACCTCTGCAAGACCTGCTTCCTCAGTAAGCACACATACTCTTCTTATACCGTCACACAGGAGGATCTGTTAGCCTCGGCTCCAGGGTAATAAAGAAACTGCATGTAATTGTGTGATTGATAAACAGGTGGAGCAAAACCTGAAGGCCATGAGGACGACCACGAAATGGTGAACATGGAGTACGCCTGTGACCACTGTCAGGGGCTCATTGTGGGCAGCAGGATCAACTGTAACGTCTGTGAGGACTTCGACCTGTGCTTTGGCTGTTACCATGCAAAGAAATACCCGGACAGGTGACCCATTTCAAATCACATCTAATCCTGTTAAACTGCTTTTCATTTCTCTCTGAGTTTGGTGGTTAATTATTATTTTTATGTTCTTTTCTTCAGCCACCTGCCCACCCATCGGATCACAGTGTACCCCATGGTGACGATACGAATCAGTGACCGTCACCGCCTGATCCAGCCCTACATCCACAACTACTCCTGGCTCCTGTTTGCTGCTCTGGCCCTCTACACGTCAGAGCTGAGCAGTGAGAAGCAGACAGAGGGAGAGTCTTTGGACAGCAACACTTTGAGCCAGGCAGCAGACCTGCAGACATGCTGCTCCCAGCTCATCACGGACTGCCTGCTAAAGGGGCAGACCGGCAAAGGTAAGCCTAATTTAGAGTTTAACTATCTGTCATTTTAAAACCTTTTGATGATGCTAGGTTAACTCTTCAAAGGTGCCATGTTGTCCCAAAGCTAGCAAAAGTTGTCATGATATTCTGATAACTCTGATTGATTAACCTTGATACCATCGTCATTGCAGGTCTACGTTCCTCTGCCTTGCTTGCTCTGCTGTCATCCAATGACTTGTCCTCGGAGAGTGAGCTGTGTCCAGTCTCTCCAGAGTCCTCTCAGGAGCTCAGTACAGCCACTGACACCTCCTCTCTGCCTGGATCCACTGCAGCAATCTGCTCCCCGACATCTCCGAAGGAAAAGGTAAGAAACAGAAGCAAGATCATGCAGAACACAAGTGATCCTACATTGATCCATTGTGATCCATTTAAGATCTGGATTTATATGACATGAGAAGCTAAGTAGAGACATATGGGTGTGCAGTAATACTCAGTTTTATAATGGTGATACAGTGGTCTCCTAAAGTCCACACTCTTGGTTGTAAACATACTAAAGGGCTGTCATTTCACCTCAAGAGCAAACCACCAGCCAAAGAGAAAAAGCCAAAAGAGGCGGGCTCACCGCCTCCAGCTCCTCCTGAGGTCTTGTCTCCTCCAAGCACTGGAGAAGGGGACAAAATGAAGCTTGTTACCCAGGACACCCTGGACTCCCCCAGCCTCAGCCAGACCCCTTCAGTGTCCAGCGAAGACCCCCTCTCCCCTGTGGTCAGAAGTAAGCGATCATATGACCTCCTTTTCTGTGAGTTAGTTAATTCGTGGAGAGGAGTACAGTGCCCTCAAGCTGTCTGTGTCTTTTCCTTGTTTTTCACAGCTTCAGAGTCCGGACCAGGAACAGTCATCTCACCAACATCCGACTTGGTCAAGGAAACAGATGAGAGGCTGCCGCAGGTCCCCCTTCAGGAGCACGTGTTTTCAGAGTGTTCCAGAGAGAGGATCCTGGGACTACTAGCAGCCATGCTGCCACCAGCCAAGCCAGTACGTTAAATTAAGACCTTTTTCTGTCTTTTCTTGACTAAGCAAGCCCAGTCCTGATGTTTCTTAACCTGGAGAGATAAAGCCAAGAAACACAGAGAGCCTGTTTTCATCTCAAGGTCTTAAAATGACCCCCCAGCAAACAAAACCAGCAACAAATCCAAAAAGACTTTGTCAAAACATTTGTACATGACATGCTCCTTGCTCCCCGAAAGGCTCAATTTTATTATTGCAGAGGAAATGACATTTCGTCCATTTGACAACGTATAACATGAATATGTTTTTTTTGTGTCCTCAGGGCTGCACCCTGTCACTGCCCAGTCTGAACTCCATCCTGCCCCAGCTTTTCAGAGCTGTCATCTCCAACGCTGGCTCTCTGAACGAGACCTTCCACCTCACGCTCGGACTGCTGGGTCAGCTGCTGCTCAGGATCTCTCCCACGGAGGCCGACGCTGCCGTCACAGAGGCTCTGGCTGACAAATATGAGCTGTTGACACAGGGAGAGGCAGCCACTTTAGACACCCAGGGCTGGAAGACCATACAACTGCTCTTTAGTCTGGGGGCTGTTTGTTTAGACAGGTAAGTGGAGGACAACCTGAGAGACATATACCATTGTTATTTAAAAAATAAAAAACAAATCCTTCAACCTTAACTGATAATATTATTGCTATTTTAATGCCTTTATCATTATTAAGGTGTCATTGTTCTCATTATGATCATTATTTTTGCCATTATCTCTTTTTTTCTGTTATATTTCAGTAGGTTTGTTTCTTTCTTTCTCTTCCTGTCTCCCTTTTAACACAGTTTTAGCAGTTGTCTGTTTAATATTGAGTCTGGTTCTGTCTGTGTGTTATCAATAACTGTTAAAAAGACATTTCCAACCCCACACTCATGTCGTTTTCATTTTTTAATTATAACTAGTCTCCTCTCTTCTTTTCATGTGTTTTGCAGTCGTATTGGTTTGGACTGGGCGTGCACAGTAGCAGACATCTTACACAGTCTGAATGTGTGTCCAGAGTGGAGCACAGTCATCGCTGCCTTCACTGACCACTGTGTTCAGCAGCTCCCACAAACACTGAAACGCACCAATCTCTTCACCCTGCTGGTGTTGGTGGGCTTCCCTGAGGTAGGTGGTGAAAATGCCAGCGTTAAGTTTTGTACACTGTGTTCCCGGACTCTCTCTAAACACTGCTGTGTGTGTCAGGTGCTGTGTGTGGGCACCCAGACGGTGTTTATTGACAACGCCAACGAGCAGCACAACATGATCCTGCTGAAACACTTCACAGAGAAGAATCATGCGGCGGTGGTAGACGTGAAGACACGCAAGAGGAAAACAGGTCAGTGAAGCTGCAGCATCACGAACAGCTCTGCCAATAAAACCTTGGATTAACCATCTATGGTTTCCTCTCTTTACAGTGAAGGACTACCAGCTAATCCAGTCCCAGGACTCCACTACAACTGGTCTGCCAGGGCAGTCAGAGGGACAGGGCTCCCAGAAGACTCTACTCAGCCGATACCTGAGCAACTTCACCTCCATTATCAGCCACCTGCTGCAGACCAGCCAGGACAACGGCTCTACTGATGCAGTGGAAGCATCCTGGGTCCTCTCCCTGGCTCTGAAAGGCCTCTACAATACTCTGAAGGTACCGCAAAGCTGAAGAGGCCTTGTTTTACACCATATATCTTAGGGGTGGAAGAAAAAAACGATACAGCATAGTATCGCAATATTTTGTCTGGTGATGTATCGTATTGTCTCATCTACCAAGTATTGTTTTTTTTTAAATTAATTGTTAATGTGAAGTCAAATCTATGATAATGAAAAAATAAAACCAATTGTTTGTCTGGTGAGGTTGGCAGAGGTGACATCATAGAGCAGAAGAAGGTTAGTACAACAAATATAGCTGCAACTTGGGAAAGACAATGCAAATAGGGCGCAAATGAGATGGACTTGACACATGAGGTTAGCAAGATGTGCTACATGAAAATAAAATACAGTGTAAGTAAGACAAACATAAAGGAAAGACAAATGCTAAATTAGCTAAACAGTCAAAAAAATTGTATAAATCACAATATATTGTATCGGAATCCTCAATGTATTGCAAAATGTTAAAAATCGCAATAATATCATATCGTGGCCCAAGTATCTTGATAATATCGAATCCTCGGGCCACTAGTGATTCTAACCCCTAATATATACATATAGTGAGTTAGATATATGAAACATGTTCAGTAGCAGAAACTGTCATCAAAGAAAAGCTCTCTACAGCAGCCTGACCAACACGCCACATTCAGATTCAGAGGTGTTTTATCTATCGATGATGTTTTACCCTGAAGGGGGATCACAAAGACGTCATCAGCTGCTCCAATGCACGAAGCACACTGGACACAAAGTGGATGAGTCTAGAGGCACATTTCCTTTTGACAGCTTCTCACACTCAGTGGATCATAACTGTACATTGAAAGAAAATGATGGTACACAATAAAGAAAATGAACCTTGTGGAGAGCTGGTTCAGTTAAAAAGCCTCCTCAGTTCAGGATCAATCTTGAACCTCACAGCTTTCAATGCTAGTTTAGGCTGCGCCCAACTAACATACTGGTGATGATGAAAATAGTTAAATGAGCTACACAGCTGCATATTTCTGAACAGTTTAAACTCAAAACCGACTACTTCTCCTGTTGTGCAGAAACACGGTGTGGATCAGGCTCAGGAGGACATCCAGAAGTCAGGACTGACCCAGCTGCTGGTGAGGAAGTGCAGCAAAGGAACAGGCTTCAGCAAACTGTGGCTGCTGCGAGATCTGGAGATCCTCTCTATCATGCTCTACTCCTCCAAGAGAGAGATCCACTCTATGGCCCAGGACCCTGAGAGAGACCAGAGAGAGCAGGACAAAGAGCATGACTCTGACCACTCCAGCTGCTGCGCTGATGAGACTGACGTCAACAGGCCCGATCCCTTGGAGGGACTGGATGAGGAGACAAAGATTTGCTTCCAGGTGATGACGAATGCCAATTATAATTCACAAAAACAAATAAAAGTCGGATTTTAGACTCTTAAGTCCTATTTTGTTTTGTGCAGATCACCCATGATGCCTTAAATGCCCCTCTGCCCATCCTGCGAGCCATGTATGAATTACAAATGAAGAGAACTGACTCCTTCTTCCTTGAGGTGCAGAAAAGGTCAGAGTCATCTCTCTCATTTCAGTTTGATTTAGACTCTATCTATACCATCCGCTCAGGTAAAGGTCATCTAATCCCACCTCTTTGTGTTGTACCTATGTGTGATTTTCAGATTTGATGGAGAAGAGATCAAAACAGATGAGACAATCCGCACATTGGCTCAGAAGTGGCAACCGAGCAGGCGCCCCCGCTCTGAGGAGAGGAACACCAAGGCTGTGGACACTGACATGATTGTGGTTTCATGTGTGGTGAGTTTGTTTGCCTTCGCTAGAACCAGAAAGATTCAATTCTTTTGAACAACAGTGGTGCATTTTGAAGGACATCTTCATCTGGGGGGTTCAAATTTGTTATATTTTAATGAGAGTAAAAAACAAAATCTCTGCTGTGTGGACTCATTAGTGCCTGTAGTTGCCCCCATGTAGACCTGTGTTCTCTTGTGCAGTCTGAAAAACCCACTCTAAAGATATGGATGTGATGTGCTTGAAACTGAAGAGGTAAAACTACAGAGGTAAAACAAAACAAGATAGAGGTTGGTACAGGAAACAGAAATAACAGCAGGAGACTTGGAAAAGGTTCTATCATTCTCACATGTTATATTACATCTAACCTTTTGGGCCATTTACCCAAACATAGAGTGAATTCATGAATCAAGCCCTATTTCAATTCTGATCAAGTACATCACCTATAGAAGCAGCTCTGTCATGTAATTGTAATTGTAAAATGTAATTAAAAAGAATTTTAATTTTCCACAAGTATTTCACCATTTTGAGTGCATAGTATCATTAGAATAGTCAGATAATCTGTGTGTTTGTCACATGGTACTGGTAAGAAGAGATAACATGTTCTTAGAAAAGTTTGATACAATCCTTTTTCCTGAGTTTGTGTTCTGATAAGTCTTAATCATCGCCCCTTTCTGCAGTCTAAACCCAGTCACTGTGAGAAGGCCACAGAGGAGATCAACGTCGTGGCTCAGAAGCTCATCACCAATTCAGAGAGCGACTTGCAGCTCAGCTATGCCAAACAGAGGCGCACCAAAAGTTCAGCTCTGCTGCACAAGGAGCTGGACGTGCGCAGCAATCGAGCAGTCCGTCAATACCTGGTAAAGGTTAACCAGGCCATCGCCACGCTGTATGCCCGCCACGTGCTGGCGTTGCTGCTGGCCGACTGGCCTGCAGAGGCCGCGCTGAGCGAGGAGGCGCTGGAGCTCAACGGTGCCTCGCACATGGCCTACATCCTGGACATGCTGATGCAGCTGGAGGAGAGGCCGCTGTGGGAGAAGGTGGGTGGCAGAGTGAGGAGTTTTTAATGTCTTCACATTTTGAAATAAGGTTTCTTCCAAGTTGTTTTTTTCATTAATTTGAGTGTGATTCTCTTTATTGATCAGATTTTGCAGAGAGTGCTGAAGGGCTGCAGCCAGAGTATGCTGTGCAGTCTGTCTCTCACTGCCTGCCAGTTCATGGAGGAGCCAGGTATGGCTGTGCAGATCAGGGAGTCCAAACACCCGTATGACAATAACACCAACTTTGAGGTGAGTACACTGTCAGCATCAAAAACTTAATTTGAAATAGCTGTTTAGGGAAATCAGTGTTTGTAAAGGAGCCTGTTCACTAATTTCTTATTCTTCTGTCAGTTTAGCTGAATACTAATGTATTGTCATTATCATTCTTGGCTCAAGGACAAGGTGCACATCCCTGGGGCCATCTACCTGTCCATAAAGTTTGACTCCCGCTGCTACACTGAGGAAGGCTGTGACGAGCTCATTATGTCCAGCAGCAGTGATTTCCTCCAGGATGTTCATAACTTCAGCGGTTCTCCTCAGAAGTGGTCTGATTTTGAGATTCCCGGTGAGCCATTTGTCATTTTAGGATGTGTTAACAAATTGCTCTTACTATGTTCGAATTGGGTTCATCAATATATGACTGTGCTGTGTTTTTATATCTCAGGTGACACACTGTACTACAGATTCATGTCAGACATGAGCAACACAGAGTGGGGCTACAAGTTCACTGTCACAGGAGGCCACAGAGGACGCTTCCAGACAGGTACTACACACCTGATAGATTAGACACAATGACAGCAAACACAGGTTTTCCTGAAAGTTTCCATCTTTCATGGGATTTCTCCGGTTCCTAATCAGGTTTTGAGATACTGAAGCAAATGTTGGCAGACGAGCAAGTCCTGGGTCACCTTCCACTGGCCGACATCTGGGAATGGCAGGTGGGCGTGGCCTGTCGACAGACGGGAAACCAGCGCCTCAAAGCCATCCATCTGTTGCTCCGCCTCCTGCAGTGTCAGTCCACAACGTAAGTGTTCAGTTCGACCTGAATATTTCCCTCTGTGCACTTTGTGGGCTCCTCCACAGTCCACCTCTTTCTTTATTACCTGTGAAATCATTTGATTATTATTAACATTCATCGTGTCACCAAGTGTGACCTTTTCATTTGGAAGAAAAAGACCAAAGTAATTCAGAACATTAGCGCAGGACTTTACCTCCACACAGGGTTTGCATAACAGCCTACATCAACGTCAGCGCGGATGTGAGGTAAAGGATGTGTTCAGGAATTTGCATACGCAGACTGACTCAGCTACCACCTGGTCCAGACTTGAAGGCGCCCTTTAACAAAACTCAAACCCACTGCTGATGAAAAAATATGCTTCAGTTATTGAAACCTAACTCTTACTTTTCTCAGGACAGTGCAATTCATGTGCTGGGCACCAGAGAGCTGTTGATTCTTTCAAGGGTCTAAGTTCCTCTAGAGTTATACAGTGTAGACTCAACATGGTAAGGCTGAGCGATAAACCAGAAATTTACCAATAATTAAATTTACAACAATAACTGACGTCATTTTGCCCATATCAATATTTTTGGTGTCTAAATAAATAAATAAATAAAAGTTGGTTTTGGATGTGTGTAGGTAGGCTATGGTCTCATTTCCCTTTAAGAGGCTGTCCTACATCAGAGACATGACTCAACCCTATTTAGTCCGTAGCAAAGAGGGAAAAGACAGATGAGGAGATGGAGGAAGGTTCAAAAGTTGTAGCGGCTGGAGCGGCGGCTGAAGTAGACAAAGTTAATGTGAAAGAGAGTGAGCAACTTGTGGAGTATTTATTGTCCATTTATCATCATCAAGGTGAACTGCTCAATATATCGTCATATTGATTTGAGGCCATATCACCCAGCCCTACAATGTTGTATAATCAAAATAAAAGTAGAGCGCATTTTAGTCATGTATTTAAAATGTTATTTGCTAATATGTCCAGGCAGAATCAAGGTTAAAACTTGAATCAATAATATGACACCATCATGTGCAGTATTGAACCTACATATGCATAGATATGCTCTTGTTTGTTTTTGTGTATGTTTTTTTGTTCTCGCCTTAAATCTTAACTTGCAATATGTGGGAAAAGTAAGACTTTTGTCACATCACAAACCAACCATGGACCGATAGATTTGCACATTATCAGTGTAGCATAGCAGTTTTAAATTTGTGTCTTCAAACAACATCATTGTTCTACTCCACCCAAAATTATGAACTCCCTTTTAGTGTCAGAGTTTCTCTCAAAGCCACCAGTGTGAATGTAGTTGTGGAGGTTTTTTTGCTAAATTCCACCTCAAAGACTTCATAAACACAAACTCCTACCTGCGACTCTCATCAAAGAACCTGACATCTTCTAACACCGTCAGCAGAGTCTTTGATGCTGATCAGAGCCGAAGAACGTCCACAACTAAGAGTCATGAGAAATTGTCCATGAGAGAAATGAAAGAGTTGAACTTCTATAACTGGGGGAAGTCCGAAATAAATATTCTCCTCCTGCAGCTCTAGGAGCAGCTTGCACAGGTGCGATAAGGTAATCTGGAGATCTCAAACACTGAGAAAGGGACTTTTCAGACAGTGTGGAAATAGGTGCACAGGCACGGATTCTGGATTTTTGAAATGAGAAAGTTAACTCTTTATTTTTGTTAGAAAACTTTTATTGTACAGAAATAGTTTCACAACATATTCAGACTTGGTGGCTTTTGTCAGTCGGGCAGCAAAGAGTCACCCTTGAATATCAAGTAATTTGTATGTGCCTGATAGTGCTTGACAAAACCATCTCCTTTGTATTGACTAACAGAGATGTTTTTAGTCCACTTTACTCCTCTTTGCTGATGAACTCTTTCTTATTCCTCTCCTCGTTGATCTGTTTTCACCCTAGAGCCTGTGAGCTGATGCTGCTGCGACCTCTATGGCAGCTCTTTATGTCCATGGAAAACAGCCTGAGCCAGGATCCCACCAGTATCACCGTGCTGCTGCCTCTTCACAGAGCCCTCACTGAACTCTTCTTCATCGCAGAGGCCCGAGCCATTGTGAGTGAGACACACAAAAACACAAACGTGTGCATCCTTGTGTAGTGTTTCCAGTGGTAAAGGTGGTGGAGTTCAAGCTGCAGGCGTGGCTGGGCGAGGTGTTTGCTTAGGTGTGGTGCTTGTTTTGGCCGTGATGACAGTTTTATTGGCTCTGTGGGTAAATTATACAACTCAGCCAACGAAGAAATCGTCTTTTGGTTTGGCGGTTCCTCAGTTCAGTCATGTATTTATCGTGAGGCTATTTGAATGTTGAGTAAATCATCTCAACATTTCATTCTGTACCTCCGTCTTTATCCATCTCTCAGCGAGATGAGCATGTTTTTCCTCCACCCACCTGTTCTGTGCCGGGCTCAGGGCCAAAGCGCGGCCCTGCCATCTGCCAGACAGACACACTGCCATAGCAGCTCCCCGCAGACTGCCTGAGAGAGGAAGAGATGCGATCCATTCTGTGATGTGATGCCCTCTCTGTGTGTTTCTCTCTCTCTCTCTCTCTCTGCGATTGTCTTGCATTATTGATTAAGAGAAGTCTCAGGGATTATGGGCACGCCATCAGCCAGGAGGTTCCCATCTGCAGGTGCAACAGGACCAGACAGCTTTAGAAAAGCACTGTGTCCTCGGCTCCCCACAGGTCTGCGCGCTGTGGCCCGAGGCTGCTGGTCTGACAATAATGTTACATCAGTCGACTCGTCATTCAGGAAGGATTCAGGGCTCCCATCTGCTCCAGCTGAATGTTGTTTTTATGTGAGGGACAAATGAGAGGCTGTTAGGTGGATAGACACCAGGGGGCAGTAGCAGTATGCTGCAGTTCAACCAATATGCCCCTCATGGACACTCCAGTATTACCACTGTTGACACACGCTGATTGTTTGAAAGAAAGTCCCCTCTTTTAACCTCTCCTTTATCAACACAACACAAAGAGATGAGTGTTTGTCACCTCTGGATCCTCATCCATAACTTTGCAGCAGTTTGAGGTTGAGGTTTGAAGAGAGGAAATTGGTGATGTAAGGACGCGCTTCTTTATGTTGAGGAGTGTTTTACACAAGGACACACACAGCATTTCAAGAGACAGTTTTACTTCTCCTATCCGTGTCGTGCCGGCAAACATCTTGATAAAATTTTCTATAATTTTTTTACCGTTTAGCCTCGATTTTACAAGCTGCAAATTCACTGAAAGGAGTGTGAGAGCCAAGAGAGCAGCATGAAATACAAATGATAAAACGACTGAGCAACGACACAGTGGTGTTCAAGAAAGACACAAACCATTGTTTTCCCGCACGCTTTTATTTTATTATAGTTTAATTTTAGAAACAAGGAAGCTAAAACTTGAATCACATCATAAATCACATGTCTATGAGACCAAAAGTTGCTGTGTAGGAATCAGCTGATATTGAACATGAAGGAGGTTCATGTTGGTTTAGGAAAACCACCCATCTGTTTGCTTTACACCTGCTGACACTGTGGGTGTTGCTGCATTTGTCTAAGGATGATCATAGGATGTATAAAAACTAGCTGTCAACTTAATCTGATTAATTACTGTGAATGTGATTCTTAACAGGCTGCAACCTGACATCCAGGTAGTGGTGCTCAGTTGGTGAGATCTCCCATACATGTTTAACATACTGTAGATCCTAAAATAGGAACTCGGTCCTCTATTTGTTTGTATGAAACAGGCAGACCTTTGTATTGAACTCTCTCTCTGAGATGTATGACTGGTAATATTTCAGTAGAAAGTGAGGTCCTGATTTACAACGGGATTGCATGATTTTTGTGCCCACTGAACCCGTGCAAATGAGCCTCATTCCCGAAGCACACACAAAGGGATAAATGCTTCACAAACTGCACTTTTGAGGAAGCACCATCTCTGTGTCAGCGCTGTTTGCATACAATTAGATGTGACATTATGCATTAATTTGGAGTAAAATGGGCCCATTTTATGCAAATGCACCTCATTGCAATGAACATCTAATTCCCTGTTACCAGCGCTGCAGCCACGCACCTTTAGAATGACTGTTTTAGCGTCCTCTGAGAGTCGGTGAGGACTGCCCTGGGGTTTTTATAACTGTTTTATGCTTAAACTTATGTCATTATGACAACAATTTAACTTCTGAATGACCAAAAAAACAATATATTTATAATAAATTTTATTTTTACATTTTATGACTGTTTTTTGTAATGATCAGGGTCATATCAGTCTAAGGCTGCCTTGTACAGAATGCCTTAAAATCAAAAGGTAGGGAGTTTCCCTTTTTATCCAGCTCAACAAGTATGAATATAAAATGTAGTGACATTAGAGCGCACAGGTGGCCAAGCGGGTTAGCGCGCCCCATGTATGGGGACCATGGTCCCCGCGGCGGTCGTGGGTTAAAGCCTGGCCCCGACCATGTGCTGCATGTCCTCCCACTCTCTCTCTATCTCCCCATGTTTCCACACTGTCCTTTCCATAAAGGCAAAAATTGTAGTGACATTTAAAATGAGGGTACACAGCTAATAAATGAGAGTGCTTACCATTAATTAATATTTGGAAGCTGGCCTCTATTAACTCATAAAAGTTATTATCAGGGGCTTGACCGCCAATTAAATCCTGGCCTTTATTCAAGGTTTTATCATCGGACCTTTAAGAGTCACTCACAGCACTGATGTTTGCTATACGTGACTGACTGAAAACTTGTCTGCAGAATCTCTGATTAACTAAAACTTTGGTGATGTAGAAATTGTGCCACCATCCTCAAAGCATGTTCTGACTCAAATATTTAACATCCTCCTTGACACTGTCTGCGACACTCAGTAAAGAAACTGATCTGCACTAGAATAGGTTGAAAATGTATACCACTGTTGCTTCCTTATGAGAAATTTACCATGGATGTGTTTGCAAAATTGTGCACAAAGAAAAAGTATATTTCAAAAACAGCTCTGAAATGCTGGAGTTAAACATTTGTTGTTTTGTGCCTTAAAACTGCTCGTAGAATTCCTCACATCTGTATTTTTGGAGGGTAAATGTTTAAGACAAAGCAGCTGTGCTGTTGTAAAGTTAATGCAAGAGTATAAGTCACTATTTACACCCACTCTAGTGAGGACCTGCAGCAGCTGTGAGGATCAGCACTCTGCCTGCAACACTCAGCACCATCTGTCACCACCCTCCAAAAAGTGCAGATTAGTGTGTCCTGAGGTTGGTGGCCTTCATGTCGCGTTGACTTACGAGTGTAACTGCAGTGATGACATATAGCCGACTTCACTGGGTCCTCTTTGGCCATATGAGGTCTGGACCCAGTACCAGCTCATTTTAAATGTTTAAGGGGCTCCAGCGCCGCTCACATTCCAGCATCAGTCCTTACTCTCTGTACACACACAAAGCTCATAGCCAGGTCCTCTGAGACGCCACGAACTCTTTACCCCAGGAAGTGAAAGTTATATTTAGGAATCAAAACAGCGTGTCATGAACTACTGACTGTACAAATGGTCCTAGGAAGTTCCTTGGCATAAACAGTCTGGGCGCTGTGAAATGAATGGAGCACCAAGGATCTGGATTGTGTCTCCAGTCCTGCTAAGACTCCATTTGGCCCGGCCTCAGCCCATTTAGCTGCTTTGTGGTCTTATCTGTGCTCCCCGACTCTGTATACTTGTCTGTCCGTCTACGCTCTATGATCTGTAAATAATTAGAGCGACTTTTTCAAAATATCACCGTTCAGTCTGGTGCTGAGAAGACAATGAAGAGTGGTCAGGGGACTTGGCCTCCTTTTATACCTGAACTGATCCCTCATTTAACCCTTTAACGGCCTCAGGTTCTTGATTGTGGCAAGTTATCTGACCTGTGATTAAAGCGGGGAAAAACCTGGGTCTGGTTGTTCTGATGGTATACTGTATTCTGTACAAAATGATCTGTATTTGTTAATCCACTCTTGTTATATCCAGGATCAGGTCATCAGGCTTACTTTTGCCCCTGTTTTTCCAAGAAAAAATTGAGGTGTCAACCTGATCCTGATACATGCTTTTTAAGGGTAACAAGTACTCAACGCCACCAAATATCCACACAGACCAAAAGATCCTGATGGTTGCTCTGCATAAAATACAGTTTCTGATATTAAACTGTTGCCTCAGGGTTTAAACCGTTACTTCTGAAGTCCACCGCAGGGAGAAAACTTGATTAAAATAATGTCTCAAGTATCGAAATATTCTTTAATCCAACCTGAATGCAAGACCCTGCTGGGATCAGGATCATTCTGAGTTTTTGGATTCTAATTCTAATTTACAACAAACTTCTTACTAATCCTCTCAGACCTGTGGGCTTAAGGAGAAAACCACAGCACCTTTAGGCTGACTGAAGCATGTTAAAGACAAAAGAAGACGAACACAAGAGTTTGTTCGTACAATGTTACTGTACAAGTTTGTATAACACAGATCAGGGCTTGTGTGAATGAATTGATTTAATATAGCCTATACAGACACCCTTATAACCAGCTTTTTGTCATGTTTGTTATTCAGTCCCAGGGGATCCTCCAGGAGTATCTGTTAGCCATGACCACTGACGAGCAGCTCCTCAACCACACTGCGATGGTAAGACCAACACTTTATTTTCATTCATCTCCAGCTTTTCAGATTTGAACCTTTCTACTTTCTACCGGGCTCTCAGGTCATCTTTGATGCTTTTCTACCTTACGTGATAATGTACAGTTGCTAACAGTATTTTTTTTAGTCCAACATGAGCATTCACAATGAACACGTTGCAAAAATCTGACACCCAACATTCATTGAGTCCACATTCTGAATGGAGATCTGCTCTCACACCATTTTGATGCAGTCAGATGGATCTAAAGCTAGCTATCAGTAACTTTTGGATGAACTGTCTCCAATTGAGAGTTTGCCTCTGCCTTTGTGATTCATGTGAAACACGTTGCAAAAAAGGTGTTTTATAAAGCATGATTATCAGACAGACATTATGACACGCTTCATATTGTGAGTTTAGTTTTAAAAGATTTAATCACACATCACGTTTTTCTCATATACAACAAAAAAATGTGACATTTATCTCGGATGGATGCCTGTTTTCTTCCTTTTATATTGCAGCATACTGCTGAAGTAAACAATATCCCAATGTCAGTTTTTTAATGATATCATGCAGCTTTAATATCAGCTTGCAGAAGTTGTCCACACGCCCTGAAGTAATGTCGCATAAGTCTCCTCCTTAAACACGCTGTCTTGTTAATTGAACGGCCTGTGAGTCACCCACAGGCTGACGTCTCTGTTTGCTAGTGAATCATAAAGCTGTTGACACCCGGCAGATCCCTCAGAACCCCCCTCCTTTTGTTTTGAGTGCGTGTGGGCCTCACTCAGGACTAATGTATTTGATAATTACAGTCCATTAGCATTCGCGGCAGAGCGGGCCACAGTGCTCTCCGCTCCGTGGACCCTGAACACATCAGAGGAGCCTGAAGGCAGATAAGAGCAGCAGAGGATGCGGGGATGTGAAAAAATAAAAACATTGTGGGTGGTTATGTAGGGCCGTTATCTAATACCTGTCAGGTTGAAAACTAAACCACAGGTGAGCTAGTCATAACTATTATGACATCACTGATGGAAAGTGCTTGAGTTAACATGCAGACCCTCACTTTCAAGGGGTTGAAACATGCTAAAAAGCCACCAGGATGGTCTTTCAACACCTCCCCTGATAGCCTGTTATTTTCTGATGAGTTAATCACACAACAACACGAGTCTCAACGTTCAGAGGATCATCCTCGCTGTACTTCGGCCCGCCTTTTATTCATCCCGTTGTTCGCACAATTAAACACTAATAACAGTGATAGATACCCCTGTTTTTGACGCTACTACTGCAAAGGAATTACAGACCAAACCCTCCAGGCGTGATAACACAATCATCGGGTACAGCTGTGTGTCGGAGCATTACCTCGGAGGAAATCACTTTTTCTTTGGCGTGGGAGCTCTCAGCATTAAAAAATGACACATTTCTAAAGAGGCACTAGAGTTTAGGTCCAGGAGGCAAAATGATTATTTACCCTCCAACCCAAAGAATAACAATTCAATTTTATCTCCTCTGAGGGAAATAAAAGTATCTTTAAGTGCAGCTGTAATATACAATAAATAATCATATACAATGGTGTTTATTACAACAACTGTCATAATTTTATACCAATGGATAAGACGTGTATTTGCATCATCTGTAAACTGTAAGAGAATCCTCATCCCGCTCTGCAGTCCACCTCACCAACATCTGAGTCTCTTTCAGCAAATGTTTTCTTGCAGTCTCTCTGACTCATCAAGCTTATTAAAGGCAGCCCAGAAAACATCTTTTTAAAATCAAATAACTAAATCAAAACTTCTCCAGAATCTAAAAAACTCAAATTATTCAGCTTAGGATGATGACAAAAAGCATGCTTCTAAATTGAGGAGGGGGGGTTTATGACCTTTTACTATACCAAGGCCAGTCACCAGGAGGTGTTTTATCACAAGGTGTTGCTCCATGTTATCTTGGGGAGTAAATAGTTTAATTTTGTGCATCAAAGGGTGATAATGTTTTAGTGTGAAGAATTTAAAGCTTGTTTCTCAGGTAGCTCAAATTGTTTCAACTTTTTAATGCTCTCTGTCAACTGTTGTATCGTTAAGGTTTGAACTTTTTCATCAACTGTACCAATTATAAAGGAATTATGATTTGTTTCATTTACCTCTGAACCCGTGTTATCAGCGTTTCAGTTACAAAGTTGAAAAAAAGTGTGTGTGTTTTCTAACACCAAAACAACAACAACAATAACAACACTGATATTGGCAAAAACAGTAACCAACACTCGGTGAACAGACGCCTATTAAGGCTCATTAACTGATTACCGTTTTAACCGTTGGTTAAAAAAACATTCAGAAAATTAATAATTTGTGCATCCATAATCCAGAAGTCATTTACTACATCTTAGGATACTATTTATAACCCTTCTATAACAAGTCACTGAACAAAATTTAAAAAACACCGGCTGAAACTACCAGGCTACAGTTAGTTGTTGTTAGCATGGCCTGTTTTGTAGTTTGTATATACACATGAAAAATGTAAATTACACTATGGCAGCATTTCCATTTATATACGTCTAACAATACTATTGTATATGGCTGACTTAATGTGACCACGAATAGTAAAAAGTGTTGATAAAAGGATTATTACAGGAGCATCTGCTTACTGTTTACAACTGGCACCGTTATTTTTAAATGTCAACTCGGGGGTTGTGTGGATTGTCTGACTTTCCTAGTTGGAAATCCGACCTCGGGGGTTGTTCCAGTTGAAAGTTCCTCGGAGCTTGGAAATCCTGACTTCCGAGTACAACTGGAAAGCATTATTATAAAAGGCAACTCAGTCATTGTTTTTTTATAACCTTGTTTCTTTTCTAATCCGTTAAGTATTTAAGTTCTCTGACACTGTAGAGTGACCTGAATCATATAGTGGGAGACCAATATGAGAACAGAGGTGTAATGATATCGGGACTGTGTGGTGACGCTACTGGGGAGTGTAAAAGGCTAGTGATAAATTATTTTAGCGAAAAATTTTCATCAAAACAGATTTTGACATGGTACAATTGTCAAACAATATTTTTTTAAAAATGCCCAAAAGCACGATAAAAACCTGCCTCCGGAGAGTCATTCAGGATTCAATCAAATCCTGTTCAGAGCTGCCTGAGGATGAAGTGACACATCTCTTGGTTGTTTTAAATGAAAATTTGAGTTCTGACAAGTCTAAGGGAAAGAAAGTACTCAGAAAACAATCAAAATAGAGAAATGTATCACAGTAATTCAGGAAATCAGAGTCTGTGGGTTGACAATGTTGAATTTGTCTACAGAGTGTGGCTTAGGTTAGCATTACAAACACAACCAGCTGTCAGGACTTCCTGGCATGTGCTGATTGGCACAGCCTACAGAGCTTCGACATAGTCTCCTTTCTAAATCAAAATACTGCCAAACAGCACTGTGCTGCGAGATGCCACCTGTCACAGGTCTTATTTACATCCTGATAGTCAAGCATTGAAGCACTATGGCTGCTGCTGTTAACTGCTAGTGGCCGGTAGCTGCCCTACAGCTTAGACACAACATGGGACCAGCCTTTTGGACCTGCATCAATAATAATATGAATAAATCTAACTGATTAGTTATTCTGGTGCAGACGAAGGAGGGTGATGACATTGTTATTATTTAGAGAGGAACAGCAGCTACTCACAGTTATGGGTTAGCTAATGCTAGATAAGGCAGGAGGAGAACAACAAACTCTTCCAGGCACTTTTATTCTCAAGTTTTTAAAGAAGTTCTGGCATCATTGGTTTAGATTTAGTATTTATTGTGCCTTTTTATCACCAGTCAACATGCAGTGCAGGGCCCAGGTGAAAAACTCGGCTTCTGTCTTCGATTCAGTAATTCATCCACTTTCTTTTTTTTATTGTGCAGGCTCTGAAGAACATCGCTGCCATCAGCCTGGCCATCAATTACCCCAATAAATCTACCAAGCTCCTCAACATGTCTCCTTGAGGGAGCCACCGGGAGACGGAGAGTCGAGGGGGGGAGTACATCCTGACTCAGCTGGATCACTTTGAAAAAGGTGTGGAGAGGAGGGGGAGAAAAACACCCTGACCAGGACCCCCCCCCCCATCCTCTCCTCTCTGCACTGATACGTCTCTGCAGTACTCTGGACTCTGGAGCTGTGGAGGATGACACTCAAAGAGCACTTTCCACACTTACTCACAATCCTTTTTGCCTTAGGAGGTAAATCCAGTATATCAGCATGTGCATTCACTGGAAAAGGAATCATTTTGGGGTCTTTCTGTTTTTTCCTTTATTATTGAGTTTTTACTTGAAGATGCCGTGCTAAAGGACATGCCGTGTGCCAAATTAGCGACCTTCAAGGGGAAGTTTATTCTTTTTCATCCTGCCTTCCTTCCTCCTAAACAGCAGCCACTCTGGGTTACATAGTTGATCGCGGTGAAAACAGGTCACCTTGGTGACTCGCGTGCCTCAGCGGACATGTAGAGCATCCTTAAAATACTGTCCAGGACAGTGGAGACTCATTAGTCACCATAGGGAGAAGGTACTGACCTACTAGCTCATTCCACCCCCTCCTTCCTTCGTTCAATCTACCTTTCTTCCTACTCACCTTTTCTCCTCTATCTTCCCGTCTTTACCAACAGCAGACGAACTGATGGTATTTTTTAGGGCTCTTGTTGAAGGATAGGATTAGCACTCTTCTTGAATATTCTTCACCTGAATCTGTCATGTTGACACGTGTTATGCGCACTAAAACCCACTTGAGACTTGATGACAGTTTGATCGGGCTGCACAGGATTAACATGATACCAACTATAGCCATAGTCTCTGCATAGGATGAGAATTACAGCTGAGGGAAAACTGTGATAAAATACTATCGCAATGCATTCCTTCCATGTTATTCTACCAGTATGTTGAAGTATTTTCACTCCTTAACTCGTGAATGAATGAATGATGTCAAATTATCTTTATGAAAATGATTAACAGCAAAAAACAAAAAAAAGAGAGAGAGAGAGTAAAGAAAAAAAAGACAGTAAGAAACCTGGAAATCTCTTAAAGGCCTTGAGTTTTAGCCACTTATTTATTATTTTATCTAAAGTTTGATTAGATTAAAACTCTTAAGGAGTGTCATTTTTCCTTTTTTTACAGCAGGGAAAGAAATATGAATAACTCTATCATCTCCCCAGATTTAATGTACGGCAATGAATGTGAGAATATGTGAGAGGTGATTCCCACAAAGACACAAACTGTTTCCCCCCTCACTCAACTTAAAAACACATTATAACGCCTTGAGTTCACAGATAAACATTAATGTGATTGTAAAATAAACACATTATCCCACCTGATCACAACACAAAAGAGTTGGATTATTACTGAATTACCTCATGTTTTGTAATTACACAGATAAATAAATGGTTCAATGCTTTTTTTAACATTCAGTGTGACTTTGATTCGCATCACATGTTCCACTGAACCCACAGAAATCACCCACTGAAGATCTGTTTTCACTAAATCTCAAATTCAGTTAAGAGAGGGACTAAAGATGGTTGTTGTTTTCCCGTCATTACTGTATTATTTCAGATTTAGAGGTTCTTTTGTTTGTTAGGACAACATGGTTATTTATACCAAAGAAACCAATCATTGTGAGCCATGAAACATCTCTGAAGCAGCTCCTGGTCGAGCTCCTTCTCTCTTAACCACATATCAGATGGTCACCCTGTGAGACGCTGGATCAGAGGAAACCTTTAGACGTTTTTCTTTTTTTTTTTCTTTTTCTTTTTTTTTTAATCATTTTTTAAAAATTTTCTTACTTTAACTTTTTAAAGCGGTCTCTGTGCAGACCGCGGAATAGCTCGGTGGTTTTGTTTACACAGACATCAGCTGCAGTGAGGAGAGAGGAAGAGACACACATGGCCTCAGTTTGGCTTCTACGACGCCTCACCTATCTACGACGTGCCTATGGTTAAAAAATGAAGCAATCATAATTTAACTCATGTTAGCCGAATAGTTATTAATTCTATTTTAAAAAGAGAAATATATTGTTTAATTTGAAGTTTTTTGTAACTTTTTACTTTTAATGTCGGTTTCCTTTTTGTTTTGCAAGGATGCTTGATATTTGAGGCTGACTAATTTGAATGTACATATCTGTGAATATTAATTGCACAGGAGAAAGACTTTGATATCAACCCCTTACAAGTATATAAACCTTATTGGGCACTATAAGACGGACACTTTGATTCTGATTTTGTATGCATGGCACATTGAAGGTTAAAAAAATAAATATATATATACTGCTTGGGTTGAAATGTGATCCGTTTCTAATAAAAATAGAAATGACTTCACTCCTGCTGTCATGTCTTTTCTGCGTCAGCTCCACCGAGAATCTTTGGGCTTCTACAAAAAACATATTGATCACTCTGTCCTCATTGATTAGGGCCCACACACTCACCCCCAGCAAAAACTGTACTCAGTGATCCATCAATAGTTCCCTCCCCCTGCTTGTGGATCTTTTCCCTCTTAAGAAAACAAGTACATCTTTTGTACTCTATTACAAACATCCCACATATTCAGCAGAATAGATCCTCCCCGCTCTTCCTCCATTTGTCCAAGAAAATGCTGCTGTCTTCTATTTATTCACTTCCTTTTTTTGTACACTGTATTTCACCTCAAAGCCCCCCCACTCATCCCTCCTTCCAAGTTTCCTCTCTGCCTCCTCTACCTCTCCCCCGCTTGTGATCTGGAGTCTCAGGGACAGGGCTGATGATGGCAGTGAAGATCACTGGGGCGATAATGACATCAAATGCAGGAAATATTCAATAAGGACTCCAGATGATTCAGTGCCCCTCTGCGCCAGCAAAAGCCCCCACACGGAGGGTGAGTCAGCTCTCCTGCCTCCCCTCCACCTCCTACCCCAGCTCCTCTCCCTCTCCTTGGTCTCCTGCTTCTTTTTTAACTCAGGATCCCAGAGCTCTCATTTCATCAAGGTGAAACGAAGCAGAAGCGTTTGAGGCAGAGATAACAGAATAGCTTACGGTAACTAATGCCTGAACAGGGGATCTTCTGGAGCTGCATGATAGGCCTCTTTGTTGAGATAAGGAATTTGTTATTTATTTCGGTTTGAAGCAACATCCTTTACCTTGCAATTAAGTCACACATCTCTGTAAACAGCTGCACCATTAGTCTATCCTAATATGATAAAACCAAACAAAGAAGAAGAAAACAAATGATGAATTCAACTTATTTGTTCAGCACCTCGGGTTATCTCATTGAAATTACACAAATTAAAGGGGTAGTTTCTGTTTAAATGGGGTTGTATAAGGTACTTGCAATAGAGTATCAATCACAAGAGTTTCAAGACAGAGCCCCTGTTATTAAGAAATTGCTGGAGTACCAGCATGGATGCCAAGCTTTAACCTGTAAGCTAGCTAATTCAAGAAACTTCCACCCAAGCACAACAAAGGGGCCAAACTGACTGCCATCCTCCATTGGTTATTACTATAGACAAGTGCCTCCTACAACCTTACTTTAAAAAATACAAACTGCCCCTTTAAGCTTCTGCAGATATATACAATCAGCAAGGTTTTTTTTATTAGGATGAAAAGGGGAAATCCCCCCCCAACCGTAACCTTTACTAACCTCACCCTAACCCCTACTATGGCTTATAACTCTCCCCCTTTCCTATCAGAGGATGAAAAACAACAGGCGAGCGAAGAAGATATGCTGCAGGAACCAATCAAATGGGTTGGCATTCAATATACTGAGCTGCTAGAAGCTGTTAGCTAGAACAACCATGTCAAAGTATGTGACTATCTATCTATCTATCTATCTATCTATCTATCTATCTATCTATCTATCTATCTATCTATCTATCTATCTATCTATCTATCTAATAAAGAAATGCTACACTATACCCCTCTGTAGTTGTGCTAATAGCCTCAGCTTGCAGTCTAAAGGACAGTAAAAAACATGTGAGCTTGTATCCATGAACACTGTAAAGGACAGTAACATTATGTCACAGACCTCTTCTGTTTTTTATGGCCTCTTTCAGCTGTTTACACTTATGAATCACAAACCACCATGAACATCTCATGAATCATATTGTTAATGTTTTCCAAAACACTGCCTGCAGCGGTACCACAGCTCACACACATGCTCCTAAAATTTATAGGCCGTCCCTCTTGCCTTACATCATTTTCCTGTAAGATCATTCTGATAAATTAGACAGCTACAGTAAGACTGTAATTACAAGGGTCAGTTGTGGGACAAGTTGCCTATTTGAATCATTTATTTCTTTCTGTCTCCTGTGAAGCTTTTGCCTCCTCCTTTCTCTGGAGGGATCTGACTGCTGAGAACACTTGCTGAGTATGTCATTTGCTTTATTTTAATTAAACACACAAGGTTAACACAGAATACTAAAGTTGTTTTAGTCAGAATCAATAGCTTGAAGTATTGACAAGCTATTGATCAGAGGAAGGTCACTTAAAAAATGCTAAAACAGGATAAGCTGCAAGGGTGATGAACTGGCCAGTGCACCTTTACACACGTCACAGTTAGGAGCACATTGTGGTTTGGCAAATCTCAGTAAAGCAGCCCCAGTTTATATCTGTTATAGTGTCCTTTTTTTGATGAAATAAGAAAGTGTAAATGAAAATGGCTCCAGAGTTTTGTGTTTGTTTGAAACACAGCATGAAGTGTGAAACACACCATTTAATATCCTCCTAAATCACGCCAAAAAAGACTTTCTTCATCTTTTAAGCCGGTGAAAAGAAGACAAAACTGCAGCAATGAAAAAATAGAGTTGATTTTTGACTACGTCTGTGATTAACCACCAAAGACAACAGTTAGGTAAAACATGTTTTCAAATGCTGAACTATGATAGCTATGACCTTTGTCCTTTTTTACTTGAAGCTTATGTTTTTTTTAATGATGAGATCTCTTCTATCTGTAAATCAGAATTGTGTTAGTTTGATTACAACTCAAATAGCAGTTATATCAAGAAGGAGAAGAAAATTAGTTTGATTTTACCAAATATTTCTGATAATTCTATGATGAAAGTCCAAGATTCCTCTGTTTAAGGGTCTAGGTAAGACAAATAAGCCCACTAAAGCACATCAAAGACATAACCACAGAATTTTAAAGAAAGGTGGGCGTGGCTAAATGAGACAGTAAGGCCACACCCACCAATGCTCCCGCTGGCTACTGTGTGCCATGTATGCTGGCTCCACAGGCTGTAATCATGTAATCACACTGTTGTTGTATCTAGTGCATAATATGATAGATTTCAATAATGTGACGATCATGTGATTGAGGTACCCTCATCAGCACCAGTCCATCACTGACTGAGGCGGGGAGGTGCAGCTCAAGGAAGAACATTTATGATCATTTCTTCATGGAAATGCAATCCGACCGAGATTTTAAGGCAGAAGAACTACCGCATCTGCAGTGAAAAATGATTAATATGATGATTATTACTTCAAGAAAATAATAAAGAAATGATCATAAATGTTTTTCCTTAAGCTGCACCCCCCACCTCAGTCAATAATGGACTGGCCGAGGTCTCGCTACAAACAAGTGGCTGCTGGAGGAGAGTAGGTGAGTTGTGTTTAGTCTCTTTGCTAAAGAAATTAGGCGAAGCTAAAAAAATGTTTGGTGGCTAGTGCTGTGGCTGGGACCCTAATTGTACTGTTGATGGAGTTAGGTGCTGTTCTGAGCGTTATTTGTGGCTATAGAGTGGGGTTTTGGTTGAGGTTTGTGTGTGGCTCCTGAGACTGCTGTGTATTGCTATCGTGCAGTCATTACTTAAGTTGGTATAACTAGAGAAGCAACATTCATCTCTCAAGGGGATGTCTAACTCGGTGTTTGGGTTTGTTTAACCCAAAATTAATTTTACCCCAGAATATCCCTTTAAGTTTTCTCTACAGCCATCCATACCGCCTTCACAGTCAGCAGACAGACAATCGCTAAGTTGCCACCGCTGTAATTGCTGCTATGTCACATGGCTCTTTTCATCTATGACAAAAATGACTCAAAAGTGTTCATCATAATCAGGCGTCAACCTTGATAGCAAAATCAAGCTCATCCAGAGTGAACCTCTGTTCATGTTAGATTTTTTTGAACAAAAACTTTCTTTTTCTATCATTTCATGTTTCAGATATTCACACGTGTGCCTCACGTGTCCGTTCTGCTCACCTTTGACCCCTTCTGAACCCACAGCCCTGCTGCCGAAAGCACTCCCACGCTAGAGGAAACTCCTCCTCACCTTGTCATAATGAGACCTACTTTCTGTCACCCTCCAGGGACACAAGGCCAGTGTGGGTCAGCTCTCGTGAGGCTCAGGGATAATTGGGTATTTTATATGATCCAGAGAGAATAAGGCACACTGAGGGGCCTGCACCCATATTTAGCAGCTGCACACATGCTATTGTGTGATTGCACTGGGAGAGAGGAGCTTGCTGTTTTTGATCTCATTTCTTGCCTTTCTCTATCTGGGTTAGAGGCGGGCTGTTATTGGAGCAGCCACCTGAGGCTCTTGGAGGACGAGGATTGTAATGGATAGGTGGGGGTTCCTACATGACAGCCACAGTGCCGGTCCTGTCGGCTAATCTGGATCATTAGGACATGCTGGGTATGACTAAAAGGAAATACTAGCTTATTTTGTTGAGGTGAGAGGAAATAAATACTCTTTGGTACCAAAGCTTGAGTTAAAAAGCAACTCAACCTTTTTTTTTTTTGACCTGGTGAGAAACTGGACTTTTCAGAAAGAGCCTTAGGACAGAGTGGCTGTAGAAATATTGAAAAATTTACTAAAACCCTTCACTTACTTTAAGGACAGTTAATTAAATTAGCTCTCACAAAAGAACTTAAATGAAATCATCACAATGACAATATTTTCTCAAGATTACATATTTTAAAATGAACTTAATTTATTCACAAGAACCGACACGAGCATTGAAATCAATTTAGATCAAACTGAATCGATTTCAATAGAGAAATGAATAAATGAATAAAACAACTGAGAGGGATAAAACTCTAATATAAGTTTGGTAAACACAAATCTTAAACTCATATCTCAGTTTACTCTTAAATAACTAGAGTTTGAATAACCAGAATGATTACAACATCATTTGCACCACACTCTAATGAATATTACAGATTAAGTTAGCCGTCACTGGGTGCTAATAACTTTCCAGTGTAATTAATTATTGATCAGAGGAGTTTCTTATGACTTAGTGGGTGTCAATATTTGTTGGTGGAACTCAGCATTTGTTGGTGGATGCTAATGTCAGTGGACCTGAATGTCTTACCCTAACCACATTTGTCAGTGGAATCTGTGCCTAAGTTCATACCTAAACCTAACCATCAATAGACCTTACATTAAAGTGGATCCCCTAGCCCACACCCTTACCCTAACCTCAACCACTCAGGGTATGTGATTACGAAAACCCTTAAATATCAGTCAGCGGATTTTATCCCTTTTCCTTGACCTAATCCTAACCCTAGAATGAGATCAGCACCCTTTGACTCCCTCTTTATGTCATGTGTGTGGAAAACATATCAATGGATTTACCTCAATGCTGTCAGTCAAAGAAGAATATAAAGTGTATATAGTAAAGTCAACATTATTAGGTTTTAAAACAATCTTAATAACAATTTTACTAAACTACCAAAATAAAATTCACATGACCAGACATGACTGAATATTACCGTCATTTATTTTGTATTGCAAGAATCTATCAAAACTAAGTGTTGAAGATTCTAATGTGGCTTATATTCCTGATTTTTTTTCCTAACCGTATGTACATGCTCTGTTCAAGTGGCCTTAAAGCCTGATGCAGTCACTGTTGATTTTGAAGCATGTATGAAACTGCTGGCATCGACCGGTTTTCACAAACACAACTCCAGTGTGTCATGTTATGCTCTGTTCATTTAGTTTTTCCTAGGTTTAGTGTATTTTCTTTGTGTTTTTCCCAGTGTTTCTGTTCCCTATTGTTCCTGTGATCCTGTTTTGTGAGTTTTCAGTTTGAATTGACCCTGTTTCCCTCCTGTTCTCTGTGTTTTATTCTTTAGATCAGTTCTCAGTGTTTCCTGTTTTATTTTGTAGTAATTTATTCCCAGTGTTTCTAGTCTGGTTGTACTTCCCTAGTTTTCCCTCCCTAATTAATCACCCAAGAGTTTCACCTGTGTCTCGTCTGCCTCACCTGTTGCTCGTTTCCCAGTGTGTATATAGTCCCCGTCTTTCCCTCTGTCCTGGTTGGTTCATTGTTTGTTGGTGTGTGCATATGCCTTTGTCTCCAGTTACTCCCTGAGATTTTGCCCCAGTGATTTTTTGTGGATTTTGGATTTTTCTCTTTTTTGTTGCCTTTTTATTTTGTTCTCTTTAAATAAATCTTTTTTTTATTTTTGTTCTGCATTTTGGGTCCTTTCCCTTTTTGTTTAACTCCAGACTGTGACAGACTGAACCAACCAAGAAACGGGGGAACAGGAACAATGGGGAACAGAAACACTAGAGAAAATCACAAAGAAAATACACTCAAATAATAAAACTAGGGAAAAACTAAATCAACAGAACATATCATGACACAGTGTTCTTTTTAAACCATAAAGGTACCAAGGCTGAATGAACAATGGTACTTTTCGTCACAGGGACAGAGTGTTTTCAGGAATTCAAGCTCGCACTGGTGATAGTTTGGCAGTTCACTCCATATAGTTAGAAGATTCAGTGTTTGAGGTTCAACTTCACACCTCTATAACACTTTGCTCCATATAAACACCAGAATAATAGCTTGACTGTGTACCGATATAAGGAAAGCTGTGCAAACAACAGCGATTGTGTGTGAATCACCACTGTGAATGAGCTGTCTGAAGTCTCAGTTAATCCTGACAAGGCCTTCAAAGACTTAAAATGTCCTCAAATGCTTTCAGACTTTTGTGCTTGGAGGACTCATTTTATTTCCTCTGAAGAGCAGCTGGCATGAGTGAAAGGTTTGAATATATACACCCTCACAAGCTGTGGGTCTGTTTGGTAAAATATGAGCGGGCTATGTGTTCATTTTTTTGTTACAAAAACCTTAATACTGTATCTTAAGAGCAATTCAAATAAGTTTGATTTGAACTTTTATTACTGATCAGCAGAAACTAGGTTAAGGTTAATCTTCAGGTTTTACTTTTTGAGGAACATATTAAAGGTCTTTTTTGAGTCAAAACTAGGAGCTACACACAAAAAGTTTGCCTTATCTTTGTGAATGACAAAAAAACACTAAACAGCAACAACTCTACAGCGCTTTAATCGACAGTTTCTTCAAGCTGTTAAAAATATCTAACAAAGATAACACTGTTGGTTGATGTTGACTGGAGATTTTTCTCCAGAATGAATCTTTCCATTGAACTCACAGATGTATGAGTGGTTAACTTTGCCTCTGTATCTGTCAGATAATGATCACAAGAGGAGTAATCTTGCCAGGCTTAATGGTAACTCTGGGTGTTTATCGAGATGTGAATAATCTCTGTTAAAAAGTTCTGCATAATATAAATGTCATATCTCTATTTGTGCTGGACCAGATCTTGCTTTCAGGGATGTTCTGGTTTGTAGTCTCAGTAGCCCACTGGCATCTCAGTGGGCACTGTCAGTAGGAAAACCATCAGTACGGAGAGTGAGAATAGCCAACATACTGTAGTTCACGGTATTTCTACCTGCGATCCCATCAGTGTTGGTCTAATTTAGTGATGTCTTACAATAAGTGTCATCAAATGGTCTACTTTAAAAAAAAATCCTGATCAATCACTGATTATAATTCAATAGTGGTGAGTCCAACTTAATAATGCAGTTTATTTCTCGGATAAAATGATCTCCCACTGATCCCTTGTTAATACAACAGTAAGGTGACCAGACGTCCCCGATTTCCGGGGACAGTCCCCATTTTGGATGACCTGTTTCCCGGCTAAGGCTGTCCCTTGAAATGTCCCTGATTGAAGCGTCTCATGTATGAGTAAAAAAAATGTTGCGTGTAGACTAGAACAATGGTTATTGTGGTATCTGAGTAGGTAGGAAGTGCAAGTAAACATGTTGCGCGCAGTCTTGAACAACAGTTTTTATGGGAGGTTACTATGGGGGCATTCGTTGCTTCAAAGTCATACCAAGTTGTTGTCTGTGATCACACAGCTGATGCCCCCACCACTCTCCAGAAATAGAGGGCCTGATTTCACATTTTGTTCAGCACCGGATTTCATAACAGAAATCTGGTCACCTTACACAACAGTATTTTCACTTTTCAGGAGCTCTACTTTGGTTGCCTCCAAAAATGCATTAAAATTGTAACCCAAAGGTTTGTGTCAGTTTGAACACGCCAAATTAGCGTGCTGCTTGTTTTTGTTGTTGCAGTTTTACTGATTAGCTGCACCTCTTTGTTTAGCCTAAAGATGGTAGCTCAGGCTCAGAGTGCTTTAGTGATGTTTTAATTCAAACTGACAAAATGTGCATAAATACTTTTGACTCGTCAGCTGAGCCATCTGGGAGTTTTATAAAGTGAGATGTGCCGCTGCCAATAAAAGGTGCTGCAGCTTTTATCACTGTCGCAGCAGGAAGCAGGAAGCTGCACTGGCTCAACGTCAGTGTGCTAAAAAGGAACAGTTCAATTTCAATAAATGTGCTAATACTGACAGCCGTTAAGTAAAAACTGCAAAAGATGTTGCTTCCTAAAACCAAATCCAGTATTGCTTTTAAAGTTGCTACCTAGACTGCACTGCAACTGAGCAGCAACCTCTGATGTTCCAAAGTGTTGAAGCAAAACAAAAAATCCTCTTTGACAGTTTATTGATCAGCCAAAACTTAGCTGCAATCTACATTTGCATAATGGCATCCTGTAGTGACGGCCTTCAGTGACTCAGCTAAAACCAACAGATGACATCAGTGAAACTACAGCCATGGTTTATGCTGTATGTGATGGTAATTTACAGAGAAGGGCGTCACAGCAGGAGGTCTTTCACTACTACTAACCAGTACACCAAAAGCCCCACAAAGCTGGCCTCCTGATCGGCACAAAAGCTGTTAGCTGTATAAGCAGATGGCTGATGGATTTCAAGATTTGGCTCTGATGGGAGTGTATTCCACAGACACAGTAAGCACATTGTCTCTGCTCTGGTCTGGTGTGCTGTTTTTTAAAGCTCCTGTGAGGAACTTTTGGTGTGAGTGAATTTTTGCATCCCCTGTGAACAAACAGTCTTTGTTTTTCTTGTCCGCTACATGCTGAATGGGAGCCATCTCATAAAAAAACCTCATCACTCTGACCTTTGACTGCCAAATATGCCATTTATTTTGATAATACTTAATGTGGAAAAAGCATTAACAAAGCCTCTTCTCCAGCTGCTTGCTGCGAGGATGACACCTACCCTCTTGTGCAGTTTTCGGGCATTAGAATTTATGACAAAAATAATCAGTCTTGTTTCTGGTGTTCTTGTTTATACACCTTTCTTTGGCTGATGTTTCCATTCTGTTTCTTGAGTCTATCTCTCTTATTCTTTACAGTTTACCCCTGGCACTGGAGTCCAAACTAAGGTTAGGGTTGATTGGACTCCAGCTCTGCTGATTTGTTGAAGTTAGTCTGTGATTAATGCTGATAGACAGATGGCTCATCCAGTCACCTGCCAAGTATTTTTCAGTTTCCAAGAACAACTTCTCAGATGGTCTCTGTGAAAAATCACCCTGCGTGTCAAGTTAAGAGAGTGGTATCGATCTTTTGATTTAACTCTTGGCAAAGCAGTGAATTAGTGTATTTCATAAAATGTTGAACTTAAAACTCACATTTTAACAGCAAAGCCAAGTGTAAGCTTCACTCCTACAGTGTGATTATTCTTCATCCATCTAAACACTTATCCAGAAGAAACTGGTGACTCTTAAACCTCAAGTGGGCCTTCAGTGAATTTTCTGTCTTTTTGTTTTTCACATTGATGTCAGTCAGAGTTTTTGGTTTCCTCCTCTTTAGTTGAAAATACCTCAAGGCCTGTAACAAGCGTAACAAAGATCAAGAGAAAAGTATACCCAGGATCCCGAGTCCAAAGCTGCGTAGTCTGTGCCCGGTTCTCTCCTCAGAGCTCGTCTGCAGCAGGAGGCCTGTCTATAATGATGTCATCTCTTGTAGGAGGCTGTCAGGTGCAGAGAGACGGCTCAGGGCTGGTACAGAATCATAAACCCTGCATTAGTCCCTGCAGTGTGTCTCCACGCTGCAGAGCCAGCTGCCCACGCCAGGTGAACCAGCCCACCTGAACGCCTGGAGGACAGCAGCATCTCTGCCTCATCTCTCGCTTCCTCCTCCTTTTTTTCATAATGCTCTCTTTATTTTGCTCTCCTCTTTTCATCCTTTGTTTGTACTCTTTTGTTCTCAGCAGCTCTTTTTTAACAAACGAGTCTCCTGTAGTTACAGGATCCTGTGATCCTGTAACTTTGTTGTCCTGCCATTTCACCAAACTTCAACTAAATTCTCCAGTTATTCGCAGACTCGAGGAATTTATCAGATCAAATTCAGACTGAACCAGAGAAATACAGGTCAAGGAGGTCTCCATGAACATATCAAATAAACAAACGGCTAACAACATACCATTACTGTTGCCTTTATTATATTTTGCTGTATTCATATTCAAAACAGTCCAAAATTAATGTAAGAAGTAATGTTAGAATGTAAGAAAACATAAAATCTGTGTGCTGTTAGTAAAACTAAGAGTATGAACTGTACAAAAATAAAGCTTCACCAAAGATACTATGAACAGATGCATGACATGGTAGCTACCCTAAAGTGAAGTCAAACTATTTAGAGCTCCCTCTACTGATTATCTACAGTTTATGTTACAGAGCTTGACCCTTCAATGTGAACAGACCATAGGCTGTATATACTATGGACAATTTGGTTCCACCTTCCGCTAGTATATAGATTTGAGCCAAAAATGCCAAAAAGCTCTTGGTAATTCTGCATTTTTTCTCCACTTCCTGAAACCAACATTGCGCAGTAGTGTTGTACGCACTCCGCCACTTGTGCATTAGCATTGTACGCATTTGGTGGGAGAGTCGCTGTGATGGTGCTTGCCTCAAACATCGTATCCCCCAGGTGAACTACGTAAACTTTGTACACCCATGGGCTGTATCAGGTGTCAATCATAGAAAACATGAACTTTTAATAACTTTTAAAAATGGAGCTGCATAGAAAAAAGAGGACTTGAGCACAAAACAGTCTGACAGTAACTACATGTCAACATCGCAAGCAGGGGAGGGAAAAATTTATATTCTGTGTAATTAAGTTTTAGGCAGTTGAGGAACCCAAACTCAACCAGCCAATCAATACTGGGTAGACTCTGAATATTGAAGATGGCAGCCCCCATTGGAAATGGTATTCGGTTTTGCTTTTGTATAATAGGTGAGAATTAATACATCTTTAAATATGGGCAATGAGCGTTATATCACAGGTGTTAGAGCAGATGCTTCAGATTGCTCTTCCTCCAACTCACTTTCACCTACACATTTCAACCCCTGCTATACTTTATACTTCTACTTTTTATGTTTGAGAGGAAATACTGAGGCCTGCCTGTCCAGTGCATTTGTATGAGGCACGAGAACCACCTTTTCATGCATCTGGTTTCTTTTCTTTTTAATGTAAAACACTATATGCTTCAAAACCTCAAGTGTTTCAGGATCAGTTCAATTGAAAACGTATGTCAAAGGTTTGTATAAAATCAGTTTTTATCTGCTGTGCAGCCTTTTTCTGTCAACAATGGCAGCACTGAAGATTCTTTTTTTAAAGAGAGAAAGTCAAGGATATCATGAGAACCAGAGGCCCAACCCTGGACCAGTTTCGCCATGACTGTGGCCTCTCTGTACATGGGGTGCCGGCCTCGCTCACCCCCAATTTCCACCGCATCCAAAATGGCTACGAAGAGGCCGTATTCGCAGATCGTAGCTTATCTTAACCATTCAAGTTAATGTGTCAATTTCCAACAGCTTCTTTCCGTTCCACTGCAGATCGCCGGGCTTCGCAGCTGATCGCAAGAGTTCTATTTGTTCCAGACACCGGAGCATACCGGGTAAAATCAGCACAGATTAACCTGCACTGGAAAGGAAGATGGGCACAGACACAAGATAAAACATCCGGCTTCTTTTCAAAATAAAACAGGCAGATTGTATTTCACACCATGCAAACGGGTGGAGACAAACGAGTAAAAGGTTTTTAGACAGCATCTCACCCTGAGATGCTGATTCTAGAAGTCTAGAGGTGGATTTCCTCCTCTGGAAGGACACAATCTACTACTTTTATGGTTAGCCTCTGTGGTTCTCTTTATAGAGACAACTTGTTATTGCACGATTGCATGTGAATCCACGGGTTCTTGTAAGTTCTCATGATTACTGCTGTCCGTAATCCGCCACAAAATTCGCCTTACCAACAGATCTAGTAGGAACTGGTGGACGGTGACAATCGCCGCCATTCTGGATCGGAGCCACTCCCGATGTGGTGAAAATTGGGGTAAGGGAAGTAAACTGGTGCTCCAAAAATATCTTGTTAGTCCATAGGCAAAACAAGAGCTCCCACTTTTGATAATAAGATGCTATCCTAATTATACTTATTTGATCATGAACTTTTTCACAAGATAACTTAAATTAAGGATCTTAAATCACCTCCACCACCTCATGTACAGAGAGTTTTACAGTGTGGGTCTACAGGAGCTGCACACGTGCACATTGTGTATTTTCATGAATCCAAAACAGATGCTCCTAAGAAAATATTGGCTGCTCTTTTACAAATCTGCCTCCTGTGGGGATACAGCTTGTTCAACTGAGCCTCAGGGATCGCAAGATTCTCCTCACCCCACAACACCACACTGGGGTTTATTAAGGTGATAGATAAGACTGGAGGACAGGGGGAAGGAGGGATGCTGGGTAATAGGAAACAGAGGGGACAATATTCATGGAAAAATCCCAGTCTGGGGGACCTGTTATTCTTTGAGGACTGAATATAATCTCAGGCGCATTCACTCAAAACATGGAGAAGAGTAAAGTTTCAGGGAAAGCTGGAGTATGTGAAGAACACAAAGGCCAGTTTAAGTTCAACTGAGCCGTATACATGACTGAGGAAATCTTTTCCGACTGCATTATCCAGGTATGTTAGTCTGACTATGAGGAGTTAGATTTACTGTGAATTTAGTTGAGCTAATGTGTTTTTTAAAAGTACAGTTTTAGTCTGACTAATGCAACGAATTGATTCTTTTGAACTGCATGTAAAGGTAATGACTGCTGTAAGGTCTGTTTTCTCTCTAGAGATGTTGCATTTCAGTCTGAGCCACTGCAGTGTCTGATCAATGAATTATATTTCATACTGGGGCGTGTCTGTCAGTGAAAAGACTTCTGTGATGGCCGCTTTTGTACTCCATTGCTCCTCTAGTTTCCCTCCTCTCTCCTCAATTCTCTCTCCTCCGAACAGGATTAAAGGCAAGAACATTGCTAAGCATGGGCGGACGCTAAGTGCAGTTTTTCAGATGGGGACTGAGGGGAAATCAGTCAAGGGCTTTGGGATCTGAGAGAAGTCTTTGAACCTGACCTGACTGTAGCCATGTTTACATGTGCAAAATTTCTCAATCCGATTAAAAATTTAAGGGATCGGATAATCTGAATCCACTGTTTATATGGGTGCAAAATCAAATAATCCGATCATGTCGTGTGCATACATGCACCCAGCTTTGTTCAGATTAGAAGCATTTGGACATGTGCAGAGTTGTCTGATTTTGCTAAAAAAACCGCAGAAGAAGAGTTGTATTTACTGTTTTGTCAAAGGTTACACTGTGTGTGCAGATGTGACATCATTACGCTGTATGTACACCTTGTTATATTATCGGAGGAGCAGACACGGCACCTGCGGTTGGGTTTTTTGCCAGAGTGTTAATAATGAAACCTCCTGTACTGACCTCAATAAATAAGCCAAAGGCTAAAGAGTGAAGACGGGGTCAGGTAAGAGAGTCACGATCGGAATAAGTCTTTACATGGATGCATTTCAGAATAATGATCAGCATAAACCACCCCTCTTGATCAGAATACATTTTCTTTCTGATTGAGCTGAATTGGATCAGAATCTTCAGATCGACATGTTTACATGACGCATTTTTATTCCGATCGGGTATTTATTCCTATGCAAACGCAGCTATCACACGACCAAATTGACTAATGAGAAATGTTAGCAAAAATATGTGGTCTTGTCTTTGAAATGCTCTCCAAAGACCAGCAGGGAAAAAGAGGTACAAGTGCTGTATTAAAGCTATACAGCTAAGCAAACTTGAACAAACTTTTTACATGTGAAACAGGAGTTTGTCAGTCGTTTTCTGTGATTATCGCTGCATGTACTTCAATCCACTGTTTTTCATCTTAGAATAACAACTAGAGCATCAACTTGAGAATTGAGGGCCACATTTTTCTCTTATTTTCTAAAAACTAATTTCACAGATCATGCTGAGGCTGAGTTCAGTTTGGTTGATAGGCTGTGCACATCGTCAGTGACCTTGCTGAGGTGTGTGTTTTATACAAAAATTCACCACACGTGCAGGAGTCAGAGCCTGTGCTAGAATAAAAAGTGTGTCACTCATTGCCTGCATCATCTTATTTTAGCCCATGGGCTTTTGGTTAAACTGGGGAGCTTATACACGTGTGCAGGTGCATGCACATGGAACCTACAGTCTGCGTAGATATCCTGACATCGGCCTGCGTATCTTATATGTACTTTAATGTGGAAGTTAAACCCAGAAAGCTCAACAAAACTCGTGCCTCACTTGTTCCTTGTCCCCTCTCCCCCACATTCAGGTCACACTTTGATGCACAGCAATGTGCTGCAGTGGTCTACTTGTAACTCTATCATTAACTCGCAGCCCTGCCTGCCTGCTGCACAATGTGATCTCCTTAAGTGTTCACTGCACTAGAACTCATTCAGGCCCAGGATGTGTTCGGTCCAGAGGAGTTGTAAGATGATATTTTAATTTGCCTCATTTTTATGGAGCTCTCCTGGTCCGGTATCATTTCTCACTGAATGACCTTGACAGACAAAGAAGCCTCAGCATGAATGAATAAGAGCTGGTTAATAGTTAATGCCCACCTCCATTATTACTTGAACTTGGAGCAACCAAGGCCACATGCATGCAGGCTATTCTTTGTGTACCTGTGTAGGTTTGGAAGGGACTCTTTTTCTCTTTGCAGATGACTGGAGGTGAAGTTTAAATTATTGTTAGTTTAATTGCTGGAATTTCAGTGTCAGCAGGAATAACTGATGAAATAATGGTTCAATAAAATAAACTCTAGGAAGATGTCATAAAAGAAAACTAAGGGTAAAAAACTTAAGCTGGATGGTAATAGTTTGGCAGAGATGGATGATGTACCTGGAACTTTCGTAAAAGTGCAGACTTCACTTCAGACGATGTCATAAGTTAAAGTTAAAACTGTCAGACAACTCTCAATTAAATAGTTTGACAAGTTCAGCAGAACTTTGTTTCTCTTTGGTGTTTCTACCTCATTGCTTCTTGCAGTTTCTTCTATTTATACATGCAGAATTTAAAAGTGTAAAATTAGAGCAGCTTGAATTGCCTGCTTGAGCTCGCTCATGGACACTGCTTATTTCTATGTTAAATTTTACCCATGAACTGTAAAGTCTTACAGTACCTGGCATAAACAGTAAAATCAGCAACAAGACTGAAAATTGTTGCAATGAAATTTCTAATGCTTGTAACTGCTGCCAGGGGTGTGTGTGACAGACAACATAACTTAAAACTGCTGAAGAGTCTGTTTTACTTATAACTTCAATCAGTTACAATCAGCCTTTGGCTGTCAGGGGAAAGTGAGCTGATGCTTTTTGTTAAAAAAGAAATCTGTACATGTACAGGAAAAAAACAGCCAAAAGTTAAGAGGGACATCAATTATGTGCAAGTCGACATTAAAAATGAGCTTGCTCAAACTTCAGTTCACTTAGATAAACCACTTAGAGAACCTGGTCATATTTATCGTTAATATTTAAAATTTTGTACAAATTCATGAAGATTTTTTTCAGCTGTATCTAACTTCTTATTTCCTAGACTAAATGCATGATCAAATTCTCCTGGAAAATCATTCAATATTTAGTTTAAAAACAAAGAAAATCCAATTTCAACAATTTATCATGGGGAAAAAAAATCTGCAGTTTTGAAAACTTAGTCCGTAAATACATCAACGATGCTATTATAATCCATTGCTTAATGGATAAAGCCTTGGCCTGGATGAGAGTTCATCAGGTGGTCCCCAACCATCATGGGGTGTTTCGACCCTTAACCACAACACCCTCAAGTTGGCAGGTCCGCAGTGACTGGCCAGGTCACTGCGCCTCTCATCCAGGCTTCCAGCTATTGTCCTCTCTCTTATGCCAGAGCCAACAGGAGGCTCTCTCTGCCGCTTCTCCCAGCCTACGAACGGCTGTTTTCCTCAAGTGGCCTCTCAGTCCCACCTTAGTCAGGAGATTCCACACTGACTGTGCTGGAAATCCTCGACATCCTACTTCCACTGTCATCAGCCATGTTGTCCACCCCTTGTCTCGGCAGTCCTGGACAAGCTGCTGGTACTTGGTCTTCTGTCGCTCTGCTGCTTCCTCGCATCCCTCCTCCCACGGGACCGTTAATTCCACCAGGATGATCTTTTTTCCCTCTGGAGACCACATAATTATATCTGGTCTCAGAGTGGTGGACAGTACCGCTTCTGGGAAGTGGAGCTTCCTCCCCAGGTCAACCTCCATCTCCCATCCTTGGGCCAACTGCAGGAGGTTTTGCTTGGTTTGGCCTTGGACGACAGGTCTGTTGCCCTCTTTTACGAAGGTGATGTTACTCAGCTGTGGTCTTCTCTTGGCCGGATATTTCTTTCTCCTCTCTTGCTCCAAGATGTCTGCGAGCAGTGCCAACACCTTGTCATGGCGCCACCTGTATCTCCCCTGGGTCAATGCTGTTTTGCACCCTGAAAGAATGTGCGCCATGGTTCCTTTACTGCCACACAACCCACACAGAGGGTCCTCCCTCATTCCCCACCTGTGCAAATTGACTGGGGTCGGTAAGGTGTCGTACACTGCTCGGAGCAGAAACGAGATCCGAAAAGGCTCCAGCCTCCAGAGTTCACTCCACGTGATGGTCCTCTTGGGAAGGTCCCACCTTGTCCAGGCGCCTTGAGATGCGAGCTCGATGGCTTTAGCTCTTCTTCCTTCCTCCTCAAGGTTTCGAACTTCGTCCTGGATCATGGCCCTCCTCTCCCTGGGAGTGGACTTTGACCACTGCTGGAAGTGTGATGTTCCTAAGCCCTGTCTTCCAGTGCAGGGGTTACCAATGGTTTCCTTGGTCCTGAGAGAAGCTTCTGCCTGGTGAACTGCAGTGCTGGCGGCCCACTTCCTGCCGGATCTTGTTTGGATTCCAGCTTCATGAAGATTTTTTTCAGCTGTATCTAACTTCTTATTTCCTAGACTAAATGCATGATCAAATTCTCCTGGAAAATCATTCAATATTTAGTTTAAAAACAAAGAAAATCCAATTTCAACAATTTATCATGGGGAAAAAAAATCTGCAGTTTTGAAAACTTATAAACTACTGTCATTTAAAGAAAGAAAATTTTACTTAAGTTTTTGACTTTTAACCTAAACACATGGAAAAAATCAGCCAAGCCACTGACAATGTGGGAGGGATGATTTTTAGATCCTCTACAATAAAATGAAACACTGAACAAACAAATAAACCTAAAAGTTGAAACCATACAAGTTTGTGGCTGTTAGGATTCGTCCTGATTCGTTCATAAAACTACATCAAACTTTTAAACGAGTGGTATCTTGGACTTTGTGATGTTAGCCACTGTGTCCCAATTGTTAGTCAGTTAAGACTTAGACAATATATAGACTTAATGCTCCCAGACTGTACTGAGCAGCTTTCTGGCTCTCTGTCAGTAGCAGCTGGTTTGTCACTACATTTAAGAGCCTAGTGTCTGAGCCACCTGTGTGACTGAGAGACCATGCATAAAAACAAAATTTTCTCTATCACACATGCTGTAGTGAAGCCCAGGGATACAACGTGCAGATGGGGAATTTCCTTTTAACACATCTTTATACTGGATTTCCTCTAACACATCTTTAAAGGTATCTTATTCCATCAAGACATGCTGGATCGCCGCTCTGTCACATCAAATGAGCTCTGGTCTGAGCTGGACAATTTATTCCCAATGGCTGGGCGCCAAGAAAGCAGCTTCTGAGACATCTTCAGATCAAAAGCTGGGCCTCATCTGAAGGCTTATCCTGAAATGAAACCCCTGGACTCATTAGCATCCAAATTAGAGTCTGATAGCTCCAAAGTTAGATTACAACCTAAACTTCTCCTTGTGAGACTCTTCCTTTCAAATCCTCAAGTGTTAAGCTGAAAACAAACAGATGGATCAACAGTGTGGGACTGTTTGCTCATGAGGAACAATAAGCTTAACTCACTCTCCTGGAAGTGTATCCAAATTAAACCAAAAGGCCAAATCCCAAACTGGAAACACACCTGTGATGTTATTACTGCTCAGAGGATAGATGTGCTTTTGTTACCTAGACAATACAGATATTATATCCATGAAACTCAACTTAAACAAAACTCAATTTCCTAAGAGATGAAGAAAAACAGAATTTAATAACATGGGAGTAATTACAAAAGACCATGACAAGAAAAAATACAGGAGTTCAATCATCATTTAAATCAACCACAAAAATACTTGAATAACTAAACAAAACTTCAATTACAGTGTATCCACGCAGGCTAGCTAAGCTTCATGTGTGAATGCAATCACCCAAAATTATTACCCAAACTTAACAAAGACTTTTGCCAGACAGAATCCTTGTGAAATTTCCACAAGAAGTCAGGGTGGGTCGATGTGAGGTCAGCGCAGAAATATTTTACAGGGTTAGCATAGTTGTGGTAACTTATTTTGTTATTAGAAGAGGTCCCAGGATGGAGCCTTGGGGAACCCCACATGTAATTTTTGTCCCCTCAGATTCAGACTTATCTTTAGACACAAAGATTTTGTCCTATAGGTAAGATTTAGACCAAAGGTAGAAAAACAAAGGACAGTCACGACTAATGTGTGCTTCTGTGACACGCTGACCTTATACATGTGAGGCGTCTTTGCTTTAGGTTTGAGTCCATTAAGGGGGAGAGTGAAAACAGCTGAACGGCTTGCAAGTATGCACATTACTTAAAATTTGGTGTGCAAAAGGGCGACAATGTTATGGTTAACCTTAAACTGCTCCCTAGCTAGAAACAACATATCATAGTTTGAACTTTACATCAAATTGTGTTGGCTAGTGTTAGCTGTTGTTAGCTGTGGTTAGCCGTTGTCAGTTGTTTTTTGTTGTTGTTAGCTATACCAGCTGTAGACAACGCATAACAAAGTATTTTACTCTTACAAAGACCATAGCACTGTGTTCACAGTTAGACATTGGACAGTCAACATACCACCAATTTAATTTCACAAAAACAAAACAGAAGTGCTAATAAGTAATACATTACAAGAGCTTTCACTGTTACTCTTAACTGTTGATGCACTGACATCTTGGAATATGATGTCTTCAAGTCGGGTTGGTGAGGATTGTCCGACTTTCCAAGTTGGAAATCCAACTTCAATGGGGCATTCCAGATGAATTTCCGAATCTGAGTACAACTGGAACGCAGCATAAGACCATGGGACACTGAGTGATGTCCAAGATAACAGCATTACATCAACACCAACCAACTGATTTTCAACAACAGGAATCAACAAAAGTGTGATGCTGCAGGTAAAAGTGACACCTAACAGGATGGTTAAAGATAGACAGAGCTTTATTGTCAAATAACTGTAATAGAACAATAAAGATTGTGCAAATGTGCCACCATCTAAGGTTAAAGAAGGAGTATTATTTTCAAGAAAGGGACAGGAAGATATAAATGCAAAGACTGTGATCACAGCATGGGTCTCTCTTGCCCTGCTGCCATCATATCGGCTTTTGTATCATCCTTTTGATGCCATGACCTGCATCCGACTCCAAGTCCCCTACCACCAACCCTTTATTTTGACGAGAGACTTCACCCTGTGAGGCACATGCCTGAACACGCAATGTCACGGGCACTTGAGACAGAGGGTTCAGACATACAAATTACCAGGATTAAGTCAATGATCTCAAGCTATCGAATTGAAAACCACAAGACAAAGATAGAACCTGCAATTTTTGTTAGAAAAACACAGACCTAGCCATATTCATTTACACTCACTATGAGTTTATTACCATACTGATCATCAGTTTGTTATTTGCCTGATCTGAGTAAACACCCATATCACGACACACTATACCAGAGAGTGTCACACACATAAACCAGCCCCACGCAGTCTCTATGATCACAGCCTAGTTTTGCATTCAGTGTCCAGTCCTGCCTGCCATCATTTGTAAGGCAAATGTTGTTCAGGTTGACCAACTCTCTCCTAATGTCCTACACACAGCAGCCTGCATGGCACCAAACACAGAACACCCGCATTGTGAAATAGGTGCTTTTGCTTTTATACACATCTGAGAAGATCTTAGGCTACTTCAGTACTTCAGTATGTAAAACTGTACTGCCATTTTTCCAAAGTTTGGTTGTAGATGCAGTGGACACAAAAATAGCAAGAAATCTAAACACATGAGACAGATAGTAAGAGCCAAAAATGACCATCATAGGTCAAACACAGGGTGGGGTCTGTGGCAAGCCAGGATCAGGTTGCTTTTTTGTTCAGATGAGCTTGTCAGGTTCAACTCAGGAGTCTGTGCTGCAGAGGAGGAAGATGCAGGGAACCCAGTTTGCAAATAGGACAACGAGGATCCTGCTAACATTGTCTGCTCAGCTGGGCCACAGTGATGACACACTGTTCACTGTGTAAAAAGGCTGTTAACCATCTAATAACATTACTATTTGACAATTTTATCAACTTTTTAATGGATCAACATTGGATTAACCTGTCCCCATCTTTTCCTGATATGCAATGTTTCCCTCGACAGGTGCTGACATCTTTCTCAGACGAAGCCAGTCAGAGCAGTAGGAATCAGCTGGTGGAGCCATAGTATTGATGTCCCGCCCCTTCTGCTTCCCAAAACACACATTTAACTCAGCAATAAAATGGCAAAGATCCCTCCGGTCTCCACAGCAGCTTGAGTGGGTTTGAAGCAGACAGTCAGGTTTATAGAAAGTTCAATGTCTAATGTCTCATGTCCATCTTCTTTACAAATCCAGCACACCCGGCAGATCTATTGCTGTGAACAGAGCTGTCAATCATGGTGTCTTACCATTGTTTAAGCATTCTGATAACTCAAAAAAGTCACTTTGGTAGAAACCAATGTGAGAAGAACTAGTGTTCATAACAAAAAGCATACTTGACTCTACTTAAATTGTCTAATTTAATCCCTTTCTAGTTTCTAAACATTGGGACTTAATGATCCAAACTGAAGCAACCTACAAGGGGGTACACTAAACACCTCTGCTTCAATTTTGTGGGGCTAGCATGTAGCCCATCTTTTTATACAGTCGGTAGCTTTTGTACTATATCACTTTTATTATAATAATGGATAGACAGGTGAATGGATATGAATGGCTCTTTACGATACTGGTTGTACATAACTGTCTCTGTTTGGTGGTCCAAGGGTGCATTTGTAACCCAAGCCATGAAACAATTAATCAAATAGTAATAATTAAAATGTTTGTGTGGTGTTAAAATATAAAGTGAAAGTATTGTGTACCACTCAGGTGTGGTATAATAACTGCATTTATCTGATGTCACTTTTATTGTCTTCTGTTGAAATCCTGCACTTATGATGACAAATCTTGCGAACACTGTTGTTAGCAGCCAATCAGAGACCTGAGCAAGGAACTTAGCATTAAGTCTGGCAACAGGACATTTCTAACACTTCCTTCACTACAGAAGTACATGCTGCTCTGGAACTTATGTTATACTCTTAAAATTAAACAAATGAACAAATGAATGAGATATTTAATTGATTATCTGCAACCGATGATAAACTGAAAACTATTATTCATAGGGGCTGGAAACATGTCTGTTAATTCTATCACCATTAAAAACCATTCATTTATTATGAGCATTATTTTTTAATTAATTTTTAAGGTGTTTCTTTACTTCCCTCAAGTCCCAATCCAAAACTTCGTCACAGGATCTTTAATTTTCGAAAAACTGTACCCACTTATGGTTATTACATTAAATTGGTGGGTAAGGGGCTTAAGCACCATGTTTTACCACAATACATGCACACAGTCATCTAAAAAAGCGCCTGTACTCATGAAGTGTTGTTTAAGTCAGAGTGAAAGGTTGATGTTTTGAAGCATGCTTTATCACTTAAACGAATGCTAAGATGGAAAGTGCTAATGCTCATGCTGATACTAACATAAGTCGGAGTGTTTTAATATTGCTTGTATGTGCATGGTTATTTTCAAAATCAAAAAAAAAATCTAGTTTGGTGGCAAAAAGGGAGCTGCAGGATGAAAAGTGGGGTGGTTCAAAGCAGTCTCGAATCTGTTTGAAGTTATTTGGATGCCACCGCCTGATGTGCGATGTGCATGCTGCAAACTTGTCCCGACCTGACCTGAATCTTTGCTGAGCTCTCAGTGTGTCCTGGATAAAACGGTCAGAGTAAGAACACTTCCTGTCATTTGCACTGTGCTTGACACACCTCTCTGCCCAATCTGAGATAACCCTTATGACACTCTACGAAGCCATTTTCTTAGACTTTATAAAGCAGGGACAAAAAGTACTTAACACAGGCTCAGAGGAACTCACTGTGCTGAAAGGGCTCAACTTGAAGAGTAAGAGTTTGAATCATTGTTTGACTCAACTTTACTGAAATAAAGCCGCAGGTTTTTCCTGCAGCTTTTCCTTTTGAAAGTAAAAAAGTTTTTCAAGAAGTTTTTAAGTAACTTGTACTACCTCAGCACAGTGGCAGATGTTTGTAGTGTTGGTTATGTCGGTGAAAACATGAGGCTCACTGTTATGTAAACCGTCCGCTTGCCATTATTTGAAATTTAAAGTAGTCACCATCCCAGCTCATGTCCTGTCGTGTTGTACTGCACCACACTGTACTGTACCAATCTGGGCTCTCCATCTAGGCCATGTAGGCACGCTGCCTTCTGCTGCATGTGTCTGAAAGTGAGAGCGAGCGGTGTAATCAGGCCAGTGTTTTATTTAAGGACTGTTACGTGGGCTGCAGCAATTCTCTGGGGCTATGATGCTTCACAGCACAGCTCTCATAGAGGTGATCAGACCTCCTACTAACTTTTAACACCTCAGCCCTTTTCTCCCTAACTTAGAATCTGGTGCAATCTGGAGCCGGACAGACACTGAATCCAGAGCAAGAGCTGGTTTCTTTGAAGACTACCAGAGAAGTGATGGAGACGGAGATGATTCGTGCTAAAGAGGCGGACACAGGGGACATCTGTTTTGCATACAAGTCCATTTGTCACATTTGTTTGTGCATAAAGGATCAAGGACTTGCTTCATTAGTGCTGTAAACATGTGGGTGGAGAAATGTATTCCATGTACAGAGTGTCCCTGTATGTGTTTGCTAATGACAATCCTTTATGATGCCGTTGAGTTCTCTGCAGGCTAACAAAGACCTAGCTAATGCAAAAACAACCAAAACAGAACTTTGTCTAGAGTAGCGCAACAGTTGCAGAACTGGACAAACCATGATGTAAGCACATGGAGATTGACAATGGTGCAAAATGACTATTAGATTTGGTGTTGTCACTTTAAATTTGCATGAAAGAGTTACACTTTGAGAAGTCTTTGAGAAGATGCAGCTAAAAAAATCAGGATAGTAAAAAAAAGTTCATTTTAAAAAATGATTTCTTGATATTGTACAGCTTCTCAATGGGATTCAGGTCAAGTGAGTTAGTGAGCCATTAATTCTGAGTAATATCATAGTCATCTTACCTCTTGGCAGTCATTTTAGTGTTGTGGAAAATTGATTAGCTAATTAATTAAGAAAATTAATTAGCATCTTTATTAAGCTTACCAACATATAAAAATCTGGTGTGTGGTGTTGAGTTTGGTGTTGATTTAACATGGTAGACCAACACCAGCAGATGACATGTCACTCCAAATCATCACAGACTGAGAAAGCTTCACGTTTGACTTTCAACACTTTGGATTATATGGTTCTCGCTCGTCCTCCAGACTCAGTACCTGGACTTCCCAGAGACATTTAAAATTAATTTCATACAACTAAGAAGCAGTCCAGCTTTTTTCCCCCTTGGCCGAGGTGAAACACTTCTAAGGTTGTTATTGGGTTAGGTCGTCAATTGTCGATATCAGTAATGTGACAGCTGAAGGGTCTTTTAACAAAGACATGTCTGTGTCCTGGGTCTTGACACTTTGACACCACCCTCAGTCCACTCCTTGTGATACTTTACAAATCCATGCTGGCAACTTTTCTTGCTAATCTCCCCTGAGGCAAGGGTTAAACCTGGTGCTTGTACACCTTTCTTTTTTTTCCCTTTTTGCATCTTTTTCTTCAAATCAATTTTTTATTGACATGCACCAACTCTACTAGAGTCAAAAACTTCGCATCAGTATTTTCCAAATTGCAACTCAACTTTTTTTATTTTCAGCTGTCTTAGTACAGTCATCAATGTTAAGTTTGGTTCACCATGTAATCAGTTTAGATTCTTAACAGAAGCCTTCAACAAACTTCACAAAAATTAGACAGAAGAATGTCAAGTTACAATCCCACTGTCTTCCTGTTATTGATTAGCAATGTGATGTCTTCAGATGGTCCTAAATCCTCATTGTTACCATAGACTGCATATCCTATGGACAACTTGGTTCCGCCTTCCATTGTTAGACAAATATAAAGCCGAATTACTCTCGGTATTTCTGGGATTTTCTCCACTTTCTGCAACCCCTGCTTTGCGCAGTAGCATCGTACACATTTGGCGGCAGAGCTGCTGTGATAACGCTCGGCACAAACAGCGTATCCCTCGGCTGTATCAAGTGTCAATCATAGAAAACATAAACCCCCTATTAACTTTTAAGAATGGAGCTGTACAGAAAAAAAGAGGACTTGAGCACAAACCAGTCTTACAGTAACTACATGTCAACATTGCAACCAGGGGGAAGAAAAATGTATATGTGTGTAATTAATTTCTCAATTTTGTCCACAGCTCCATAGGGATTGCTGGAGGAGGTGGGATTTATGACCTATACTGCAGCCTGTCACCAGAGGGTGCTGTTCTTGTGGTGACGAGGAGGCAGACAGTGTCTATTCTATATAGAGTGTATGATTACTAAATGATTGTTGAAGTCCATGATAGAAATGTGACTTCACCTCAAACCATTCACAGGTGCACAGGAAGACAAAATAAGCACAGACACTGTAATAAACTGTATAGTATTTTTCTTATGTATCCCATCACTTAAAGTGAGAAGCTGGTTGAGGAAAAAGATTTTTAGAGACTGAATAATTCAAGGGTAGTTCCAAATGAATCAACTACACAAACACAAAGAGACTGCAGCATCACAGTCACAGACCACATCAGTGGAGCTAAGAGGGGAAATTCAAGAGGTTAATGTGATAAAAAAGAGAAACCAGATTCACAAAAAGTTCCTCATAAATTGATACTGTGACTGGGAGGGGTTTACTCTACATTTTCCCTCAGATATTCTCATCTCAACCTCTGCCTCCATAAAGGGGCTGAGGACAAACACAGACGGAGGAGCTTTCTGAGACAAAGAACATCAGATGTGGTGTGAACTTGTTTATATTGAAACGGTCTGTCTTTTCAGCTTTTTGATGAATGTGCCTTCCACACCAGATGACTGTCAGATCTGCCGATGAGTAATTTCTCCTCTGATCGCACTCACCACTGTTTCCAGAGTTTCTTTCCATCTGGAGGAATGAACCTGCTGCTGCTCTGCTCTTTGGTGCTGTCATTGGTGATGTGCTGGACTCGTGCTGCCTGGATGAGCTCCATATATCATCTGCAGCGCGTGTTTAAATCCTCAAACTCAATGCCAAAAAAATCTGTAAAACCCTTTTTGCCTCTCTCTATCCCTCATCTGTCACTACTTCCAGCTTCTGCTTCCCTTTGCCTCCTACTTTTGATAACCCTGCCTCAACCTTGAACTGTTTACAACTCAACCTTAAGAAAGCCTGGCAGCTGATGCATTTGTTGGTCTCTCCAATTCACATTTGTTCCAAAGCAGCTCAAACATCACACCACCGGACTACCTAGCAAGGATTGCTTTTGTAGGTCGTCTTCATGTCACCATTTGATCCTGGCAGCAGTCTTCACCACTACACCACAAGTGCTTGTTTTTCTGGGTCTTTTCATTTTACTTTTAGATCATGGAAGTTCAAAAGCACCACTCAAGGTCACTGTGAGGAAAGCAATTATTTTTTGGCTCACATGCAAAGCCTCTGTGTTGACTTTGAGCCCAAAGTTTTTTACATTGACAGGCAATAGTCTTCTTCACTTTGCCACAAGAGAGCCTGAAGGTGTTTGCTTGTGTACAATAGGTCTTTTCATATGCCCATCAATGGTAGTTCAACAGCACAGCTCAGCTACAGTATGAGGAAAGCCTTTCTTTCCACTCACTTAGGTACCAGTTTGCAGGGCTGTATTATTTAATCTGATCATTTTTATTTCACCTTGTTGAGATTCAAAGGCATGATCTACAATAGTAAAGTACATGATGTTTATTTGGGTTGAAGTTCCTTTTTCTAAGATTAAAATCTGTATAAAAAAGTATGTAGGTGTACAGTCATATACTTTGTGAGAGCTCATCAGCACATTTGTGATTCCTGTTGGTACACCCCTGTGCTCTGTTGTCTTTGTGGAGGCATCAAGGCACACACAGACTTGGTACCTACGGCAAAAATGATGCTATTCAGCAACTGTTGGCAATAACACACGAAATGATGACCAAACAATCACCATAACTGAAGTCACAAAAAAAACAACCTGTGCTACTTTTTCTATTTGTGTTTTTATCCCTTCTTTGGACAATGACGGCTCATCTACTAACCTTCACAGGTTTTTTAGGAGTGCACTAAATGCATCTTAACACAGCAAACACTGCATTTGAATGCACACTTCTTGACTGGTTTGCTTGTTTGTGCTCAAGGACAGTTTTTAGTCATAAGAAAAACATTAGCATGACTATTAAAAACAGTCTGTTTCTTTCTGTTTCCCTGACATCCTGGATGCCATTTTCTTTTTACTTGTTCTATATCCAGCCTCCCCTCCGGGTCCTCTGTTTTTTTATATCTCTCCCCTTACCGTAGTGAAAACAGTAATTTTGCTCTTAACCTTACTTGACCCAGGACAGAGACTCTATCAGCGCAGAAACAGATGTAGGACTCCTGAGTATCTAAATCACTGACTGTAGGAAGGAAGAACCATGTCACCCTCTTACTGTATTTCGATTCAGACTGTTTCAGTGGGGATCAATGCAAATACAAGGCTTACATTACTCTTCTAGGAAACCTTTTTTTGCATGTGTGAGTGTACCAACTTTCAAGGGGCTTATCTGAAAATCAGTTTTCTCAAGAATTACAATGCAACTGAAAACACAGTGTCCTTAATTCTCATTTCAACTCATATCCTTTTTTTTCTGTGATTTTGACCTTTACTTTACAGAATGACGTGTGTGCAGGAACACATTTATCTATTTCTCTGTATAAACCTAAAGTCTATTTTCAACAATTGCATGAGAAGCATTTTGTAGTGACACACGTCAAGTAGTTATCATAGTGCATTATGTGACATATATTGCATAGATGGAAGCAAATGATATTTCAGCTGAACTTTACCCAGTCTGTTTAGGCTGAACCTCTGATAGAATTCAGTGGCAGCAAGGTTGAGCTAATGTGTGAACACAACAGGTAACAAACATATGAGTGGGAGGGGGCAAAAAGGTAAACAACTATTATGACCACAATGCATGTAATAAAGCACCCTCATACTCTTGTCCTGAAATTTATTGTTATTATGTCACATAACATGGCAGAGATTTATAAGAATAAGAAGTCAAAAACCACCATCGTGTTGAACTCAACTTTATCTTGGTTATTAGCAAACATAATGAGCTGACTAAAACAGCTTCCTTTTTTACATCATGTCCTGCCTCCCTCATTTTAGGCAATTTTGGAATATTTCGGGGACAGGCTGTCCTGACAGTTAAAAAATTAAAGAATATTTCATAGTATATTGGGGGCGGCAGTAGCTCCAGAGTTAGAGCGGTCATCCGATAAGTGGAAGGTTGGCGGTTCGATTCCCCCCTATCCCAAGTCTGTCCGTCGTGTCCTTGGGCAAGACAGGTAACCCACCTTGCTCCTAGTGTGTGTCCTCCACTGGTGTATGATTGTGAGTGTTGTGTGGTGGTCGGAGAGGCCGTAGGTGCAAACTGGCAGCCATGTTTCCGTCAATCTGCCCCAGGGCAGCTGTGACTACCAAGGTAGTTTACTACTATGTAAAGCGCTTTGAGGGTCTCTGATAATGCACTATAAAAATCTTATGCATTATTGTTATTATATTTAAAAAAGCTAAGTATAGGATAGTTGTAGCTCAAAGAAAGTCTAGCAGTAGTCCTGTTTTTCTGTATGCTAAACATATCAAGGTTTCTTAAGCTAACAAGTGACGTGTAAAAGCCAGAGTCTTTTGAGATGCAGTCAGGGTCAGTACTGCAGTGTGTGGACTAGTGTTGAATTCAAATCCAGATTTTCAGGACTCATAACTTGACTACATCAAAACTGGGATAAAGATAATTTAATTTTGGATTTTTTTGTTTCGATTAAGGCCTGATAAAGCAAGTCCCGACATGTACCCCTTCACACACTTGACTCAGACCTAGTCACTACGGGCTCAACACTGATCATACTATATCCTTCTTATTAAGGTATAATATACAGTGAGCTGGTTGTCATAGCAGAACAAATTTAACAAACCTCCAGTTGTGCATTGATATGATTATAGTTGATCCTCCTGAGTCTCAGTCTGTCCTTCAAAGCAGATGCTGACTTTAAAGGAACAGCAGATCTCTGGTTTGATTGTATGGCACACATTAGAGCAGTAATAAGCTGTACTGTACATGATATCCTATTGTACAGAATAGCTTTGCATAACTAATGAGAAACAGACTTGCTTTAAACATATAGGGGGTTAATTCAATGTGAGCATGTGAATGGTTTGTGAATATTTGGCAATTCTGGTTTTGTCTGTGTTGTTCAATGGGTAGTAATGACAGATTCATTTGAGGAATACAGTCCACAACAAAGGTATCCTCACCCCGTCCTTTGCCTCTCAGCGCTGTTAAAACAGGGAGTCCAGTGTTTTGAAATTCTGCTGCCAAGCCCATTTTGTCAACAGCATTCACCAATTTAGTAATGGGATAATGGACAGTGACCCTGAATGACTTGCTAAAACCTGTACTGTTCTGAGAATGTTTAATGCTGATTAACAGTGATGTTTCATCTAGAACAGCTATGATAATGACTGACATCTCACCAGAGAAACTACCTCTGGATTAAAGAGCTTCTCTTTGTGATTTTATCAGCAGCCAAAGCTCCAGGCAGCAGACTCTCTGTCCTAAAATCAGAAAGTCAGATAGTCTGATTCTAGCTTGTCATGGCTCATTAACTCTGACTACCACTTCTGTATGAATGTCCCAGCTGCTGAGTCCTGGCCTGTCCATCTCATGTGTCCCCTGAGTCCCCTGAGCCCCCGTGTCACGTAGCTGATGGCCAGTCCTGTGTTGCATTGTTAAACTTCCTTGGAAAGTTGACTCTGAGGGATTTAGCTCCTCAACTGAACACGTTGTCTGAATCACGCATCATGTATAAACTTTTTGAAATGGCAGCCATTTTACTGTGGCGCTACACTCAGCGTGGGAAACTCGATTGTTATCATGTCATAATGGAGCCACACCTCCAAGATAATTCAGGCAGGTAATTTAAACTGAATAGGTTCCACATTTCAAATCATCAAATAGTGGTTGTCTGACTATAATGTGAATACAGGAGTTTGTCAAACAAACTTCACAGATTCCTAATGGATAGGCAACCAATGGATATGGACAATCAGGAGAGGCATCAAGCCACTTTTATGTAAAAAAAAAACAAAAAACAAATTTCATAACTGGATCACTATCATCAACTTCTAACATTAGCCCTCAGCCACTTCCTAGACAGTACATATACATGAAATAAAACAATTAAGAACAGTAGAAGCCACCAAATATTAAGAGCAAAAACAGTTAAAACGATAAATTGAGCAACTGCTATTTCAATCTGTATGCTGATGACACCAGCCTTTACACTTATGCCAAAGACTTTTAATATTATTCATAAAAATTGTTGTAATGGCCTCCTTAACCTAACACTAACTCCTAAAAGCTCTAAAAAACAAACCAAAACATGTAATTAAAAGGGCACCACAAATGAATGAAACATTAACCCCACATGCTAAACCAATGAGTACGGACAAACTTAACGAGCTGGAGACCCTGGCTAAAATGAAAAAAAAAAAAGGAAGTGTGCTGGCCCAGCTGCGGACTGTCACATTAGCACCTCCCCCTGACTAAACTTCCATTGAACCTAGGTTAAACATAAGGACAAAAAATTGACTACCCGAGGTTAGGGTTGTTAAACTGCTGCTTTTGTGTGCATGTGTGCCTTCCCTCTCCCTGCCTCTTAGACTGCACTGCCTGCACCTCCAAATCCTCCCCTCCTCCCTGTATGGAGCCGGCAGAAGGAGAAGGGAGACCAGAGAGAGAGAGAGAGAGAGGAAGAGAAAGAAAAGAGGGATCAAATGTGGCATTCCTGGCCTCACACAACAATTATAAACAACATAGGTCCACTGGACCGGACTTCCCAAAGCCACAAGTGTCTGCTTCAAATTGTCTGTTACATTGCAGGCTGTACCACACTGAGGATCTTGGCTTTGCTTGCCTCTTTATCAGACAGTGAAATGTGTGTTTTGGTGAGCTGAAGGAAAGGATGTCTTTAGTGTCAAGTCAATGCCAGCTGATCCGTACTGAGGAGACTCTGGTTCCCGATGGTATCACCAGCGTGATGTTTCAACCCTGGGCTGTAAGAGATATTTTGGCTTCACTTTCAACCAGAGGATCTGGAGACATGACATTTTATATGGTCAGCGAATTGGCTGAATATCTGGACAGTGTCAGATACTGCGTTTGTAGATGTTTGTGTGTGACAGAGGACAAGACAGAAGCTTGGGCTCAGCTCACAGCTTGTTAAAGTGGACTATCAGCTCCTCTCGTCCCGCCTACAGAAAACAGGCAGCCTCTCACTGTTCTGGTAGCTTTTACTGCACTATGCACAAGTGTGTGTGTTTGTACAATATGCACACAGAGTTCACACGGGTGCTGCTGTGTTTGCTCGCTGCTTTTTCTCACATTCCATTTGTGAATTTCTTTACATAACCACTGACTGCACATTCCCTCCTCACAGACTTTCTCTTCAGCACATATATCTACAGTGTTGCATCATGGGTGCCATTCATGTCAGATAACAGTAAAAGAACTGAATTTTGCAAGCTGCCTCCTCCTGGGAGCAGAGAGAGAGTCAGGACATGATTGGAGTTTGCTGAAAAATCTTCTGGGCTGCTGTAAAGGAAAGGTCTGGAGAGAGTTTGAAATACAAACATTTTCACAATGTTAGTTTTTCGCACAGAGAGAGAGAAGGAGGGACATAAGAGATAGAGCTGAAATGAGGAAAGAAATGGGGTGTCAGGTGGTTTGTATGAAAGCCTGACCACTGAGACTATAAAAAGACTGAGACTTCCCAGAGGACCCATGCTCTCTGGGGAATCAACATCCGCTGATCTAATAGCTAACCTCCATCACAATCACTTCTCCTCTCCTCCTTTTTTCCACTCCTCCCCCAAACCAGCAGATTTTATGGTCAGGTTAAAGGATAATACATTTAGGTCTAAAAACAATGGATGCCAGCATCAGTTTAAAAAATATTGGGACAGGGACAAAAACACTGGAAAAGTTGTGTAATGCCAAAAATAAGAAAATTTAAACATCTCAGGGAACATCCCCGATGACTAAATTTAATCTGGGACAGGTCAGCAACATGACTGGGTATAAAAAGGTGATATCAGAGAGGATGCGGAGAGACTCACTGCTCTATGAGAGACAGTGTAAGAAAATAAATCAATAAAATGATGTTTAAAATAATTTAAAATGGTCAGATTTCATTATCTACAACACTGGAAGAGAATCTGGAGAAATCTTGAATTAAGTGGACAAAGCCCAAAACAAAGAAAAGCTGACCATGATCGTTTAACCCAAATACAGCATTGCACTAAAAATACACACATCTCTGTAGTAAAAATCACTGCATTGGCTCAAAATCATGTACAAAATCCACTGTCCGTGAATATATTTTGTTGCTGCACATACAAACACAAGTTAGCTTTGTAAAGAGGAAACAGAGTACAGTCATGATATAGAACCACCAGCAACATTTCTAAGCCCAGACTAACTTGAAGTGGACAAATTTTTGAAAACTGTCCTGTAGTCTGGCAAATCAAAATTTGACATTCATTTTGGAAATCTCAAACACAATCCTCCACTCTTTAAAACAGAAGGACCACCCAGCTTGTTATTAGCACACATTTCAAACAGAGGCCTTGTTTCAGTGACCCTTTTTGCACGTTTTAGCTGGACAATGCAAGAGTCCGGGTGCTGAACTCACCTCTCTGAAGTCCCAACTTGTCATGCACTGAAAACACAAAAATATAACAGCTGAGACCCCCAAAGTTTGAGCAGCTGAAATCCTGTATCAGGCAAGAGTGGGTCACTGGTCTTCTTAGTTCTCAAACATTTACAGTGTGCTGTTGAAAGAAGAGGTGATGCAACACAGTGGCAAACACAACCCAACTTTTCTTTTTCTTTTTTTGCCTGGATCAAGTTTAAAAAACAATGTCTTTTTCATGAAATATTTTTCAGTTAAAATATTCATTTTATTGCCATTTTATAGTTCATTTCATTTTTGATTAAAGCTCCTGTGAGGAACTTTTGGAATGTTTATTGTTAAATTTGTATGTGCTAAATCTGAAAACAGAGTTGTTTCTTCACATCTTCCCATTTGCACCACTTTCAGGCTTAAAAAACTGCAGAATTAAAATGGTCAACCTTGTTTCTAAAAAGTCTTTCTTGTTTCTGTACATCATAAAGGCAACACAATCGAGTTTCAGTCAGATACAAAAACACAGGATAAGATGTTAATGACCTATATTAGCACATGCAGCATAAAAACCCTAGGCCTATCAGTGAATTGACTTGGAGAAGCTCTGGGTTAGTTGAATTTACAGGACACATCATCTGTTGTGTTCCTCTGGTTCACAGTGTGTTTCGACCTTTGACACTATAGACCCTCACCAAAGGCGACCAGCTACAGGTTGATCAGTCAATTTTATAAACACTGAAAGACTGCTCCAAGGAGCTTTAAATAAAGGACTTGTATAATTTGTATAGCATAAAAAATCTGTGTCTATTTCCAAATTACCCAGCTTTTTTGAGACAGACCTCTGGTGGGCAGAGCCACAACGCATTAAGTTCCCGGTCCTGGACCGATGGTGACATGACCAGGTGCTCAAGACCATTGCAGAGAACATCTGTAGTGCCATCACCATCTGTCGGAAATCAAGACCCATGAAGCATAACTTAAGTTTCATCAGAGCTGGGGAGTAGCCGAGAACAAGACTAACAATAAGGCTTCTCAACACCACACAGGACTGGCAGCTGTCAGTGGATCTGGGCAGCAAGCTCAAGTTCCCCCAGCATGTTGCTAAGACCACCCTCAGACCTGACATCATTCTGGGGTCAGAGGCAACAAAGAGCATTATCATGCTGGAGCTCACTGTGCCCTGGGAAGAGGCGTATGCCTGTTGAGGTCAGGTGCAGAGGTTTTGCAGCACAGTCCTTCTGCAGAGCATACACTGCTCTTTGCATTACAAGTGAGCGGAGGAGGAGGGGGGCATCCACAACAGCACAGAAGCGGCAGAGAAAGCCTCTCGGTGGCTCTGGATGAAGAGAGCAGATTTGTGGTCAAACACTGCTCGGGCACAAGCTGAGATCTGAGCAACCTCAGGGTGATGGTGTCTGATGTGGTGTATGGTGTATCATGAGACCTGAAACACTAAATGATCTCAGGATACACCATAGACTGTATATAGAATAGACACTGTCTGCCTCCTCGCTGGGTGAAGCCACCCCGAGAACAGCACCTTCTGGTGACAGGCTGCAGTATAGGTCATAAATCCCGCCTCCTCCAGCAATCCCTATGGGATGTGTGGACAACCTTTAGAAATTAATTACACAGAAGATAAATTTTTCTCCCCCCGCTTGTGATGTTGACATGTAGTTATTGTAAGACTGGTTTGTGCTCAAGTCCTCTTTCTTCTGTACAGCTCCATTTTTAAAAGTTATTAGGGGGTTCATGTTTTCTATGTTTGACACTTGATACAGCCTATAGGCGTACGAAGATTGCGTAGCTCACCCGGGGGATATACTGTTTGAGCCGAGCGTCATCACTGCGACTCTCGGCAACTCTCCTGCTGAATGCATACAATGCTACTGCGCAATGTTGGTTTCAGAAGTGGAGAAAAATTGTGGAAATACTGAGAGTTTTTTGGCTTCAATTCTGTAAACTGGCAGAAGGCGGAACCAAATTGTCCATAGTATATACAGTCTATGGGATACACTGATGATGTGCCCTAGCTAGCATCAGAAGATGTTTCTTTACAACAGATTATTATGACAGTCCTTCAGAGCAAAACATGACAGTATGCAGTTTACACTCTTTCCTAAAAAATATGTTCATGTATAAAATGTTGAATGTCAGTCAAAACATAAAAGTCATTAAGGAAGTACACCCTGTCCTTCTTTAATGAATATTTTCCTTCCATTTTCCTGGGTAATAGCACATGCAGATGTCAGTCAGAGAGTGCAGCCTGAGCACGCCAGCCCCTCTCCAGTCCACACACACACACACGCACTCAGCGGGACCTGCCAATAATATTATGACATGACACGTGATCAAGGTTAATTATCAGTCTGAGTCTGATGGCGTGACAGCTCATTAAAGCATGACAAGGCTGCATTATTTCTCCATCCCTCTCTCTCTTTCTCTGTTAAAATTCAGCATGCGTGGTGGGGCCTCTGATGGGGGGGAACGTCACGAAGCATGACCAGACAGGCACTATCAAAAGGCAAAGCAGGTACAAACTCACATTCATGACTGAGCATGCTCTGGAGTCTGTGTGGCCAAAACAAGCTGCAATTTAACCTCAATGAAGAACCAGTTTGTAAAAAAAAAAGAGGACTGAAAAAGCACTTGAAATCATTTTCAGTGTAAAAGGCTGTTTTTTTATGCTTGGAAGGGGATGGGAGTACTGTAGAATAATGACTTTTTGATTTACAGCTGAATTATTCTGGCAGAGTGTTTATGAAGTTAATGTCCTTGTCATTCTGAATGGAGCAGCCCCACAGAGTACTATATCAGTGTGTGCTGAGAAAAATGTGTAATATACAGCAGCAACGTGGGGACGTGACAGAGTGATGAAAACTTTCTTTCCACAGAAGAACTTGGAGAGTAAAATATAAACTTGAGACAGAGTTAACTTCAGTGAAAGAGAGGAAATGATGAGAGGAGCAGCTAAATAGGAAAGAAAAACAAGCAGGGGAAAATCCTTCATATTTACCAGTTACATGGATAGCAGTATAAATTTTCTGAATGAGAGAAGAGCACAACACTGTCCAAAAACTTATGAGTAACAAAGGAGAAATGATGCATTGAAGATGGAAGTAATGGAACAAGGAAATAAGCTAAATTACCTAATTTTGTGGGAACATAAACTGTCTCCTTAAATTTATTTGCCAAATTTTATCAGTTGCAGCATGAAGCTCTCTCCGCCAGCCTGTGAGTGCCTAAAGCAGTCAGGGTTTCCTCTCTGTCAGTCATTTAGCTTCGGTGGTTGACTTGATGATCTGTGTAAAAAGTTGTATCTGTGACAGGCAGATAAACCATTTTTCAACCACAGTCTGCAGGAAACTCAGATAAAATTGGTCATTTTGTTGCTTCGGTTCAGTCGGTTTTACATTCTTCACGAGCAGTCTGAGAGCTTTGTCCCTTACCCCTTTCACACTTATATTATACTCCAGAAAATTCCCCAGCATTGTCTGGGGGGGATGCATTCAAGAAAGCAGATATCTGAATCCTTTCACCCTGCTTTTATGCAAACTTTTTCCAGAGCAAAAAGTCAGTAAGAAATTCCCAAATATGTGAACACAGCCAGTACTTGTCTGGAGCATTTATCGCAGAGATTGGACAGAGCAGTGCCTGGTCCACATTTATTATCAGTATCAAGTGTCCCTCCATTGTGGTAGTTTTTTCATAACGCATCTACACATGTTATTATGGTATCAACCCAAGACAGACACCATAACTTAAAGACATTGTGAAGAATTTTCGCATTGTGTCCATCGTAGTAACTCTTTTTGATGAAATCAGTGGTGTTTCTTGGTGAAAGAATGCATTTTTTCATGAGCACCAACATCCACTGTCATGAAGATGTGGCTTCAATCTGCATTTGTTGTGAAAGTGAATAAATGGATCTTCATTTAAAGCTATTTTTCTTAGATGGAAGACACTTGTTTACATGATGCAAAGTGATGAAGTTATTTACTGATTTGTAGCTTTTTAGAGTTAATTACTGGAAAAAACGAAAACTCAAAATGTTATACACTCAATTATTAACATTAACCTACAAAAGGTGACCAGTCATGCCAGTTTGTTGTTGTTGTTCACAAGCCTCATAAAGCTTACTCCAGTGTAGCGATACAAATACTTGTACAAAAAACTCCTCCTATCCTTAAATGGAAAATTCAACCCAAATCCTGGCACTAAAATTCAATGTTGTTGCTGATAAACCAATTCTACTGTGCAGGCCACAAAAGTATCAGAATTAGTTACAAACACCTTAAATAACAATATGATAAAATGTGTCTTGTCTAGCCCAACCCTAACCCTTTTTGTTTTGCATGTTTGTCCTGAATTCATTGTGACAGCCTTATTTTTGTTTATATGGTGGTTTTTAGTGCTTCAAAGAAAAAATTTCATTTACATCTAGTCTCATTTTACACCGGCTGTTTGCTGCATAAATTGCAGGTTTACAGCCAGAATATGACCATTACAAATACAAACAAACAACAACAAAAAAGATATGTATTAAAAGCAGATGTTTTCAGAGTGGGCAGACAAGTTTTTTCCTGAAATTAAACATGTTGTTCCCAGACTGCCTTTACTCTTTCTCTGCTTTCAGGATTAAACTTGCCATAAGTCAGACCCTGGAGGGAGTGTGAGCTCCTCTCTCTTCATGTCATATTTTTCAGCACTGTTTTACGAGGAACTCCTCAGTTTAGTTTAGTATTCCCCCAGAGTCCACAGACCCTGCCTGAAATGGTAGACTGCTCTGAGGGCTCCACAGTGAGGTTATTTTCATGCTTTCTGTGGGGGTTAAACAGTTTCTGACAACATCTTGGACCCTCCTCTCTTCATGTTGCTCCTCCTCTTCCTGTTATTCTTTCCCTTACCAGAAAACTGTTGAGCCATGACTGGCAGCAAACAAACCTCATGAGTGTGGTTAAAACTCATGACTGTTGTGTATGTAGCAGCTGGAAACACCTCTGCTGTGCAGAGAAGCTGCTTACCTGCCAAGATTTTTCATCAGACAGATACCTGGGCTGTAGATTTTGTTCTGGTTTGGGGACAGTTTGGGAAATGTGAGCTTTCTTGGTTGTTCTTTTATCATACATCAAATTTGTTTTCTTTGGCATTTACATATTCTTTCCCAAGGACCTTATGTTTGATCTGCCAAGCTGCAGTTTTTGCAGTTTTTACAGTTTGGTAGATATTAAGTGAAAGCAACCCAGCAAACACAACTTTAATATGTAATTTAACAACGTTTTTAACCCTCCTCTTGTGTTAGGGTCTGCACTGACCCGTTTTTGATTTTAAATGCTTAAAAGAACCACTTAAATTTGCATCAAGACTTTTTGACTTTGTCAGGAACCTCTATTTCAACAAAGTAAAAAAAATATACATATAAATTAACTAAATTATTAAATGCTCTTATTAAAGTTATAGCACTTGTCCTGTTAGGGTTGCTGTTGACCCGGTTAGATCAATATCTAATAATCAGAGCAAAAACGGAAATCATATGAGCACTGTCAGGCATCACGCTGACAGTCAGATCCTCTTCCAATCATGTGAGATTAAGGAAATTCTCATTTTTCCATGTTTTTCCTGCACAAAAACTACGTTGGGCATGTCGAGACATGTGAGATCAATTCAGTATAGATGTCTGTGTGAGGGGTATACTGACAAAGAAAGACCCAGAGGCCCACAACAAAAAATATTATAAGCAATATTTTCATGGATAATGAAGCTTAACAAGGTAACCAAGAGATGAGAACCAAATTGGATGATAGAGAATTGTTTTTAGTGTAATGTTCAGCTGATTTAAGACACGGGTTGAATCCGACCCTTAACATAATGGATGTGTAGTAAAAACTAACACAGGAGGAAGGTTAAGACAGAAATAGCTGAAATCGCTGTGATGTCCTGGCCTGTATGATATAATCCTGTAAATCATCAGGTGTATAAAACATGGGTGCAGTTTCAGTGGTCACCCATCAGTGTGAAGGAAAATCTTAACTACTATGGTAAAGCCCATTACTAGGGGTTGCCTTGTAAGAAATGTTGACTCAACCCAAGTTTCATCCTACAGACAAAAAGGTGGAGTGAGTTGGACTATCAGCCTCCTGCAAACAGCTGCATGTCCACCTGTCAGTCAACTCAGCCATGCACCTGATTACGCACATTTATCCATATCTTTAAGTCTTTCGTAAAAGATCCCCTGAGTACAATGTTTTCAAAAGAAAAATATACACAAAAGAGTAGCTTTATAAATAAAAAAGGGAATATCTCCTCTCACCCTCTGGGAGGTGTATCATCAACAAGAGGTCTGGGACTTTAAGGTTTCTGTGCAGTATCAGTCCCAGGATAATGCGCCTCTATACTGAGATTTCTTGCCATATCTTTTTTAGCTTTTCCCCCCTGGCCTTTGGTGTTTCTCCAGCTGTCCGTGCTCCTTTTCCTGATGCTGCTGTCACTCAAGTCTGCCATATCTACCTGCCTGTTTCTGTTGTTTGTTAACCAACATGATGTCCAGTTGGTTAACCATCACCAGTTTGTCTGCCTGGACCTGGATATGGAAGTCCCACAGGACTCTCTCTCACTCTCTCTTCCTCTACTCTCTCTCATTTCTCTCTCTCTCTAAATTCAGTTTGCATTATTGGCACAATGTTCAGGTTTAACATGTTGCCAAAAGCAAAAATAAACTACTTTATTTTAGCACAATTTGCAGATGCAACACATTTGTGATCCTGTGCCTGTGGTATAAAATTAGTTTAACTTTTGCCCGGTATACTGATATATTGGGAGTTTGGATCTTTCCCTTTTTCGAAATCTCAGTTTGAGATAATTTCAAGCACAAATGCTGGCTGACACAGTGATAGCTGTTACTTTGGCTTAGTCTCTTTCTTCAACAGCTAACACTGTGTATTTTTATATTGAAGACACACCATGTACACCATTGATAATAAAAATGAGGACTGGATACTTACTTTAAAAATACTCTTCTTTGGATTTTTCTGCCCGTCTGATTTCACTTAAGGAGACTGAGGAAAGAGAGTAACATAATTGTGTGAAGTGAGGCAGGGTACTATGAATGGTGAGTGATGCAGACCCCTGCTGTATGTAATCCACTGATATCTTTAAGAGAAAGTCCAGAGTTGTTGTTGTTGTTACTAAGTTCTACTTGTCATAGCAGTCGCACTCTTGGTTGGGGCTCGTTTTGCCTGTACCCCCTCTACTTCTCAAAGGTGTCCTTTTTCGAAGACAAAAACAGGTGATCAATGATCTGCAGGCAGGGCAACACATATGTTTCATGTCTGAAACAGCCAAAAACAAATGGGCTTTTGGATAAATGAGTTAACCACTGAAAATGCATCAAAATAAAGTGTGCCCTTTCCCTGACAGTAAAGTTTGAATTGGACTTTCTTAAAAGTGGCAGAATTATATGGTAGAGTTTGGTACAGGGGTTAATGATCTAACTTCTAACTGTTCCCTTGCCAGTATCTCAACAATGGGGCAAGCTGACCATGACTACTTGTGGGTAATGCACTTACTATTGACAAGTATCTCATACCATCCTACTTTACAAAATATAAACTGTCTCTTTAAAATCATATACTCAAGTCAAGTGATGCAATTATTAAAATAGACATAGCATTTAAGTATGTACTCCAAAAAACTTGTTGGTAAATGACTTTAAATGTTCATAATATGCTGTCCCAGACCAAAAAAGAACATAACATAGATAAATCAATATAAGTGACACATTATTAACAGACAACTAACGTTTTATTCTTCAAAATCTAAAACCGAATTTCCAAAAGTAATCTCCAAGACAGACTCACAGTATCACCTCCAGACGTGACAGCTAATGTCGACTTCTTACGGTTTAGAGGACTTAAATGTTCACTCTCCCTCTTCTTTGTGTGCACAGCGTGTGTTGAATATTTCATGGAGGTCAGTGGGGTAAACTGATGGGAGAAAACTCGCTCTTACAGTGGCACTCGGGTGTTATCACGCCCAGAGGAACTCAGTCATGAAATGGTGTTGCCGTTGTTGGACTTGAATAAAACCTGCTCCACAGTATCAGCCCTGGTGTCTGCTGACAGAGAGGAAGTGCCGCTCAGCTCGTTTGAATAAGGTCACACGTTTATTCTAAAAGAGGAAGTGTTGATATTCAAACTGAAGGTTACTCTCCTCGCCCATCTGCTCATTCTGACAGTGTCTGTCATGTTGTATAAAACCATGACGCCTGATTAATCTCAGAGAGCAATGTAAATAACCTACTCTTGGTTTACAGAAGAGGGAGGACTTGATGTTTGAAGAGCTGTACATTTTAAACACGATGTGTACTTTTGTTCAACCTCTGCTGCTCTGTTTTGTGTCGTTATCCTGCGGACCGATGAATGGATGAAGAAGGAGAGGTGCTGACAGACAGAGGCCATCTGTCCCTCATTAAAAACGATGGGAGAGAGAGGGGAGAGCCAAGACACTGCTGGACACAGCAGTCCTCATTCATGCACGCACACACTCATGCACATGCATACACACACACGCACACTGTGTCTCCCCTGGGATGCTGGATCAAGGATGGCTCCCTGTCTGCTGTGGTAACTTTGAGTGCAGAGACACTAATAAGAGTTGCTTCCTTGTTAGGCAGCTTGAACAGTGCATGTCAGGATGATGTGTCAAAACGCCCTGGGATCTGTCTTACAGGAGGAAGTGTGTGTTTGATTTGCATCCAGCACAGGCAGCAGCTTTCATGTGCACCTTACAAGAGTAACTTCTCAATGGTTTTCAACTTTTTATTCAAATAAGCAGTAAGAGGACTTCTTAGGGCTCCTTAGTCGAGTTTTCATGTGGTGATAAAAGAAGAAAAGTCAACCATGGTGTTCCTCAAGGCTCTGTGCTTGGACCCCTCCTCTGCTAGGACAGATAACCTGCTGCATGTCTCTCGACAGGTTTGAACACCCATGTATGTGAAATTTCATTACTTTTAAACAGAATTACAGCTAAACAGTCATTGAAGTTATCATCTTGTTGAAGGATTAACCGTACACAGAGTTCATTTTTTTAAAACTCTGCCCCACTCTGCTGTTTGTCAATAATTTCTTGATGCCTGTTGCCACCATGCTAACATACAATTTAATTGACAGGAATAACTTTCCTGTTGTAAGCTTTTTTGGTGCTGATTTTCCATTTGTGGTTGACACTTCTATCATAGTTTCTGGCAGAGTGGGAACAGCTGATCTCCCTCCACAAACTGAGGAAATTCAAGGGTAACCTTAAGCTCCTTTGAGTTAGTTATCTTAGGTCCACAGAGATTGAGAGATTATTGTGCCTGATATCCCTTCAAATCATCCCTTATGACCACTGAGTATTCTTCATCCCTACTGTCAAAGTCCAGAACACTCTTGGCTGTATGAATGATAGAAAACTTTTTGTAGTGTTGCCCAGTTAGAGAGCTAACTTAAACAACTTATTTGAACTAACTTTAGCATTAGTCCCTGTTGGTTAACTACACCACTCTCTCAAAGCAAGCTATAGTGGCCAAGGCCTGATAAAGTCAGTCTCCGGGCTGTTTGAAGCTACTGAAGCTTTAGCACACTCTCAAACTTGGAGCTGGACACCAGGTGCTTTTAGTACGGGTAGCTGAATGGCATACTGACATGTTTTGTATAGTTGTGTTTTGGCACAGTGGACATCAGGACATGATCACCAGACACACTCAGCCCTGGGTGGTGTAAATAACAGTGTTTCCTTCTCTCTGTGTTGTCAATAACAGAGCTGTCTCTGCAGCTCCACAGGCCTGGAGCACTTCTGTAAAATAGTCTTGATTTAAGCATTTGTCTTCTGCAGTTTTTCTGGTTTTGTGTTTCGAAGTTCCATTATTTCTGTAGCTATTTGCAGAGTATTTGCTGTTGATAGGGTTTGCCAGCGTTTACAGCATGTTTTCTCATTTGCAGCATGTTTCTCCTGATGAAGATCATTTGGGCTGTTGCAGATTGACTGACTTCATTGGTCACAATAGACCAATAAATCATCTTTTGCATGTGTTTTCCTTTTTCCTTGTTTAATTTTAACTTTTCATGAATGTTTGCTTGTCACACAGTGAAAAAGCAGCTTTTCACTTCAGTTTTAGAGTTTGCAGTGTGTTTTGGCTGTTGGATTTTTTGCACATTCTTGAATTTGTACCATTTTTGGATGGTCATCTCTCTGTCATCTTGCTGCTGCTGCCTCCTCATTATTTCCCAGCCCACTGATTGGTAATTGGCGTCATCTGACAATAACTGACACTTTGTTTCTGTATCAACGTGGAGATGTGTGTCTGTATTTTACATAAAAGCTCTTTAGGGAAGCACAGATGACTCTTAGTTTGATCGTCTGTAACAGCCCAGCCTGTCCACAGTGATGATGGGTGTGGAGAAATAATCAGAGGGGCAGGAAACACAAACAATTATCACAACAGGGACAGGTTTTAGATATTCAAACCATCACGTCTTTCATTTGTAGAATGATTTTTCTTTTTTTAAATTATTTTTAACACCAAGAATAAAAATTGGGAATACTATAGTTGTTCATCTTTCTTCCTTTTTTCCCAAAAACAGATATCAGAGCCCACAGAGCTTTTTGTCAATGTCTTCGTCTTTTTGGATGTTTATACCAGCAGCTGTAGAGTCGTGCTCAAAGTTCTGAAACCCCTGCACTTGTTGATGGTGTATCATGCTGGAGTTAATTGGTGTAGATGACCTGTCAAGGCAGCACAGAGGAGCACAGGAGGAGATAACAGGAGCCTTCAGAGGGTGATCATCACTGCTATTATTAGCATTTGCAGGCCTTGGCTCAAGACAAGAGAGCAAATCCTGAAGGCAAAATCCAGTCCTTCTTCTAGACAGAGCTCAACACTGAAGTTTATTATTCAGCTTTGTCTTTTTTTTCCTCAAGGACGGTTGAGAAGTTTTTGTATTTATAAACTGATGTGACTCTGAGTCATTTTGTTGCTGTAAATCCATTGCACGGTAGATTTACAGCTCCGTCGTTTTGAGAAGACATTCAAACTGATTTAGAGGGTCGATTAGAGGTGAATGTTGATGTGATACAGTAGAGGTACATATCTGCTTTCTTTTCCAGTGCTTATCAAAAGGCAACCCCCAGTCTTGATAAACGAAGCAGACAAAGAAGTGGATAAAAGTGTCAGGAAAATTATAGTGTAAGCGTTAAAAACTGCAGTTTCTCAAGTGTTCATTTGAGGCAGGTTTCAAGAGTACTTGAAACTGTATATGCATCTACTCTGAAAGGAAAAACTATTTTGTTCTGGATAGCAAATTTTTCTGTTTGCTCACATTATAGGAGGTGAAATGTTTTTTTTTTTTTTTAATCTTATCTTGTCATTTCTCTCAAATGCCAAAGCACAAAGGTGTAAGAAAGTATACGAAAGAGCAAATATCTGCTGACACTAGAATAAGCTGGACAAGATTAATGAATCCAAAAGACTTCCATTTTTGGTATTTCTGTACTGAGAGCAGGCTGTAAAGTCCATCTGAAGTTGTACTGGCTTCTGACTGGACCTTTTTCCAGCTGATCACAGATACAGCCTCTGATTCAACAGACCAAAACAAAGATGACAGCTTCTATCCAGCAGAGTGAGCTAACAACAAAAATGACAAAGACACACTGCTGCAGCAAGCAGTTACTTCATCTGCCATGTTCACCACAGCAGCAGCTGCATGGTCAGAAAATCTTTAATACGTGGTATTTTTGTTCCACTGGGCTTGTTTGCTTACGTAGGATAAAGAGACATTAATTTAAATCTGTGTCATAACCAGCAACAAATTCCCCACAGGAGCCTGAGTTATTTTAAAGTTAACGTTATAATTACAGAGGTGGTCCACTTGAGTGACACGAGGATACTGCTGGCTGTCTACAATAGATAACATGCAGTATATTGATGAGCAAGCACTTGCCAACTCTATTCACCTCCCAAGCTTCTTCCTTACATTGATAGATGGCCACATCTGGCCACAGAAAACCAACATGATATCAGTAAAAAGGCCAGACATGAGGCTTTATATTCTGTGAAGAAATCAATTGGAGACATCACTGTAGTTATCATCACTGCATGTCTATTATTTCAACGGTCTGTCTTTAGTCACGGTGGCAGCACTAAGAGGTCTCAAGATGGAGAGACACAGTGATAGTCTGAACAAAGTCATCAATGGACAGCTGAGCCAGAGTTATGATGCTGATTTTGAGATAATGGTTATCAGTGCGGGAGGGAAGATAACCATTTCACTGAAGTGAAATGCAGATTCACAGAGAGTAATTTCCAAAGATTGCAAGCATAAAAGTGTCCTAAAAACACTAACAGTCACTTAAAATCTCACTGTGATTCTCAAAGTGTCTGTTCCCACAAGTTGTCAGGAGTGTTACTGAAAATCAGATTGAAAGTCTGTCGATAACTCTTTAGTTGACGCCTATCTCTATGACGCATAAATAATTTATAATGCGTTATAATCACGTTATAGATCTGTATAACTATAGTTATTAACACTCATAAATGATCATAAAGCTTTATAGCAATAATCATAACACATTATAAAGCATTTTATCCTGACTTACAAGGTCAGGTATAGTAATGTGTTATGCTTATTGTTGTAAAGCCTTATGATAATTGAGGGTTGAGGGTTTATAATGATAGTTATACAAGTTTATAAGCAAATTATAACACATCATAAATGTATAATGCATTATCTATGTGGGAATCGTCATTGTCACATTATAATACCTGACCTTGTAGGTCATGATAAAATGCTTTATAATGTGTAATGATTATTGCTATAAAGCATTTTGATCATTTATGAGTGTTGATAACTATAGCTATACAGTGCTATAACGTGATTATAATGTATTATAAATATATTTATAATGCGTTGTGAAGATAGGTGTCAAGTAAAGTGTCACCAGTCTGTCTATTACAAGAGCTGCCATCTGAATGACTGACACTGATTCCAGGCAAGATGTTAATGTACAACTTATCAAAACATTTAGTGAATTAGAGTTTGTCAGAAATGACTCACAGATGATTAATTATTATCAGGTCTTACTTTTTTGTTTTACAAGGAATTTGATGTGACAAATTAGGTACTTGAATGTCAATCAGTTACTTTCAGCTAAATCTTTGTTTATTGTGTGTTGTCAAACAGTCCAATCCTGACAAGTATTCAAAAGCAATTGTGCAAATACGAAAACTGAAACAGCAGGAGCAGAAAAACCTTACATTTCCAAGTGGATGGTTGTGAATATTTTCTCGGTGTCACTCTGATGTCAGTCCCATGCTTTTAATTTGTGCTAATATTGCCTGTTCTGTTTATATTGACAATAAATCATGAACATGTTGTCCATCCTTCCCTGCAGGATCTGGTTATATGTGAGTGTGTGTCTATGTTTGTGTGTGTGTCTGTGCATTCAGCACAGCCCTGCACAGAACAGCCTATTACACACAAACAATCAGTGAGTGGGGTAATTGCTTCATATGCAGCATTTGATTCCATTACAGACAGACTGATTGACCGTCATTGCACGGTGACTCATCCTGTCCAAAATGATTGAGTAGCAAACATACTGTTTGTGTGTGTGTGTGTGTGTGTGTGTGTGTGTGTGTGTGTGTGTGTGCGTGTGTGTGTCTCTCTCTTTCTCTCTGTGTGTGGTGACATTATAAAAAACAGAAAATGAAAATTGACAAGTTTAGAAAGCAGGCTGTCAAAGGTTATGCAGATAAATCACATCACACATGAATCACACATGAATATCAACACTAATCAGACCAACAGACACTCTTTTATCAGCTCATGTATGCTTGATCAGCAAGCCCTAAGCAGGAGAGATAAATGGGCTACAGAGGTGTTTGCTTGGGACAAATCTGAGAGCTCTTGTTATTCCAAAGATGCATCCAATCCCACACACTGATGACCCTTTAACACGAGTGCTTCTAGGATTTTCTGGAACTTTTTAGGAGCGTTGCCCCCCAAATTTTCCATCTCAAAAAAGGTTCAGTCCTGTAGTTTGTTATTTACTCCATTATGTGTCGCTCCTTCAGTTTTGCGCTGGTCCCATGCTACAAATGCCATCACCTCCCTCCTCGTGTTTAATGGTTAATTTGGAAATTTCCTGCTGGGTTCTCACATCAGACTTCACAGGGAAATTTCACAAGAGACTGGTAGTAAAAATCAGGGTGATTTTTCTTTTCTTAATTTATTTTATAAAAATAAATGTACTATTCCCTTGGTTTAAGATGACTGTAAGGCCGTTGACATTAATGGTAAAGAGATAAGTGTTGGTTTCTGAATCTGGTCAGATCTGAAACCTGTGTGTTGAAAGGCATATGAATTTAATGTGTTTTATGCCCCTCCTCTGTTGCTCTGATTGGTTGCTTAGTCTTTATGGTTTAAGCACAGTCATAACACCTGTGAATGATAAATGTACTGAAACATTTCAGACCAATTTACATTTGTATTTGCAAATTAGTCTGGCAGTGACAGACTGCAGAGGTCTAGTAAGCTTTTTGACTCTGAGTTTGTGAAAACTGAGAGTTGGAGGTCAATCCCACATTATCGACCTTTTTTAAATGGCACCAGTAGGAATTTTGACATAAACACTTACTGAAAAAGGGAAAATGGTTGAAAATGCTGCTCTTTTTGCCTTTTTAGATTACCTTTCTGTTAAATATAACCAGACTTTGAGAAGTAACACCACTGTAAGTACTGAGACAGCTCAACCTTATGAAGTTATATCCAATTAAAACTGTTAAATCACATCAGGTCTTTCACATCAAAAAGAAACTTGTCCTTTGAGACATTATCATAAGTAGGCCTACAGCAACTCCTAATCAGTAAAAAGAGTATTTGCAGCCAACTAAGGCCCAAAAGGTCAGTTTTTTTAAATCTGACACCAAATTGGATTAAAAAATCAGCTGCTATTACACCGACCCCCCGCAATTGACATTTACATTGGACACAAGTTGGCTCAGACCAAGTAATCTTATTAGAAGAGGGTCCATGAGGGCCGAAGTAGATTTAGCAGTGCTGGGATCATATATCGTGAGCAGGTGGTTTTATGATGTAAAACCAGCTACGAGCTAAAAACATAAAAAAGTTGGCACAAATTCTTGATTTATAAATGGTTTTATTCATGCAGCTGATTATAATGCTTTCTCGGATTTCATGGGATGTACTGCTTCCATGGCAACAGATTCTAATCAGACTCCTATGGGGCAAAAAAAAGAAAGAAAAAACAAACATTAAATTTAACATCTCAGTTCATGGTCACGTCTAAACTTGTAACTGCGTACTTGTTATAATTCACATCAGACTGACTTTAGAAAAGATGAAAAACAAAAAAAGCCAAAATATTTATACCATGCTCTATCTTCTCAGAGTTTTGCTGTTGACACACCTATTGATCATTTTAATTTTTGTTAACAGTGGGACCATATAGGTGGGTGGGGCTTAATGGGAAGTAGTTTTTTGCTTTTTTTCTTCTGAAAATAGTGGAAGATACTGTTTCTTTCAATAACCTTGCACTGACAAACTTGCTGACCTGTTTGCTCTCTCTCAGTGGATGGATGATTTGACAGGACTGCAGAGGACAGATGGAAAGATTTTCACTCTTGATAGAAAAACCAAGTAATAGACAAACTGAGGGTGTATGAGTTCTTGGATGTCTTAATATTTATGGCTTATCATCACCATGACTACCACACAAAGGAAGACAGCCAACAAAAGGTTTCCTCTGGTTTGTTTTGCTAGCAAAGCTAATATTGGCCCATGTGCTAAATCAATAAATGTTACAGAGTAATCCAATATTCCTCCTGATGCCGCCTCAATTTCTGATCAGAGGTATATGATAACTGTTGCGATACATGATGTCATCCATCCACTCAACAGGAAATATACAGTACAATATTTCAAGTGTTTGCTGCACACACGTCCTTTCTTCTTAATACATCTGACCAAAGTTATCTCTGTTTTTGTTGATGGGTAGTGGTGGCTTATACACAAAAAAAAGAGAAAGTTTTGAGTCTTTACTGTTGATTCCTCTATTCTGACTTATTTGAACTCATGTGTTGCCTTTTATTCTGTAGTCACTGTCCAGGTTGGCCTTCAGTTTTCCTTTTCCGTCCATGTAATACCATGATGTCACAGTAAAGTTGCCTCCAACAGGGTCCATACAGACATCATGCCTTAACTTTTAACATGGTTACTTTTGTCTCCAACACTCATGGTCTGGGCTATTTTGCTTCTGTTTTTCCTCTCAGAGTTGGTTGGAGCCATAGACTGTATATACTATGGACAACTTGGTTCCGCCTTCCGCCATCATACGGATTTGAAGCTGAGAATCTCTCGGTAACTTTGCATTTTCTCCCGACTTCCTGAAACCAACATTGCGCAGTAGTGTTGTGCGCATTCAGTGGGAGAGTCGCTGTGATGACGCTCATCTTAAATAGCGTATCCCTCGGGTGAGCTACGCAATCTTTGATCACCCATAAGCTGTATCAAGTGTCAATCATAGAAAACATGAACCCCCTAAAAACTTTTGAAAAGTGAGCTGCACAGAAAAAAGAGGACTTGAGCACAAACCAGTCTTACAATAACTACATGTCAACATCACAAGCAGGGGGGAGAAAAATTATATTCTGTGTAATTATTAATTTCTAAAGTTTGTCCACAGCTCCATAGGGATTGCTGGAAGAGGCAGGATTTATGACCCATACTGCAGCCCGTCACCAGAGGGTGCTGTTCTCAGGGTGGCTTCACCCAGCGAGGAGGCAGATGGCATCCATTTTATATACAGTCTATGGTTGGAGCTCAGAACTTAATTTCACATTTGTGTCCAGGCTTTCCTGAGTTTCTATGGCAAAATCTAATGTTCTTATGATTGAATGATTTGATATTTGACGTGTTCACTCATGATGTGCTTAGTGTGGTTTTTGCTGTGTCATTGGGTTTCAACCAGTCACACTCAAGTATTTCACACAGCTGAGTTGTAAACTAGAATTTCACAATCTTTAGTCAAATTTGACTTTTTACAAATAGTGTATTTGCTGCTTATTGCCAGACTGTTGTATAAAAGCGACATCACACTAATTGTCATAATGTGGTGCTAATTTTGTGATTATTTATGACCCAGCGACAGCTGTGCTGATATTCAGTGCAACTGCGTGACATTGAGAGTGATATTGCTAAAATGAGAGGAGAAAAATAGGCTCCAGTCATTTATCTTCAATGAAAAATGATGGAGTTTAATGTCTGTTTCAGTTCCTACTGATGCCTGTAACAATCTTTTACCACTTTAAATGCTTCTATACTTCTATTTTATATATCATTCGAGAACAGCATTTTAATAATAAAATTGGTAATAAGATCCAACACCTCTCCTCAGCCATAACACATTTTTTTCTTCAGGCTGACAGGCTGAGGGGCTTCCTGCTGCGTCAAAATGATGACTTTTTCACAGATGTGCGGCGCCCCAAGCATGGGGGGGTTATTAATGGTGGGCGAGGCGGCTGGGTGTGGTTGAGTTGCTACTTGTGCTGCTTGTCAGGTACATCTGCTCCAGACTTTTTTTTTTTTTTTCACTTGCATTGCCTCTCCTTGAGTCAAAGTCAATGACAGCAGCAGCTGTTTGTCCCCAGCATGCCGGTCTTTTGTGCTGGTTGCAAAGAGGTTTCAAATGTGCAAAGGAAAAAAAAAAACATCAAGATGGTTAGTTTTTATTTTTGTGTGAAATATCTTGTTGTGAATGAAATCTGAAAACCTGTGAGAATGGAGCGTAATATCTTATTATTGATGGAGGAACATTAAGTTTGTGATCCATCATGTGCCAGGTTGAGGGGAAATATCTTTTTCGAATGCTTGGCCAGCCTCGGCTCATTTCCCTCATGCAAATGAAAGCTGCAAACAAAAAAGAGAGGAAGGCAAATGCTGTTGGGAGTCCAACAGTGCTGTGTGGAAAATGTTGTGTGACTGGCACTGAGGCTTGCACAGTCCCCCAGTGTGTAAGGGGAAAGAGGGAGTGAGCCATAGAGGGGGTCCAGGGTGGAGATTTCCTTTCATGGAGGGGTTCTCTTAAAATTTATGTCACCTTGCCGGGCTTATGCAGGGGCTTTAGCTCCTGCAGAAAGAAACTCACACACAGGTTTAAAGAGAGAGGAAGAGAGAGAGATAAGTCGATATTGGAGATGACTAACACTAATCTCACTGACTGTGTGTGTGAGTGGGCAGAGGAGGGAAAGAGGAGCCTGGTTGTAGCCTAAGTGTCTGCAGTGGATCTCTGGGTATCAGCAATGAGGTCTGATTTTCAAAATAGAAATCTTTGGATGTGAGTATTGATGCAGAAGCAAAGGCAGAACATCCAAAGTGAAAAGCGAGGAGGCACTTGTAGGCTCCAGCATCCAAGAACATGATGAAGCAGCTAGCATCCTCCAGACAGCAGCTCTAGAAGTTACGTAAGCTCCAGATATAAATACTCACTTTTTACACTTTGAGAGAAGAGGCCAGCTGTGAGAGAGGACAGAATTGGAGCACCTTGTTCCTTTTATATTTTGTGCCCATCAAGGTCCCAGTCCAGTGCCAGTGATCTCCTACAGTGGACCCATTTTAGTGTCTCATACCAAGGTAGGATTGTGCTGCAGTAAACTCACACCGAGATAACGTGATGGAAAGAAATCTAGATATTTACTTTATAAAATGGCCGGAAAGTTTAAGGTGGAATCTACATGAGGCTTCAAAGGTGAAGTGATCAGTAATTCTGCTTACATGTGGGGTTCCCCAAGGCTCCATCCTGGGACCTCTCTTGTTTAACATCCATGGCTTAGATTGTAAAAACTAACAAATTAATTTACTATAACTACCAAGGTGACACAAATCATCACACAATGTCACAAAAACATCATGTCCTGATGCAAACCATAAGTGAACGCATCAAATAAATTACCAAATGGATGTGGTACAATATCTTCTGGATTTACCTGTATGTGATTGTTCTGCTCTCTGTCTGGATGTTGAAATGCCCTGTGTTACGCACTAAAAATGTGAATCGATCAGAAAACTCATTAAAAAGTTTTCTCAGTTGTGAAGACTGAGAAAGAGATGTGCTGAAGGCCATTCTTTAACTATTTAGCTATTATTTTGTATGACAAATGATTTTATTGAAAAAGGGTCTTGAAATTAATGCTTAACTTGGTAGTATCAAACAGCAGCATTTAGCAGAACTGATTCAAAAAGGGAAAGTAATGCTCTGAGATATTTGAGATATTTTTAATTAGCATAGAAATGCCTCAATATACTGTAGAAATGTAGAATTATTATTTTTTTTTGCTAACTTAGACTGAGCTTTTTTTTTTTTATCTTAGTAGGTTTGGGTTTCCTTCCATCTCTGCCATATTTCTACAGAGGCACTGAAAAGTCAACTTTGTTGTAACTATTTATTAGTGAGTTGCTGGAGAGGAGAGCAGGGGAGCGTTTCAACCCAGAATCTGACTATTGCAAAATAATCTCATTTCTACACATTGTACCCTCAATTTTCATCTATTCCTTAAGATCTCTGTAGAGGGTAATCACCCATAAATACCCTTTAATACAATCCCCTGCAATAAATAAACTGATTAATTAGTGTATTTATTTGTTGATAAATGAATGAATAAGATGTATAATTTTATAAGTGCACTGTGACTGTACCTCAATATTAGACAAAATATTAGAAATATGAACTGATGTGCAAATATTTTTAGGGCCTCTGACAGTTATGGACCCTCTGACTTTTCTTCTTCATACAGCCCCCCTATATGTGGTTCTGTCTTTGTGAAAACTCATGTTTCAGTTGTAATTCTGATCTTGGCCACAGGAGGCAGAGGAGGACCTGTACTCCACACTGTAAAACAGACTGTAAACATCATACTGTCTTCTAAGGGAGTTTATTCATGAGTTCTCAACACAAGGTGCCTACTTGTAGTGTACTGTGTGTTCATATGTAATTGAAAAGGGGATTTTTCTCTTTTCATTCAAAAATATAGTTTTAAAGATCATTTTTTTGGATTTCACATAATAGGGGGGGTTGGGAGACACAGGAAATGTGAGAGAGTGGCTATAAAAAGAGATGACTCTCAGGGGCAAACCTGGTTTAAAAGAAACTTACAACTTCGACTGACACAAATTTGGAGAGAGAGTTTTCTCCCATACACTCTATCACCTAATCTGTTTAATGCATGAAAAAATCAATGAACCTTACAAGAGGATTCTTGCAAAACCCTTTTCCTCCACCTGTTACCTCATGAACACAGAGAACACTGTAGACAATACCTAAAAGATGAATCATCTGGATATTTTTTTATTGTTTTATTCTTTAGGCCACATATCAACAAGTCATCAATGATTCAAGACAGCGATGTTTCTTCAACAACTAATGCAGCTTTTTCATGAAAAATGATGTATGTTAGGTACAAAAAACATATGAAGCAAAGGGTGACAAAAGCAGCCAGTACTGATTCTAAGTGAGCTATTTTAGGTGGCTGTGATTGATGGCACAGAGGGGCAGGTTAGTTTATCAGTCTGCAGTTTAGGTTTCACATGCTGTACAGGTTGTATGACTTTACCTTTGCTGTTTTCCAGGAAGTGAGAACTTTCCAGGAAGTTCACTTCTTGGTTAATGATATTCAAAACAATGGTTTTGTTAAGGAGTCTCATGAGGAAACGATTCATCTAGACTATGAACCCACAAAGGTGCAAAAATTCACACATACGGTAGATGTTTTTTTTTTAGTGCATATAAAGCAGATGTTATTTTTCTGCTGTTAGGTTGGCAGCAGTTGTTAAAATGGGCCTGGAGTGACTCATCTAGACTACAATTAACAATAATTTTTAGTGAATTTGTGCATAAATTGTCTTTAAACCAAAGATTCATAAATGTTTGATTTTAGTCAGCAGGATGTGATCGTGTATCAGGAAAAGAAATCGTAGCCAAACAATATTACTGCTGCATCACCAGTGAAGGTTTACAACCTTGTGATAGTTGGACAAACGGACCATGAATATTTTCATCATGATGAAAAAAAATTGTTTGTCATATTTCTCATTTTAAGCGTGCCTTCAAGTTACAGCAACATTCATGCATTCATTTTTTCCTGAAATTTTAAGAGCTGTGCTTTTTCCATGTTGCTTAACATCAGATGTCTTTTTCTGTCCTATTAGTGGACTCCATGGGTTCAGGCCTTGTGTCAGCAAATGCCCTTTGAAGAAAGGGTGTTCAGCCTTCGAGCTCAGATGATGTTTCTTTGAAGTAGGAGATACAAGGATGGATGTGAGGAGGAAGTTCTTGTTCTCTTCAGCCTGGCCAGCTCACAAGGATAGAGATCACAGCTGTGAGAGTTTAAGAGATTCTCTTTAGCTTCTCTTTTGCCAGTGACAGGACTACAAAACCCTCAGTCTTTTTGTGCATGGATTATTTGATTTCTTTATGCCATTGTCTGTTCTGGTTGTTCACTCTGTGCGAGACTGAGTGAGCAAATCTGCAATTTCTGAATCATGTTTCTTTGTGCAAATTTGGATAAACAGTAAATAAGGGGATTTCATCATCAGTGCATGCTCTAAGGATGCATAAGTGTCCAGGGATTATACATCTGAGGAGACGCTTTTAATACTGAACAATATGTACAGGTTTGGAGCAACATATGCTTCCATCTAGACAATGACTTTTTCAGGACAGACCTTTCATATTACACCAAGAGGGCAATCACACCACAATCTACACATATGACAACAGTATGGCTCTGTAGTCTGGGTGTTAAACTAAACCATCTGTTGTCTCAACTTACAACCTTAAAATGAAAATCAGGCAAGAATGAGTCAAAATTTTACCTTCTAAATTTGAGAAACTTGTCTCCTTGGTTACCAAGTTATCAGATGTGCTTTGTTGGTCAGATCGACTTGAGGCCTTCACATTCACTGTATTAGCAGGACCAGGACCCTGAGCCAAACTGACCACTGGCAATATGCTGAATTCTCATTTTCCATTGTATCCAACAGCACTGGTTCAACTAAAGGCCCTTGAAAGGAGAGCTGAACAGTTTTTCACTCCTTTTTGTATGATTGCCATTACTGTAGCACCGTCTCCTTTTCGTGTGGCAGATGTTAAAGTTTTCTCTGTTTTTCTTCATTACGTTTTCGGGTTTTTATTTTTATCCACACCCACTATGATAACTTCATCCAATCATCCACCAATCCATCCATCCATTTCCTCCCACTCATCAAAAGCCTGGTCAAAGTGGATTTAATATATCTTTAATCCCACCATGAGCTGTGGGGTCTTCTCAGAGGTTTCTTGTCTGGAAAACCTCCAAAGTGATGTGACCAGGGGGCATCCTAACTAGATGCCCAAAACCACCTCAGCTCAGCTGGCTCATTTAGATGAGAAGGTGTAGTGGTTCCAGATACTGTAGCTCCTTACTCTGTCTCTCAGGGTGAGCCCAGGAATTCTTAAGAGGAAAAATGTTTTGGCTGCTTATATCAGCGATCTGTTTCTTTTGGTCACGAACATAGACTGTATATACAGTCTATGGTCACGAACACTTATTCATGACAGGTGGTACATGGATGGACAGATAAATTAAAATACTTTGTAGGCTCAGCTCTCTTTTAACCTCAGCTACCTATAGCAGAACGCCTGTATGAATAATAATAATAAATTAGTACCTTCATCAGCAGCAGCTGTCCAACAGTTTTAATCCAACCATCTAGGCTGCTATCTCAGCCGGCAGGTAACAGGAGACACTGAGTTGCTGCTACAGTAATGGCGGCTATGTGAGATGGTAGCATACATGAACTGGTTGCTGAATACAACAACCAAAATCCCCTCTTGTCAACAGAAAGCATTGCCATCTTTGCAAAGACCTTCTGCGGAACATAAAAAGTATTCAGCGACAGCTGCAGGTTGTTATCGCTGCCTTTTTGTGTCTTTAATTACATTCGCACATTATGTTATTGTAAGAACACGTTATGTAGTAATTTTTTCCAATATTTTCGCAGCGCCTCAAGGGACTTCAGAGGCTGTTTCTACAAGTATTTACTCCTTGAACAAATACATGGGTTAGCTATTACAAACCACAAACTGCGATATCCCAGTGTCATTAAGGAGACGCTTTTGTCTAAAGCGGTGAACATCTGAGAGTCAGTGCAATAAAAGCAAAGATCTTTAAGAGAGTCACAAACTGCTCCAGGTATCTTTGGACACAGGTGCTGCCATGCAGTGCCAGAGGCAATGTAATCACAAGCCATGTTTATCTCTTTTCGCTCTAACTTCACAGTGAAGAGAGCCCTGAGGGCCGAGTGGCTGTCGACTAAAGTTTAAAATGAGTCTGTCTAATTCGTATTTAACTCGGTCTGCACTAGTCTCACAGCAGAGCTATGGCTATCCTGATATATTGCATGGATTACCTATTCCTTGTGAAAATAACCTCAGGACTCAGATGACACTGTTGTACTTGTCACATCCTGACTGCAGCAGTCTGGTGGATGAGGGCTTGATAAAAAAAACCCTGCCAATTTAATGATACCTTTGGGCAAAGCGCTTTGTCGCCTTAAACTCCAGCGGCACTGATGTGCAGCTGAATGTATCGAAGTCTGCAATTAAAAACATTTATTAGTTTTTTAATTTGCAAATTAATATTCTGCAAACATGTGGGGCTCATTCATTGACTGTGAAGCCATTATGGTGTCTCCTGTTGCTTTGTTGAACACCGGTTTTAAGCCTGAAGTTCTACATTTGGCTGCAGCCATGTTGGTCTTTTGTAGCAAGAAATGACTTAATCCAGAGGGAGGAGAGGCCATGAAGTGGAGCGACAAGTAACCCTAAACACCCGACACCTTTGGGTAATTCAATGGCTGGGGGATGAACTATGAACTGTTGTGTGTCCCGGTGGATGAGATTTAAACTTACTCATGTCCCAGAAAGAAGAGGTTGGCTTGTGCAAAAAGTAGGGATAGTGATCGAGACCTGGTTGTATTGATAACTCGATTCTGCATTTTCAAAAAAAAAAAAAATTAATAATGTTCAACTTTATTGATTCTGCTGCCAGGTCTCGTGGGACCCATAAAGTAATGTTACACTTCGTGAGTTAGGTCACTTCATGTTAATCAACAGACCACATGATAATAATCCACATAAATAGACTAATAAAGTTTTTGAAAATAAACCTGAATCAGCAGTTAACAGGTATTTTATTACATGACAAAGAATTCTGGTGGTCAGTTGCTTACAATGTTGGCTAAACATGTGGACCAAGTGTGGTTTCATTTAACCAAAACTAAAGACACAGATAAAGCAAAATGTGATTTTCTTTCGTAGAAAAAATTCTTACAGGAGGGAGAATACAACATCCATGGCCAAGTTCATCGGCAATGTGCCTGAAATCAAGCCAAAACACAGGACCTTTGACTGTCTGTGACTTCAAGCACCTCTCTCAAGATCATAAGAGAGCTATGCTACAAACTTTCCCTTTTTCTATTTCACCAGGAAGTGAACATGTTTAATTTGGCTGTTTCAGTGCTATATGTGTAATATAGTGTCAAACGGACAGTGACTCATTCTTGGAGTCAGCACCTTTGATAGCTTCCTGTAGAGTAAGGTTTCTGCAAAGGTGAGAGAATCAAAGAAGCAGAATCAAAGTTCAAACATGAAAAATACAAAAATAATCGCAGTTTAAAGTGAAATATTCAAAATAACTGAATTAAGGACAACGGGAAAAGAAAAATAAGAATTTGCATTAAAAACAGCAACAAATTAAAAGAGAAACAGTCTTTTTTTCTACTCTTGTCTTATGAAGGATGGGCATGGCTGGGCAGCATTAACTACAACTTGTCCACGAGTAAACAGCAAACACTGAAAAATTAATAAGAATGATAGAGTTGTGTGTCTCCTGGTATGGACGAAGATGTTTGCATGGAGCAGCTGAACCCTGCGCTCAGGTACACGCAGCCAATCGGAGCGCAGGAGGGAGTGCTCATCAGAGAGGAGGCGGTCCGCCCCGGCGCACACACAGCACACCTTCAGATGGAGATGAAGTAGCAGCAGCAGTCGATCAACAGAGCAACAACAGCGTCTGTTCCGCGGATCCGGAGGGTTTTTGTTTCTACAGGGGGGACAGGTGACGGACATTCACTCTGCCGCTTCAGCGTCCATCGGTGGAAATTACCGCTGTTTCACCTCTCCTGCTCGTGCGCTCCCTCCGTTTGCTACAGTAGATGTTTCTCAACTACATGCATTTCGACCTGATCATCTAAGCCCCGGTCCACCACCACCACCACCATGGAAAATGCGCACACTAAATCGGCGACCGAAGTTTTGGACAACTTCGGCGTGAACGAAAACACTGGGCTGACTCTGGAGCAGGTCAAAGTCAATTTTGAGAAATATGGACCGAACGGTGAGTAGCCTTTTACGCATGAATTCCTCCCTTTGCTTGCGATGGTGGTGCGTATTATACAGTCTGGATGGATCGATTAATTCGGCAGGAAATCCCTCCACTACCGCTGAATGTCAGGCTGTTGTAAACCACGCGCGTAAAAAAAACCTCACTGCTTCTGGCGCACTAGCATTGACACATTCATTGATGAACATGCGCGTGTTGAAATCATTCATTGCGTATCACACTTGAAAAGTTGACACACCTGAACAGAGGAGCTGTTAATGCAGACCAAACCTTTTATTTTAACTCCTATTGATTCATCCAAAGAGACTTTTCTTCATTTCCCTCGTCACATGTGGTCACCTCATGTCAAAGTATGCCAAATAGCAGGTACAGTGTTTCAATAAAGACAGCTTTATTGCATTGCAAACAAACCTGCAGCCTTCCATAGCCAGGTATTGACACAGTAATGTTGCTCATGTGCGTGTGTGTGCGTATGTGTGTGTGTGCAAAGACCGATATCCCAGGCTGACACTCAGGGATCAGGAAATGCAGAGCAGGCTGGCTCAGGCTACTGGAGTGGAAGAAGATGAGGTGGTGGAGATAATGAAACAGAAAATCTAGTACAACCTGTTTTCACTTTCAACAGTTGTTCTCTAAATGGCTCATACTTTCCAGCTCCTATTACAAGATAACAGTCAAAACTGACACATTAAGAGTGATACACAAAAAAATAGTAGAAGTGCTCTCACAGGTAGGGATTATTGGCTGAAACAGAATTATACTTCCTTTTTAGCTGTGTTTGAATGCAGCAGTGTGCAGCCCCCCTTGAGCTCTTCATCATCCCTGACTCCCAGCTGGTGTTTTATGGGTGTTTTTTCATGCTGAGCCTCCGACCTGACATCACCACACCTTTCCCTCCCGGCCTGTCATTTGCATGTGTGGCCAAGCTGTAGAGTGGGGCTGCATATTGTGCCGGTCGAACAGTAGCCCTTTTGTTGCAGCCAGCCGCTCTACCCAGGGGCTTGTGATGACTTCATGGAAAGAAAGCAACGTCTTGCCACAGATAACATCTCTTTCGATCTCAGTGCTAAACTTCCTGCCTGGTGTGAGCGCGGCACAGATGCGTGCAGCAGGGAGGGGATACCCTTGTTCCCTTTTTGGGGCTCTCTTTAGTCCCCGGCTGTGTCTCTTTTGGCTCGAAAATGTAAAAAACTGCAATAAATCAGCTAGGATTCATTTCTGTCTTCAGTGCATGTCATATCAGAGTGATGCACAGATTCTGAGCAGCTCCTTCCCCTCTCAAACGGCTGACTTTGTAACTCTGTAGTTTTGTGGTGTCTGTTTTGTGGCTGGTATGCCTCCCTCCTTCTCACTAACATGCATGCAGTTTGTCACTCTGAGGCGTAGTTAACAGGATCTCATTATCAGCAGGATCATTAACCTAAATCAACATGTCCACAAACAAGACCTCTGCTGTGTGACTCCTCTCACATCGTTGGCGTATGTCTGGGTTTGGCAAGAGGAGGCAAACAGGAGGTGAGATTGACATGATCTCCTGTCATTTCACCACCAACGCACCGCTCCGAGTGTCCACAGGAGGAGGTGCTGATGGGTTTGAGTCAGGCATCACACTCCTCCTCCTCCATCAAGGGGCTGTGGAGGCTTCCATTTCATGGACCTCCTATCCAAACCATGCTACCCATTAGTATGCTGGTTAATGCACCAATCTGAGATCATACTGTATCAACCCCTGTAAAATATGAATGTGGCCTGTGCAGCAAAAATGTGACAAACGGACATATTTTAAGTGCTGAAAAGGCAGTCTTCGGTGTCATGATGACAAACAATAGTGCTATCAGTGAGATAACTGTTCGCTAAAGCTACCTTAACGTCAGCAACAAGTTCTTTCACTCACACATTTCAGGATGTATATTTTAATGTTTTTTTTTTAAGTACGGGCAATTTAGAAAGAAAGGTAGAAATGGGCAGGGGATGTCAAAAGGGCTGAGCTAAACCAGTACTAATGGTAGGTTGTTAGCGCATTGAAATGTACAGTGAGTTAAGATGGGAATCTTTAACAGTATCTGGATAGCTTGAGTGAAATGCCCCTTTGCTCACCCCTTCTGTTGCTGAGGTGATGGACCAAAATGACACTTTTCAGATGTCAAATTTTGGTAGATTTCCTGTTGGGTCTGTAAATTAAGGTGATCTAATCACCACATGGCCTGTAACTGTTTGTCTCCTCCTACAAACGTGTATTTGAAAACTGTTAATTGACAATGGCAACTTGGACACAACCAATTTTTTCCATATCAAGGCTGTATATGAGTTCTGTTCAGGCTTCAGCTGATCAACAAGTTTTTCTCTGACCTACCCTTTCGGTTTGTGTTCGAAATGTCATCATAACAAACCTATGCTACACAAAAACCCAGTTTAGTGTTTCGGCCGGTGAATTCTTTCATCTGCCTGAGAACAAGCGAGGGTGAATCAAACATATATGCTACAAGCTTGTCTATCAGGGTTAGCGTTGGAGTAAGTGGCCCAATCCAATGCAGATATTAAAAACTCATTCTTACAAAAACAAAAATAAAAAGAATTTACAGACAGGTGATTATACTCAAAGTTAAGCATAACTATGAATACTGGATTCCATTCTGCCTGTTCCATCCTGTTTAATAATACTAAATATTACATACTGTGCCTTTTGAAGGGTTAGGAGTCCTTTATCGGACCAAGTCACGTAAACTCAAATGATTTCAATCCAATTTGGCACAGCATTTTATTGCATTTATTGCTTTTAATTTAACCTGCTGCATCATTACTTCATGACTCCTGATTTTAGTTCTCACAACATCAATCGTCTACTTAGCCTTTTTCAGACATATTGTATTCTTCGTTAAAGCAGATATCTACAGTATTTATCTGTATACATGAGTCTTGCTGATATAAATGACAGAGATTTTTGGCCCCCATACTAAAAATAGCTCCATGAGCCCCACCACTTGACTTTTTCTCTTATGCAGTGCCCCTGTATCCTGACATAGTTTTTTCTGGGGTGGCTATGTGTCCAACTGTATCGTATCGTATCGTATTGTATCATGATTGTATCGTATATTGTGATTCCCACTCCTTACTTGCTGGTATCCAAAGGCACTTGATTTTGGGCAGAACTCATGCTGATGTTTTGATTCAGAAGTGCAAAAGAATAAAAAAAAACATCATCAGATCATCTCTGCGTAGAAGTGTGTTCTCTGCTCTCTCAGTCAACAATTAAGACATAATGGCAGTGTTCTGCCTCGTTACTTTGAGAGATAACTTAATGTTACGGTTTGGTTTCAGGCCTTTTTTCTCGTATTAGTATGCAGGGCAACATCTTTTCAAACTTAAGGCTGATCTGTCTCATTAATCATTCTTCGAGGGCTCTTAGTTCTTGCACTCTTGTCGTATTATGAGAAAGATTTGACCTTGATCTTTGTGGTGCAGATCCTTTTTAAAAGAGAGGCACTCAAGTGTTGGTTGACTCAGCCACGTTGAAAGTAAAGACAGGTGAGCAGTGTCTCAGCTCCCAGGCTTTGTGTCTGCTCTTTCATGTGCTTTGAATGTAAAACTTTGCTGAACAATGTCACAGTTTCTAATCCTTTTTTGAGGTATTAGAGAATGAGCTCAGGCTGCTGCAACATCTGGAGGCTGTGCTGTGCAAACAGGAGCCTGCTGACCTTTAATTCACACCTTTCATTTACGGTCCAATGTAGCAGCTCCTTTTTTTTTTTTTTTTTGCAGCATCACTACAGACACACACATACACACACACTCGCTGAAAAATGCAGCTAATTTACTGTTTACAAGCACCTTAATTTACGAGACACTTTATCACTTTCATTGTGTAAGGGTTGGTTCTGATGTAGTGGGGGAAATAACAGGCCTCTTTCTTTTTCACAGACACACTCTCCCTCTGTTTGTGTGTGGGTGCGTCGGGAATGTTTGTTCTGTTACAGCTAGTGGGGCTTGATGATTGGCTCCTTTACTCTCACTCATAGTCCCTATTTCAGAAAAGGGTCTCTGTGTTTTTACAAAGTGTCAAAGAGTGGGAATCATCTTTTTTTGGGAGGGGCATAAAGCAAAAATTTTCACCCTTATTTCACTGACAAATGGTCCCACGTAATTTATTGATTCATTTTCTTTTTTCAGAAGAACTTTAAGATAAGAAAACCTTTATTTTGATTTTTAGATGTATTGGGAAATTTAATAAACCTTTTGATCTCTCTGTGTCATCAGGTTTAATAAAATAATAAAAGGCAGTTAAGTTAAGAGGTGTGATTAATCAAAAACATAAATAAATCACTCTTCTGCATAACAGAATTGAAAATGATTGGTTATGTCCCCTGACACTCCCTCCTGAGGAGTACAATTGCGCAACATTTTCAGGTCAAACAAGCTGGAAACTCTTGTAATTGCACCATCATGATATACAGTGTTTAATTTTAGATGCAGATGTTGACTCTCTGACAGGATATGTTGCTTTTTGACATATTTAGGGACACAAACATGCAGAGAGAGGCCCTGTGCCAACCCAGTCTGCAACCTGAGCCCCACCTGATGACACTGACAATAAGTCCAGTTTATTACTTGATTGGTTTGATCATTCCTCAAGTGGAAATGCAGTAACCCCCTTCCCTGTAAGTGATCCAGTCCTAAAGGTTCAGTTTTAAGGTGTAATCCTCCCTAGTTAGTCATTGCAAATGGACCTTTTTACCCTTGCATCTGCCATCGACAACAAGAACTACTTCCTGTAGTGAAACTTTGCTCTGTGTTGTCTTACTTCCTGATCTGCAACTTGACATAACAGCGGCCTGACTTGGGTTACAAACAGTTTCCTGCTCCTCCTCCTTCACACTGACACACTTTTTAGCGCAGTAAACTTCCCGATCACAGTTTTTTTTGTTTTTTTTTTAGTAGTTGTTAATTTCACTTGTTCTGAAAGCGGTCCAGTTGAGAGTTAGACTGTGTTGGAGTTGTGTGTGGGCTGAGGAAAGGGAGCGAAGTCGTAGAAAAGTAATTTGAAGTCCTTTGGGTGTTGAGTCACTTCCCTGTTCTAGTGGGCTCTGTGTGTGCCTGCCCGGCTGCCTTCAAAGACGCTGTGATCCTGTTTGAGCTTGTCACTTGTCTTCTTTTCCCTCCCACCTCTGCAGCTGTCACTCACGGCCTGTTGCTTGAGATGATGTTGAGTCACAGAGCTTCAACTCGCCGCTAAAAACACAGCCAGGTCCGCTGAGGAGATGTGTACTTAAACATGTTTGTGTTTCGAGCAGGGGGGGTATGTGTACACGGAGCACATGCTGTACAGTGTGTGTCTGCCTTCAGGGCACCATAAACTGAACAGGAGACAATCCAACATAGAGACTGAGACATAAGCTTTGTGTGCTCTACAATAAGCTGCATGAAAAGTTGCATATGTAAATCTTTGTTGTCTGGAAGAACAAGTAAACACAAGCAGTCATGTGTTTGGATGGTGATAGATCAACCTGTGGAAAATGAGTAGCAAGTAGACGACAATGTGTCAAAACAAGAACTGGTACTGAACTGGTGCTTGAACATTTCTTCTGTATTTGCTCATGACAATTTAAATACCTCTCACCTCATCCAACCTTTCAAACACAATAGGAGCATCCTGACTGTATCTTGCATTTATTTTAAAATAGTTAGACCTCATGGTCAGATTATCAAAGCAAAAAGAGCATTAAAAAGTTGCATTGGAAAATGAATGAGCTCCATGCCTCTGTAACACATTGAGACCACTTTACTAAAAGTTTATATAACATTACTCCCTTTTTTTAAGCCACTATGACTAAGGCACCAGAATTACTGGCTGTTTCATTTGTATTTTTCATTATTGCATGCCCAGAATACTGGTTATATGTTGTGTAAAAAAGCTGTTGCCCAGTCAGCCTCCACAAGGTAGAGCTGCAGCTACAGCTGATAGCCCTAAATACTACCATAATGCTGTCACCCTCTATTACCTGTTTGATATCATTTTCTTGAGCCAGAAAATGAAACTAAAGTGGTATGTCGGCTGCATCTGGTTAAACTATCATATAACAAGTCCACCATACCAACATGGTTATGTGGGCTGAAGGCTTGTGGGGCTAGCTCTGCTAATGTTAGTCACACTCAGCACACCAATGCGGCTTGTTTACCACAGACTCAGTGACCTCATGTTTGGCAGTGTTAAAGGAGCTGTGCTCAGTTTTGACTGTTTCGATAGTGTACTCTCACCTGGTGGTTGGGATTTAAATTTTCAGTTCAGGATATTATTCACCCTAAGACAACATTCATCACATCAGTCCTCTAAGGATATAAAGGGATAGGCTAGAGGTATTCAGTATTCAGAGTGTGGTTCCCAAACAAAGATACCAAAATGAAAAGAGACAGTCTTTCTATGTTTGTTTACCTATACTGTTGAACTGGTGAAGAGCTTCATTTGGTCTGACTGAAGTTGAAATCTTCCAAAATTAGGTCTTCATATAACTTCTGTTTTTTCGATTGTTGTAATAATGTCATAATACTGATTGAAACCATGTTTTTAATGAAATCTAAATGAAATGGTATGATTGTGCAGCTTACAGACTATTTTCAGCCTTATTTGCTTCTGTAGTCAGTATTTACAGCTCTATGTCAGTGTAAGTGCATTTGCAGAAGAACTACAATGTCCACAATCCCTGTAATGATAGAAAGTGTTTCCAAATGCATTAATGCTGCTCACTGTTGTGTTTCTGAACAACAGTGAGTTTATGTGACACAAGTCACTGTTTACCAGGCTTTGAGCCACAGGTAGTACATGTTAAAAAGGATTAAGTCTTCATTGGCAGGGTTTGAAAGAAGAAAGACTTTTAACAGATTTGTCTTTGAAGCACTTGAAGTGTAGATTTCAGAAGTTTCACCAGACTTTACAGCTGTATATCTAGTGGTAGTATGGGTATATTTCAAGTGTTTCCACAGTCTGAAATGCTCACCAGTTCGTCCTCCAGAACTGCATGGCTTAGATTAGTAAAGTTGGTCTGTACCAGCCCTCTGATTGGATAAAAGTGGCGCTCTGGTTTCTAAACCTAGAATAAACCCTAAAAATAGCGAGGTGGTAACACAGATATTTCAGTCCGCCGTTTGGGGCTTTGCTGACTATTTTTCACAGCTTTCAGCTTCTGCGATTGGCTGCTGGGTGGCTGGGTGCCATCCTCCTTGCCGGCCTGTTGGGATGTTCAAAAAATGGTTCTTTGCACAGCTGCGACCTTGAAGAGGAAGCTGTGAGCCCTGATGAGATATCAGCTCTGTGCTAATCACCTCATGCATGTCCTAAACGGTTGACAGGCCCTTTCCTTTTCCTCTTTAACACTCTAATAGAACTCTAATACTATAAGGGTCGAAATGTGCAGCAACATGCCTGTTTTGGAGTATGAACACCCGTACTAAGTGTGCAACAGGCTGTATATGTGTGTAGTTATGGAGCAGATTTAAATAGCAAATGTATTAAAATAGATATCTGTGTCTTTGTAATAATTCTCACAGTGCAGATTATCTGTGTTTTTGTGGTCAAGCTAGTTTCTAAATCAGGCTGTATTTCAAGATAAATTAGCCAAGAACAAGCATTCCTGTCACGGAAAAAGTTGATTCTGATCATCAATCATCAAAATGTTCATCTAAGATAAAAAGGAAATCTCACAAGAAGAAGTTCAGAGACCACACATAAAATATGGTAATGACGCTGCAGCAGGCAAACCCTGTTTAACACCATGAGGAGTCTGTGTTTTTCCCTGACCACAGCTTGATGATGTCAGCAGCAGACCAGCCAATCAGGAGCCGCAGCAGCCACTGAGCTGAATCTCTTGTCATTTTCTTTCTTAATTGGCTTGAAGAGATGAAATCTCCACTTTCAGAGTAATTCTCCTTTTCTGACAGGGCAGCCTCATAAAGAAACTTACCTCAGTGCAGCTTTGACAGCTGGTGGTATTTCCTCTCAGTGTGACCTCCGTGGAGGGAGTTTCAGGTTGATCGGCTTATCAAATACAGCAGCTATAAAATGGTATTGAGCAGGACATCTCATCAGTCCTCCCCACTCTGGTCTCTTCCAGTTTCTTGCTGAACTGAGACCGTTATTGTCCTTCTTTGTCCAGAGTGCACTGTACTACAGTCAAAGTCATTTCAGCCTGAGAGTCTGGATGTGTCAGCAGGTTTAAACATTGGGCTTAGGTTAGTGAAATGTCATCGCAGCTCACAGTTAAGTCTGTAATTCAGGAAAATCTTCTATCCCTTATTCTAAAATTTTGAAAAACCTGAGCATCTGTTCTTCTTCTTTGAAAAGATTACTTTTTGAGCTGTAGTGCCTTAATTTAGGGACTGGACAGTGGATAGTAGAAAGAGAGGAAACAGTCTGAGTCACTCACTTTGAAGACTGTAGACTCTGTACATGGTCTACAGTAAAAACAGCTTCTAAATTTGTTTCTGCTGACAAATTTGTTTTAAACTATACAATTGAATCCTTACAATAGTTAATACCATAATGTAGTCAAAACCTGGGGCAGACTCTGCAAACCCCTGTACATCAAAGGGTAACCTCTAGTTTTATTAAAGCCAGAAGCATATTAATGGAAATCTTGCCTGTTTTAAAATGACCTGCATGCTCCCTGAAGTTATGTTGACTTAGATGGTGGCGATAAAGTTAATCAGAATATTGTTCGATTGCGTCATGGCCAAGTGCAATGGAAAATCATAAGATAAGTCTTTGACTGGGAGATAAACTTGTTGAGACGCAAAATTCTTTTTCTAAACAATTCTTGCCAAGACAGGCAGCAGCTAACAAAGTTACTCACCAAAAAAGAGCAACCATACACATAACAAATACAAGATACATGGCAATAGAACCTGAATAAAACATGAAATAACAAAACAGATCTTTTTTGGTGCTCTAATAAACATTTTCACGCCTTTTGTAATATTTTTTTTTCTGGCAGAAATAAAATTGCAAACCAGTATGACCATTTGCAGTAATACTTTATCAGAGCAAAATTGTTATTTCTGTTAAGATGCTCTTTGGTTTTAATCTCCATGATCAGCAACCTATGACAGATGAGCTTTACTTTTGTGATCTTTGGTTTTTCAATACTATGTATGAAGGTTGTCTTGCCTTAAAAGGACGTTGGCAGCAGGCCTTCCCTCATGTACCCTGCCTGTTTTGTGCTTGGTCTTTATCACAACTTAACATGATAAACATTAAACCTGCAAAAATCCATAGTGTTACCATTAATATTGTTTCTACTAGGTGTATGAGTGTATCAGCTTTTGCCCAACAGTCTTCAAAAAGTGAACTAGCCTGGTTATAAATTCCTGTTTTATTTGATTTTGATGAATTAGCGCAGCAGCTTGAATTCAGTGTGAGAGATTTCAGGGCCTGTGATGACGCTAGAGAGCTTTCATGACCTTGTTTTATTGTGCTGCAGAGGAGTGATTAGTGACATTTTATCTCTTCCTATTCCATCCCCTTTCTCTTCCTTGAGGTGATTGTTCAGAAGTTGGGGGCTGCTTGAAATAAACTGTTTACATTCACCACTTGATATGGTGGTATGTGACTTCCATCAGAAGGGAAGTCCTTCATTGACATCTACTTAAATGAAGGAAATATTGACTTTGTCAGATTGCAGACGGCTCTTCTTCGGTTGCCTGCCATGCCTTCTAAGCAGCAGCAGAGATAACAAGGTTAGGGAGGGGCACATTTATAGTTCACATTTGATATGGTTAATGCATTCAGACCTTTTTCCAAAGGGGGAATACATTAGCAGAGAGAGAGAGAGAGCGGATATAGGAAGCCATAGTAGACTGTTATTAGGGTTACATCATCATGATATTTATAGGCCTGTTTTACATTCTTGTGGTTTGTGGATGGAGTGAGATCCTAGAGCAGAAGCCACAGCTGGGTTTCGACCACAGGAGTTTTGAGCCTGTTTAGACCTGATCTATCCTTCCATCAATCACTGTGGGTATATCTGCTTTTTAGGCCTTAGCCTGTTTAGATTATGGTCTGGATTATTGGTAATGCAACGCATCCACAAGTCCAGTAAACCTCCTGAACAACTGGCACTGTTAGCCCTAGTAATTTCAAACATGTTTATAATTAAGTTTTATAGATAATAGAGGGTAATGTACTTCACAAGCAGATCTTTTGTACCGAGTATGAGAGAGCAGGAAAAAAGAGGCGGAGCCATAATGATAACTCCAAAGAATGATAAACATGAGTCCCCGAGGCTAACAGGAGCTAGCATGCTCATTGTTTACAACAAACTAACATATACAGTCTGTCTTTACATGTTCCTGAAAAATAAACAAGTGCTGAATGAGTTTCACAAACATTTTCTTATCCAGACTTGTTTTGCTGTCTTCTTTTGTTAATTCGGTACAGCTACAGTAGGCTATTTCCAGATCATGAAAGGTTCATATCCCTGAGATACTCACCATTACTTTCAAATGTCTTGTGTGCATATTTAAGATTATCATGTATCAAAACTCCTGTAGTCTGAGCTGGCCTTGAACCAGCTTGAGTCTTACTCAACCTGTGTCCCCCAGCTCAGTCACCCAGCTGGCTGCTATCACACATGCTAGCAGCGTTTTAGCAGCATATGGAGGCTAAATGAGCTTGTTCACAACAGAAAGTGTGTGGGGGTTTTTGATGCCCGCATGCTGCATCAAAGCTTTGCTGATTGCATAACCATTATTCTTGGTAAATTTTGACAGACATTGGCATGAAATGTTTTCCAAGGAGATTGCATGAGCCAAGTCACCATGGTAACTGCTGAAAACTTTCACATGTTTGAAGTTTACATAAGAGGGGCATGAACTCCAGCTTGTTAATGCAACTCAAACATACTGTGATGTGATGTTTACCCGGGGTCCCAGTAATCTGGGCTGTAATTTTTAATGGACATGGTCAGACAGATGGAGTGTAAGAGCAGAATGTTATTGGATTTATATTTTTTTGAAAGGCACAGATAATCTAACTTAGTTCCAGCACAGAACATAAAACTGATAAATTACACCCAGAGTTCATAGCGTTTGTCAATTTTGAACTCTCATCCTTAGATGGGTCTTTTACACATTTAGTGCAGGTAAATATGTGGTGTTCAGTAATTGGCCTGTGTGATCTCACTGTGCTCAGATGTTGACTAAATATGGGCATTTCTGGTTCTGATTGGGTTTCCTTGCTTTTGGAGGGTTAGGGTTAGTTGGTCCCTTTGGTTTGATTTTCAATGCCTGAACCACAAAACACTACAGATATAAATATACAGTTAACAGAGTTTTCCATGGGTGCCAGTGGTCAGCCAACAGCTAACTAGTCTCTTGATTACAGTTGGCAGCTTCTCTGGCAACATGAGCACAGAATTATTTCCCTCTCTTGTTTCTTTAGACGACCATCATGACATTTGTTTCATAGCTGCATAACAGTTATTGAAATAGCGTCTTTGCAATGTGCTGATTTTAAACAAAATACATTGTGGTATATCTCACCTTCAGATCGATGATGAATGAAGAGGATCATTCGTTAGAGACAGCTATCAGTCTTTCAGTCACTGTAAATACAGGAATCAGATCTTGTGAAATTCGTGCAGTGGGAATTCATCTTAGCTAGCTACTTTTGCCACTGGATAACCGCTTTATGTTTTTGTGGAGAGCCTTTGATAAAAAAAAAACACAAATCATAATGGGACAATGCATAACTTCTACTCACCGATGTAAATGACAGTGAAAATACAACAAGCTATGATTAATTGTAGCTCTGGTTTGGCTTCATCCAGCACTTGACCTTTATTTTGAAAGATTCTTCAAACTATAGTCAATTAATTTCAGTCTATAATGTTCCCGAGTTGTCAGCCTCACATTATTGAGAGCTTCTTTATCAGCACTGAGCTTGCAGTTTGCAGAGAGATAGATGTCCAGTTTCCTGCTTTCCTTCCTGACTCTCTGGACACAGAAACCAACTCTCTGCTGTTGTTGGCAACCGTCTCCAGGAAGTGTCTCCCCTCTCTGCTCTGGGCTGCCTGTAAACAAGCTCTTTTATTCATTGTCTGGGCCAAGAGGGGTAGGTGGGGAGGTGTTGTGGGGACACAAGGAGAGAGAGAGAGGAAAAAGAGAGAGGGAGAAAGAGAGCGGGAGGGTGGTGAAGTCAGTATTCAGGAATGCGCCTGGGCAAGCCCTCGGGTTGACACAGCCCAGATGACTGTGAGGGAATCCTTGGCAGAGGGAAGCCGGGGAACCCCGTTCACCACCTCCAGCTCTTTCCCTCCCTCCCTTCTTCTCTCTCTGTCTCTCTCTTTCCCCTCTCGTCTGTCTCGTCCTTTCACTCAATCCGTCTTTGTCTGCAGCCTTCAGCCAGCCTGTCTGCCATAAAAAACATTATACAACCAGGGAGGCACAGTAATGGGGAAACCGGCTTATGTCAGACTGGTGGAGCGTGGAAAACAGCAGAACCCACTTCTCCACATTTCAACTTTTGCTGAGGGCAGAGTGCAGCCAAAAGTCCCCTGTGAGTTCAACCATGTCCAACCTGAACTCTGAAAAGCTTCCAGACAGCAAGTTTGAAAAGCTCTTCACAATGACTCATCAGCTGTTATTACACAGGAGGTGGACGGTCTCTTGTGGAGTTGAGATACGACCTCTGCAAGCAGGTCAACCGGTTCAAAAATGATGTTTTCATGGGGGCGTTATCGAATCAAAGCTCTGGGTTTTAATGCCTTTTAAGTACTTCTGTACTCTTTAATAGCTTGTTTGTAATGTAATAATATGTTTCTCTCCCTCTGGTTTTATTACAAACCAAATTAGGAAAGTTATTCCATCTATCAGACAACTTTTTCATTACCACTGGCGAAGTCTGCACTCTTCCGACCACCCAATAACAACATTTGGAACCATTGGAAGCGTCCCAAGACTCTTAATGTGAAATAAATTTCTCTCCATCGGTGGCACGTGTAATGCAAGTGGCTGCGAGGCTTTCTGTTTTTGGAAGGAGGCCGCAGGCTCGCGTCACGGCCCTTCCTCTTTCCAGCCACTCTCTCTGCAGGGTCACGTTTGAGACTCGTGTAGCCCGGTCTGGCCAAAACATGCAGAGAAACACGAGGTTTCCACTGCTTAAAGGAGCACTACCACTCTACCGGAAAGAACAAAAACAAAGACTTAAGTGGCAGAAAAATACACAAAAGCGAGCAGAAATTAACTCCATCAGATGAATATCATCACTCATGGAGCTCTTTGGATGTGATAGATGTTATTTGTTAGATGGGAACCTGTTTGGTCTTTGTGTTGGACTTGATGTGTTCCTGACAAACTCAGTGACTAATCACATCTGTGTCTGTTTTATGGTGACACTGATCAACACCACTTGTCAATAGGACTGTATTTAGATAGTGACTGATGTGTTTTCTACTCACACCAATGACTCATGTGTGGTGGGTGTTGAGTTCTGGTTATCAAATCATCAGAGGAGGAGAGGAAAGGATGCTCGGCCTGTCTAAAATGCTCCTGAGGAAAAAAAAAAAACAGCCTTTCATTTTAAATGACAGACGAGGAATGACAAGATGATATGAAAGGAAAAAAAACAAAGTATTGTGTTTACTGAAGAAGGTTATCCACACACTGACGATAGAAAAAGGGAGGTTTAGTGCTACTGATCACTGAGTAATGAAGTCAGGCTGTTCAGAGTCTGAGTCTGCAGCATGAATGTCAATGACATCACCAAAGTCTGGTGAAGGCTAAGCCTGACAATGAGCTGATGAGCTGACAAAGGCTGCCTTCATCCTGAAAAGGCTTTCCAGATAGAGCACCAACTATCGATTATTACCATCCTGTTAGACCACTTTATATTTAGGTTAGTTTTGTTAGATTGATAGATTGAGGAGACGCACAGGATTGTGGCCATGGAGACAATGCTGCAACAGTGATGATAGCACATAAGGTGGCTGCTACTTTAACTGACGGACCATCAACCCAAAATTGTTGGTTTGACACAATGATATCGAGTAAGATATCAAGTTAAAAATGGAATTGGATTTTCCATTTGGAGATCAATAAAGTTCTTCTTATCTTAACTTATCTTTTAAAATTCCACCCAGGCAGCAACCTTCACTGTCCTGCCAATACAGGAGTGCAAAAATTGCAGTTCCTCAAGTGTCCACTTGAGGCTGTCTCCAGATGCCAAAGAAATCTACCAAAACTGATGTTAAAAGGCCAATTTTAACAGCAAAATGACACATATTTTCAGTCTGGAACAGGAAATGGGTTTGGTTTGAGTAGGTAACTTCCTCACTAGTACACATGAACCTTTTTACTGCTTATTTGTTTTGAGACATTAAAGTTGAGATGTAATGTCATTATTACTGAAAGTGGGGCCAATTTGACCTCTGTGGTGGTGGTGGGGAGGTTAAAGGTGTTTGCATGACCACCTAATGGCTACCTCAACTCCACCTCTTTGTCTGTTTCTTGGTTGATGAAATTAGGTGGAGTCAGCATTTCCATTATGGCGATAGTCACCTCTTGGCTTAACAATGCTGCCTCAAAAAGTCATGGGTGATGTCACAGAGACTACACCCATTTTTATACATTTGACAGTTAAAGCTGATGTGAAAATGTTGTTTTTTTCAACAGCCTTATAAATGTTCACAGCCTGGTGATTAAAAAAAAAGTTTTTGCCCTTTAGCTCTTTTAGTAGTTTACAATAACTGTATCAGGATGGATTTTTGGACTCATACATTTTGATTGTATTAAAGTTAAGGATATGGATGATCAGGCATAAACATGGGCATGGTTGATTTACAGAAAGGTGGGTGCAATGTAGCCATTTGCCGGGTTGAGGCTTAAATTCCACCTCTTTGTAAGTCTCTAGATTAGCCAAAAGTTTGGTTGAGTCAGCATTTCCAACATGGTGACTGCCATCTTTGCACCACTTCAACAGAGACCAATGGATGATGTCACCAAGACCATGTCCATGCCTTTAAATTTGATTTTCAACCACAGATTCCCAGCACAGATAATGAAGTCTTAAAATTGATTATATGTATATTTTTGAATTACTATCCAAATCAAATTCTGACTCCTTCAACATGAAAATTTGAAACACTGAGTAGTTATGATCTTTTTTGGTGAATTACTTCTACAAGTAAGTCTTAAAACTTTTGCAGACTCTGACTTCTGTCATAGTTTTAGCTATGTGTTGCATTTAGTTTGAGGTTTATTTAAGATACAACACAAAGCTGGACACAGTGCTCTTGCTGCCTCTGGCCATGAAACCTTTCAAGTTTGTCCTCCAAGTGTTGGACACATGGAGGCAATATCAATAAGCCCAAGGACTTATTTCAACCCCGACAGCAGCTTTAACTTTATGAAGGACTTGTGCTTCTAGCACTGACCTTCAGTATTCACCATTTTGTTATGAATCAACTGTGCAGCTTTTGCAGTGACACTATTTTTATATCCAAACGTTTTCTCAGTATTAAAAAGTATTTTTACACAGTAGAATGGCAGCTTCAAGTCCACTTTCTACTTTTTATAGACACTGACATTTAGTTAAACACATAGACCAACCATCTAAGATATTTATCACATCTTTTTACCCTTCTCCGATCGAAGCTGCTTGGCACAGATCTTGTGCAGTATGAGTGAAATGCAATTTATGTTGCCTTTAGTTCCCTTTAGTGTATCGTTTCTCTGTTTGTATATGGATAGTTGCTCTTATTCACTAGAACTATTGTGAAAACAATAAAGCACATGCCACACTCGCATTTCACTGTATCGTATTGTGTCATATGATAATCTAATTCCTGTCCATTTACATATTCATTACTGCCAAAGCTCTGTCAATTTCAGTCTTTAATTTGTGAACATTTTCTCCTTTAGTAGCCTTATGGGAAGTTCTGACAGTTTGCTGAAATGGTCTTTTGGTAGATGAGAGGCATTTTATCACTAATAAAAACACATTCAGTAGAAATAAATTTGTTACACTCCTTGGGTGCTCATTTATTCTGCTAAAAAAGCTCTGATGTCACACAACTTTGAAGAATTTTGACCACAAAGAGATTCATTTTAACCGAGCGCTCTCCCATCCAGAGGATATATTGAGTCCAATACTGCAGATGATTTAAAACCACTCACAGGCTGACGGACCCTCAGTGATCTCAGATAACCTTTTTCAGGAGCAGGATATGAACAATCAAATGGGTATCAAAGGCCTTGGTTAGGTCTTATGAAGCTGTTTGTTATTACACTGTCTGTGTGGATCAGGTTTTCAAAAGGACCCGAGGCCATTTTTTTAATGTGCTAATGCTTGAATTCAAGATATCTAGAGGTGAGGGCCGAAAACTGCTTGCGTCAGTAGAATACCAATAGTCATGAATTGTGTGTAGTAACAGTACAAATGCAGATGGTATTCTCTAACTTAAAAACAAAGTTTTTCGCCTCTGTTTTTCTGCTTTGACTTATTTAAAAGGCTAAATGTGCATGTCTTTGCATTTCAAAGCCAGTCTAAGTCTATCAAATATATTAACGGACTTTTTTGTCTCTCTCCTCCACCATATACCCCCACCCATCTCTCTCTTTTCTCCTGCCCGGCCAATGTCGATTTCTTTACAACCGTGGTGGTGTGACATCCACAGAGCTCCCGGCTGAAGAAGGTAAATATTGATTTTTCCAGCTAACTGCAGGTCCTTCTTCTCCTCCTCCTTTTTACTACCTGATTAAGTGTCTGGAGCTCAGAGCTTTTCTTCTCTGCAGACTGAAGGGCTAAACTTTGGGAGGAAACCCTGCTTAGCACACACATCATTACTCCTCTGTAAACATGGGGATTGTCTTTACAACTGCTTATCTGTATCAGGAAAATCAAGTCAATACATCTTAAGAATACTTTCCATCTTAAAGTATAAAGGACGCTGTGGTTCCTCCCTGTGAAATCCTCAGTGTTATTTCTCTCTCACGGATTACAATGTGACGTCTATTTATCTTTGTATGTTGCAGGGAAATCTCTGTGGGAGCTGGTGGTGGAGCAGTTTGAAGACCTCCTGGTCAGGATCCTGCTGCTGGCTGCCTGTGTCTCATTTGTAAGTATAACACGGATCATTAAAACTCAAGTAGCCCTCATCTTATTTGTTCTTAATCTAATCTGATTCTCAAATGTAGTTGCTCCTGTGGGACTTAAAACTCAAATTGGACATCACTCAGGAAATTGCCACCTAATAGAGTCCTCCATTAGTTTTAGGGAGCAGTTATTCCTGTAAGAACATTGTTAGTAAGTGCTCCCTGTTTTTGCTGAATCTTTTGTATTATAGGTTTTCCCACATAGTGTTGTCTGGCTAAGTGAGAGACGGACGCGGGTATTTGTATTTTTTTTTGTACCACAAAGTGTCTGGTGTTTTTGTTGGGTTTTGGGCCTCTGTGGACAAATTATGTCACAGCTATAAACTGTAGCTTGATCGTGAAACCATTAAGTGATACCTCCTGGTCCTCTGCCCTTGGTCCATGACCAAACAGGAAGTATTTACAGGCCATCTATGCTAATGACCATTCAGAAACTCCTACTGCTGCTCCTTGGAGAGAGGATCAAGGAGAGAGGAAGGAAATCTGAGGAGCAGTGAGCAAGGTTCCAGCAGGAGCAGCCTTCAAGGAAGTCGTGTAACTGATAAAACTCCAATATTTTATATAATTGGGTGGGACTTTACTGAAACCAGAGTTTGATAATGGATAAGAGACAAACCCTGAAACAGACTCTGTAGGTTACCTTGAGATAGATCAGAGAGATAGATCAGAAACATCTTGATTTTTGCTGTCTTACACTGTGTGTGTGTGTGTGTGCTGTAAAAAGGAATCAGCCTCTGAAAGCTGAAAATATTTTCACTAGGCTATAAACATGTTAACACCTGTTGTTAAAAGGGATTTTTTAATACAAGGCTTGACGGGGTTTCCTTGGTTTTTGCAGCCAACCTCAAGTAGACAGTCAAGGAACTAAAGCTTCACCAACCTAAGAGCTACATTTTTCCACAAAGGAAGTTACTGATAGGTTTTAGCATTTTGCTGATCTTGTCCTGTACATGCAAATATTGTGTTGTCTGAAGAAAAACCGAATCATTCACATTTATCACTCATGTCAATATTGGATGTGGAAAAATTGTTTCTTTGTTATCCACCGTACCAGACACTGAGTGTAAGCAGTCACAGTTCTTGAAAACAACTATAAAAATAGTTGACCTTGACCCTAATGATGTTGTATGCTTTTGTAGGTCATAAAGATGAACCAGCAGGAGAACTCCAGTACAAGTTTTGATAATCATTTAAATATAGGCCGTAGTAAAAGTAGAAGTGCTGTTTCAGCTTCTCTACAGAAGAAGAAGTGAAAAAGTACAAATTGAAATAAACTCAAAGTTAAAAGCAGCCCATCTGAAAAGCTTTTTTTTAGCCAACTTTGTTAGTGTAAAGACTGCTGGGTCTCAAGTAATGTAAAGGAGTGTTTTAATTCTAATTTAAACTGGAAATTAATGACAAAAATTAATCTGCAAATTAAATACATTACTTTCAGTCATCCATTTGGGTTAAAATTGGTCTGGATGTTGTGTAAAAATGCTGCAAATTATAACATTATTATTTCACTCTTTAATACTTACTTGACAATTAAGCATACTTGTAAAAAGTAAGGAGTAAAAGTACAGGCACATGGGTCAAAATGAAGACAGGAATGTAAGAATAAATCTAGTATAAATGTCATGAAAGCTTCTCTTAAATATGGTAAAAAAAAAAAAAAAAAGAAAGTATTTGTGTTTTGTTAACTCTGGCCTCTGCAGAAGGGAACAGGTAGAGCCCTTCAGCCGAACTGGAAACAACCATCAATCATAACTCCATCTGTTGCTACTGCACCTGGCACTGCAGTGACCCTGCTCTGTGAAGGTCTAGGAGGGGTGGAGAGGGGGAATCCTGCCTGCATAATGACTTTTTTCCGTCCGTTACAGCATGTCCCTGGTGTCTCTGGATGGAATAGCTGTTTCTATTCCTGAAAGTAGGAAAATTGCTCTAAAAATGTATATGACACAATGTATCCTCTCTAACTGTTGGTGAGAGGTTCTTAGAGGAGGTGTGGGCAGGATGTTATAGTGCAGGGCTGTGCAGCGTGGGCTCACTTTTTTCCTCATGTAAACCAGGCTGTCCTTACTTTAAAAAGCTTGTTTAAAGTGGAACAAGGACTCTGTTTCAACACTGCATAGACTGTAAAGCTTTACAATGTCACTCCTGCCTGCAGCGTTTTCAGCTAAAGAGACCTAATTCGACTCTAAATGATGAATATGTTGCTGCAGATTTTGTCTATTGATATATTATGTTCTCATAATCCTCTATAGCCTTTGAACTTTTCCATTGGCTCTCTGTTTTGTCCTCAGTATCACAGGGAGTGGCAGGAAAGGACAGAAAGCTGGAGTGAAAGTTGAACCTTACCCTGGGACTCATTTGGCTGCTACTTTGAATATATTCAAACTGAGATGATTGTAATACTTTGCATGAAACAAGACTAAAGCTTATTGTCTGACTAAAGAGGGCAGGTTTTGAGTGTGTTCTTAATAATAGCATGCTGTATGTGCTAGAAAAACATGGGTAGTCTGGTTTGGAAAAAAGGGTGAAAGGTTGTTGAAGGCAATACTAAATTAATTCCCTTTCAGTTGTTGTTTCAGAATATTCACAGAGTTTGCATCTCTTACAGCCCTGGGTAAGACATCCAGCTGATTTAGTGCATAATTCACAAGAGGATTCACAGAGAGATAGACAAGGATGGCTCTGTAAAGGTTTGGGAGCTGAGAACAGTTTCTAAAGTTTGGGAATTCAGATTTCATCTGCCTACTTATTCTACGTCTGCTTTGTTGTATTTTCTGGATGATGCATATGCTATTAATCATGCCTACTGAAGCATGTGAGCTACTCATGCCATAGGTGCTAGTGCATACCTATACATCACAAGTGCTGGCTTTTCAATTGTGCACTTTAAACAGACAGGTTGGTCCTGCTTTCTTGAGAGCAGGTCCACGATTTCCAAAAAGAGTGTAGGAGAGAAGTGGCTGGTGTTTCTGGATCATGTCGATATACATGGTGTCCTCTGTTTATGGCATAGTTTAAAAAATATATAATAATTAAAGTATTTTTTGGGGGTGATTTTGCCTTTTATTGATAGTACAGGGTGAAATGTAGGGAGATAGATAGAAAAGGGGTAGGACATGCAGCACATGGTCGAACCCGTGACCACTACGAGGACCGTGGTCCCCATACATGGGGCACACTAACCTACTCGGCCATCTTGTATGGTATTGTTTTAACCTGTTTTCACAGTTAAGTGATTTGAGCCTTTGCATTAATTTCCACTGAAGTGCCATGTTTGTTTTAATGCAGTGTAGAGGGTCTAAAAAATCATGACTGTCCTTTCTTTTTTTGAGCAGAAATGTCTCCAATTTCGCTCAGTCATTTAATATTATATTTCCAACAGCCCCTCTGAAATACCTTTGCTAAACTCAGGTATCATATAAACCTGTTACTTGATTTTTGAGTTGTCTTGTTTAAGATTGTTTAGTTGTCTCTTTAAATATTAATTAATATTCAACATGTTACTTCTTTAAAGTGTGTTTTATCTTGTTTCATAAAACTAAATTATGCAGTTTGATTTGATGTTAGTTTTTCACTAATTAGTGTGTTTTTATCAACATTTTTTCCCCCAACTTCTCTGAATTGGGATTGCTTTTTTTTTGTAACTGCATACAACCCTCAGTTATGACTTTTGATGCAGCACAGCCTCACAAGTAGCCACACACACCAGCCACCTGAAACAATCAGGGTACTTCCTCTCTTTGAGCTGCAGAGAGAACAAGAGCTGAACTTTTATTTGGTTTTCCACATCAATACGTCAGCTTGAGCTCATGCTGGTGAGGCCAGAGGAGAACAGGAAGGGGACCAAAAAGTGGAGCCACTTTTGAATTGAGTTTTAATACTTCTTTGTTTGTGGTTCATTTTTCAATAGTTGACCTTAAGAGTGTTGCTTTGGATCAGTTTGATCTGAATTAGAAGTGTTTTTCCATTTTGCTGAGCGCTGTGTGACGTTCCAAAGCTCAGACGCTCAGTTATAATGGGCCATCTGTCTGCATGTGTCTCAGCCTTCGGTTATGCATGTGGAGTGTGAGGAGCGCAATGTTTTAAGCTGTAAGGAGAGGTTTATTTTGGTGATGATTCAAAATGTTGAATATGTGCCTTATTTTGCCTCGCATTGCCCAGAGCAAGGAGATAAATTTCCTCCTCAATGAGTCCTGTAAAACCTGAAAAAATTCTCAATTTAAACTTCCATTCAGAGTTGGATATTGAAGCCCGTCTGAATGAAATGCCTTTTGAATTGTCCTCTCTTGGAGGACTGCTTTTGTTGCCCTCAGCTCAGTCAGAAGGGAGATTTAGTGTCCCAAATGATGTGGAATGATGAGCTATCGACCAGGCCCAGGCTGCCGTGACGTACGCTCCTGTGCTCAATACCCTGCAGAGAATTTACTCTTTTATCATTTGATAAGCCCCATCAGATCAGGGAAAAGTACATCCAAATCGTACCCGTTTTTCACGCTGCTGCTTTTGTTGTGCAGTAATTTTAGTGTCTGTACCTACCTTTTGATAAAATGGTGGAAACACTGGAGGTATAGAGTCCCTTTCTGTGTTGCAGAGGGAGGATTTTTCTGTTAAGATCTCCTGTACATGCAGGGGCGTGCATGTGATTAGAGGGGCAGGGTACAGTATGTATGCACCCTAAAACTAAGAAAGGACTACTGTGACCGCTGCTATGAAGCTTAGTTGGAGCAGCAATGTTTACAACTGCAAAGTCACAATAAAGTCAATATCTGGAAGAAGTTTAAGAATTGTATCAAGATAGTCAGCCAACACAGACAGCTGTCATATTTAATCATTCTTAACTCTCATCAACAGGTTTGCTCCTGTAATATGACTCATATTTGAGCACGTTGAATAAGTTGAAGGCAGCTTGTTAGCCCCCACGGAGGTCATGTTAATTGCTTTATAACTCACAAAGGTTCAAGTCGCTCCACTGATGCGTCTCATCAGTTATCCTTAAGACAGCGGCTTCTCTCTCTCTCTCTCTCTCTCTCTCTCTCTCTCTTTCTTTCTCTCTCTCTCTCTCTCTCTCACACACAAAACACACACACACACAACACTGTATTATAAGAAAATAGGTACGGTAGATAAAAGTAGTGTTTTTGTGTTTCTGTGTGTATACGTTTTTTTGTTTTTTTTTACATCCCTAAGAGGAAATAATGAAAAAAAAAACACACACAAAGGCCATTTTTAATATCAAACAAGAAGGACAGGTGCTCAAGCTCCCCTTGGGCCTGTTGTGTGCATGTGCCTGTACACATGTACTTAGTTATGTATTATAAGAGTGAACACAGAAGAGAGGCAATTTCTGACACCTTTCAAACAAAACGTGTTTAACTGTCATCACATGCTATTTTTGTCTGTAGAGAAGTGACAAAACTATAGTAACAGGAGTGTGAATATAGTTGCTACCATTGTAAAGACGTCACTGAAGCCTGTCCTATCAGTATCTATATCAGTGTTCTTGTTACAAAGAACCACATCCACCAGTATCTGAAATTCGCCATATCTATTGATATTACATGTACATTTTTCTCACGGTTTCTGTGAGGGTTATTTTCAGCCACAGTAAAAAACTTTCCACCAAATAAACTCAGACACCGTCTGTTTGACATCAGCCCAGTGTTAAAACACAGACATAAAAAGTTAGCAATTACCTGTGGAACAATAATGAAGCATTTAGTAGAAAATTACCCAGGTTTTTAAATCTCCAAGGCCAGTGGTGAAAAAATAAGATCTTCAAAACAGGGCTAAAAATGTAATTTGTATTCACCAGATGATGAGAAACATGATCCCAAATGAGCGATAATGTTTAGTGTCGTCTGCTGGTATAATTTCCCACCAAATTCTGCATATTCATGTTGAAGATGATAACATTTGAAGTAAGGCTTAATGTAGTAAGTGGGTGGTTATGCAAAGGATCAGGGTGAGGAACGCAATAGCACCGATGTTCTCACCAGCTCCTCTGGCGGTGTCTGGACAGGATCTTGCTCCTATTTTCCCGTCAGAGATAGTGGTGTAATGACTGTTGTTTCCAAATAACAGCTCAGCCCAAGATGGAAATTAACGTCTTTGCTACAGTTTTCATTCATTTTAAATGTGTCCAGAAACTCATTCATGTTTTGCCACATTATCAGTGGGTAGAGGTAAAATGTGCTGCACACAGAGCCATCGCAGTATTCCAGCATCGATGAAAACCATCTTTAAAAAGACAAAATTAGTGATATTGTGCCAAAAATAAGCATACAATGATATCTTGAGTTTGGTCTTGCAATTCTGAACATGATAGATGAAGAAGAAGTAGCAGACTGCTAGTAAGCTAACTGAAGTAATCCCATCACTTTTAGAGCTGGTATTCAAGACTTTCTGTATTACAGCTTGTGCCTCAACTGAACATTTACACTTTGTGATCCTTCTCTCAATTTTTTCTGTTCAGTTAGGAAACTTAAGATCTACTGGGAGTAGCAAACAGGATGTGATGCAACTGAAGCCCAAGATAGAAGAAATATCAAAGCATCAGTTATGAGGCAACATCTTACAAAGAAGCGTCAATCACAGGGGTGATGATAAACCATTAATCTAAATACTGTTTGAGATCAATGATGACATGCAAGGTAATTGCATTTAATAGATAAATTATGAAGTAATGTGTTGATCCACCCTTGTTGCTGTCTTTCCTTATTTGTGTTGTTTTATTTTTAAGTTTTCCATAAATATCACAATATTTTATGGCATTATTAACCCGAGTTAAAATCTGATCAAAGCTGGACTACTTGATTTGGTATGATATGATCAGCTTGTCCCTTGTGTCACTTCAAAATGAATATTTTGACTCATCAAAACCAAGTATTTTACTCAAATGGGTAAGAATAATGTACTTACAACTGTTTCTGCTGCCCTTAAATACCCAAATAGTCTTGTGCTAGAGTTTGGTTTGTCTCTTGTAGACTTTTATCATGCTCGTCACAGTCGAACATAAAGTCACCAGTGTAGACTGATGTCTCTCAAAGACTAAATCAATTTGGAAAAGAAAGCTTTGAGGTTTTTTTAAACACCCTTCTCATAGAACAACCTACAAACTGATATTATTGAATATCTTAACCTCTAACCCCTGAATTTTTCCAAAACTTTGATAAAATCTTCTGAATTTAGGTTTGAGTGAAACATTATTTAATGTCACTGTAAACTTGTTTGGGTTGTTTGTGTATTTTTAGAGTATTTTCTTAAAGGCAGGTATCACTTGAGGAAAAGATCCCTGTCTGAATGGGACTAAACTGGTCATGAAATGTTAGAAATACAGTAGAATGAGTGTCTACAATCAACTCCTGCACAAGCAGAGCTTTGCAGAAGCAAAGGATGTGAAAGACATTGCACAAGGTCAGAAAAAATCAGGATATTGAAGTAAATTATATTTCCACACACTTATTCTGCATCATTACACATCAGTTGGATACCACATCAGATCTCAAGAAAGAGTTGTTAATTACACAGGAAAGTCAAAGATGCCTTACATGGTTATTTTGAGAAATGACAAACTGATTTTAATGAAATGTTTGTGTCCCCTGACAAATTCTCAACTCTGTATTAAAGTCTGCAGCATGCAAGCCAACTGTGAAACAAATTTCTTGCTCATTATTTGAATTGTTGACTGTCGTGTCACTCAAATTATTCAAAGCTCATGTTTTAGTGCACATTCATCCCAACAAACATTGCACCAAAGAGAGAACAGATCCCACAAGAGTCTTATGTAAATGTTAATTTGTGTTTAATTTTCCTACCACCCAAGAGCCTCGGTGTGCTGAATCTAAACCACGCTGAGCTACAAAACACTCTCCTGAAAAACTAAGCTTTAAGAACGACTTTGAATAAGCTTATTCCATGCAAGGTAATCCTGGTTGTCTAATTTTCTGAAGATTTTATTTTTCTGTTGGATTTTATTGTATTATTATTGTTGCTCTTATCATTTCAGGCAGTGTTGTTCTGTTCTTCCTTAATATAGGCCTTTGAGACTCAATTCTCTTAATCTGTATTTATTCATACCCACACTGATCTTTTAAATCATATCCTTAGGCACATTTGATTTGATTTTACCAAGATAATAAGTTTGACTAAAAAACTGAGATGAAAAACTGCAGTGAGTAATACTCTGAGTGAATAGAGAAATTACTACAGGAATAATTAAATCTGAATTATTTAGTTTTCATTGTTTCGAAAGCCAGAAGCAACTGGCAAAAATATTTTTCTGCAGGATGTAACAGACATCAGCTTTTCATGTGTTTTAACTCAGCTGGTTGATATCTCTCTGTCGCAGTAATAGTCAATCCAAATGTATGCAGCCTCTCAGTATATTTACTGCAGAGGAACAGCCCACAGCCTCTGCGGATTTTACAGCCTTTGTGTTTCAGGAGTGCGGTGGAGCATGGAAAAGGTTCTGGTTTCTGTTTGTTGTTTGGAGCCCAAGAAAAATACAACCAATAAATTAAAGCAGCGTTTAGTGTTTGTATGGAGAGCAAAAGCAGGCGGATGAAATCCACAGTTAGCACCCTGGCTCTAAAGGGTGGTAATATGACATCTGACTATGATATCTTTGTCTTAATTTAAACAGATATCTGCTTATAGATTCAGGTAGCATCAGTTCCAGATTAAGCATTACAACTTGAGGGACAAAGATCCTCTAAGCCAATCAGTGGTTATAATTCCCATCTGCCTGTAAACATTTTGAAAATAGTTTTCTCCTCTTGAGGACAGACCTGACTTTACTTGACTTTTTACTTCTTACAAATCTGTATCTTGCCATTGTTACTTTTAAGTAACATTGTCATTTTTAAGGAAATCACAAGTCTTTTTTTTTAGGTTCACACTGCTGATGGGAGTCAGAAATAGGCATTTTTTGTAACTTATTGTCTGCTGTTGAACTGAGACCTGAATCAAGCCGATCAAACAGCTGCAGGAGATGAAACAGAACAAAAGGAAGTCAGAAAAAGAAGTCGTGGCTGAATTTTTTTATGCTGTTTCACGAAATCATTATGCACTGTTGTTTGACACTTACTGCTGACTTCACCTGAACCACTGATTGGAATCCATTCCTACAGGCATAATGTCTGACATTGACAGATGACAGTAGACAGAACAGCCATTCAAAGCTGGAGTGATATGTGGCAAAGGAATCCTGTAGCCTCATCTGGACTTAAAAAGTTTATTTCAATCAAAGATATTAATTGACCAATCAAATCACTGTGTTTGTAAAAAACATAAAAACAAAAACAAAAAATGCATGTTCTACCATTTGCTCAATAAAACATTGATAACAGAGTGAGTTTCAAGTTGCAATGGATGGCCAAGTTCAGCTGCCCCTGAGATAACTGGTAAACAGTAAATCAACTATTTGACAGTATCCAGGAAAAAGCCAATAGAGTTAAACTACAGAATAATAGTTTGATAATTATCTTAATCTGCAAAAGTGAAAGAAGCAGTAGAAATTATTTGAAATGGCGAAAAGTAACGGATGTATGGTTGTAGTAGCCAGCTGCCAGAGATGAATGCTAAGTTGAAACAGGTAGTGAAAATGGATTAGCTGTTTGCTCAATATAACATTAATCTAGATAAATACAAGTAGTTAAAATTGATTTTAAAAAATAAAAAATTGTTGAGCTTACTTCAACTGAACTTAAAAAGTGACAAACAGTCATTCAAAGATGGTCAATAAAATTTAGTAAAATAACTAGCTAAGTAAACAGTTGATTGAGTTTAATGGGTAAAAGTAATCTGTGGAGTAGAAAGCTGAAATTATCAGTACTCTGATATGTATAAAAAGTTTAATTGTAAGAACTGAAATTAAAAGCGGTTAGCTACAGTGTTGAAAAACACAGTTTAAATAGCTGAGAAGAAATGGACAAGTTTCTGAGTAATGTTTTAGTATAAATTTGAACATGCTGACCTGCACTGACGGTTCAGTTTATTGAAAAAATATCCAACATTCATGTTTACATAATCAGTTACTTTAAAACCAGCTTGTTCGAAATCCATTAAAATTCACACTTGCAACATGAAACTGTTGATGTAGGACCACTTATGTTGACCTGATAGGTCTGCGGTTTTGAAACCAATTTTCCTTTAATGACATATTGACAGAAACTAAGCAGGAGCCTCTCTGTCTAAACACCGTATGAGTTTAAATTCCTTTCAACATTCAATCATTCTCCTAAAACTTGTTTCAGAGAAAGCTGAGCCTGGAGATGTGTCCAAATGAGTTTCCATGTGACATATGCTAAGTTATGTATGTCCTGTGTGTTTGTTTAGGTGTTGGCTCTGTTTGAAGAGGGAGAGGAGACAACCACCGCCTTTGTTGAGCCTGTTGTCATCCTTCTTATCCTCATCGCCAACGCTGTTATCGGAGTCTGGCAGGTGAGATCCACCTTTCATCCCGTCTCTCTGTGTAAATAGTACACTCATGAGTAACATTGTCTCTCTCTACAGGTTTTTTTTTTTTATATATATATATAAAGCCTCAGACTGTACAAGAGAACTGTGAATTAAGAAAGTCTAACCATGAATTCAACTTTCTTATGCTCTATTTGAACTGGCAACATGAGTTATACATCTGCATAAGCCAAAACCAACCAACCAATATTTCTTTTTATTATAAATAAAGTGGCTGTGAAAGGTTTGACTTTCCAGTTGTAAATATTTGCCAGATTGAAACAGAGAACAGTTTTGAAAGCTTATTTTTGAAGTTGTCATCAGCTACACCTTGATCTGTGTGTGACCTTCTGCTATCATATTTGGTTTTCTGTTTTCTATTTGATGGTTAAACACAAATTTCCTGGTAATGCCATTAAAGAGTATTGACATAACCTTTAACTGCACATTTTATTGCATATGATATAGTTGTAGTATAGCCAAAACAAACACGTATATGAAGAGCCTTGCATGTTTAAGTCTTGGATTGTCTGTAATAAGGATGCAGGAACTTCTGATCGAGGTCTTAAAAGTACTGATGATTGGTAAATGCCAAGCCAAATTCAATTTTTGTGGTAAATATTATTATTTTGATTTTATTTTTGAGCTTGATCACTTTTTCATCCACTCAATATTTATCCAACCCAGACATCATCCAGGTGAAAGGCCCTCATTGAAAAGTGTCCACTAAGATCTTTGTACACTAATATGTATTTGATTTTAAGTGGATTGAGCCCAGGTCTCTAAACCAGCAGAAAGGAGAAAGTTTATGTCACCAACTGTCTTTTGTGAAATTGAAAGTTTCCCCATAAACCACTGGGCACCTTTTGTAACCACCTCTCAGATTGCTTGGCAGACCTTCATTAAGAGGTCACGACACTCTAACCTGGCAATCTTCTGAAAACCCTGTAAATGTCAGGGGTATTTACTGCTCTGTTATAGTTGTGTTGTCTCTAATTGGTCTAATATATCCAAGTTCTGACAGTAATGCACAAAGTCTGCAAATGAATTTGTATGCAGTGTTGTGGTGGAGTTGCCAAACTTTTAAATCCAAAGAGGGCACCATTATAAATGCAAACTATGAATTTTAAACAGGAACACTGTTTCGTTCTTAAATCTTAATTGTTTGAACCCTTTGGATGAGGAGTGAGTACATTTCCTTTATACACAGTAGATTCTGACTGATCCTGTAGGCAAGTCTGGAGATTTGACTCATTACTTAAGTAACTGTGCATTGAGTAAGAAAGAACGCAACACCTGTCTTAGTGGATAGACGCTCATTGCTGTGATGTAGTGCATCACTGCAGATGTCTAAAATTGAAAAATATCCATGAACCACCCGCTTTTGATCTGAATTTCTACCAACAAAACAATTTAGACTAACAGTTAGGTCATCATAGTTGCTAACATTGACGTTAGCTTGCTAACAGTAATATTACCAATGATTCAAGAATACTTAACATAGCATCTCACTCACTTCTATCGGTGCATTTTTTACAGATGTTTGAGTTTCTTTTATTGGCTTTTCCATGTATTTAACATTTTGTATTTCTCCTACTTGCATTTCTGCTAAATTCTTCAAAGGCAAAACACACCATTTGTGGCAGCTTATAGGCATCCTGGCAGAAACTGTTGCTGACCGATGATATGCAAGTAAACATACATGCCAGCTTCCGGAAAAAAAACAATACGGTATTAGGATCTTACACAAACAAACCACGTTAGAGTCATAAGTACTTTTATCCAAGTTCAAGCCTTAGGTCTTAAATGTCAAGACTTAAGTTTGGACTCAAGGCGGAGTACTGAACTGGAGTCAGTAGGTGGGTTTACATGGCCACTTTTTTTGCCAGTCTGATTGCAATATTTGTAATTGAAAAGTCTGTGTCAGTGTCTGTGTGAGCAGTTGTCGACAACCTCACATCAATTGTATTTACCCCAGTGTTAAATAAACTCTACCTGCTTTTAAAATGATGTATTCCTGTTTTTACCCATCAAGCTAACTATTGATTTTCATTTCTCATTATATGTCTAAAGCAACCCGTGTTTCATTGTCTGTCTTGCTCTGCTATGTTGCTTCAAAATGTTCGCATTCAATTTCAAGTCACGAGTAACAAGCATGTGCCAAACACTTGCCCCCAAACTACAGTTGCAGTGAGTGTATAAATGTCTGCCCTTGATGGTCTAGTGGCAGACACTTTTATATCCAAAAATGTTATATCACTGAAGATGATTTGAAGATGATAATATCTCTGGAAGGTAACTTAACAAAAAGGCAACAGTTAAATTTAATAAACCTGTCTATTATTTATAAGCTACATAGCACATTAAATGTGGTGAAACAACTATAAAAGTAACAGAATAATGTAAAACAAGAAGCCTTACCTGTAAAAACAGGAAGAAGACATGTTGAGTATGCACTAAACAGAATGATGTGTTTTAACAATTGTCCCTGTTATTGTAGATTTTTGTACAAAATGGTGACTTTGGCTGAGAGAAAGGGCTCTCTGTTTTCTGTCCAGTTGTTCATTATACAAGAATATCTTAAATTTTTTTATGTAGAATATCAAACTTAATTAACTGCAAAAATCTTTGACATAACTTTAACTGTTCTCCATTTCACATCAGGAAAGAAATGCTGAGAATGCCATTGAAGCTCTGAAAGAGTACGAACCAGAGATGGGCAAGGTGTACCGCATGAACCGTAAAGCCGTCCAGAGGATCAAAGCCAGAGACATCGTCCCAGGGGACATAGTAGAGGTGGCAGGTAAGCACTCGGCCAAACTCTCGCTGTCACTCACTGGTACTAATTTATGCTCAGGAACACACACAGAAACCCACTCAGAGACTCACTCAGCCTCTGCCATCCATTCATGTGTCTGGAAACACTGCTGGAATATCCCTGACTGGATTACATAAGAGCCTTTCCCCTGGATGTGCAGGTGCGGGAGCTGCTGTTTGTGTGTGAGGGTCTGTGTAAGTGGCTGTGGTCACCCCTCGTATTTAAGGCCCAGTTTAATTTTCCACAGCTTTCCCCCCGTTTCCCTCTGCTTTCCATGCTCTCAGTCCCACCACCTGGACTCTGCTGGATGTTTGTCAGCCTCTCACTTACACTCCCTTAGGTTACACACATACACACTTACATTCACACATATGTACAATCCCGCTGCTGTACACTCACCCATGTGTGGGCAGCAGCCTTGTCTAAAAATAGTCCCGTTGTCACTCTGCTTCCAGAACATCTGAGTGTGTCAGTGTTAATGTTGGAGCACACACATGTACCAACCAAGGAGATCAGTTCACGGTTAAAATGACTGATGTTTCTGAGTGGAATCCTCGGCTGCACGTGGTGGTGATGCGGCTGAGACGACTCGGTGTGGTGTGTGGGAAAGGAGGGGAGATCACAACGTTCATTCATAATCACAGCACGAAGAATCAAGGAGAAGGATTATACACGCTACACTGGTTACAGTGAAGCCTTGGCGCTGTTCGATTTCAGCTCAAGGGTTCAAAAATGGAAATGAGATCATCCATCCAAATAACCATCACCGAGAGCTCAGCAGACTGGCTTTTCAAAGAGTCATGCTGCAGCCAGAGTTTGAAACAGATTTTTGGTTTAGGTTCTTTTTTCAAACTGAAATATGACAGTGTTGTTGATAGTCACAAGTCCCTTTATTTTTTACTATGGCAACCAGGGCAGCACAATAAATCATTGTCATAACTGTTAATATAAACACATACAGTACCATTTCCAAAAAAGACCTCTTGCATTGATTGTTTTTGTAAACAAAACCTAGATGCAGAGTTCCATGTACTCACATTTGGCAATAATATTAAACTAGCCTCTGAAAAAGGAGTAAACAGTTTGGGGGGACTGCAAAGTTATCTGACACTATGGTAGAAATAGCGATAAAATGTTGTGAATTAAGAGATTTTGACAAAGAACAGTTTATTTTAAACTATTTGGAGTCAGAAGATAGAATATTTTACACATACCAGTACTGTGTACTCAAAGTCAGAAAAGCAAGAAACTTGAAAAATCCCATACAGTGTAATGAAAAGCACACTTTCCTTGCCTGTATATACTGTATGTACTTTTCTATACAGTAGTCACACTCCAGCCAAACAACCCTGTAAAGTTGATGGTATAAAGCCTCTGCACTGTTTCTATGAACCACCTCCTGGAAAAGAGTAGCATGAGGGAATTTGAGTCCACTCCTGTGGTGACATAACAACAGGAGTGATTTTGCATGTGCAAACATGCGACATCTGCAGCGTACTTTAACTATTATATTAAACTGCACACCAATCTTAATCCAAAGCAGGCATTATAACAAGCAGATTGCTGTTCTAGCTTGCACGTGCTTTGATGGAATTTAAGGGGGACAGAGTATGAAACCTTGCCTTGTTTGGCTCCTCATACCTTAAGGCTGGTATTATTTTAAACTAAATGTTACCACTATCTCTATACCTGTGGTGACTGGCTGCAGTATGGATTATAAAGTACGCCTCCTCTACAATAACAGATGGATCATGGGTCCAGAAACTAGAATATTAAAATACATTTAATAAATAACTCTTGTGCATACTTTGTCATGACAATGATTTTTATCATGCTGCAAATATGTGTAAAATAACATGTATAGTACTGACATCCAAATAAACAATCCAATAAACAATAAAACAAAAAAGAGAGAAAGGTTAGTGGTTCTGGTCCTACAGTGTTACCTGTAGGGCTGCTGGGTGCAGGTCAGTTGGTCAGTTTCCCTGCATACTTTTCACTTTTGTGTTTCAAGGACTAACTGTGCTAACATGCACAGGATGAAGCTAGAAATCTGTCCATTTTGCAACAACAATTATTGAAAGTTCAGAGAGAGCCACCAGAGAAGAACCTAAAAAGACTTAAAACATGACGGATCAAGTCTGCACAGCTTCAGTTGTCAATGAGACCTGGCTTCTAGAAACACTCAGATGAAGTTCATGAACTTTGACCTTGGTTCAATAGCTGCATCTGGCCATAAAAGTGTGTTGGCCCAAATTTGGAGTCTGATAAACAAAATACATATATTTAAATTAACAGTTTGAAGTCCTTCTTAATAGCAGCTAACATTTTTTAACCTTGAGCACAAAATTACAAAAGTCGTCAGAAAATATTTGTCAGAAATTTGACTGAGACACGTATAAAACATCATGAAAAGACAACTTACTGCTGCATTGTGTTAAATCTACTGAGTTATTTCTTGTTCTTTTTGAATGTAGTTTTCTTCAGGTTACACATGCCTGAAAAAGTCAAATACACCCTCTTTCTGTGCCTGTTTATGTGACAGGTAACACTTCCCTGGAATTCAGGCTTGTTTCGGCCGGAGTCTTCATTCACACATGTGCTCACACATTGCCAGACTCAGACAAGCCCACACAGGTAGAGAGATCAAAAAGTGCTCCACTCTCAACCCCCTTCACTAGCACCTACCGCCACTACCCCTGTCACTGTCAACACTAATAGTGTCACCATGACAACACTGCATGCTCGGCTCATTCCTATGACGCTGAAGTTCACAAGGAGTTTAGACAGCGCCTGTGATGATGAAGTGGAGGGAAGATGGATATGAACCATCAACCATCTGCTGTTTGGATGGAATATTTGGTGTTATTGTTGTTATTTTAGCAGCACCTGGTGGGCCCATGATGTGTGGAAGAGTGAGGCTGAAAAACAAAACTGACTGTTTTTTTTCATTGTATCCTATAGCAGCTCAGCCGATAATACAAAGAACAGAGGGAGAAACATGAATATGGCCATCAGATATAACACCATCTGAAATTAAAGAAAACGGTTGTCAATCACACATTCAGAACAAAAAAATGTGATGTTTAGTTTTTGTGAAAATAAAGACAAGTGCCATTATAACCCTTACATTATAAAAAAGTTATTACACATTGCAGGATATTTGATTCTGATAGGTCAATACTCAGTTGCAGCTGTCTGTTATTTCATGGCAGCATACTGTTGCTATAGATACGACTCTAATCACGGAGTCCAGGCAAATACACTGTAACCATATGAACCAACTGAAAGTTGTAATTAGTTTGACATCAGCCGAGTTATGTTGGGGGGAAAAAGAAAAGAGACAGAAATAACAGAGACAAGGCAAGAGAGGTTAAAGAGACAAAAAAAGAGAGGCTGAAATAGAAGAAGTAAGAGATAAAGTATGAAGTATATACTTTATAGACAAGCGTATGAGATGTGGTGGTGTTTAATAAGTGATAAATGTAAAATAAAATGTTAGAGATTCTGAAAAGTGTCTTTTTTGGACTTTGTCTCTGGAATTATTTAGTTTAATGTGAGTGATAACAGCTAAGTTAGTTTGGTTGAAGAGAGCTACAGAGGAAACTGCTATCAACACTGGTACCCACATTGTAAGTGAAGCCGACCACTTTTAGAGTGATGACATATGACCAATTCAAATCTTTGAAAATGTGTCAGAATCAAAATTTAATGTGAAATTGCTGATTTGTAAAAGCTCCAATGAGGATCTTAATATTCCGTCAATTTTGGCGCCCCCTGTGATCAAAGCAGTCTTGCACAAGTGGCATACTTTGATGTTAATCTCTTCTGGCTGACTTTCAACCACCTAATGTATCATTTGTTGGCTGACACCAACCCCCTTACACTGGTTTGACATATCAATAATTATAATACAGTAACTGTCAATCATTTTACAGAGGGTTTTGTTTTATTTTGTGTATCATACAGAGGAGTCAATATAAATTTCAGTCTATTTGATAAAAGGTTTAAAAAAGTCCTCCTAGGAGCTATGAGTGAGCAACCATTTATTTATGAATAGTGAGCACATTTGTTTTGGCAAAGGGTCCCCTCTAGGATCTGCTAGAGGAACCTTCTCACTGTATATTATCTCTTTCATGAAGTAGGTGATAAGGACATAGAAACTATCAAATCCACCTGCACCTAAGCTTTGGACAAACACAGTTTAATATCCAAAAAACAGAAATACATGAGAGATAACTTTAAAAATGAAGATTGTGGGTTTATCTGCTTCAAAGACAGCCTGCTAGGCTGTTTTTTATTTTAGCTAGTAACTACCCCACCCTCATCCCTCCTACTCTCTCTTATCTGCTTTTTTAATGCCGTTGTTGGGTTGAGTTCTTGTTATTTATATTGTGCCATTTAATTTAGTAATTTAATGGATTACTGATTATAAAAAAACACTGAATATCCCACTGTTCAACAATAACTCTTTAATTGCTGCAATAAAGAAATAATAAAAGCTACAACAGCCAAAATGCAAGCCAAGTGTAGGTATCACTAAAATACATGGATTATAAAAACAAATGCTGGGCTGAAGCAGCAATAACAGCAGTTCACACAGACTTATGGCTTCAGTGGCGATAATGATGGTAAATGTATGCGTACAGTTTTCAGGAGCAGCAGGGAAATGATAAGAGACTGATTATAATATTATTAATAACAGTGGGTGATGATAATAGAGGCTGAAAGGATGATAATGATAACAAATTACAGCAGATTAACATTAGCATTATAACGGTGATTATAAAGTTAATACTGGTTGATGGTTGTGGCAATTGGAGTCAGGCTGGTCCACAGTTATTCATTTAGCTTTTATATGTTAGTGTGGGGGGAGTGGAGGGGACCCTTCTGCTTGAAAAATAATGTCCACAAGACTTTTTACTGCTTTCTTTAAAACAGCGAATTTGACTTTACCGTTATACATTCTTTTGAAGAGGCTCTACTGCTGCCCAAATAACCATCTATGGCTGAAAAGTTAGGATATTTCCTTCCACGGCCTGCTGAGAGGTCTGCATGGAGACAAAAGTGAGAAACTGTGTGTTGAAGTCGAGGCATTAGTCAAAGCTTTAACTCCATCTTGTTTTAATTACAGAGCATTAACCGTCTAAAGTTCACTTTAAAAAGAAGTATGACTGTGCTGTTGTGCACACTGCTGCATTTTTCTAAAACAAACACAGTCATATATCAGGCTGCTTGGTTGTTTCTGACATAATCTTGTTGCTAAGCAGTTTTAAAACATAAGTAAACAGCTGAGGTGGGCATGGACTCTACCACACACTCCTCTCACTCAGAAAGTGTGTGTCAGGGATGTTCACACACACCCTCCTGGCAGAAGCATGTGAGTTATACGGTGACAAAGAAAACACGTAAATATTTTCCTTTCCTTTAGTGATTTCCCGGGCTTTCCTGAACTGCAGATTAGGCGGCGGTTGTTCCATGGGAACTGGAAGCTGTGTGAAGGTATCGGAAAAGGACACTGCCGACCACAAGGGCTTTTAAAGAGAGAAAAGAACATAAATATATTTACTCAAGTTTCCACCACTGCTGCTTAAGTCTTCTTGTAGGTACATTCCTGGTGATGCCAGCCATGGTTACGACACAGTTGTGATTTTGCGCCTCCGCTGGAACTTTCCAGGTTTTTTAGATGCGGCGGTCAGGATGGAAACCTGCACCAAACTATTCTCAGTAACAAGCCACGGTTATCCTGCATGTGAAGGAAGACCTCTTTGCCAGAATATTATGCAAGACATTCAGAATTTGATTGAAGTCCATTTTTAACCAAATGGAAAGGGAGCTCTGGCTCACCAAACCAGCAGACCTCCTCATTAGTTTTAATCCTACCCTAATGTTCTTTGTCAAATTTATTCATGACTTTTTAAATGATTTCTTGCTTTTGATTTTCTGCGGCAGTCTGAATGGTGGTGGGATGAATTTCAGATCTCTTTGATATTAAAAAGACTGTGTTTCTGCACTCTGTATCTGCATTAGGATTTAAATTCCTCCTCTAGCAGATGGAGAGCTTCTGTGGGAGGCTGGATGGGGGAGCAGGAGTCTGGAGGTAGGCGTTTGAAAAGCCTCTTTTCTGCCCTTGGCCAGTCCTGCTACAGTGAACCTGTAGCCCCCAGCTGTCTCCCACACAAACACATCACACACTTCTCTCCCCCTCCGCCTCTCCCACTCTTGTTCTCTCACAGCCCATGGGTGTCAGACAGAGAAATGTCGACAAATGCAGATATTGAAGTCATTCAGCTAAACACAGCAGCCTTATCCTGGTTTCTGTCCCGTCTGGAGTGACTGTTTAAAAGAAAACCCTGACTGCTCACTCAGAAACTTACCAGTGTGAGACCATTTTAAGAAGTTTTCACTGTGAAGTGTACTTTAGAGGAGAAATTGCCTGTCGGTTGTCTACAAATGTGAGTGAGGAAGAGCAAAAATTCAACGAGATTTCAAGATCATTCGTTTTGAAGAGACAGCAGATCCTCGCAGCATTCGTTATCTCAGAATAAATGTCTTGTACAATAACCAGAGGGAGTACAAAAACCAAACTGATGTATCAATGTAGATTTTCAGGCGTTTGTTCTTGCCCCGAGTATTAGATTTTCTGGCACCTTTTTTAATGTCCATATTTACTCATCAATATCTCTAGTTTCAAGTCTTTACATTTCTATAACAGCTCAGATCTTTAACTTTAAATGAGTAGTGTGTAGTATTTAGCCGCACTGAGAAGAATAGACTTGATAGAAATGGGATAAAATACTCATGAGTGAGTTTAAACAGTACCATCACCTCTGTATAAAAACAGGTCCCATATCAGGAAGGCCACTGTCTTGCAGACCATTATTGTTTTTTCAACTAGCAGTGCCAATAATTAGAGAGCAGGTGATTGATATTTGATGCTAAAGTCACATTGTTGAAGGGATTTTGTTGTTGTAAATTTGATCAAATACAGCAATTTTATCATGTAGGGGGAAGTCAACATTCACTTGGCAGCAGCCACACTGCTGAAGCAGCCTGCAGGGCCTAAACACATGATTTTTAATTCCTTTTTTTAATTGGCCTCATGAGCAGAGACTTCAGCCAAGGCAATTTATTTCAAAAAACAATTGTCTCCCAAATTAATGAACTCAACTGATTCATCAGTCAATCTCTTTATTCTGCTTTAGGCCAGAACTGACACACTAGTGACACACTAATTTTGAGTTTAGTGAAAGGCCATGCCAAAGGCACTGGTTGGAAAATGGAGAACAACGGAGTGGTTGGTTGGCTAAAAAGAACTCGCACTGACACTGACACTGCACTTTTCCAGGTAGTCCATAAACTGGATAAACCAAGATTCATACTTACCATAAAACACATAGGTGTCGGGAAGGCAACATGTGCTTCACAAATGGAGGGGTGAGCAAGGGAGTGTTTCAGTCCGGAGTCTGACGGCTGCATATCATTAAATACTTCTATTTCTGCACCGTGAACCATTAAACAAGCTAAGTTCTCAGAGACAAGCTAACAGGCTAACGTTAGCACTGGCTGGGCTCTGTTGACATCTTGTTTCTGTTTCTGCTTTTTAATCACCTTTACTTAACTCATATACAGCCCAAAATATATAATTTGAAAATGCTGGCATTTGGCTTGTGTTAGCTAATGCTATTCTCTCCACTAGCACTGCATTGTTATTGATGGCTATCATTACTGGATAGTTAGGCTACCTAAAGTGGATCTTCTTTTCTTCATTCAAACAGTAGTTACTAATGACAGCCATGCATTTGCCCTTGTTTAGTTTATCGACTTATTTGTCCGTTTTTTGTTAAATAGTATTAATATTAAGTAAGGTGAGTGTGTAACAAGAGGTGAAGTTTAGTTAGCTTTTCATCGAAACTGCTGCTAGAAATGTCCTTCACAGGGGTTACTGTTTATTTTGTTACAGAGTGCATTTCACAGCCTTGACTTTTTCACTTTCATCAAAATATAAGAGTTGAATCATTACTTTTACTTCTCCTGGAATCTTTTTCAGGCATGTCTTTATCTTTACTGGAGCGATAATGTGAGTATTTCTGTCACTCTAGGGGTCTGATTGCTTTAAGAAAACATTTTTAATATGCAGTCATGTTCAGCTCTGTCAATCAAAACAGCACAGAAACAAATAGTATTATGTCTGTCTGGAGTGTTTGAAGCACTTTTCCCTCTCTTCCTATATGATCACTATCATTAACTGCATCAAACTATCCACTTTTCAGTGGCTGACTCTGTCCTGCTGTTATGGGAATATTTCCATTAACGTTCATTGTCAGGCTCTGACAAAGAGGAAGCAATAACCATTTTGTTTAGGGGCATTAGATACTTAAAATCCACCGGTTATGAGATATGAGTTTAATATGCAGGGGCTTAAAAAGCTGGCTGTTGGACTGTGGTGGAGATAATGAACTCTGTTTTGAAGGTTTGATAAGGCATTAATCCACATCAGTGTAGTGTAGGTCTGACAGTGTACACAGGAGAAATTGTGTGTTGTATCAGAGCTGCAGAGAGTGAAGATGGACCGAAGGAAAGGGAAATAATTGGTTATTTTAAAACACCAGTGTGACTCCATCAAGGTTACATCGAGATGTTGTTTACCTGCAGCTGCAGCCTGAGCTCTGGCTAAATCCGCCAACGTTTCTTTGCTTAAGGATTTATTGTTTGAACATGTATTCAATAGTGGGTGTAAATGAGTGATCACCTGCAGCTACACTTCTAAGCTCAAGTGGACTCTCAATGGGCAAATGCATTAAAACTATTTTGTCCTCTTCACATCCTGCCTTCTTTACTGCTAGTTCCTCGACAATGGCCTTCAAGTGGTTTGCTGGATAAGATTAAATACTGCTCAGTAACCAGTCCAGAGCAAAAAAGCGGAGTGCCTACAGCTTAAATTCAAAGTGACCATTCATTTCAGAGGTCATGTTGGTTGGAAGCTAAAACAGTGTTAAAATGTTGAACAGTTATTTTTCAGGTTTTGAGTTATACTTAAAATGAGGGTGTCTAATCATCATTTTTTACTGGTGTTAATGAGCAATGTCTAAAACTATGAATAGTAAAAGCTGGTGGTAAAGGAGATCATGTTTTAAAGTGGAACATTGCATTTGACAAGCCAGTATTAAATGGAAATGGAAGTCTTCAACAAACCCAGCATTGCTAACTGAAAGCCACTTCCAGGCTGCAGTAACCCTGCCGACAACATTACATTGTGGGATGATCCCAGTTAATCAATCATTAAACCAAAGACTTTGGTTTAGCTCAGTGGTTTAAGTGCACGCCCAACACCATGGACTGTATATAGAATGGACACCGTCTGCCTCCTCGCTGGGTGAAACCACCCTGAGAACAGCACCCTCTGGTGACGGGCTGCAGTACAGGTCATAAATCCAGCCCCTGCCAGCCATCTTATTGAACTGTGGACAAACTTAGAAATGAATAATTACACAGAACATACCCCTGGTTGCAATGTTGACAGTTATTGTAGTTATTGGTAGTTATTGTAAGACTGGTTTTGTGCTCAAGTCCTCTTTTTGTCTGTACAGCTCCATTTTTAAAAGTTATCAGGGGGTTCATGTTTTCTACGATTGACACTTGATACAGCCTATTGGTGTACAGATTGTGTAGCTCACCTGGGGAATACACTGTTTTGAGCCGAGCGTTATCACAGCGACTCTCTGCGACTCTCCCACCAAATGTGTACAATGCTGGTTTCACAAAGTGGAGAATAAATGCAGAATTATCGAGAGCTTTTTGGCTTCAAATCTGTATACTGGCAGAAGGTGGAACCAAATTGTCCATAGTATAATACAATCTACGCCCAACACACAGGGGCTTCACTTCATATCATCAATGACATCCAACGGTCTCTGCCCTCCATATTTCCTGTTTCCTTTCAGCTGTTTTATTTAAAAAGGACAAAAAAGGCCTTAAGTACGACTTGGAAAGAAATAACTCCTGGAGCAAGGCATCAATTCCTAAATGTTTGCTCAGTTTGAGCCAATGTTATACTAACTACAACAGCTTTTCCCCTGTAGTAGCTCATCAGGTATAAGTTTGCAGTTGTTTCCATATCATTTGTCTCTTCAGTTTTTGATTGTCAACTGCTATAGTTATAGCATATTTCAGATACCCTACATTAATACTACTTATTATCCACAATCCAGCTGTACAGTGTTACTACATTGGTGTACCAAGTCAGTTGAGTTAATAAGGTGCTCATGCAGTACACTTGGCCATGAGTCCCATCTACCGGCCAGCTGCTAATTAGTATGGTAAATACAGTATTTCAAAATGGCATAACAGCCATTCATGGATCCCTGATAATATTTTGTGAGAACTGCACTTTCCATCAAGGTTTAATTGTCAATGACTGTATTTAGGGATCCCTTTGTGGTTGCCAGGGATGCAGAATGTTGAGAGGTAGGGGAGGAAAATGGAACAAAATTAAAACTGGTAGGGCAACTAGCTGATCAGTATTGTTGAAGAGACATAACCAAGACAGTCTATTACGGGAGAAAGACACAGTGAACGTGATAAATGGATAACAAGCCAGAAAAATACAAAAAATATGATTACTGTAAGGAATTAGTATTAAGTTTAGTGGATTAATTGTTGAGTTAGGAGGAATTAAAGACATTTTGCAAACTCGTAGACCCCGCCAGAGATCAGTGCTAAGTGGAGACCCTCAATACAGCTTAAGTTGGTCCCTCTGGACAAGAGGATAGAATTTGATAGTTAGATGGCACCACTTGTTTACCCAATCTCTCAAAGAGGGGACCTCAGAGACAAATAACACACCCTTATCAGTGCATTAGGCATATTGCCAGGTAAATGGTGGGATGCTGACCGGCCAAATCAAGAAAGTGAATGTAATCAACATGGTATCTTCTAAACATCAGCATGTAAGCAAATATATCAGGAGCAAACAATGTTGTCAGCAGTAAGCTTTGAACATCACTGTGCCAAAGTAAAGCCTCATACAGAACTGACTTTGTTTATCTTGTGTTTTTATCATAAATTGTAATGAATTTGTGGTTATCTTTTTGTTCCTGTGTTGTTTGTTAGTTGGTGACAAAGTGCCTGCTGACATCAGAGTGACCTCCATAAAGTCCACCACCCTGCGAGTAGACCAGTCCATCCTCACAGGTATTTCTCATCTTGTATCAGACACCGAATCTCTTTGCTGCAAGACTTTACCATAATCCAGACAGGGTTTGCTCCCTTGTTTCTTTATTGCCACAACCTTGAAGGCCTAAGGCTATGAGCAACTTTAGTTTCTGTAATATTGTTTGTGATCCTTTACCCTTTAAACTGTGAGCGTAACTTTGTTCAGCTAAGTCATTGTTGAAAAATCTCTGTGTTCTTCTATCTAAACATTTGTTGCCCTCACAGAAGTAATCCTTTTCACTTCTCTGGTACAATCTTTCCTTTAGGGGAGTCCGTTTCAGTCATCAAACACACTGACCCTGTCCCTGACCCCAGAGCTGTCAACCAAGACAAGAAGAACATGCTGTTTTCTGTGAGTGTGTCCCCCTGGAGCAGGCTGAGTCATCCCAATCTGCCGCTTAGATTATTTACTTAAACGGTCATTTGTAAAGAAGCAAGTGTTTGGCTTTAAGCTAAAAACACACATGTATGTAGCCTTAGACATCGTATAGCTTTTTTAAGTTATATGATGTCAAATGAGTTTTAAAGGGACACAAAATAGATGAAATTGACCATGAAAAAGAACACAGAACTCAACCCTGATAGAGACATGAAATACAGGCGAAAGGCCAACAACAAGATCTCATACAATATGAAATGATACAGTATCATACAACATGTATGATACAAAAGGATAAAAGAAAGGAAACAAAATCATATAAGAAGAACTTAATTGATCCCCCAAAGGAAATTCAAAGTGTTATATTTACCATTGTTACATGTTATATCATATAAATATTTTATGATTAATCATGATACAATACAATATGATAAATATGATATGATATATGATACGATACATTAGTAAACCAAATTATACAATTTGATACAATACTTATGATACTCAAGATTTACAATATGATTCAATATGACAGGAAATGATATGAAACTTTATGACACCAAATGACACAATATAATGCGTTACAATACAATAGCATATGATACAGCATGATGCTATGAAATTACAATATGAAACCTCATTATACAAAAAGACACAATTCAATATGACTAGATACAACATGGTTGTATGCAGTGTGATACCAAACAATATCGTACAGTTTGACACCAAATGATAAGATACAGTACGATATGAAACAAAATGATTTGAAATGATGCAATATGGTAAAATAGGATATGTGATATTAGATACGACGTGCTTTGAGCACATATGAAAAACACATACGAAGGAAACCACAAATAACATATATTGCACATCAGCTGTTTTGCACAAGATCAGCAAAAATAAGAGAAAAATTTGAGATTAAAAAGACAAGAAGATGATGTGATTGACAAGCCACATAGTTATGATTTTAAAAATGTGATTGCAGTGGGCGCAAAGGAGTTTTAAAGCAGCTCAGTTTACATTGGGGAACTCTATATCCTCTGCCTGAAGGCAAGAGCTCACACTGAGAGTGGAGGATGTGTGATAGGTCAGACATCTCTCTGTGCTCGCCTCAGAACAGACTGTTCACAAACTGACTGGAGGGATGAATTTTCAGTCCTCCCCATAATCTTCATGGCAGTGTGACGTGAATATGCAAGTATAATTAGGTATTAATGTATTAGATTTTATTATATTTTACAGTCAAATATAATAAAACAAGAACAAAAATAATTGCCCATAAGTATGTGCCCAAAAAAGTGTAGGAGTTTAAATAATCCCAGTCACAGTCCAATTACATTCCTGTTGGTAAGTTTCCCAAAACATTCAGCCTCATTCACTGACCCTTCTATGGAAGAAATTTCCTCTTCAAACCTACTTACATAGTTTTCAAAAGGATCCCAGCACTCACCCAACTTCTTGAAATGTTGTGTCTTGAATAAAACATGTTCAATTCTGGAAATAAACCGGGCACTTGGGTAATAATTTTAAAATACACTGATCAGCCATAACATTATGACCACCTGCCTTCAATGATTTCTGAGTGTTTACACAGCTCTGCAGTCTTAAGGCCTTTTATGGGCATTGGAGGGGTGTTTACATGCTGTTAAGGAAAAACTGGCACAAGCACCCAACTCATGAGAACATTAATTTTAGAAAACAGGTGCAAAATAATATTCAGTTAGAGGCTCATGAATTTGCCTCCGACTGGAGAACTTTCTGAGGACCAAGTTGATGAAAAAATACCATGAATACATTATTAAAAGTGAATGAGGCCCATTGAGTCCTGATAGATAAAAGTATTTCTTTTTTTTTTTCAAATACAGATTTACATAAAAGCACTTTATAAACCCTGTTAGGTGTGAATGGTTTTGAACTTATTACCCTGTTGTTGAATCACATGGTCCCTGAGTACCTGTGTAGCCTGACACCGAAAGACCTTCAAAGACAGGTAATGACGCCATTATACAACAAAAAACTGCACTACTCAGACTTAAAGCCTTGTGTTTACCGCAGTTTTCAATAAGTCTTTATTTTGTTAGTACCTTGATTTGATGGAAACTCTCCTTCCTAATAAGCACCTCCATAATCCAGAGTTAGCAGTACCCCCCCCCCCCCCCCCAAGTTTGAATGGCCCACTCTTAAACAATATGTAATTAATGTCTGTATAATTTTGTTTCTTGACTTTAAATTAGGGCTTTTAATGCCCGACAGCGGACAGAGTAACAAACCAGGAAGTGAGAGTCGAGGATAATATGCAGTAAAGGGTCCAGGTTGTAATTTATTTTAGACCGGGCTGCCTGTTTTTAGGACTATTGCCTCTGCTTATGAGGCTTGTCATTTCCATGCTTAGCAAATCAGGTGTTCCACTAATTACTGACTTTTATAAGTATTATTAAGGCTTTTATATACAGACAGGCCACAACATTATGAACACTTGGGCAATCGAATGATACCTAACACAAATTCTACCTTTTATGAAGTTTTAGTTGACCTGTCTGGGCAGAGTATAATAGTCATTTGAATTAATTATTGAAGAATTATTGAAGTAATTAGGTGGTGATGGTGTCCTGGAGTGTGTTATGTTAGAAGGTAGTCCTGATAGTCTTCTTTGTCCACTCTGTTAACAGACATGAGGGGTGCAAAATCGTAGGAACACCTTTTGATAAAACGCATTCCAGGACACCGACACACACTACAACTAAATTAAATCACAATTGTGCTTTAATTCTCTGATCATGTCAACAAAACTGAAAATAAAGACGCTTCCTGAAAGTAGAAATAATGGTCAAACTGTTGTATGGGATTGAATTAGTGTTCAAAGTGTTGTGGCTGTCAAAGTGTGATTTTCAATTTTTTCAGCACTCTGATCTAACATTCTTATTTTTAGTATGTGCAACATTATAGTGGATTAAATTGGATTTCACAACTTTCTAATACATAATTCAATCAGAGAGATGAATTTTCTTTGATATTGAATTTTTTGTTTTTCATTTTCTGCTTCACTTTTCAGCACTGATCCCTCTCTCTTCCTTTCTTTTTCTCTCAGGGCACAAACATCGCTGCAGGCAGAGCTATTGGTGTTGTTGTTGCCACCGGGGTTTCCACAGAGATCGGTAAAATCCGTAACCAGATGGCCGCCACGGAGCAAGAGAAGACGCCTCTGCAGCAGAAGCTGGACGAGTTCGGCCAGCAGCTCTCAAAGGTCATCTCCCTGATCTGTGTGGCCGTGTGGGTCATCAACATCGGACACTTCGGGGACCCCGTTCATGGTGGCTCCTGGGTCAGAGGAGCGATCTATTACTTTAAGATCGCTGTGGCGTTAGCTGTTGCTGCTATTCCTGAAGGCTTACCCGCCGTCATCACCACCTGCTTGGCCCTGGGGACACGGCGCATGGCAAAGAAGAACGCCATCGTTCGCAGCCTGCCGTCAGTGGAGACCTTAGGCTGCACGTCTGTGATCTGCTCTGACAAGACGGGGACCCTCACCACCAATCAGATGTCTGTCTGTAGGGTGAGTAGAAGTCTGGAAACTAAAACTCCTGTAGACTTAACTTGACTGAGAGTGATATAGACAGGATAGTTATTGCATTCCTTTAGCACAGTTGGATAGGCTCAGTAAATATTAAATACCCACATCCTGTCATATGATTGACACTTAATAAAAAGCTGCAGGGATTTTCATCAGGAACATTCTGACGGAGCTAAATTCTCTAAACGGTTTTCTATTATCGGCTTCTGAGATCTCTCTCTCCCCCGTGTGTTTTTCTTTCCACCTTCTCGTTCAAGTGGGGCTTAAAGAGGACTAGAAAATCCTTGTAGTGTTTTAATGTTCACCTCCGTCTGGCAGGTTTGAGATAGCTGCTGGGGGAGTAGTACAGGCTGGCATGACCCAGCAGCACCCAGAGCGGTATCACCAGATCAGATCAGCTCACACATACACACACAGGGAGTGTTTCCAAAATGTCATACCAACTGAGTGAACACAATACAGTCTGTGTTTCCCACTGATTGAGGGTATGCCATATTTTTAGGTGGTCATTTCTTATTTTCCCCATTTTTATTTCCCCTTGTTCTGTACTGGTTTTACATTAACTACTTGACTTTTTCTTTCTGGCTTGCCCTGAACCAGATTAGTTGACTAAATTGTTACTAACAAGCCAATAAAACAGCAGCATCACTGGGTGTATATTAACCCTAGAGCCCATGGCTGTTGTCTTATCATAAGAAATGCCTCTTGGAACGGGGGACAACTTTTTGGAGATTCTGGTGTAGCCAGCAAATAATGGAAAATGACTTGATTGTGGATCAATTTTCTTTGTCATTTATACAGCTCCAGCAGACTAAAACAAACCCAGGCGTTCTGTGCATGTTGCTGGGCTTTGAGCCTGAAGTTGAAAAGCATAAATGTGTTGCTAGGAAGCCAGGTAGAAAAAAAACCTTGTGCAACAAAGAAAGGGCATAAAAAAATATATTAAATGGTCATATTGTATGAACAAATGGTACAGAGCTCCCATAATCAACATAAACCCTAAAGTTTCTTCAAGAGGTGCTGTGAGACTATCAGGAGATGTATAATAGAGGACTACTCTTCAAGTTTGTGTATGTGTGTGCAAGTGTGTTAATGTGTGTGTGTGTGTGTGTGTGTGTGTGTGTGTGTGGGTTTGCGTGTACTCACTAATTAAATACCACTGTTGAACTGCGCTGCCTGCACTATTATACTCCACATGTGGGAACACTGACATTGATGTATTTGCTGAGCTCTCCGGCAGGTTTTAGCATGTAAATGGCCTATATTTAACTTAAACAACAAACACAGTAAGATCTTATCCACAACTATTCATGAGTATTCTCTCCAGCAAACAGCCTCGCCCTTTCCTTTCTCTGTCTGTGTGTGTGTGTGTGTGTATGTGTGTACATTTTGCTCACTCAGTTTTTGCTCCTAGCACCGAGTAAATGCCAACGCTGCTGTTTGTTTTGGCTCCTGTTTAAAACTCTGGCTCTACACACACACACACACACACGCACACACACACCTAATCGGTTCACACTTTTTGTCCTTACATCCTCCACCTTAGCTAATGATCTCACAGGTACCAGTCAGTATTAGCAGAGCAGTTAAGAGTTAATGTCCCAGAGCTCTTGTGTGTCACAGGGTGTTGGCAGCTAATACAGGGATCACAATAGAAACATGCATACACTACATAAACTAGTTAACTGATGACTGTGTGAGGAGCTTGTTTTATTAAAACATGGGAAATTATTTAGTTTTATCAAGCATTTATCACAAAGTGTTGATATTAAAGGAAATCCCACTGTTGAATAATGTCTACAGTTAAGTGTTTTGATCTAAAGTAGAGGTGCTTGCAGGTCTGTGAACTGGGACTGAGCTTATTTTTAAAACAGAGGGACCCAAACAGAATCGCTTAGCTTGAGGATAATCAGAACCAATCCAGGACGCATTTAGCCAGAACAGTCCCAGATAGAGACTGAGCGCCTTCAGCAGCAGCATGAGGCTCCAACAATCATCCAGCAGCTCCAGCAGTTCAAAAGAGAAAGAATAATTTTCTAAATGATTGTTCAGTCATAGAAACTTAATTCCTAAAGTAATTTGTTAAATTGCTTTATGCTAATTCAGAGAAATAATTGAAAGTCAGAGTTTAGTTGGAGTGGCAGATGGTAATCCTTTTCTCTGGGTGTCTCTGCAGTTCACCTGATAGTTCGTTTCATTAAAGCTGAATCCTTATCACGGCAAACCCCGGCGCTCTGCTGTATGCAATCCCTCCTCTTCTTTCTTGAGTTCACTTTCTATCTTTGGCAGTGCTTATCTAAAGAAGCTGCACAATTAAAATCATTTTCTTTAGCTTACTAACTCAGAGAAAGTCCATGTGTTGTTGCGCATTTTTATATAGCATGCTAGTTTGCTCAAATAATTTATTCAGAGTTTGTTATTACAAACTTTACAACCAAAGCTGATACTGGAGACATTAAAATGGCCCATTTGAATCGACTCAGTTGTACATGTTAACCTGAAAATGCTCAGTGTCCTATTAACAAAGCCCAATTTTGACCAGGTCCAACTTTGAGTCCATATCCGATCTTAAATTTGCGCCTATGAACTGAGTTATTGTACACATGATCTCATGAGATTTTCACGAGGGTTAAGGAAATGAAACTAGAGTAAAGGAGCATCTGAGCACTGGGATGAAACTTGGATTTAGCTTGTGGGTGGCATGGCTGGGTGTGAAAGAAAGAGACACGTTAATCAAATGAAAACACACCTCGAACTAAGTCTCTCCCTGAAGTGAGCCAGAATGAGTTTTTATTAAGCCATGATAGCAGAGTTTAGCCAAAGAAAACTTTCAAGGCCTGCAGGATATATGAGAAAAGCATGCTTTGTGAAACATTTTACAGTATTGTGATAGCAATATCTATGATATGTATGGTATTTGAAAGAGTACATTTTTTAATGTTTAACACAATAGCTGTGTTGGAAACATATCTATTCTGTTTAAAAGATAGATTTAAAAAGTATACATGTATTGGCACCAATTCAGCTGACAGTTTCAGTTTAACTGCATTAGAATAGTGTGAAGCATTGCTACTATACTTGAGCAGCATCAACAGCAGCACCAGATAAGATAAGCAAAAACTGCTTTGTCCACCGGGGGCACCTAAGTTGACACAAACCAGAAGTTCCTCACTGGAGCTTTATGCCAACTGTGCCACACACCTCAACTTGTGCACAGCGTTTGTGTGGTCCAAGTTACAGCAAATGAATTAAAGACAATGAATGGATAACCTAGTGCAGTGGTTCTCAAACTTTTTTTGTCATTCCCCCCTTTGGAGGAAGAAAAAATTTCATTCCCCCCCTACCCCAACAAAATTGTGACAAAATAGGCCATGTATAACTATATTGACATAACATTCCTTCTGCTGTATTTCTCAAAACTAGAAAACAAACGTGCATTCATGTTGCAAGAACAATAATAATCAAACAATATCAAGTTGAGTAAGTACAAAAAATCCTGTGAATCCAAGAGCAAGATAGCAAGATAGCTTCATCATATTTCCTTGACTTGGCTTTTTGTTGGTTTGGCCTACCGTCATCTAGGCATGCTGTATTGCTGGTTTCAGCTTTTCTTTTCATCCCTGTCAAATCCCTGTCATCTCTCCATTCTGTACTTTTATATACAATTTATTATTCTGATCTGAACACAGTTGATGGTTGTTACGGTGACAGGTGAAAGCACGGGCTGTCCGCCGCTAAAAAAATTCCGACATCCAAACATTGGTTCTGCGGCATGGACTCTGCACAACACGAAACGGAGCAGCTTCAGCTCCTCTCTGAGCTCTCCACAGCGAGAGGAGTGGAGCAGCTGCTGGCATAGCACGGCGTCGGTGGTTATCTCCACCGTGGTTTCTGAGCTAGTTCCCACCATGAATTAGCACAGCAGAAAGTGTCTTTGTACGCTTTCAGGAGGACATTGTACAGGTGGGGATAGCAGCATACTTAACAGGTGTTATGCCGTAGAATGCACCCCTGCATCCCCTCCACTCGTTAGCTTCTTAAAGTGGAAGAAAATTATCTCATATTTTAAAAAATACGACTATTTGATCGTGACAACTTTCGTTCTGTTTTTATGTGTCGCAAAAATGCACATACGGAGGTGTGCTTGGGTATATAAACTGTACAGTAAGCTGTCAAGCTAGCGAACATTATATTTTCGGGACAGCAAATATTCCAAATCAGAGGGCTATTTTTTCGGCTTATCTGAATAGTCTGAATGAAATTATTAAAGGTAGACGCTTTTGAATTCATCCAATAGTAAAGAAAACTTGAATTATTTTCGCCTTGTTAAATACTTTCAACCGCGCTCCCGTTGGGGGGGCATTTTACGGCAGGGGTGCATTCATTCACAACACCCAGCCAGATCTTGCCTTGAGCGTCCACTGCAACAAATGCTGCTTCTTCGCGGTAAAATAAAGAAACAGGGTTTAGGGCACTGGACTCCCCCTACTGGTTTGGCGAGTTCAGTATGGCGCATGCGTGACGAGCGCGGTGCCTGCACAGGGGTTGCCGTGCTATCGCGGGTGCACACCAACCTATTTGTAGCCGGGTGACTCGCGCCCCCCCAGGGAGGGCTCCGCGCCCCCCTAGGGGGGCGGGCCACACACTTTGAGAAACGCTGACCTAGTGTGACAGAAGGCGTCTCTTTTCCTGGCTGGCATAGATGTTCTCTGTCATTGTAAATGAGAGTAATATAGTCAGATGGCTCCATTATAATGCTTATGTAATCCTCCACTGCCTTAAATGACTTAATCAAGAGTTGTGTCCCGCGAGTTTATGACTATGATGATAATTCACAGAGCTGTGGAAACACCAAGCTTCATGTTCAGATAAAATTTATTACACATCATTACAGTGGTCCATAATGACCTGCTCATTCACTTTCTGCTCTTTGTAACACAAACTGGTCTCACTCCCGTAGCTTAGAGACTGTCCATGCAGATGCTGATTGTCCTGCAGACTGCACTTGTGCTACAGTCCAGAAAAGGAAGGGTGAATAATATGAACCCTTCTTCATTTTTTCTTTTTCTTCTGAGTGTGCATTTTGTGCCCTTGCTGTTCTGAAATAATGGAGCTTGCATCAGAGGACTGAGCACTCCCTACACAGCACATTTGTATTCTTGCTGTGAAAGTGAAAGCTCCTCCTCCACTTTCCCTTGAGTTGACTTCTTGCGTGTGTGTTTGTGTGTGTGTGATTAATGCGTAGCAGCAGGGAGTTCCCTCTAGCAGCAGGGACATGGAGCAGTGATCTCACTGCAACCCTGAAAATCCTCTCAGACAGAAAAAGAGTGAGGCAGGCTGACGCGGGTAAATATTGACCTTTTGCTTCCCTCTTTACTCCCTGGCTGGCTGCTCTCTGCTCTCTGGAGGGAGATAAGGGGGCAAATACACACTCATATAAAGAAAATCAAACTTCCGCTTTGCTGTTTTTTCAGAGTGGTGTTTCCTGCAGATAGTAATTCTGGTTGTTGCTTAACTTCACTGTTCATTCTCTGCTTTAATGAGTTTTCATGCATAAAAGTTTAAACGTCCCACATGAATGTTTACCCAGGCTCACCCATCTGTGATTATTCTTGGTCCTGCTCCATGTGTCTCCCCTGCTTCGGGGTTGCCCCATATATTCACAGGATTTCCAGGGATTCCCCTCTGTATCCTGCTGATGGTGACTCCACACTTCCCCCTTTTGCCCTCCACAAACACACACCAACAGGAATAGACGTGCACACATTAAGAGGGTTACTCTTCATTAATCCCTGCATAAGCTAAAAAGGAAGTGAGCGCAAGAAGACAAACTTGTGCCACTACTGCTGCCTCACATGGATCACACTGTGCCTTGTTTCCTTGGAGACTGCAGCGGATTAGATAGTGAGGGAAAACTGACCTCAGATGAAAGTACAGGCTTAATTTGTTCCCTCAGCCTCGCTGTGTGTGAGCTTTTGTGGAAGTTGCAGTGTCTCTTGGTTGCCGGTGTAGATTTCAGCAGAGAAAAGAGATTTATGAGTATGTTGATATGGTTGTAATGAAGTTTTTGTCTTATATGCTATTTTAACTGCGTTATAAAGCAGATTTATAATGCAGTCAGAGGAATTTACAACCACACCAGCTAACTTTATTGCATCAGTTGGAAATAAGAGTAACTCTTGTATTAGTCCATCGTATTTGACTGGGTGGCAGCTTTGATTTCTGTGTGGAGTTAAATACCACACCAGACACTCAATGTAGGACCTTTCAGTCAGACATATAACAGCTTAGTAGCTGCTCTTTACAGTGCAGCCTAAATTTAAAATATAGATTTGAAAGATCTGACTTTATTTTTTGTAATACCGTCACTGTGAGCAGGAAAATGTGAACTTTATTGAGTTTATTGATACTACATCCATGTTTCATACAGTCTATGATCCTCTCTTCAAAGATCAGCTCATGTACCGCTCAAAGCAACTTCAACCACATGTTTATATGACAGACTCAGCCACTGACGGCACACTGTCTATCACCAGAGACCGTGATGAATCTGTAGACATAAGATTTGGACTCCGTGGAAAAGCAAATGTTATGATATCTGTTTGTAGGAGTAGAGTTGTCTGATAACGTTCCAGGGAGCTTTGGATGTGCAAAGAAAAACAGTGTTTGAGTGTGAGGGACGGGAAGCAATGCAACCCTTGAATCCATCAATGGTCAGTTAATAACTATTTAGCTTCAATCAGTGTCTTCAACCAGACATCAGCCTGCAAGAGCAACTAATCAGCTGCCCGTAGACGCAGGTACTCAACACTAGCTTCAACTTCCCTTCTGTAGCAATGTTAGTGTAAACAAAGGCTTCACCAAAAGACCAGAGAAGGGGGTTAAAGCTGCCAAAGGTTATGTCGCTGTCATATGATATGTGATGGGTTTCAAATTGTCCTACTTCAGTCTATAAAGATGCAATTCCATAAAGTATATTTGATAGGTCACGTGATTTTAAACAGACTGACTCAAGTATACTGAAAAATAATCTTGATACAAGTCAAGCACAGTGTTAGTCCAGGTAGGTAACCCTACTTTACATCAGCTGATCTCAACATGAGCCCATATCAGCTGACAGCTGAGCTAATTACAGTTACATCCTGCTCTCTGAGTTCAGACGGATGCCCTCAGATCACTGTGTTATAACACCTGTTAGGAGAACAGACTGTAACTCTAATTCTGTCCTTCAGTCTGCTATCAGGCTGTAGAAATAAAAATAATAGTATATTGTATTGTGTTCATTAACAGAATAGTAGCTCACACAGGATATTGTAAATATAATGTGAAACACATCTTATTATGCCTTATTTAGTACTTCCACATTTTATTTAAATTATTTCATTTTTAGCTGTGTGTGTCATTACTTGAAGCTGCCTCACATGGAGTCTAAAGTGCCAGAGTATTTCTACCTCAAACTAGCCTCCAGCTCAGCTTCTCCTTTGTACCAGTATCATATGTATTTTCACTGATGCCTGCTCTGCTCTATGCCCCTGGGGTCTTTACTGCTGCTCTCCCTGCCTTAAATTTTCATTGATGCAAATGAACCAGGTTGGGCAGAGGAGCGCCCTCCCAGTCTCAGTTTCTGCGTTTAGGTATGTGAAGGGCAGAGAGCTTTAAAACAGAGGCATATATAACATTACATGCAAATAATAATCCTTTTAACTAAAGTGGTCCAGACTGGACTACAGAGCTCTTTAACCCTCAAAAAACAGTTTATATTGTATTTAAACTATCAGACACATATATACCCATTGATGTCTCTGTAAATTCAACATAAAGCCTTCTCTATGAATCTCCCTCTGCTTCATACCTCTGTGTGTTTTGATAGGAAAGAGCAATTGTAAAGTGTTGACATCAAACATTACGAATATAGAATTTTATATTTACACAGGCGCTCTTATCTCATGAACACTATGATCATCATTTATTATTGAAGGCTTCATCAGGAACTTTAAATCTGTCCAAAATAAACTTCAGCAGATGATTAAATCTTGTCATCCTGTTCTTACAGACAATTGTTAAGAAATAATTACTCCCTAAAAAGGCTAAAATGTACCTTTGAGCAAGAAGGGCAAAAGCTAGGTCTCCTCTGAAGTCTACCATTGATTTTCTGTTTCTTTCAAACTGATGTGAAGTCAGCATCAGACAGAAGACTGAAGACAAGTTTAACCGAGCAGCTGCTTCATTAATTCTTTAGTCAGTCAGATTTAATTTGATCTCAAATAGAGTTTAAAAAGGTCTTAGGGGTGTGTTTCTCTGCGTGTGTTGATGTAATTGTGTTTGCTTTTTGCTGAACTTAAGTGTTAGTCTGTCTCATTCTAATGAACCAGCAGCCATGGCACTTACTCTTTGTTTTTATGGATAAATTAGAATAAGCAGTGCATCATGAACTATTCCTCCTGGGGGAATTTCAGGATGAAGATTTGCCAACAAAGCAGATCTTTGGACAGCTCTGGGACTCCAGCTCCCTTTCATACTCTGTCTGACTTGTTCTTTGTTTTCGAACAGTTTAATGGAGCGTGTGTGGCAGTTTGAGTGACTGATGAAGCCTTATATCCAGACATGTAAGCAGCGCTGTTCCCTTGTGGTCTGCGTGTTTAGAAACACTAAAGACCATCAGAAAGATGCTACAGTACAGTGACTGCTGTACAAGATGACAGTGAGCGGGTGTTTACTGTTTGAACTCGACCTCTATGGTGACCATTTTCCAGCCTTTGAAGTGTTTTTTGTTTAAGGCCGCTTCTCAGAAGCATTTTGTTTTGTTGGTATTTGTTGAAACATGGAAATAAACCCTGTGACTTCACCCTTTGGTTTTAAGGAGGTGGAGTTAAGACCATCAATGAGAGCAGTCAAATGTCACCTCCTGCTCATTAAACTGACCACACCCCCTTTTAAGTGAAAGAAGTCTACCCAGATGGATAGCAGTGCATGTGAATTAGTGGGTCTTTGGTCTAGTCTAATGTAATATAAGACAGACACATACACCTTTACTTTTTTGATGAGCAGTCTTCAATATAACGTTAGAAAAAAGTTAAAAGTTTAAGGGTGTCTGTGTCTACTCAGTCTGCTTCCATCATGGGATGACTATCCCCATCTTATGACTGGAGGTAATGATAATCAATAATCAAAACATATAATTTACTGGAATTTACCTATGGTGCTGTTTTTTTCCTTTTCTTTTCATAAAAAAGTATATATGTAAAGACTGAAATGGTTTTGTACCATTTTACCTGCAATTTTATTAATTGCCACTATAAAGTTGGTTATTGAACATGGGGCCTCGTTAGGATTTCTGGACTTTTGAACCCAGCCTCTGCTGGACACAGGAGGAACTGCAGTTATTTTGCACCTCTCCATTGGCTTTATTTTTTGATAAAGCCAATGGAGTGTTACTGAGTGTTACTTGGTTGACACTCAGTCTCACTTTTGATTGAAGTGTCTTTGACAGTGATGTGTACAACCTCAAGGCAGCAACCACACTCCTGACAAGCCCGTTAAACCATTTCAGAATTATGAACAGTTTGATGATTTACATCTTGCTCTATTGATCTTGTATTGAATTGATGCAAAAAACGAACGTAGTATAATTTTTTTTTTTACCAATGAAGGTCAGCTCCAATGCAACAATACACACTTAAGCACTGCTTCATACACTCAGTGAGTATTCCTCTGCAGACCTGCCAAAAGTGTTAGATCCATTAAATTAATGGTTACTTCATTCATGCTCAAACAGTTTCCTCTTTTATATTAATAATAATAATAATAATAAAAACTTTTTAACATTAAGTATTATCTCTTCACTGTAACTGGTAGTAAGGGTTGGCATAGAGACTTACAGCTATAAAGTATTGTGTTGCAGTTGTTTGTGTTCAAGTGTTGTGGTTGTTACAAATGTGTAACAAGACACAGCAGAAGCTGTTCCTCTTCTTTTGCTTTATCAACACTCTGGAGGAATGTTTGACAAAGAATAAAAAGTTCATAGTTAACATGAAAACAGAAAACTGCACTACTTAACAGTATGAGAAAACCTTAGAAGAAAATGCTGCTGTTTTAATGACAACCTGTCATAGTTTTATTGTAAGGCACATCTGACCCATCACCCAGAAGGGCCATGCATCCTTGCAACAGACTGAGTTGACTTAGGAGTGCAGTGTTAACTTTGTCACGTGTCTACAATGGGTGCACACATTACAGATCCTCTCTCCCGCCATGCATCTTTCTCATTCTTATTCGTTATGGAGACATGTTCAAGAGCAAATACAGAGCGAAAATTTGCAGTAGTCTTAATAATAAGTCACTGAAGGTAACGTGGCAGCTGAGATCACAGTGAACTTGTCCATGGGCATGTCTTTGACTTAAAGTATCACAAGACTAAGATCTGACTTTCCTACCCCTCAAAAAATGTAAAAGAAAAATAAATAACTTTGAGGTGTCAGCCAAGCATCTGCAGAAACAGCAATGTTTTCACAAGTGACTGTCAAAAGTCAGACTACAGACATTACTTAAGCATGTGAAGAAAAAGATAAGCAAAGACTGCTTCAGCCACAGGGGGCACCAAAATTGACACAAACTAAAAGTTCCTCAGAGGAAGCTCTCAGGTAAGGAAATGAGATATTAAACAAGTTTAAGAGCTTAGAGAGTCAAACATTACAAATTTAAACACTGTGATGAACTTGAGAGCAGCTTCTGATTGATTAACACAATTTGTTTAAAGACAGAAAACATTCAGCTAAAAGTAATAACCATAGTGTTATTACTTTATTACACAGAAATAAAAAAATAAAAATAAAAAAGATTTAAGTTTTTGTGAAACAAATGTAGACAACAACTATAAAGGGCAAAAAAATGACCAAAATGTGGCTACAACTAAAAGGAAAATTTTTCCCAAAGACTGAGACTGGACTTAAAAGAGCAGCCAAAATGTAAACTCACTTCACACTTGCTTTAAAATGTCAATGAATGAAATTTCTTGCATAGTAAAAGAGAAACAGCTGAAAATGTACAGATGCACAATTAAGATGCAAATTACCCAAACAGCCTGCGCACTATCATAAGCCATGATTATAAAGTACTGTGCAGAACTAGCAGAAAATACAGATACTCTCCTCTCAGACCTGCTTTCATAGGGAAGGTTCTCAAAGGCCTGTTAGAGTTGTGGACCACGAATCCTAAATATTTTGTTTGTGTTGTATAGTTGTGTGACCGTCTCCTTCTTGAAGTTGGCTAATTAGCTCACTGTTCTGCCTGTGTGTGTGTTTTTTTCTCCTCTCCAGATGTTCGTCACTGACAAGGTGGAAAATTCAAACTGCACCCTTCATGAGTTCTCGATAACAGGCTCTACGTATGCCCCTGAGGGACAAATGTGAGTGTAAAAATTTGCATCCTTTGACTTTGATTGCTTTTCTCCCTCTCACTCCCCGTGTGTGATAAAAGTTTGAACAGCTTGATTTTTAAGTTAAAATAGATGTGCTGCGCCAAACAAAAAGTAATCCAAGATTTGTTCAGTCAGCGCGAATGATTCCCAAAAAATGCTCCTGCACACTTAGATAATCAGTATCTTAGGTCAATTCTCTTGTGTGCGGATTGAAAAAGGCACATTCCTGGAACTTTGATCAAACCATTGTGCCTCAGCTGTACTGTGCTCCTCTTTCATCACACCCTCTTTGTTATAAAAGTTTTGAAGTGTGAACTTGGTAACTTGTCAGGGTTTTCAGCTGTGAGCCCATTGTTGTATCTCAGTGAATCCGTGCTTGTGTAGGATTAGAGGTAGGTGGCCAGTCATCAGGTAGGAGAGGGTTCATTGTGTACACATGTTGTTTATTTTGCTGTTTGCTGAGTGACTCTGCATGAACCTGTCGATTTCATAACAGCAGAGTGTGGGTTATTGTGTGGGAGCCTCGCTAGCAACCGTTGCAGTCTCAACTGGGAAGGGATCCATGGTTGTCATGCAATCAGCATTGCTTGTCAATGACACACACAAGCACACACGCACACGCACAGATGAACTGTTTACTACAGTACAGGCACTATTTCTTCCCTCAACTTCTGAATGCCTAACGACTGAATGTCTTCCACACTAATAAATATGGATGAGACTACTGTATCTGAGGTGTAGCAGACTGTTAAGTGTTTTCCCTTGTGTATCATTGTTGTGAGTGACACGCATATGTCTGTATGTGTGTGTGTGTGTGTGTGTTTTCCTATTTTGTATTTTACAGCCTGAAAGGAGACAAGCCGATCCAGTGCGGTGACTTTGATGGGCTTCTGGAGTTGGCCACTGTGTGCTCCATGTGCAATGACTCTTCACTGGACTTCAATGAGGTCATTAACACACACACACACACACACACACACACACACACACACACACACACACACACACACACACACACTCACACACACACACACACACACACACACACACACACACACACACACACTCACATCAAACACACTCTCTATGGATGATTTTCAAGTTGCCTGAAAGTGAAAAACTTTAACTCTGGAAGCAACATAAAAGCTGTTGTTCCTAGGCAACAAATCTGTTCATTGTTTAAAGCCACAAACCATTGCAAAATAAAAGATATTAATGTATGTCTGTGACAATACAAACAACAAGAGGTGGCAGCTGAGTCAGGAAACTCAAAGGGAACGGCTGTGAGTAGTGCCAAATCACAAATCTTACTAAACAGAATATCTTCTTTCCTCACCCAAAAGCCCCAACCCGCTCTGTGGAGATAAAATAATGACATAAAAAACTCTGTGCTTACCCTCAACTCAATCAGGAAAACATAAATACACTCTTAGGTGGCACTCACCTATAAACTATTTAAACTACGCATGGTAAATTAACAGGAAATAACAAATAGGAAGAATAAAGGAAATTACCTCTGCCGAGCATCCAAAAAACCCCTGGAGAGCCTCACAGAGGTAAATGGTCTGTTGTATCAAGCCAAGGGCCTTTTTCAGGTCCTCTCCTCAGTAACTTTTCCTCTTACTCAACGAGTCTTGTAACACAGCCAAAGACTATACCATACTGTGGTTTGTGGTGGCTTTCTGTCTGTTACCATGTCTACCACTGTCTGTCAAGTTTTGTGCTCGCCAAAGAAGTTAAAAATAAAATGAAAATATCCCCCATGTTGTCTGAAAAGTATTTGGAAAGTATCTTTTTAGTTACATGGTAAAATGGCACGTTAGCTGTGCCATTACTCTTCTTCTTGGTGTGGATGATGTGTAACCAGGTTGCCCCTGACAACACCTTGACTATTAAGAACTAACAACTGTTGTCAAAGGGTTTGGATCAATCAGACTCAAGTGTTCTACAAAGCACAGGGATTAGTAAGAGGGCTGGGAAGAAAAATGTGATAATTCACCCCAAAAAAAACAAAAAAATTAAAAGACAGTCGTCAGTGAAGTAGATTTAAAGATTGCATTTTGACTTAAACAAACACAGTCCCAACAAAGATATGTCACTGGTCTAGAGGCTGATATAGATGAAGTCGAGCTGAGACTATATTTAAGCTTCAAATGTATTCCTTCTGTCAGTGTTAACATTTTATGCTTTTTGTAGACTTTTTTTGCAGAAGATTATCTATTTATTTAAGTTTCCATTGTTGTACAACTACGTTGCATGTTTTATATTTGTCTGCATGAAAGCTGTGCTATACTCAGTACAAAAGTACTCCCTCTTGTGTGATTGTCCTCAAATGATGAAGGTTATAAAAAATAAATGGTAAGTAGACCTTGTTAAAGTGTTCAAAGAGGCAAAACAAACCTGAATCTGAATGACTTTGAATCTTCTCGGGCACTAAAATAATGCTTGTTTCTAGTGGTAGTGGTTTCTAGTAGTTTTATTTTGATTTTATTGGATCACAGTCTTTGGTTCTTAGTTGTTTGATGTTGGCAGAGGAGAGTCAAGGCTCTATGCAACATTAACCAAGCTGACATATACACAGTGTTACACAATTTTAGGAAATATCCTTCAAAGCTACAGACACTCTCACTTCAGAAAGCCTTCTCTTTGTCTCCTCTGAGCTAATTTTACTCCCTGGTTTGATCTTTTCCTCTTGGTTTGGATTGCTTTTCTCACCTCTTTGTCATCGCCATGGTATCATGGTAACCATGCTGAGGGGAGGGATGAAGCACTTCTCAGCTCCTATGTATCTTTCCAGACAAACTGTTTCTGCTCTCTTAAGCGGTCATTCAGACTCACATTTTGAACATTTTTACATAACGAGGCCAAGAGTGGGATCAAAACCTTCTAAGCTGGGAGTAAGAGAGGGTTAGAAGAGCAGAGAGCCGGAGGGGGAGCCAGGTGTTTTATTGATGACTTTTCTCAGCCGCACAAACAAATGATGTGTGTTACGTCATCATCTCACCTACTCCAAATCTCAGCTGGCAAAGGGCTCATACTTAAAAGCACTTTGCATGTGTGACTCAATGCTCAACGAGGCAGAAGTGAATAACCAGCTGATTTGTTCTGGAGGCATTTTGAAGAGGGTCGATTATGTTCAACAGAGGAGACAGTTTATGGGATTAAAGCAGTCTCTTCTTTCGATAATTTCCAGGAGAATTTAACACCTCCATCACTCTTCCATTTATACTACTTTGCTTGTTCAAATAACTTTCTCAATCCATAAAGCAACATGTTTTGATGTGTGTCTGCTCTCTTGTAGGGCAAAGGAGTGTATGAGAAGGTTGGAGAGGCCACAGAAACAGCTCTGACAACCTTGGTGGAGAAGATGAACGTCTTTAAGACTGATGTGTCCGGACTCACCAAGGTGGAGCGAGCTGGTACCTGCAACGCGGTAAGACAAATATGGATGTCTGATAGTTGTTCAAGATGGGGGTCACTGTGGAAGTGGACCCGCTCCTTATGTAAATGTATGTAAGGGTCATTCTAAGGTAAAAAACAAAAAAACTTTTCATACATTCATGCTATAACACACTAATTCAAACATACTTTTGAAAACATCACATTCAGTTTTAACCAAATCTGATCTGATAAATACCTCTAAATACTACACACTGCACCTTTTAATGGTAAAGGGTCCTATTTATGAAACATGAGTGAATCTTTGTGTAGATTTGCATATAAGTGTCAGTCATGAAAAAATCACTCATAAACACTACAGTGAACTTGTATTTGATTATGGGCACATATGTTCATGAGTACTCATTGACATAATACTCCACCTAGTTAGCAGTCAGTATACACCCGTGTCCATGAATCACCATTGAGCACCACATACGAAGTGGACCGGTAAGCATTGCGCAAAAAAAGGACCAACATATCTGTTAGAATAAAACTATTTTGGCTGATGTGGAAAAATCCATGAGCGGTGGTGCGACTCTTGCCTACAGAGCACTATTGTTGTGCTCTGTAACAGCCTGGGTCACTGCATGGGCTTCATTATAAGCCAACTACTGTGGTGTGTGGCGGAGTCAAAAGCTGTGGGTTTACAAGCTAACATCAACTTTATCTGTAGCTTAACTTTATCTCTACGTCCTCTCAACTAAAACAGAGACATTCCAGTCAAATGTCTCATTTATTTTATGTGGAAATGATAAAAGCAGGGCTGTTTCCTCAGCTGCCTGGCTGACACCTACCCCCTCATTCTAGTTTGAGGTATTTAAAGTTACAATTAAAGATGATCAGTCTCATTGTTTATGGTCTTGTTTGCTTTTTTACATTATAAAAAGGGCATCAATATGAATTTAAACCTGTTTCATTGAAATCCAAAAATTCCTCAAGGGAGCTTTAAAACAACTCAGAAAGGGGTCCTCTTCATACTTTTACATGCTCATATTTGGTAGATTGCGAGTCACCACACTGATAAACTATTTGTAGTTCAGTGAAGGAATTCACTTTTTATTATATAATACATGTTCCTTTTTGCTTTAACCCTCCCAAATGTGAACCAGTATCATTGATCCGAACATTTTCCTCCTTTAGATGCTGTATTAGTCGTTAAAACCAAGATTTCATAGTTATCATCAGACTTTATGAACCTTCATTCACTCTATCATCAACATTTAGGACACCATATTTTTACCTCAACAACTAGAACATCTGCTGCAGGCTTTGCTCCTTTCAACAACTCGGTAGCTAATCTGAGCATTACACTGAGCTCCACTCTGACTATGACATTTTCAAATAGTGCGTAATTGTTTTAAACCAGTTGTGATGAGTAAACAGTTCAGGGTTCAGCATCTCACTCCAGGACAAGGTTGTTGACAGACACATCTAGTTTGTTTGACATCAGGGTGTGAACACCTCTCACTGTAATATTTGACTTGTAGTTTAGATAAGCTGTTAAAATGACAAACTTAATTGATGCTGTCTTAGATCCAGGTAAAGTCTTTGGACTAAATCTACTTTGTTGTATCCACATGACGTAATGTAAGCGATGTTAATTTTGCACAACGCTGGACTATTAAGATTAAAGGAGATGGATAGTTAACATAAAAAGTGACCTATACCAAAGAGTAGACTTTGAGCATTGATCTGTTGCTGGTGTTTCAGTGCAGAGAGAAGTGTCATCCACAGTATTAAAGCCAGTCAGCCGTGTTTCGCAGACCTCTCACATCCCTGTAGATAAAGGTCATGAGAGGCCTGATGGGTCTCACCTCCTGGAAGAACAAAGTCTGTCAGTGGCAGACACCTTAGATGAGATTATCCTTGTTGTGTTAAACACTGGATGACTCTAACTCACACCTCCTCTTAATGGATTAAGTCTTAACATGCACATACAGCCTCAGCAAACATTTCACATCTCTGGTTTACTTACACAGCGAGAGAAATCAGGAGAGGATAATCTCCCAGCAAAGCATGCGTGCCCTTCCAAGACAAACTCTCTCAGTACTCGCTGTTTGACAGGGAGTGGAAGTTCGTCACAATGACAGATTTCAGGACATCCGTCAGATGTTCACAGTCCCCTGATAGGGTGTGTGTACATCATCACCATTTGGCTGGACTGAGAGTGAGATCAATGTTCAACTCTCAGGCTTTGATGAGATCAGGGCTCAGCACAGAGTCTGAGCTAGAGAGACACCTACTGGAGGAAAAAGAGCTCACACTGAAATCAATCTGTGACTACATCTTAGAATAAATAATTAATTCCCTTTTTATTGTTCGAAAAGGTGAAATACCCTCGAGACGTTCACGTCCTTGTTTCTTCAAAGGACATCAGCCATTAAATTTTACATGCAAATTGTCTTTTGGCTCTGAAACCAGCTTACCCTAAGTGCATGCTCCCTGAGAAGGCAGTAATTTAAGCCTCCTTCTTACTCTGCTCTCTGTCATTTTGATTTTATTTGATTTTGTTTTTGTATTTTCCCTTCATCTTATTATCTAATATTATACTATCCCTTCTCCTCATACAGTATTATTCCTATTATACTATTCCTTTGATTTTGCGAGTTTGCATTTTCGCCTTTCAGCTTTATCCAGTATAAAGGTTAATAGAAAACTCATTCAATGTATCATGAGAGGTTATCATTTATATGATTTTCAAATAGCACAATGTCTTACTAATACAATTATACAAAATGAAATAATGACACATTGAATGTGTTCTCCATGAGCCTTTATACTGGACAAAGCAGATGGAGTCATAATGTATTATGAAACTCAAAATTCAAAGGATGCTGCTGTTAGTGTTGTTTTCATTTTCACTCCATGTTTACTGCCTAGAACACTCCATTCATTACAATAAATGTTATGTTTGATAAAAACTTAACACGATCTGCCTGTCCAGCTTTTGTAATGTTGTATAACAGTCCTTATAGCAGACTTTTATACACCTTGTTCTTCTCGTAAGGACTTCTATCACAGTCCTTATAGAAGACTTTTATAAAACCTTACAAAGGCTTTTATAAGTCTGTACAGATGTGCTTATGATGCATTTGAAGTGATGGTTTCTGATCAAGTGTTAGAACAGAAATTCTTTATTTGAAGTCCATCAGCTTTCATGACGCAGTTGCCTCATGAGTTGCGCCTGAATGCTTAGCTCATAGGTGGTGGCTCAAACTCCAAGTACTTTGGTGTTATTGTAAATCATTTTGATCCAGAGTCAGCTGAACCATCTGTTATTTTTCTTTAAGTGAAATTTGCCACAAGAAAAATGCAGTGTTGTCACTATTTGCCATCACAGGCGCTGCGGGAAAGCTCCAGGGCAGTTTATCTGCTCTGTGGTGACAGAAAACAATAGCATGACAGCCTTGGTGCTGACAGCCCACAGCCAACCTTCTTCTTATCACTTTGTATATATCTGCACACTAAAATGAGAGAAAACAATGCAGCTATACAGATTTCATTTTGTATTTAAAATGCATAAAACAGTTTTACAATAAAATATACTAGAAATAAACAGTTTACAACAAATAGAGATAATGCGAAGTTAAAAAAAGTATACATGTTTTTAAAGCCAGATAGATAGTAGTTACATGCGTTGGTACAGAAAGTATCTTCACATGAGGTAGCATATACACGCAGACAGATGTGGGGCCTGAATGATGAGACTTTAGAGTCATCCTTTAAATGTCAGTCACGAGCTGACAGCAGTCCACAATCACAGCAACTTAGCTCAGCTCTGTCTCCTTCTTATCAGTCATCTCTACTCTTTTCTCCCCCTCTGTTTCTTCCATCAGGTGATCAGACAGCTCATGAGGAAAGAGTTCACCCTGGAGTTCTCTCGCGACCGCAAGTCTATGTCTGTTTACTGCACCCCTGTCAAACCTGGATCCCAGAGCAAGATGTTCGTCAAGGCATGAATAAACAATGATAACACAAAAACACACACATGCACACAAACATCATTTTCTTAGCCTCTGATCCTTGACGTCTGTAGTTTGATGTCCCTGTCTCTTGGGATTATGTTTTTCTCCCCCTCAGGGTGCTCCAGAGAGTGTGATCGAGCGCTGTCAGTACCTGCGGGTGGGAACAGGTAGGGTGACACTGACACCAGCCCTGCGAGACCAGCTGTTATCCAAGATCAGGGACTGGGGGACAGGCAGAGACACTCTGCGCTGCCTGGCTCTGGCAACACATGACAACCCACCACGCAAAGAGGACATGGACTTGGAGAACTCTAGCAAGTTTATTCAATATGAGGTTTGTCCAATAAACACCAGTCTTTCCAAATCTTTATGCTCTACAGGGTGTAGGAGCTTTCACTGAAATCATTAAATTTTTGTTAAATAAATCCCAAATTTGGTCATCTTTGCTGCCGTTCATAATTTCTTCTAAATCCCCACATTGATTAGATCTTTATTCAGCTAAAATGTAAGGCTTTTCACAACATGTTCCCTGTGACAGTCTCTCTGTGTTAGGTAAAAAATTACCTGTTTAATATCTTTGGCAACAAAACTAAAAAGAGACAAATTCAAGGTCTGAAACTGGTGAGAATCTGTCTCCCATCTACAGATCTCTGCAGCCTCATTCTCCTCTCTGTCTTTTTCTATTCCTCGCTTTCATTCAGCTGGGTCTCACCTTTGTCGGCTGTGTGGGCATGCTCGACCCGCCCAGGAAGGAGGTGATCGGTTCAGTGAAATTGTGCAACGAGGCGGGGATACGAGTAATCATGATCACTGGAGACAACAAGGGCACAGCTGTGGCCATCTGCAGACGGATCGGTATCTTTGGAGAAGAGGAGGAAGTGACGGGAAAGGCTTACACGGGTCGTGAGTTTGATGATCTCCCGCCGGAGGACCAGAGAGAGGCGGTGAAACGGGCCAGGTGCTTCGCCCGGGTGGAGCCGGCTCATAAGTCAAAGATTGTTGGATATCTGCAGTCGTTTGATGAAATCACAGCCATGGTGAGAAGCAGGGGAGCAGAGATGGTGGCATTTGCTTAACTTACAGATTCTTGTACAGTTGGCTGTGGTCGACCAATTCAAGACAGCTTTTTAATCTATTTTTTTCAGGAATCAGAATATAGTTCAAGTGTTGAAAGGAGAGTTAGAAGTCACATTGTTTTATCACAAAAGAAATAAAAGAGAAAACTAGTGAAAATGGGTAAAAAAAAATTGTCCATGCATGTAGGATAGCTTCCTGTTAATTATAAATCAGTCTGCCCACATATAGTCTGAGATTTTGTTCACCTCACCTTAATTTTAACTCTGTTCCTAAAATCTTCACCCTGGTTAGCCCTAAAGAAAATCTGTCATGTGAAATTAAAACCTGCACCTGTTGTTTTTTTCCAGCTCCTGTGATCTGACTGATAGTTTTGGGGACCTTGTGTTTTCTCAAGTGTTTCAGGTTGTTGTCAGCCTTGTCTGTAACCTTTAGAAAACATGCATTTTGTTAGTGTATCCTTTTACTTTCTTTTTAGAGATAAAGTGACAAAAAAGACAGGCCATTCTGAGTGAAAGACTTGAGTTTTCCACAAACCATCTTTAATGGGTAACAGAATAATTTGCCATTTCATATACTGGTTTGAGAGACAATAAGGCTTGATGGCAATTTTACATTTTTGAAATAAAATTTATTGTAGTTTGTGTGTAATCATTAAGCACTCACTAGTGCATATCTCTGTCAGTTTGCTCTTCTGCACTGGAAACAGTCACACAGCACGGGACATGCATTTTAAGTCAACTTAATGTTACCCTCTTTAATCTAGAATTACTAGGTAATTCTTTTTTCATGGTTTTATAAACACTGTAGGTCTTAGATGCAAGGCATTTGCTGTATCTACACTGTACAGAGCATCAGCTGGCGCTGGCTATAATGCTATCATATTCTACTACCTGGATATAAACAAGCACAGATGACTTCTGGTGCTATTTAGTATTATATCATGAAAATGAAGATAAAGTTGTATGTTGGCTGGTTTTGGTTGAACTGACATACAAGTACTCAGTTGCAGTAATGTGTGACTGAGGAGGACTGAAGGTTGGTGGTGCCAGCTCTGCTATCACTCAGTAAATCTATGTGACCCTGTGTCCCCGCAGACTGTGTGATCCTGTCTTTAGCTGGCTTAATTACTGTAAACTGTGCTAAATGTTGACCGTTTTCTTACCTTTAGACCAGTCTGGTAGTCAGAATTAAAATTTCCATTTTAACAACTAAATTTAGTTGCTTCAGAACTAGGGGTGTCACGATTCTACAAATCCTTGATTCAATTTAATTTTCAATTTTAGAGTCATGATTCGATTACATTCTCGATTCTTTTCCTTTTCTTACAGCACAGAGGCCTCTGCCATTTTTAGACTAGTCTAGTCTACGATCATTGGTTTTATTTATTTCATTTTGTACTGTAAATCTTATTTCAAAACATGGGCTACATACAAGTGATGCAATTACCATTATTCTTATGTAATGATGTAATGTATCACATTAGGCTCTAATGGTCAAATTTAAATCATTTGTTTATCAACCTTGTTTCCGTTAAGTGAAAAGAAAAAAAAACAAACATAATGACAACAAAAACGAGAACTCACAGAGGTTTGTGTTGGCTACATTGTGCGGCGTTGTCATTTGCTTCCAATTTGCACACCTCCCGGATGTGGAAGGAGGGGATCGTCAATCCTCTCTTTAATTTCGGTTATCGAGACCATGATGTACTTTCAATCGGATTCAATAAAAATTCAAAATCGTGACACCCTTATTCAGAACATACATATACACAGCAAGCTTAAATTTGAACACTTCTCTACTTTAGAGACTTGTGTAAAAAACTGGATAGGGAGATTGTTGTAAAATGTTTTGGGAACTACTGCTGGGGCAACTACTGTACTGGGAGCAAAAACGCCTTTCCTTCTGTCTCTGCCTGTGGGTTATGTGAAACAGTCATGGAGGAACCATGAGGAGTGTCTGCTGAGGTGTGACATGCTTCAGGTCTCTGTGAGCGTCTCGCCCAGACACTGCTATCAGGGGCTGTCATCTCCATCCTGCTCGCTGCTTCCGATCTGACACGCGTCTAAAGAAGAGGCGTTGATCTGAGAAAAAAAAAAAAAAACAGAAGGGATGGAGACAACAATATCAGCATTTGGCTGTCAGACTAACTCCTCCGTTCAGCACAGTCTAAAGCTGCTTTAGGCCTGACATGACAGATTAATACTGTATATCTCTCTTGTTCAGCTTCAGTTTAATCCTGCCTGGATCTGAAATGATAATGAGACTTAGTGTAATGACAAAGCTGTTTGTTTCCTATCATCAATAGACTGTTAAAACCATATCTGTTGAAATAATGATCTCCCTTAAACACACAACATGAGCTTAGTATTTTAAGAATTAAAAGAAAAGTTGTCAAACTTTTGTCTATTTTTCCATCACACATCAAAAACAGGCCTGTGGATGGGACAGAGAGGTGATATGAACTGTGATTCTTCTACGAGGTTCAGTCAGCTTCTAAAATATTCATGCTTTACTTGAAACAAAAAGTTGTCTTCCTTGTTTGTAATTCATGCTGCAGTCTCAGGAAATTGACTTGTTGGAATAATGGGTCTTGATGTTTGTTCGTACACCGTATGCATATCAATGTTTTAGGACAGCTCATTGATTCAAGATGGCAAACCCAAAGCTTTGAGCCAGGTTTTTACGCCTTCATGACCCAAGCATGTGTTTCCTATCACAGACTGGAGACGGCGTGAATGATGCACCAGCTCTGAAGAAAGCAGAAATCGGCATTGCCATGGGCTCTGGCACAGCGGTGGCGAAGTCGGCGTCTGAGATGGTTCTGTCTGATGATAACTTCTCCACCATCGTGGCTGCTGTGGAGGAGGGCAGAGCCATTTACAACAACATGAAGCAGTTCATCAGATACCTCATCTCCTCCAATGTGGGAGAAGTTGTCTGGTGAGAGACTGAAATGAGAGCTATTGCTGCTGTTTTTACACCAAGTTTGTCTGACTTTTGTGTTTTTGACTTTGTCTGCAGCATCTTTCTGACGGCCATCCTGGGTCTCCCTGAGGCTCTGATTCCAGTTCAGCTGCTGTGGGTTAATCTGGTGACTGACGGCCTGCCAGCCACTGCTCTGGGCTTCAACCCCCCAGACCTGGACATCATGGACAAACCACCCCGGAACCCTAAAGAGCCCCTCATCTCAGGATGGCTCTTCTTCAGATATCTGGCCATTGGAGGTACTATTAGCTCTGACCTGAACAGAATACAGAAAAATTGTGCAACAGAATGTAAACTAGCATCCAGTTTAGAAAATGGGCATGCATGTATGCTCTTTTATTGTTGTGAACAATCCAGTTTTTACCTTACAATTATTGTGGCTGGAAAAAAAATCACAATAAAAACATTATTACAGTATTTACGTAAAACCTGGAGGGAATGTAATCGTCAAATTCAAGCAAAGCAGAACAAAACTTGAGCGACATGTGACTTCACAAACTTAATGAATGAAATCAATTCAGTCACATACCAGCATCCATTTTTGATTTTGTTTTGTGCTTTTATCCGGGCCACCAGCCCTGTAATAGACACTTCTTCAGAGATGAGATTAGCTTTCAAAGCAGCGTCTATGATCCTTATTTTTTTTCTAAAATTTCACAGTCTGACAAAAGGTTGTCACATTTCCTATATTGGAAAATTAAATCAAGTTAAAGTTTATTTCTAAAGCACGTTCAAAGCTAACCTCAGTTGCCCAAAGTGCTGTACAGGTACACAGTATGATCATGCATACACTTAATAATGAAAAAACAGTAATGGAATAAAAATAAACACAATATTAAAAACAAACATATAGAAATAAAATAAGATGAAACAATAAAGGATCAACAGAAGAGAAGATACGGTATGAAAGATAAAGGAAAAAAGCAAAGGTTACTCTTCTAGCTGGGAGTTTACAACATACTTTAGTTTTGAAGTGAGGGAAACACGACCTCTGGTAGATCATAAGTTACTGAACTGAACGAAAACAGCAACAAAGTTAAGGGTATACATTTTGAGTGTATTTGCACTAAGAGGCACAAGGTCCTTTGTCATTTTTGGATTCACAATCAAGTTTCAGTCATGGCACATCCGTTTCAAAAAGTGCATGACCCTCCTTTGCTGCTTCAACCAGCTAGGTAGCAGCTGCAACTGCGTCTTCATCATCCCTCTTCCTTTTGGTGGTTGACAACAACCAAACAGAACCACTACCACCCTATACAATGAGCTAGTTACTGAGTTAAAGTCTGCTTATTTTGATCACACTATCAATAATTCTGTTTTTATAGTTCTGTTTTCATAATGATGGTTATCAAAGGTGATATTTTAATGTTTCTTTGATTCTTCTTTTTATCCAACTCTCATCTTACCCAACCTGCTCAGACATCACAGAATGGCATTAGGAAACCAATTCACAGTCTACAGTGTTGTACAGAAACTGATTTTACATATTAAGTCAGTCATATAATTTATGCTGTGAATTACATATCTTAATGTTGATTCAGATCATGACATTATAACATCTGTTGAGTAAAAACTGGGTGTCTCTTACTGTGTTTCTTGTAGGTTATGTGGGTCTTGGAACAGTGAGTGCTGCAACATGGTGGTATCTGTTTGATGAAGAAGGACCGCAAGTGACTTTCTATCAACTGGTGAGTTGGAAAGTTTTCTTTAAAAGTCTTTTTTATTTGCATACTTCTGAATTTATCACACAAGCCATGCCAGGAAAAACAGTGATTGTTGAATTAAGCCTCCCCTAAAGCAACAGTTTCTATTAGCCCATCACTGTTGTTATTTTGTTATAGTGAAGTATAAATTATCCTGACCCAGGTCATACTTTTGGAGGGCTAGGATAGGAGGGCTGGGATAGGGTTAGGGTTAGGGGTTGGGGTTAACCCCTAACCCCCAATGAGCTGATAACTAGAACATGGGAATCAGAACATCAACTGTTTGAGTTTTCTCTTCATCACTGTCAGAATCTTTGACAATTTATCTACCACACCCTGTTCTGTTAAGTGTTTCTCCAAATGTTCCTCATCTTCAATTTAGTAGATTTTTTTCATAGCATACATTTAATCTTTTTTTTTCTTTTAACCTATAACCTCTCTGGCTCTTCCTCCACTTTTTTTCTGACTATATGAGTTTTGCTAGACTTCCTTACTTCTTTCTGAGGACTGATATGACCACAGTAGTTCTTCGGAGTCTCTGATTGAAGCCACATCCCTCGCTACAGCCTATTCTTCATAGCAATTGTGCAAGAGTAAATCATGGATTGCCATAGTCGACCAATCGCAGCTTAGCATTTTTGTGGCTGTGCAATAAGTAGAAAGACTGTGGCAAAAAACTGGAAGTGGGAAGACTTTGAGTATTTGTTTTTTCCTGTAAACCTTTCCAGAATCGGAATGAGTTTAGGGTGAGTGGGTACAATTTTACCACTTGTGCAGTCTTTAAAAAAAATAAAACAATACTTCAAAAATACAACAAAAATACATCCCACACTATAAAAAGTTAGAGTGTTACATTAAACAGATGTGATGGTTTGCAATTTATTCAAACCCTAATTTGAAATGGAAAAAAGCGAGGACAATTTCCCATGCCATTATGATAATGAAAAAATCAACATCAGGTCATCTTTACATGAGATTGAAAAGTTTTTTCTCTATTAATTTCTGTACAAACTCATTCTCAGCCTTATTTGCATCCTCGTCTGTTGCACACAATCATGACTGGTAAATCCCAGCAGAGGACAGAAATAGACAGAGAGGTCATATTCATGTGGTTGGTTCACACAGGGTGGAAATGAAGCCTGGGTTCTGCAGCTGTTCCCCCATCACACCAGGTCACAGAGGTTCTACTCACATCCTGCAGACGCACATACATGCACAGACACACACACACTGACCCCATCTGTTTCTCTCTGCAGAGACACTTCATGCAGTGCACAGAGGACAACCCCATGTTCCGGGACATAGATTGTGATATCTTTGAGTCCCGCTACCCCACCACCATGGCTCTGTCTGTGTTGGTCACCATTGAAATGTTCAACGCCCTCAACAGGTCAGTCGGCTCATCCTTCAGGTCGCTGCTTTAAATGTCAGGGCTGTCAGGTTTTGATTAAAAAGAAGACACTGTCATCAGACGAGACAGCTTTGTGAGGAAGAACAAGCCAGAGCATCAACTTTGCCACATAAATCTATTTTCTTTACCTAATGTTGTTTATAGTGAATATTCTGCTTTAACTGAATGTGGAAAAGAAACCAAGCTTAGTCACAGGTTTTAATAAGACCAACAATACTTTTTAAGGAAGTAGTAACCGAGGAAAACTACATGTTTTTGTAGGTTTGTATATAGAGAAACTCAGTGGCTCTCGATAGAAATTGGCTGTCAAACACAGGAAAGAATCTGAAAATGGAAGATTATACATCTTTATCATAATTAAAGTCATGATAATAGTAAGACTGATATCATTAATGTATAGCAGATGGAGTCAGGCAGCTTTATGTCTGCTGGCGTTCTGCAGCATCAATCCAGACCTACAGGACCAGGGAGCTCAGGGACTCACTGAAAGATCTGTGGTTGGTGATTTTAACTGGACATCCATCAATCAGTCTGGATTTATACAGCACCAATTCACAACAAATCTTAACTCAAGATCTGCTTTACAAAAAGAGCAGGTCCAGAAACTTTGAGCAGAACCAGACTCATGTAAGACAGTCATCTGCCTCTACTGATATGAAAATTAAAGGTAGTGACATGCAGACATATAAAAAAGAAAGAGAGGGAAAGACAAGAGCTCAGTGTGCCAGTACCCTAATTAGGGGTGTCCCTAACTCTTTAACTATATATCTTTTATGATACTGATATGATTGCCCTTCGGTATCGGCAGATACCGATATTGATCCGATATTGGCACAAACTTGTGCATGGCAAGTTTTTTACATTCTGTAACGAAAAATACTGCCACACAGCCGACATCACTCCTACTTCTTGCTACTTTGTACCTCAGAACACACTGTTGTTGTGATCACGTGGGCTCTGCATTTTGGATCAGGGCGCTGCTAGCCAATATAATCCAAAATTTGTTTTTTGGCTGATATAAGACCAATATCCGATATCAGTGTCGTATCAGGACAGCCCTAACCTCAATGATAGTCAAGGCCTGAGTAGCATCACTAAAAGCTAGTCCAAGCCTGAGCCAGTCCTAACTGTAGGCTTTATCAGAAAGGAAAGCTAAAAGCCTTCTTTTTGAAACGAAGAAGGTTAATTATGAGGCACTTTTTTAGACTCAGAAGAAAACTAAGTTTTGTTCAAATGAAAACAATTTTAGATCCACACTTCTCTGTTTATTTCTGCTGCTTCTCTCTGTTTACAAACTTTTATGAATATATGTTTTTTTTAATTTTCCTGCTTAAGAAAAGGATGAACTCGGAGTTAACACCCACAAATGAGTCAGAATCCCATTTCAGTAGACCGAGCTTTACATTTAGTTTCTACTGCCCTGTAAATGTCCAGGTTTTCTGTGCTCAAGCAGCCTATAAAGTTGGTAAAGAAAGTTCCTTTGTACTTAATAAATAATTAAGGAAGCAAAAGGCCACATTAAGATCTTTGAAAAGCTTTATGAACCTCCATCAGTCAACAGTTTAGAGCCTCAGGCCCATGTCTCCAGCGGAAATCTAGTCGTTATTTATAACCACTGAAGTCTGTGAGTTTGCCAGAATTGTTATTGGTTTGTCATCACTGCAACATCCTATAATAACTTTTTAAAGTCCCTATTGGATGAAATGAGCAGCAGTGTGGTTAACATGTCATGATCTATGAAAATTTCTCCCTCTACAGTTTGTCAGAGAACCAGTCTCTGCTCAGGATGCCTCCCTGGGTCAATATTTGGCTGCTGGGAGCCATCATCCTCTCCCTCTCCCTCCACTTCCTCATCCTCTACATCGAGCCTCTGCCGGTGAGTTTACAGACACGTGACGCTGAGAGGAGCTGTCAGCGAGGTGTGAAAACAGATGCTGATGATACTTGTATGTATCAAGGTCCACGTGTAGCACAATCTGTTGCAGAGAGAGTTTCTATAATGATGTTGACAGGAGTGTTTTAAATGACAAATACCTCTCCTGAAAGTTCAACACACCGCAACTAGGGGACACACGTGAAAATGAACAAATTATATATCCCAGGCGTCTGATAGAAAGTAAAGGTTTGATGAAACACAGGCTGCAAGCAAAAATAAGTCCAGGCTGCCTGCTGCTAGGACTAAGCCTTTATACACAGGAATGAGGCCCTCTCAATGGTTCAATGACCTGTCCCCTAATGATGAAGGATTTCAGCACTCTACAATGCACTGTCTTGTTGTCAGGTCATTTAGTCTTTAAATTGTTTCTTATTTTATGAAATGATTTGTTTCCGTTGACTTGAGAGTGACAGCCAACCACAGTGAGAAAGCAGGTAGCTTTAGTCTAGTCTTGATGTGGCGTGGAAAGAGTGCTAACATATGAAACTCAAATAAAAATATTGTATAGAAGAAATAGAAGCAAAACTACCAGTTTGTTTTTCTCCTCAAGTACTTCATTTAGAGTTCATATAAAATACAGAGTATTTACATTCTAAGTAGTTAAGGCTAAAGTCCACAAGATACGGAACAGCTGTGCTCGAAGGGGATTTGCATGTGGTGGAATCTCGGCGTTACACAGCTTTACGCCTTTGTGTGATCTGATTCACAGTTGTAAGAGAGTCTGACTCTTTGATGCCGTCTTTTTACAGTTGATCTTCCAGGTGACCCCTCTGCGCTGGTCCCAGTGGATTGTGGTCCTGAAGATTTCCATCCCAGTCATCCTCCTGGATGAGGCACTGAAGTACATGTCCAGGAACCATATAGAAGGTAGTTTAAGACTCTCCACTTCACTTGTCCTGCAGCAATTCAAGTTTAAAGAGTTTGAAATGTATTCAAATCACTGACTCTTCTTGTGAAGCTGAAATTGAATTTTACTGACAAGTCTCTCCTGCTCTTGTCCTCTGCTGCATTTCTCACTCAGCCTAAACTCTTTAATCTCACCTTCTGTGGAAAGGTACCATCTTTCTGACCTCTAAAGTCCAAGCTTTCTAGTAAACAATCTAATCTTAGCACAAACAAAAACTAGCTGCTTTGAATGCTAAACCACGTCTTTATTTTCCTCTGCAGGTGATGACGACCAGAAATATCGCAGGAGATGGCAGCTGAACTAAGACCTCTCCCTCAACACACTTACACACTTAGACACACACGCCTTCCCTCTTCCCTTTACGAGCTAGGAACCCTTCCTCTCCCCTGTCCTCGTTCCCCGCTCCTGCATGTCCGAAAAACCAACCACCACTAGAAAAACGAGCAGGGCTTGCATGTGAGCGAGAGTGCAAGAGAGCATGCGTGTTCCTGCGTGCACGGCTTTGTGCGAGTGTGTGAGTGAGTGAGAACTGTGTGTATGTGTGTGTTTGTGTGTGTTAAAAGGCAGATGCAGCCCTGTCTTTATAGTTGCGACAGCGAGAAACAGCCGCAGACAAACAAAAGATAAATCCGCCCAGGGCTCTGCTTTTTAAAGATTTCTGCTCATCGGTTTTTCGACTGTACAGTACAAACATAGTGGTGTAGAAACTGGACTTTTTGGGGAGGGAAGGAGAGGGAGGACAGGGGAATAAAGGTTGATAATAATAGTCAGGACGGGAAGGGAGGGTTTTTAGAAATTAGCACAGAGACTGAAAGAGAGATTGAGAGGCCTGTCGAGACGAGGCAAAAGAAGAGCATCAGCAGGAACGTGGAGGGTAAAGAGAGCCAAGTTTGGAGGTGAGATGACCCGTTTAGAGAGCCCTCGTACCTGCGTGTGTCTGCAGAAACATAATGTGGAGGCACCACCCACACTACTGGCATTAAACTCCAGCCAGCTCTGCAGGAGAGTGCGGCCTTATCAGCACAACACCATCGACTCTCTGGCCAGTTTGTCACAGCGCTGCTCATTCATCGCTCTTCCTTATTGTTTGCTGTGTGCACATTTACCTTCTTCTCTTGCTCTCTCTGTCTCTCTTTCTCACTCTCTGTCGTGGAGGCAGCTGCAGGTGGGTGGATGGGTGGGTGGGGTGTGTTGGGATATTGTCAGGCTCTTATGTCCGGGTGTGGAGACATCGCTCTGTCTAAAAAGGTGTGAATAGCTTTACGCTGCTTTGGCCGCTTCCTCTGGCCGCTTCCTCTGGCTCTTAATTTGAGGAGCTGAGGTCAGCTCACAGACAGAAATAAAGAAAACATCAAATATAAATAAAAAAATACATAAAAACCAAACCAGCATATCAGTAGTATAGTTGTCAGCCAGTGCGCTCAGCTGGTCCCACTTCAATGTCTTTCTGCAGTGCTGCTACCTGAGTTTTAGCCAACCGATACTTTAAAGAGAGAATGAAGCTTCAGGACATGATAGATTTTCTTGTGGCTTCATGCTTTCGATCACCTTAGCAGTGCTGTGCATAAGAACTTAACATCCCAGAGCCTTTTGTCATGTTATGTAAAATGAAATAGATTTAATTTGAATTTGGCCAACATAAGAGAGTCCATAATTTACAAGAGGAGTGGAAATTAGCATGATTTTCAAAGTTATTTACTGAAAGAATGAAGGAAAGTTGATACTATGATCAGGTATAGCTTATTCCGTTCAGTTTAACTCATTTCTCACCTGTTTTGTATGGTAAGTAGACACCACTCCTTTATGCTCCTCCTTTTGCAAGATGCTAAACTAGAAGACCACCTTAGTTTGGTACAGTCCACTGCAGAGAAGATCCCTGTTGTTTTGAAGCAGACACTCTGGGTAAAGAAAATTTAATGGCCCTTATATCAGTGGTCTTAGGTTTTTCTTTCTCTGTTTCTCCTCCGCTCTGCAGGAGCTGAATTTGCCAACAGAGCTGTCAATCAGGACTTTAACATCTTATAACTATATAAAGCTTAACTTCTCAGGAAAATAAACACAAATCAAGACAAATCAGCTTAAGAACCAACTGAGATGATTGGAAAACACATTTTCAAAACTCTATGTGAAGTCCATTTTAACGTTTAAGTTGTATAGGTTTAAGTTTGATCCATGTGCCATGAGGTTTTTGGACCAATAACACAGCCAGTCAGTAGTGGGAACTCTAAATATCTTGGTTTCACAGTAACTTGAAAACTGGTGTCCACTTTACTCTACAGACTATGGTCAAACACTCATCTGCTTCTTTTTGGGCTGCTTTTGAGAAGAAGAAAGCCCAAATAACTCTGTTTAGAGTCCTGATTTTCAACTCTGTAAAATGTGGGAGGAAAAAAACGAGGATGGTTGAATATTTATGCACAGCACTGTCATTATTTCCAAAACCCTGCACCAGCGCTTATGTGTGTGAATGTGTGCATTTAGCCTTACTTGAATTAGTTTTAATTTGGATGGCTTTGCAGTCTTTAAATCGCACAAATAATGTTAAGTTAAGTTAGAGATGAATAAAAAAAAAATTAAGCACATGTATCATCCATGCCTTATAAAGCCCACTGCACCTCCACATTGAACATGTGGTCAAATGAATGTGTTTCTGCTAGCCTTTAAGCCCCGCCCTCTCATATGTGCCCTAACGGTGATACTCGCTCTGGTCTCTGAAGGCTCACAGACTCTGAATGTCCCCTCAGACTTAAGCACGTTTGGTAGGAATCCCTTCTTCTGTTACAGCTTTGTGCGCTGCTCCCTCAGCTCCTCCTGCGCTCTCGGTGCTTTAGCGCCTCACTTGGTTATTGTTTCATATAAAGACTCAATAGTTATGTATTTGACTGAATGAACCACCAGGGTTTGGATCATGTCTTTAAGTCTCATATGGGTTTTATGTGTTGGACCCTGGTGCTCTGTGGACAGGGTCAGAGGTGTGTTTGGTCTCTTTTTGCTTCCATATGTAAGAGGAGTGTACACATTCATTAAAATAAACTGAGTAAAAGCTCAGACCAGAAAGAGAGAGAGAGAGAGAGAGATCTGTACACTCAGTCAAGAATTTAAAAGAAGTTTAACACAACTGCTAAAGAGCTGCAGTGATCCTCCAAGGGGGCCACAGACTGATGAGGGTCTTTATGACTGTCTTTGAATTAAATTAATTGGGAGTTAATGACACACTGTGCAGATTTCTCTTCTTTACTCTTCCTTTTCTCTCCTCCAGACTTAATTCATGCCGTTTTATTATACTCCAGCAGTGACATAAAGCATTACTTTGAATAAAAGGGAAAATCCATCCTCAAAACCTTCAAATGTAGTCCTCTATTCCTCACATGTTTTTTTCATTTTCTTTGAAATTGTTGCTCAAGGTTACGTTGTTCTGGATAATAAGCCAAACTAAAATAGCATGACATCATTGTCTTTCCATCCCCACACCCTCTCTGGGGTTTTTTATGGAAGTGGCAGTAGGAAATAACTCACAAACAAAGAAGCTGATGAGACAATCTGCTGGAAAGTTGATAAAAACACAACGACAGGCTCAAAATCAGTATGTACAAATCATTGCTTATGGCTATGGAAGCCCAGAAGAGGCAAAAGAATTAAAAAAAAAAAATCCAATTTTTGGGGTTGGTTTTCTTGGTTCATACTGGATAATTTGCCATCATGCAACTCATTTTAAATTTGCGGTTGGGGGGGGGTTAGCCTGTTAGCCTGAGAAACTGGGTGGAAAACCAGAACAGGAGCTAGGCTATCACCTGCTGCAGACATAATCAATTCTTGAGCTCCGGTTCTTGATGTTGGTATTAAATTTTGCTACATTAAATAAATAGTTGCTTCACTATATTTTCTGAAAGCCCATTTAGTAAAGCACTATTCATGGTACAGCAACACATACATGTTGCTGTGCCTTCAGTGTACTAATCAGCTGTTTGGGTTTCTTGGCTTTTCGACAAAGTGGTGGAGCTTTCCAGCATATCCAGTAGACTTGATATTTGCAAGTACCTCATCCACCTCCACTTAAAATATATATGTAAATTACACCTTTTAGAAAAATTGGCCTCTTTTGACTCCAATCCTTTTTTGGTCCAATAATTAACAATGAGAAAAGCCCTATTTTTTTTTTTTTTTTGTCCACCTACCAAAACAGTCATTTAAAAAAATTATTCATCAATCACTTGTTTTACTACCTGGATGTTCAAAATAGGAAAAAAAAAACAGATTATGCAATAAAGGTTTTCTTTCTTAGCATTAACTATAGAGGTATATTAATATAAGACCTATAATAATAAACCAGATTATTATTATTCTCTCTGTCTTTTTTTTCCCTTTCTGGGCTCCCATAGCTGAAATATCACTATTTCAGAGGGTTGTAGGATGGAATCTCCCTTCACATTTTGATCACCTAGCTTGATTGGTTTTACATGTAAAAATGGTTGAATTGGATCACGTATTAGTTCAGTCTTATTTTCCACCCTCTTGTGAATGTGACCCCCCTGGTTTAGACCAGCAGCCCCCCTGTCCCTGTCCTTGCTTTCCACAGCTCTGTAACATGCTGGCACTCTGGCCTCCAGGCACTATAGGTCTGCATAGCCTTGATATTTACTACTGAATCCTCAACTCTGTACAGAAGATGAGAATATGATCGCATGGAACCTTGTTACTGTAATAATAACCTATACAGTATGTAATATTTAATTTTTTGATAACTTACATCATTGAAACCTAACTTACCAACAACAGACAGACTTGCGAGAAAACTTTTTTTTTTTCTTTGAGCACATGGTATCTAAGGATCTCATTAATTTTTTCGTTTTGTAGAGTAGAGAGGTTGTTTCTTCATTGTTCCTGTTTGGTTTTTACAGTTTCTGGGGTTTTGTGTCTTTTACTGTAGGGAAAAGAATATGTTGTTATCATGTATAAGATAGACGAGATTCATGCTTACGCTAATAAACAACGATGATGATCATTTCAGTGATGGTTATCCGGTGTGAGAATGTTCAAGAATTTGTGAATGAACTGTGTCTGGTTTACACTGAGCGATAAGCAGTGATGAATCCTGGGATATGAAGTTTTATGACTGTACATTGAAGGGCTTGGTGTGGACTCAGGCTCTAGAGACCAATAACAAACCTTGAGAAGTTGGGAACTCTTCCAGCATGGTACTAAACGTCCTCCACCATCTGTTAGAAAATCAAAACCTGTACTAACTGAAGAAATGATCAGGCTCAAACCAAGAACATCTGACCCTGAGTCCTAATTATTATCATTATTATTATTTTTAAATGTCCCTTCAGTCTCTAGAGCCTGAGATCCACCGCTGAGAAATTAAAGGATTCTCTGTAATGCCTTGTTAATATTAATTGTGGACACATAATTTTATAAATGACAGACGTGGAAATAAAGATAATTTATCTTGTTATTTATTTAGAGCTTGTGTTCTTTCCATGGCCCATTTTGAGTGTGTGACATTTTTCAATGTGATGGGCTGAGCCTGCCTGACCTGAAGGGACCTAAAATATTGATACAGTTCTTTCAGAGTTGGTACAGCATCACGTCATGATATGTTTCAGAGCATAGAGATTTTTGATATTTTCTTACATCTTCAGTTAATATCCTGGTGTAACTGTCGAAATTTTTGAAATCAAAATACATGTTTTTTTTCTAGTTTGCAAAGGCTGAGTTTATTGAGTCACAGTGCACCATTCAATACATCATAAGACACATAAATGTAGCAAATTTAATATTAATATTTGGTTTATTTGACAGGGACTAAAACATTAAGTGCTCAGTCATAGATATAAAGCTCAGTTATTCCTGTGGTTAGAAGTTAGAATGTCTACATATTCTTTAAATTTGTTCAAGGTAAAGACAAACAGGTAATTAAAAGAAAGTCATATTTTCAAAGTTTACTATATAAAGCACCAGAGATGATCTTTCAAGACTTGACTTCTTAAAATTTTTTCAAAATTCCTCACAGTAAAGCCCCCAGTTTTCTCCCAGAGGACCTTTCCTAAGAAGAGTAAAGCTGTAAATTCAGTTATTTTTTTCATCTGAAAATGCATGAAGCAGGATATTAATTTAACTGTCTTAGAGATTTATTAAAACCCTTCACAGCTAATCTTTTGAACCAAACTACTAATAAATCCTCAGAGACAACTTCATAATACACTGAGCTCTGCTTACCTGTTTAGAGAAATTTAAAGCTTTTCTTTTTTAAGTTTATATAATGAGAAAATGACCAAAAAAATGAAGCTGAAGGTTAAACTGGTGCATCTCTTAAGACCGGAGAGCTGCCTACAGTGTGCTGACTCATCTGACACCTGTATTATACAGTCACTGGAGCACCATCAGCAATTCAAGTGTTTTGCCTCATGAGTCATGAACCCATAAAAACAAAGTTAAAGCTCAGAGAGTGACGTGGACATGACTTATAAGTCTATGTGTGTTTGATTCTGTTTAATGTGGTTTAAACCTTTTCTGGACCATCTGACATTGGACATCTAAAGACACACTGATTTGACGTCCAACCTGAGCGTCCCTTCTAAAGTTCACATTGAAAATGATGTCACCAACCTGGTCACATCACCTGACTTCAATAAGTTTGGTATTTCCTTCCAAAAAAAAAAAAAAACCTAACAGTGAATATTATTTCATCTTATCTGGGTTGGAGTAATTAGTTTGTCCATGACTGAAAAGTTGTTGAAACCAGTTAGGAGGAGGCAGTTTTCTTTCACTGCATCTGGTTTTAAAAATAGCTTTTTAATTGAATGAAATGTATTCAAGCTGTTTAAAAAGTACTACACGACTCAAATAAAAGTGCTGTATGGATAAGACAAAACAAGATAACCCTTTACTGATACCACTGCAGGAAATTTGGTGTTAACAACAGTGAAAAATCGGCAAATAAATGGTGAAACATGCAACACACAATTTAGATGATGCACATATTTAAAAAGTCACAAAAAGGAGCAGAAAATGTTGGGTATTTTGTTATTATTGCACAGAACTGAAGTTTTACACATAGTTTATGCTACTGAAGTGACAGGAGTGGATTTGTTTTACTTTTTAATGTGTTTTAAACATGATGCATATCACAGTCCTTGAGTAAAGCTTCATTTTCTTTTCTATGATTTTGCAGTCATCACATCTTCAATTGGAGCAACAAGGTTGGAAGTTTATAAAGAAGAAACTCTCACATGAAGATCACACAACAGGATATTTTAATGATGAAAATAAAAACAAAGTAACTAAAATTTAAATTTGTCTGCTACATTAGCCAAATTACAACAAAGATGAAAAATGTGAATCAAATTACTGTAAACAAAGTGTGACTGCTTTTACAAGTATGCAAAGTAAATGCACTGTACCGTATAATCCAGCAGGGGGAGATGTTACATCACCTTACCTGTTTGAGTGACTCTGAGCTCAGGTCATATGTTTCTGAAGAACCTGTTCTTCTGCAGCCGAGAAAGCAGGAACTAGTGTTTGTTTTTATAAAGGTCCTTTTCTTCTGTTTCCTCCAGGTCACAATGCCAACACAAACTGATTAAAACTCTGTCTGTGAAAACCAGTCAGTCACTTCTCTGGACCTCAACACAACCTTTAGATGTTTTATGAACTGCAGCCTAAACAAAACCACATTCACCTTCTGCACACCTCTGAGAGACGACCAATTACCTCACAGCCATATTTGTCCTGCATCCTCAGATCTCACTGGGGAGAATGACACACACACACACACACACACACACAAACACACATCCTTTTCAGAGGAAGTTCCTGGAGCGAAGGTGGGGTCCCAGGGGCTGCTGGTAAAATAGAAGAGGATCTCATTAGTACCAGGACATTATTTCCATCCTCCCTAAACCTCCGAGTTACGCAGGTTGAGGAAGGTCATCTGGGGCGACGTGCCAGAGAGTAACAGACACGTACACACAGACACGTACACACACACACACACACACATTTCAGCTGGACCTGACAATTATATTATATTATATTATATTATATTATATTATATTATATTATATTATGAAATACACCTTAAATACAAACATGCAGTTCAGCATCATTTGCATAACACAGAGAGGAAATGGGAACAAACATTTTTGTCAACAGATGAAAATAAGTCAGACTAAAATATAAAAGATGGAAACAGGACATTTAGATTTAATAAAGATTAGTAATAGAAGAGATACTATTAAAACAAAACAAAACATGAAGATAAAAAGGAAGAAAATACGTCTTGAGATTTACTGGGGCTTTAAAATTTAAGCAAATTGAAGGCCAGGTTCAAAAGAAATATGGGCATTATTTTTAAAAAGTAGGTAAAATACTCCATGTTAATATCTAGAGGCTCTTTAAAGTAAAAATTCAGTTTCTCTCTCTGGGACTTGGGCACATAAAGAAGATTGAAAGGAGGACTTTTCTTCTCTTGACAGATGACCTTAAGTTTCCTATATCTTACCTCAGAAGCTGGGATTGTAAACAGTTTTAAAGTGCACCTTCACCAAGTCTAAGAAATTAAAGGTAAATAGCTGTGTAAGTGAAGATTATTTTTAAAAGCCTAACTATCATATTTCTTTTTTATCTTGACAGCCCGGGTGATGCAGTGTTGGTTGAAACAAGGAAAAGGGCCCAAAAACATCATCTTTACATAACAGCTTTACATAACTTTACATTCAAATAGCAAAAACCTGAAAACTTACTTTGAAAAAAAAGTCCAATTTAAAGTCCAGTTCAAAACTGCATGAAGCTGAAAACACTAGAGAAAGACAGGAAGTTGCTCGGAGAGTAAAAAGAAGATCAAGAAATACCACAAGTGATTAGACAGAGATGTGAGAGCAGCTTGCAGAGTTGTGGAGCCCCAACCATTTCTGCTGGAGAGAGATTCTGTCCTGCAATCCAGACAACAGTAGAGTTGGTGAGGATTGATTGCTATAACTCAAAACACATTAAGTAAAGATAACAATTTAAAAGGAGACATTTGCTGCTCAACAGTTTGAGGTCTCTTGTTAAACTTTTGTCTGTAAATGGCGTTTGCTTTGGTGGTTTGGTATTGTTTTACTGAATATGTTTGGTCCTGTCTGTAAGGGGTGCTGTCTGGACCACAGCCCATGAAACTTCAGATCCTGGCCTTTAACTGTGTGTTAATGACAAGCTGGGTGATTCTCCTCCTTGGGACTGGTTTTACTTGCAGTGCAGTGATTCCCACAACAGAGTTATGTCTGATTTTATTGCAGTGCCACCTGTGGGCCAAAGTGTCACTTTGCAGTCTGTGGTGACCCTCATCACACCTTAAAACTCTGTATATCCGATAGTGATGTTTATCCTCAGTCATATCGCTAACCTGATAAAAATTCATCTACTTAGTTAAGCAGTGTTCCTCCACATTTTCTGTTTCTTGTTGTCTTTGTCCCAAATATTTTTAAAACACAACACTGGTGTCAAATTTTAAATAAGTATATATTTTACATAAAACAATGCAGTTTTTTAGTTTCAATATTTAATAAATTGTCCCTGCTCTATATCCAATAAAATATACTAAAAATCATATGTTTGAAGGACAAGTTTAACTGCACTCTTTGTATCATTTTAAGAATAATCTCAGATTGTATCAAGTCTGTCTGTAATAAGACTGTCTCTGGTTAAACTGCCTGGTCGGCTGAAGTTAAAGCTCTGTATCATTTCAGAACAGAAGAACTCCAAAAGGAAAAAGCATGAAAAGTATCTGCGATAAGGACTTTTTTGGCAGTCATTATTTTTTCTCACTCAAAGATTAAAGGAAAGAATAAATCAATTCGACATGTTGATGACATGCTGATAAAACATGAGGGAAAGGACAAACAGAGGGTAATCTGTCTTAAATGACTCAAGATTTCCACACAAAAGTGAGATTCTCTTTCTCTGTGATCACTGTCACTGCTCCTGCTGATTTTGAATTATTGACTTTAGTGAGAAAAATAATGTTCGTTTTACTTATTTATTCATTTATTTCTCATCATTAGATCCTGAGAAAGCTTTGACCCAGGAAGCAGTCACAGATGTTTAACAAGGATCTGCTCATGCTGCCTACATTACACTTGGCTCTGATGTGTCTGGACTGTAACTCTGCTCATATATGCAGCTGTGCTGTGTCTGATTTCACTCTGACTCATGTGAGAATAAACAGAGGCTGCCTGCTGTGAAGACACACATCTAAAACAGCACCTTGAGACAGAAAAGGCTGGAAACACTTCTGATGTGTGGTAGTGGTGGTGTGAGTTTGTGTGTGTGTGTGTGTGTGTGTGTGTGTGTGTGTGTGTGTGTGTGTGTGTGTGTGTGTGTGTGTGTGTGTGTGTGTGGTGTGCGTGTGTGTGTTTGGGGGGGGGGTCAGCCTCTTATCCCACAGTGTCAGACTGTGTTGTGCTGCGAGGCTGAAACTGTTGCCAAGAAACTAAGTGAACTTAAAATGAACTTCCCCCATGGCAGCAGGAAGAGGCTAGTGTTCCTGAAGGCTGCAGCACCTAATAAAACCGAGTCTGTTTTAGTGTCTGTAAGAGTGGTTTTACAGCTGATAGTATAAAGCTCTGATTTAAGAATGAGAGCCAGAGATGAATGAAATGCCAGTTCAAGTATTCAACTGCATTATTTGTTTTTATATAATGATTCGAAAACAAATGAAGACAGAATAGTTGATTTTTCTTCGATTTAAATGTATTCGACGAATCTACTCGACTTTTTAAAGAAAACACATAATGTTTTGTAAATGAATCTCATGAAATCAAATGCTTTGACCTAGATTCAACCCTCCAAAGGTAAATAAAGGTGAGTGTAAGTTTAAGTAGAAGGACTTTTAGGAATAATGTAAAGTGAATGGGTAGTCACCCACATTGGAGTCCCAACAGGGTGAGCCAGACCTCAATGGGGAGTTAGTAGCTGTTTACAATCCAGCTCCCTAATAGACATGAACAATTTTATTGAAAATTAATGCAAAAACTTTATTGAACTAGAAAGAAAATATTTTTATCAATCAACTACTCAATCTTCATTTCTGTGGCACAAATTCAGAACAAACGTGATCTCAAGACACTTCAAGCTCCTGTTAAGAGTATTTGGTTTGCTGGAGTGGTATCATCAGTAAAATAATAATAATAATAATAATAATAAATAAAAACACTCATCCCACGGACTTTTGACAGCCAAACTAATCATTTACAGGAATATTTAATGTGGAAAATGCACAAACAGGACTGTTTCTTCAGCTGCATAACTGACACCGACACCCTCACATAAGTTTATGGGATTACAAACTAAAGCATAAAAATCATAACTCTTATCACTGATGCTCTTGTTTACCTTTGTATGTCACAAAAATGCATCAATAGGAATTTCAGTCCACTCTAAGAACATCTAAAAACTCCTTAAAGCAGCTTTGACGAAAAGATATTGATGCTGCGAAGCTGAGGTTGACAAAAAAAGGGTGGGAATGATAATATTAACTGAAGCAGTTGGGGTGAAAATGCTCTTAAATTAACATGAGCTTTCTAACAGTGATAATTATGGTAAGAATGATGCTAATTGTAGAAGCAGCTGGAGTCATGCAAGTCCACAGCAGCAGGTCATCTGCATGCAAAATCCACAGGAACATACTAAACAAGGAACCTGGGGGACTCTCACAAGGAAACAATGGTTAGTGACTTTAATGGGGCATAAAGATTAAAAGCGACACAAAGACAGATAGAGGAAAGAAAAGGAGAGACAGGAGCTCAGATCCTACAGCAGTCTAAACCTAAAGCAGCATAACTAAACACTGTCTCAAGCCCTAACTACAAGCTTTATCAAACAAGAAAGTTTTGAGCCTGCTCTTTAAATAGAGAAGGGGTCTGCCTCCTGGACCCTGACTGGTAGATGACTCCAGAGGAGAGGATCCAGATAATTTCTGCTTCAGTCTACCTCACATTTATTGGGTTCCTAAGTTAAGACAGTGGGAACAATTGCTTTGCATTGCTGAGATGAACTTCAACACTGTTGGAAAATGCAAAATAACAGAATTTTACACATTCAATTAAAGATACATTTGACTGCAATTATCCACTAGGATTTAAGGTTTGATCTCAAGTAACAATCTCTGCACACATTTTTTTACTTGTAGCTACATTTTTTATAGCGTAGTGGAAGATTATTAATTTGTTACTCCCTTTTAAAGTGTTAACACTTGTGAACTAATTACAAGCACAGTCAATAATTATCTCTCTATGAAAATAATAAAAATGCCTCATCAATTTACAAGCAGTCTCTCTACATGGAGATTTGGTTTTTGATAAATGAATAGAGCCCCACTGTTATGAGACATACTTCATACAGAAATAGTAGATTGTGTCCACCTCATCAGCTGCCATATCATCCATCCTTTCACTGGTTTTCTACTGGACAGAGTGTGGATGTTTTGGCAATTATGTGGCATGTAGTTCTGTTTCAGAGTCACCATGCGGAGTGCAGTTTGCCATCACGAGTCTCGTCTCAGTCATCTGCTGTGGTACAGGTGATGTAAGGTCCAATTATGTGTAAAAATGAGAACATCCAGGAAAAGGATAGACAGTGTGTTTCACTTGATTAAAAAAGAAATATCTTTCTCTCCCTTGGTAACCATGAACCATGTATGCACTAACTCTACAGCAAACAGTAATAACTGGTCTGACACTTTCTCTGCGGGTTCATGACACAAACTGAATTTGCTGGGGTTAGCCACACTGGCTGACGTTTTGTTTTTTTTTTAACTTTTTTTTCTTGCAGACTGTAAGTGGCAATGTAAACTAAAATATTCTCAATATTGACTGTTCTCTGAGTGTTTTCCTTACCTCAGACGAACAGTCCTGGGATCAGTCCTTGTCTGAAACAATACCTTGAGAGAAAACTAGGGTCTTTTTACTAAACCTGCACCAGTATCAGCACAGAAAACAAAACATTTTGTTAAAAAAAATCATCAACAAAAAGATAAAATAAAATTTAAAAAAAAAACTCCTTTTGCCTGCTAACTTAGTCCTCACCATCAAATTTTACCAGGGGTGCTCTAAACATAACCAGATGGGATAACACTGAGCCCCGTCTTGTAAGATCAGGCCCACTCTTATCCCATCTTTAATAACATGAGCATAGCACTTAGCAGCGTGTACTAAGTTCCAACAGAGAAGACTACCTTAAACAGACAGAAACCCTGAGCAGAACCAGACTGATTTTAGGCAGTTATCTGTCGCTACTACATTGGTTTTAGAGAGGAGACAGAAAGATGCAGAAAGAAAGAAATGGACAAAGGTGAACGTATGCCAACATCACATCCCTAAACTATTGATTTTTTTCTTTCTTTAATATTTGACAAAATACAATCTAGAAAATTACATAGTAGATATCGAGGTTTAAATTATTCTATTAGTCAGCTGACTAATTAACTATCTCTGATTAAAAAAACCTCCTGTTGCTTCAAAAATCTCTATTTCCCAGCTGGAGCTGTTTATCATAAGTTAAATGTGCATTACGTTAAAGTTTGTTTTGAACTGGTTTTATTATTTTTATAAAACATTTTAATGTCTTTTTTTTCCTATACCGTCCTATACAAGATTCTTTTTATTTAATGTCTGTTCTTTCATCTTTTATGCATTGAGTACACGCAATACTCTTTGTTTTTTTATGTATTATAGATGCAACAGTCTGCTTCTGCTTTATCAGATATGTTACATGCTGTATAAACTTGACCCAACACTTGGAGATTTGAGTTTAAATGTATCTCACTGTGTGTTTGCACATTATTTGTGCTCAGTCAGAAAACCTTCCTCTGGGAAAATGAAGGTTAGAAGTATCTCAAAGTAATTAGATTGAGTTTGACTTTAGGAGCTGATTAATGTTTTTCCTACATCATGTTCAGCAGAATCTAGGGGAGTCATTAATTAGACTGTTAGCCTCTGCAGTCAGAAATGACTGCTCTGCTTATGTTCACTAATTACTTAGACCTTCATCTGAGGTTTTTCCAGGTCTGTTAGGGAATAAATTAGGAATGTGGCCAGCAGGGGCGCTAGGTCCACTACTGCAGTACACTGTGATAAATTCACATTCAGAAGAGAAGCAGAGACGAAACTTCCATATGAGGCAAGTGACATTTTTAAATATGTGAGGTAATTTCCTGTAAGTGTTGTAATCTAAACATGATATTGTGACACTGTAGGATACAAAAATGAGGTTCACAAGCACATATTTGGTCATGATGCAGGAACAAGGCGGAAATTAGGACCCGTGGCTTCATGTCTTGAGGAATAATAAAAGTTGGGGTTTACCGTGCAGCGTTGTAACGCCTGAGACTAGAGTCGAAACGTGTGTGAGTGCTCATCTGTGCACGGTGCAGTGCACACGCTGCAGCGGTGCAACACCAGCCAGCTGACCAGCAGGCTGTGTGCGCGTTCAGCCTGCTGTGGCTCGCGCTCTGACGGGCTGGTGTGGGCTGGTCCGTCAGTATTTTCCGGAAGAGAGGGTGTGAAACATGGGACACATCTGAGGTCAGCAGCTGATCCCGCTGCCTGGCACACATGTAGCTCAGCAGCTGTGAGTATATGTGCGCGCGTGTGCGTGTGTGTTGATGCTGTTTAGAGAGTGTGTGTGCTCGTAATCTGCTGCGAGCGGAATCAAACACGCTCTGTGCGTCTGAACGGGACGTCTCCGAATCCCTTCAACAGCAACAACGCTTGAAGGAGCTCGAACACACCCGAGCTTTCATTTGGGTAAGTGAAACTTTTACCATCATCTCGTTTTGATTGCATTATTGTTTCTTGCGTTCGTTGTAAATTAGAGGAAGTAAAACGACAATGCTCTCGTGCGCTGCAGCTGCACAAGCCCGCACATGTTTTATTATTGTTTGGAGAATTGCTCAGAGGGATATTGACTCTTGTGCAGTTTCTTTGGTGTACACCACGCTCAGTGCACCGTGCAATTGGAATTGGAAACGCTACCGTAGTAAGGCTTGCGTGCATGCCAATAATGTCTCATTGATCCGTGATATGCACCTGTCGTAAACACTGGAGACTCACGCCCCATACAGGACTTTGTTGACTGCAGTGCTTCAAAACTGGGGTACGCGTCCCAACAGGGACCTCCCAAGGCGTCCGAAATGTTCTCTATTTTAGAGTATATTGGATTTCTGTTTTGATCAGGGAAATATTGCATCTGTCTGATCACAGGTTCACTCCACTCAGCAAAAAGCAAATAGGATAAAGGGTCCAGTCCTTATATTTAAAACAGAAGGACAAAATAAGAAATTGACAGATGTCTTCTTTGAGCTATTTTCCATTTTTACTAGAATCTAGAAAGTGAAAAGAGATGGTCACCCTTGTTGTAGGCTATGTCTAAGTCTATATTTGTCATTTTGATTAGGCTGTTTTACTGGAAAGAACTCATTCAGCTCAAAGTTACTCTAGTTTCCATGTCCTGAAAAATGGCATGTTTTTTTTTCACTGCTCTGACTTGGTGTCAAATTAACAAAAGCCATGGCTCCATGTCTGCCTCAAAGGGTGCTCATTTCCTTGGCTGACAAGTTGTTTAATCCGTCTTTCAACAAGCACAGGACTGAATTGTTCCTTTGATTTATTTGAAGGGTGACTTCAAGTGAATTGACTGTGCTGTGCTGAACCTTGAAACACTGCGAGGGCAGGAGCGATGCTCAGCAGACCTCTGCTGTAGAGTCTGCACAGTGTGTGCTTAGCAAAGAGGAAACTACTTTCAGTTTTGGTTGGGTGACTTTGACAGTTTGGTGATTTAAATATTCTCTGGCCGATTTTTAAAATGAGCTCTGCTGAGTCGGCTGGAGGCTGAATTGCAAATGTGCTGATGTGTTTGTGTGTGTCGTTGCTGAGTAATTGAACCTCCCTCATGTGGGTTTACAGTATGTTTTGCATGCAGCTGTATAAGGGGTGTATTCCAGTGTTAGGCCACCATACAAAGGCATATTATGTCAGGCTGAGTGCAATGATATTCCAGTTTTTACAACATAAGATGGTGTGGGTGTCTTTGTGTGCTGATGTACCTGTGCAGCTCAGTCTTGCTGGAAAATTGTGGTTTGGCGAGTTATATGTGAGGAGAATGTGAAGCATGTGCATGGAAAGGAGCAGTACGTTCTGTACAGTGTAACACATCTCTGTAGCATTTCTGAAAAGTTGTTTTTTTGCTTAATGTCAAAAATACCCATGATGGATTCCTGAAAGTGTGACTAGTGTTAATGAGTTATGGCAGTAAAAGAACTACCAGATACCTAAATTTAGTGGCTTCCAAAATATCAACATTTTTTCCTTAAGAAAAAAAAAAAAAAACTGAGCAGCAGTAGTGTTTATAAAGGTTCACAAGCAGCTACTAATCATTATGTGTGAGCAGCACGGAACAGTGCCCTGCTAGCTTATTTTTAAAACCAAAGTTAATCCAAACAGCGTTAAAAAAGCACAGCTGTTTCAGGCTGAGGTTCAGGGGTTCTCCAAAAACTCTCAAGGTGATACATGACTTCAGTAGAGGTTACAACCTGCTAGTGTTAGCTAAGCAGGTTGGGAATCTTTAATTGTGTGACTAAGGAGGTTAATTAAACAAATAAGGGCTTTTGCAACATGCCTGAACTGACAACAACTGTCTTATTTAAAGAGTACAATATTGATTTCATGCTGAAAGGAAGGATACAGTTATACCATGATTATATTGGTCCTTTGCACTGGTTGCCACACATCAGAACAGGAAAAATAGATGAAGAGGAAGTAGCAGACTGCTAGTGAGCTAGCTGTTACAGCCATCTGAGAGATGATTAGACACTTTTAAAACTGGCGTTCAAGATTCAAGATTAACCGTCAGATACCCATACAGATATCTACAGTTTAGTATCGTCCGATCCAATTCCAATACAGAAAAGCTGCGCTGTATTATCTTTTGTTGTAACCTGAAGGTTTACCACTGCACCTCGAAACGTTTACTGTGCAGGTATTGCAAGTGGCCGTCGAGCTTGTAGGGTGAGGTATTATGATGAAGTTCAACACAGCAGACACCTTTTGCTCATTCCATTTTGAAAACAATGTGGGCATCTGCTCAGCGTGTTTACTTGTGGATTGCCAGGCATAGCATAGAATTAGACTGAATAGATAGGCCCCTATGCATCTGGCCCATTGTGAGGATACCTGATCTTGAATTTTCTTCAGTATCAGGACAGATACCGATATCAAATATCGGATCAGTGCATCCCTACCTCAGGTTACTTATTGATTCAACATTCTTGATTTCTGACCATTCTTCAGCTTTTTTTCATTCAGTTCTGTAACTTGTGATCTACCTGGAGTAGTTAACTTCAGAATAAAAGCATAGTTTTACAATGTAGGAAATGTCTTTACTTTAATGCAAGACCAAAATAGAAATAAAAACATGACAAACAATCATGTAATTAATCATGGAAGTGAATAATCCAACTGTGATTTTTTTTTTTTTTGCTTTTGCACTGAAGTTTTGACTCTTGCAAATGTTTTAAACCCTAAAGCTAAGCCCTTATTATCTTTTCCTGTTATATATTTAGCAATGGTCTGTTAACATCAATGTATATCTAAAGGTAAATGGAGTAAAATGGTGCATTTTCATGAAAGCAACATCTGATCATGGGGTAAATACATCCCAAAATACATGAAATTCATGCTGGATTTGAAAATGCATTGTGAACAAAAACTTGAAGTTACTCCCAACTGTGCGGCCTGTAATGGCCTTGCTTCCAAACTTTTGGCCTGTAGTGTATATAGTCAAATAAAAAATTCAGCACCATTACTTAGTATAACCTCGTAGAAGCTGTAGAAAGCAATCAGATCACAGCAATGAAGGGTTAGAAGTAAAGTTTTAAGAAATTTACTGCTGCTTTGTGCAAATAATGGTAGTCTGTAGACCAGATCATCAGCTGACACCACAACCTATAAAAGCCAGGATTAGGGTGGTTGAAGGTTGCCATGCATTGTAATGAAAAACAAGAGCAGGTTTTCACAAGTATATTGACTCAAGCTGTTTAAACTTGTGATTTTTGTTTGCACTGGACAGCAGGTTTTACACGTTTAAATTTAGCGTGGTCAGTTTCGCTTCTGTTTCTCGTGGCGGCTTTTTCGTTGCTGAATATGCTGACATATGTAACACTAATGCACGTGGGCTTTAGTAATCATACCAGTGCTTCGACCCAGCTACTGAAAAAGAGGACACGTCAACATCTTCCAGCTCCTTCAGCTCCTTCAGCACCGCTGGGAAATCACTTGAGACGGCAGAGGAGAAAAAAATGAGCATTGTGTGTGTGTGTGTAAAGTGTGGGTGTACGACTTTGTGTGTGTATGTGTTGTTATTACTGTATGAATGTCTTTCATAAATCTCATAAAGTGTTTTACAAGTTGGTCTGGACAACTTTCCCCTGTATTGTGTCAAGCTCAGCTGAACAGACTGTGAATAAAAGAAGAAACAGAGATGGTTTCTGCTCCTCAGCTAGTCTCTGCTGGTTCTGCTTCTCTTGTTGTCAAAATTTTCAGTTTTTCATTCATCATCTTGATAGATTGTGATCACAAAATCACAGGAGAGTGGCATTCAATAGTACTAAGTGCTTTACTGTGGTACAGTCAATCCAACAGACCCTTGTATGTTTCATGTGTACTTGATGTATCTCACAAGTGAAGTACATCATTATTCTTGTGCTGCCTCTTAGTCTGCAAGTGTGTGTGCGTGCGTGCGTGTGTGTGTGCGTTTGGATTATTAAGACATTTACGGGCACTCAGAGGAGATGGAAATTGAAATCTGTGCGTAACCTTGACCTCTGCGTTTCCAGATCTGTACATCCATTAAAGGTCTGAGCTGTAATTTTCACAAATGCTGAACTAAACTGGTCTATTACATTGCACACAATGGTTCCCTCAGGGATGTAAGAAGACCTGTTGTCCCCCCAGTTAAAAGTGTGAAGATGCTCAGCAACACTGTGGCATCTACACTGAGGAGCTCTTTATTTGAAGTCTGACAGCTTTTTAAAACTACAGCTGTGAGTGTAGAGTAGCAGCTGTTTGCCGCACTGTTACTGTTACAACGTAAGCTCTGTTATCACACTGCATCTACCACCTTCATCCTGAAATCAGCCTTTAGTTACTGGTAGGGAGTCACTGTGATGAGGGCTTACAGTGTTTCTGTCTGGGTAAAAACGACATCGAGAGCAAGAAAGAAACAACATAAATAAATGTAATATGTTTTATGTATAACGTGATATGATTATGAAGAACAGATACTCTATATTCATGTATGTTAAAATACATCTTAAATAGAAACTATACATTTTCAAACAAAAGTTTATCAGGAATCAACTGTCACACTTACATGACACACAAGATTCAAAGGATCTGTAGCCTCATTAAAACCCACCAGAATAAATGATCAAATACAACAGAGTAGAATGAAAGGGAAGTGAAAAATATGTTTTATTGTTTTCCACGCCATTTGTGAAATAATTTTCTTAACGCACACTCAGGAAAAGTCAGAGGGAGCCGGGTTAATGACAATTTATGTATTACGAGATCAGGAAAGAGAAAAGACTGAATACTTTGTTCACAGCGACTGCAAAAGTCAACGCAAAGTTTTACACGGTAGCTTGTGTCTGCAAACCAGCAGAGATTTTCTAAGCAGTAATGTCATTTCTTTTCTCACCCACTTTTCTCCAGCAGCCGCCTGTTTGTGGGAAAGCCCTGACGAGTTGATCACCAAGTGCAGCGGAGTTTCACAGCTCAAGGAAGAACATTTATGATTATCACTTCATGGAAATGCAATCAGAGTTCTTGTGTATCTTGTATGTGCACTGCAGACACGGTAACTTCTGCCATAGTGTCTTGGTCTGATTGTATTTCCATGAAGTAATAATCATAAATTCTCTGCTGCACTCAGTGATCGACTTGTCAGGGCTCCCCCACAACAAGCAGCTGCTGGAGGAAAGTGGGTGAGTTGTGTTTTTTGGTTGAGGTTTGCGCGTGGAGATGTAGACAGCTGTGTATTGCTATCCTGCAGTCTTTACTAAAGTTGGTATAACTAGAGAAGCAAGCAGTCGGCAACAGGGGGTGTCTAACTCTGTAATACCGTGTGTTTGACCATAACTTAAATTTACGCCGAAATATCCCATTAACACAATATAAACATTACATAGAATTAAAGTTAGGATTTATATCAGGGCTGCCATGATGTCAGATTTTCACCTCAACTAGTGTGGCCATAAAATATCTCAAAAACAGTATTAGGGTTAGGGTTATTTATATTCATATAACTTATGTTCCCCTTTTTCAAACCAGAATTGTCTTTCATTAAATCAGACAGAATGAAAATAGATTCAACACCCTCGACACGAGATAGTGTTGACAGCCACACAGTCAGTGCAGCAACCAACAATGAAGGAGTGGCACCCGGTTTGGTCTCCTCCTGCTGCTGTTGCCCATCTGCCTCAAGGTTTGACATGTGCGTTTAGAGAATGTTCTCTGCATACCTTAGTTGTAACAAGTGGTTATTTGAGTCACTGTTTGTTTCCTTTCTATCATCTTGAACCAGTCTGCCCATTCTCCTCTGACCTTCAACATCAAGAAGACATTTTCATCCACACAACTGCTGCACTCTGGATACTTCCTCTTCTTCTGACCATTCTCTGTAAACCTGCGAGATGGTTGTGTGTGAAAATCCCAGTAGATCAGCATTTTCTGAAATTCTCACACCAGTCTGTCTGGCACCATGTCATGTTCGAAGTCCCTTTAAATCCCCTTTCTTCCCCATCTTGATGCTCAGTTTGAACTTCAGCAAGTCATCCAACACATCTACGTGGCTAAACTACGAGTTGCTCCCATGTGATTGGCTGATCAGCTATTTGTTTTAACAAGCAATTGAACAGGTGAACCTAAAAAAGTGGCTGGTGAGTGTATGTCATATGTGTAGCAGGCAAATTTTCTAGCAAATTTTAAACTACTCATTTAATATATTTAGCCTCTTAGGTATGCTGTTACAAAGGGTAAACAACTGCAGGTGTTTTACTCTATTTATAGACAGCAAATGTTGAACCTGAATGGTTTAGTTACAACCAGGAAAATTTGGGCCTAAATCAACTTTTATTCTTCCTTTTTGTTGTTGTTGTTGTTTTTAACCATGCTTACAGTGCTGCTCTAGGGAAGGGGATGCTGTCCTGTTGGTCCACCACTTTGAAATGACATATCTGAACGAGTAATGGATGATTTTTTTTCCTCAGGGGGAACAGCCGCAGACAGGGAGAGAAATTTATGCTCCAGCCGCGGGGAGTTTTGACAGTATCTTGTTTTCTTCAGTGCAGCCAGAGAGAAGGCAGGACAAACAAAGAGTGGCGGCAGACTGACAGACTGACAGAGGAGCAAGGGGTTCAGTCCACAAAGATTTTTTTTTTCATTTCACATGCATGACACACCTTACATAGATATTACTTGTGGACATGTCAAAAGGAAATGCTGCTTTTCCTCTCTGCTACCTCCACAGTGCCCTGCCTCAGTGATGAATGATAGATGCTGAGAGATTGACCTTGCAGTACAATGACACAAGCAGAAACAGCTTGCGTCATACATCATGCATCTCTCATCTGTTATGCTTTTTTGCAGTGAGCATGCATTTGTAAAACACAGGATGGAAATGTTTGCTTAAGTGCCGCTGAGCTTTCCTCTCACTTGTCAACATTGGGGATGTTCCCTAGCAACAAATTTCCTGGCCAATTAGACAGAATCAGACTAGTCTGCATGTATCTGAAGGTGAGAAAATACTTAGAAAACAGTCAATAAATAAGCAAAATTTTACTAACACTGATTAACGGCTGCAAAGGTAATGCTCTTTGACTTTAGAGGTTTCCTGACTCACATTCACCATCCCCATAAAGCCTTAAATAAACTTAAAGGGATAAAGGGTGAATTGAGACTAAACACAACTCACCTACTCTCTTCCAGCAGCCACGTGTTTGCAGCGAGGCCTTGGGCCAGTCCATTACGGACTACATCAGGGTGACGCAGCTCAGGGAAGACCATTTATGATCATTTCTTCATGGAAATGCAATCAAACTGAGACACTAAGGCAGAAGAACTACTGCATCTGCAGTGCAAAATGATTATTATGATGATTATTACTTCAGGGAAATGATAAAGTAATGATCATAAATGTTCTTCCTTGAGCTGAGTCACCCCGCAGCAGTCCGTAATGGACTAGCCTGAGGTTTCACTGCAAACAAGCGGCTGCTGGAAAAGAGTAGGTAAGTTGTGTTTAGTCTCTTTGCTAAAGAAATTAGGCAAAGTTAAAAAGATGTTTGGTGGCGAGTACTATGGCTGGGACCCTATATGTACCGTTGAAGTTAGATGCTGTTCTGAGCATTATTTGTGGCTATAGAGTGGCTTTTTGGTTGAAGTTTGTGTGTGGCTCCTCAGACCGCTGTGTATTGCTATCTATGATCGTTACTAAAGTTGGTATAACTAGAGAAGCAAGCGGTTAGCAGCACTCACCTCTTGGGGGGTTGTCCAACTCGGTGTTACTGTGTGTTTGACCCTAAATTAATTTTACTCGGGAATATCCCGTTAAATACACCTGTGACGCAGCAGGTTTCTTTTCTTTTTTTTTTTCTTTTTTAAATTTAACCTTTATCGAAATAAAGGATGTCCTGGCCAAGAGGTCAGCAGCACATGTCAGCAGCAGTTGGATAGAAGTGACAGCATGGATTAGTACATACAATTTTGGAGATGGAACAGTGTCTTCAATTTTTAGTACAGGAGCTATAATATAACAGCAAAACATCAGTTAAAGATTTAAAACACAGGCACTGTCCTCTGGTTTCCTGCTGTCTGTCCCTCAGGATAGAGCAGAAAGCTCCAATTGGAATGACTTCAGAGAGTTTTAGTTCAATCTGCAGATACCTCCAGGCAGAGGGGGCAACATAGCTGAAAGCTCTTTTACCAAATTCAGTCCTCATCTGAGAATGAGATAAAACAAGTGTAGTGCAAAAACGCAAGCCATAGCAACTGCTTGTTTTCTCTGATAGAGTGCACAAATAAGGGGGAATGGAGCCTATAAGAGCCTGATAAGTTAGGGTGAACAGTCGGTATTTCTGCGAGAACTCAGGGAAGGCAAGTTTGATTTCTTGTATAAATTACAATGGTGGGTGAGACTACTGCAGCTAGTGACAAATCTCAGTGCAATAAAAAACAGTGTCCAAGGACTGGAGAAATTTGGATGACGCACTTTAAATAAAGCACACCCCCATAGTCCAGAATGGGGAAGAAATTCGCTGTCACTAATTTCTCTCTGACCCTGAGAGAGAAGCAGGCTCTGCTTCTGTAAAAGAACCCGAGCTTCACCCAGAATTTGGTGACCAGATTATTTATATGTGCTTCAAATTAAAGCTCCTGATCAAGCGTAAAACCCAAGTACGTAATTTGTAACACTTTGTAACTCAAAGTTTTGTCATTTATTTGAGTTAAAAACCTGTCACAGATCAAAAAAGCAAGACAGGGTAACATTAACAGCAGCTTGTAAAAACTCAAAAGCCTGAGTAAGTGAGGTTGAACACCAATAAATAATGGTATTGTCTGCATAAAATCATATTTTGAGTTCAAAAGGCTCATTAGAGTTATGTTCACATGCTTGGTGTGAACAGGAGGCTACTACTCATCATCTACTCCCATAATTCGTACATTTCTGGGCGCACGAATGTTGTGTATTTACTTGGTTAATTTGATTGTTTGTATTGTTGTCTGCAGAGAGTCTGAACACAGGTGATTATGGGAGAGGAGAAAGACAGAGGAGGGGCTCCTAAATGTCAGGTGTTCATTAAACATAGCAAAGATTTACCACACTGTGAGTATCTGATGTGTTTAAATGACTTATCAGATAATAAGACCTCCTCACTCTCTTTCCTCCAACTTAGGTGGCTGCATACTGACACGATCAGTTAATTCTCCATTTTTTTCATAACAAATCTCTGCCGAGCTGTTGTTGATGTTCATCACCTGGATATCTCCATGCTGGTTGATTATTACTGCTTGAGTTCTGATATTTTTAACTCTCCTGAATAGGTGTTTGAAGGGAGTAATGTGTTGGATGCACTACTCACACCTCTCCATTTGCACTATTCGCACAATACGTGTCATTTGTCTAATCACGCTTTTACACAGACTTTACATGTAATTCACCCAATTACATGGACATGTAATTGGTGTGAACGTGAGAGAGTGCAAACTTCCTCCCCAGAGTTTGAATGTAGGTTCAAATTTTGGATCAAAAGTGACAACCCGACTGTCGAGTGAGTTTGTGTGGTTACAGAGAACCTGTTTAACTAAGCACATTGTGAACCTGGTCTCGTTAAATACAGTTAGATTGTTTTTGCCAGCTTGATATGAAATACAATCAGATTTATTAGTAACCAGACAAAATTAACCTCACATAATTGGAGACAGGTGGTTTCTGTCAGGTTTCTCTCCATCTGTAAAGTAATGCTCTACGTTTGCATTAGACAGAAGAAGCACCGTCTGTATTTTTACGGCTCTGTGGACACCAGACATATACACTGGAGGAAATGAGGCATAAATGTTGCTTTCCACGGTTGCAGTTTTGCATCCTTTTCTTTTCCTTTTAACCCTTTATTTTGCATTTGATGTGCAAGACACACAATTAATACAATTTTCTTTATCGCAAAGGTTGGCTGTGTCTAATTCACTGACTCCACCAATATACAGAGGCATTTCCCCCAGACAATAGCCATCACCCACTGAATGTAACAATTTTGTCCCATGCAGGCTGCGGTTTGGCTGCAAAAAGCATGCTGGAGTACATTGTGACACAAAACAGGTTGGTGGCGTCACTTTTGCATCACCCCCCCCTCCTCATTGGATCATGATCATAAATACAGAGAAAATTGTGGTATGCTGTTTGGTGAATATTCCTTGTGGAGCGCTGGTTTAATTAAAGCGACGTCTCAGTTTAAGACAAGTGACCAGCAGGGATGGGTGGTGCGAGTCTAAGTAATTTGGTTTCGGGCTTGTAGGTGTTTCACAATCACCAGAACGACTGAAGGCTGTGCTATCTTCCTGTATTACAGGCTCCGCATTGTAAAAACACATGGTACTTTACAGAGCTACACAGCTAAATGCTGTGGACTTTGCTGAATGTATTAGAAATCAAATTTTTGAGGTTACACTCAGAGACTGAGTGTAACCTCTTTATTCTTTAAGTGCCCCCCCCCCCCCAAAAAAAAAAAAAAAAAAAAAATGCAGCTCATATTTCAGAGTTTTTAGTAACTTTGGGATACAAGAATGAAAAAAAGATAATGAAATTTTAAGAAATACAACTCAGTTACAGATTATTTTCAGGTGTTTTGCCGAGTGTGGACACATGAATACATTCACAGGTCCTCATTAGGTCATTCTGTCCAAAGGGACAAAAAAGGCACACATTTGCATATTATTAGCCTTCATCATTCAAAGCACCACCAGTGAGGACTCAGGGAGTTCTTAGATCTTTTAGCTAACCTCATTTAAGCAGGAGCCTGCTCTCCAGCCGATTTGTACTTTTTCTCTGCTCTCATTAGTCTGTGTGTGAAGGACACCAGCATCAGTGAAGCACCCACTGGGACCAACATGAGTTTTCTTTCACAGCAACATGATTTTTGTAAAACACAAGTATAACACAAAATTTCAGACAAATCCAATTTGTCTTTCTAAGAAGAACTGCAAATTGAATTTAGCCTTTTTTCAGTTCGCCACAACACCAATCACCTCTATGAGCCCACTATAGTTTCATGTTGCACCTCTGAGAGTAACTGGATATTTAAACCCTTTGGGCAGACAACTATCTGAGTGTTTGTACTCACAATATCAACTAATCAAAATGTACTTTGATCACTTTCTGGATAAATAAATTTACACTTCATCCGTTTGACAAAAGAAAAAGATCAGCTAAAGTTAGCTACAGCCAAGCTCGCACTCTTCAAAAATCTTACAGAGGAAGTCAGAAAAAAAGCTTACTTTTAAGATAAGAGTTAAAATCGCTTTTTTTCTGTGTTTTTACCATAGCCTGTATATAGAATGGACGCCGCCTGCTTCCTCGGGAGAACAGCACCCTCTGGTGACGGGCTGCAGTATAGGTCATAAATCCCGCCTCCTCCAGCAATTCCTATGGAGCTGTGGACAAACTTTAGAAATTTATTAAACAGAAGATAATTTTTTCTCCCCCCTTGTTGCAATGTTGGCATGCAGTTGTTCTCAAGTCCTCTTTTTTTTCTGTACAGCTCCACTTTTAAAAGTTATTAGGGGGTTCATGTTTTCTTTGATTGACACTTGATACAGCCTATGTAGCTTACCCAGGGGATACACTGTTTGAGCAGAGCGCCACCACAGCGACTCTCCTGCTGAATGCGTACAACGGTTCTGCGCAAGTGGTGAAGTGCATACATCACTACTGCACTATGTTGGTTTCAGGAAATGAGGAAAAATTGTGGCAATACCGAGAGCTTTACGGCTTCAAATCTGTATACTGGCGGAAGGTGGAACCAAGTTGTCCATAGTATATACAGGCTATGGTTTTTACCAAGTTATAAGAGCCCTTATTTTAGAGAACAAACTCCCGTGGGTAAAACTTTGAATGTGTTGACATTCGAAGAATCTTAACCTAAAAAGGAGCTAAATGTCAACAAACAAGCTAGCAGCACATTGATGACCGAGGGTTATGTAGTTATATTTTCTTCCCTGTTATGCTGTTGCTTGTGGCTCACTCTGCTGACAGTTTGGCAGCTAAAACACAGAGGTGAAGAAATTTACTCTTACAAAAGGCAATTTTACTTAAGGTACTCTTAGTTTGAATGTAGGAGAAAAACACAGTCAGGAGTGCAAGAAGTTCACAGTAAGAAAGTGGTCTTTGGTGGTAAATAAAGGTATTTTTTCTCTCTTTGTGGGGAAGAAAAGTAAGTAGCCTTGATTAGATTTTTAAGTGGAATTGCTAGAAAACTCGTAGCAGCAAGGGCAGTGTCTTCAAGGCTGCACAGGCTCTGTAGCATGTTATTCTAACATATTTAGTAGGAGTCTTTCTGGAAGGTCAATGTTTTTAAACAGACTTTACAAACATTTAAAAAGAAACCTTGAACATCATTTACAAGTGGCTTTGGCAAGTTGGGTTCACTTTTTCCTGAGAGATAATATTAACAACAGTGGGATTGTCACTTTAGCACTTTATGCTCACACTAGTAGCAACCAGGGATATAGGCACCTAACCGAACAAATTTATGGAATACGAGAAAATAAAACAACACATTCAGCCAAATTGAGGAAAGGCTCAAAGTTGGGGCAACTTATTATTTCATAAATTTAACTAACACGCAGTTACCTTACATGTTATCATTCATTTCTTCCACTTACTTGTGACACATATCTCAACCAAACTCACTTAAAAATACTGAAATATCCCTTTAATTTACCACAGTACTTGCTTTAGCTGCAGTGATATGATATTGGTGTCAAGTAACACCAAAATACCTGCAATTCATTTGCTTTTAATCTGAGTTTTGACCAGTCAGATATATTGGATTGTTATCGTTGGCTAGTAGTTTGCTAACTCTAACGGTCTGAGTAACTCGAGCATCTCACTTTCTTTACTGGGTGCATTCTGGTCAGATATCTGTTTTAAGTTTGAGGTTGCACCCGTAAACTTCTAGATGTATTTTTACGTAATGCACAAATAAATTGTTGAAAGCAAAATTCACAATAGTGGCACCCTGGCAGGACCTTAATACCAAACAGAAAGAGTGTCAGTCTTTATCAGTAAACGAGTCTAAATCCTCATCTCCATCTTGGACTTCATACTGGGGTAAATCTCAAGTCTTGTTTAGTCAAGCTGTGTCTCTAGCTGTTTTGACTCAGTGTCTTGCTATCTCATGACATACGTCTGCTCTTTCTCTCCATCGCTCTGGTATTTCTTCCCCGTGACAGATGAGCTTACTGAAATAACTGATGTCTGGTTGAGTTTCTATCCATCCTCCCGAGAGTCTTGTCTGTATGCTGTCCAGAAATCATCCACAAAGCCTGACACCGCCTCCTCCCCTGTGTCTGCTTGTCACAGTTGACTCTTTGGAGTTTACCTCATAGACAGATATGAACCCCCTCCACTCACAGGTTAGCTTCTCTTCTGTGCTTGAGTATATTTCACTTCACTCCACAGGGCATGACAATGTGCAGAAGATATTGATTTTTGATTTCAAGGATGAAGAGCTAAAGATAGTAAATAGTTTTCTCTGTAATTTAAAGTGAAAAGCCCACACACTTGCTCACAGGGTCTAACACAACCCACGTGTGTCATCTATCTTATACATTCAGTAGTAATGAGATGTGCGTTAGCAGATGGTGTTGTCTTTGTTTACATAAGATCCCAGTGAAACATGGTGGTTTTAATGTGATAATTAGCTTTCATGTAATGAACAGGTGTATGTTTAAAACAACAGGGGCTGGTGAACAAATAGAGACATGGGTTTGTGTCATGTCCATGTAGATGGAGGTGATAGATTTATAATGATTATATCAGCAAGGACTTCATAATTAATTCTTTAAGGTGCTAAATCCTCCAGCCCATGGTGTGATGTATATCAATTTATTTGTTGTGTTGCCCACCGTGAATAAAACAGGCTGATCACATAGCTGAAGTGGGAGGTAGCTGTCACAGCTACTTGGTATTTCTCTATAGCTTGGCCTTTAAGGACAGATAGACACCAGGGAAGGGGAACAAAGAAGGAAAATGGAAGGGGTGTAACAATTCAAATGAACAAAGTCTCAATCCGTATCATGACTTCTGGTTTCCGATTCGAATCAAGGATGATATTGGTTCATTTAGAACAATACGATCTGAAACAAATTAGTAACTTGAAATGGATTCAGTAACTTTTTAGCCAAAAATTCAACCAGTGTGACTGTAGATGAACACCTGGATACTGGACAGTGCAGGTGAAATTTCCTAGATTCTTGTTAGTTCTTACAAGGGAATCAGGTATAAATTGATTATGGTTATAAACAAAGAGGTAAACAACAATTAATAGCAAATGCATTTAAATTTCATTTGATTAAAGTACAACCTCCACTTTGGGTTGAATTAACAGGAGATTAACCTTTTCTGTTCTCGATTCAAATATTCAATACATTTTGAATGAAAGTATGGTTAGTGCATCCAACATTTCTGCTACCTCTGCTGTTGTTTTTCAGCATAGAAATAATACAAATACAACATACACTGGACCGCAATGGTGGGCTTGATAATTTCTCGCTCGCCGACTTCTCCTCTGCCATCCGCTATGCTATGTTTTGTTGTCTGCTGGCGCAAGATGTTGACATCACAGACAGGTAGACTGAATCGAGTGATGTTTAATGTCATGGATGTGGAAAAAACTCAACATCCATGTACAGTCTGCCGTGTTAGATTGATATATGTTGTGTGGAAAGCCAACTTGCGGAGCACAGATTGATGTAGTTTAATCGTAGGAATATAAATCGATACATCGATGTTGTAGATGAATCGTTACATCCCTATAAAACGGCATACCTTGACCTGAAAAAAAAAAAAATCTTTTGTTGAGACCAATAAAAATCAATAAAAGTTTTCATCCCAACAGCATTGAACTTGAGTTTCTGGCTGATCTGTGTGGTAACTAACATAAGCTGAAAACTAAGTCAAGCTATGAACAACCAGTGCACTGGTGATAGGATGCAAGAGGCTGTTCAGCTCATGTAACTATCTCTCCAGACTAGTCCATATGAAATTATCTGTCTGAAGCTCCGGTGCCATTTCCTGGAGTGAACACTCGTCCTCCAAAGTGCAGAGAGACGAACATGTGGCTGTGTAGCTAGCTGAGAGAGGTTGCTAACAGCTGCCAGACTAGCCAGCAATTACCTCAGGAAAGCTATGTGTCCTTCAGAAACAATCACTTTGCTGATGTTATGTGCATGCATGTGTTAAAACGAATTTCTGCCCAGTGTGTTGTTATCTTTATACGGACCCATCGGTAATGAAGCTTTTGTACAGAGCGCCCCCACATACCTGTGGCCATATTCACAAAGCTTCCCAGAGTTGTTTCTGGTGATGAAATTCGAAGAAAATTCTTGGAATCAAGATATTATTGAAGAATTTTCCCTGAAAGTTAAGACTTGAGGTTTATAAAGATAAAAAGTTATTCACAAAGCATTTTAGCCCCTGAGAGAGCTCCACTGTCAGGAGGATTGAGGAGGACTTTGAAGAGGTTTAAGATTTTCTCAGGCTGAGAAGGAAACAGAGGAAAGGTGGTGAAATACAGGAAATGCATGCTAAACTACACTCACATCTACAAACCAGCGCAGCAACACAAAACAAGAGAGTGATTGTGAAGGGAAGGCTTAAAAAATGCGATCGCAATATTTTTTTCTCTTTTTGTGGATCAACCAATCACAAAGTTTAAAAGAATGTGTCAAACATACCAACAAGGTCAGCCACGCTTTCTCACTGTGATAAAAACTTCTCTCTCTTCAATAGTCAAAAGCTTCTGACCCCCTACACACTGATACATAAACTTATTCATCTGCTAAGGCATGTCTGTGAGACAAAGCTGTTTTACTCAGTGGAGTCTAGTGCTGGTCTTTGTTGCAGTTCTTTCTGTATTGCCATTAAACAGCTTTATCATGTCCAAACTAGCACTTTTAAGAGGATGCTCGTTTAGCATGTTCTTATGCCCTGAAAGATCACAAAAGTAGAGGCCTTACCTGAACCTTTGAGTGTCTCTACAAATGTGCATGGTACAGGCACAATGGCCCGTTATTAGTCTTCAACAATACAGTGATGGTTTAGAGCTTTGTTTTTGTCACAACTTGTATAATTTTTTCATACCAGATCAGTCCTAAAATCTGGTTCTGGTTCGTGTTGTTTCTGTAGACCCCTGATCATGTAAGTCCAGGTAATGTAAGTACCTGGAAATGCTGGAAGTACCTGGATATAAAAATGTGGAGTGCTAATTCATTTACCTGATCAGACCTGAATTCGCCCTTCAGTGCTCTCTGTGTCGTACCAACACCGAAATCACTAATTAGTAGGTTTAAAAAGTTTCCTCTCCTCCGCTCCTATAATTATGTTTGCAGTGGTGATGGTGGTGGAGGAGGCTCTGGCACGTTGTCTGCAGGAGCTTAGCAGTGACAGTGAGCATTGCTGGGGGTGGAATCAGCTCTCGTGGCTGTAAAGACAGGTTTGTGATTTCAGTGAGTTCTGCCAGCAACAGGGAAGAGCTTAAAACTCGGCTAAGATCAGTGCTGACAGTATTCCTGTTCTCAGCGCGTCTATGGGACTGTGATTTACTATTTCTGCTCAGGTCTGCTTGCAGAAAGCCTGGTAGCAATATCCCTGTGTGTGCATGATGGAGCTGCATTAAAGAGCAGAGCTGGGAGTCCTTTTGATGAAATCCTGGAGGAGAAAGAAGCAGAATCTGACCCAGGGCCAGCTGACTCAAGTAAGCTATGCTTTTGAGAACCTATTTTGGTGCTCAAACTGTTCCTCTTCTGCAGGAAAGACCAACCTCGACTCTGCTCTCCTGGCTCCTGCATCAAAATTTCTCTTTGTAGCTGGCACCAGGGTGCAAAATAACAGACTCCTCAATGCTGCTAATAACATAATTGATGAAGGCAGAAAGAGGCTCACAGCTCAGAGGGCTCAAACTCTGTTTCTGCAGAGGAGTTAGGCAAACATGCTGTTGGAAGAAAATCTAAACTAGAACACGGTGAGAAATTTATAGTAGCCTGGTTTAAAAAGGGTTTTGGGTGATAAAGTGAGAGTTGTGTACAGAATTTTAGGTGAATTTCACAGCGCATTGTGAAGCTCTGTCTTGTAGTAAACTCATGTTCTGCCATGGTTACCCAAAGAGGACAGAACAGTAGTTTAGTATCAGGTCAATGTTTCTGTACGATGTTGTGAGGAGCTAAAGAAGAAGAAGTTTTTGCAGTCCGTCATTAAGTTGAATGAATTTTTGATTTGATATTTTGACATAAAATGTGAGAAAATAATATTGTTCAAGCACAGGTGATTTAAAAATTACCAGAGTGTCTGAACTCATATCTATGACTTGCACTCTAGTCTGACTAAAATCTCATGGCCTATTTTATGAGCTGTGTGTAAACTGTCTCTTCTGTTAGGGTGTTAAGTCCACACTAAACCATTGTTGAAAGCAGTCAGGTTGTAACTAAGTTGTACCTCTGTTTGGTTGCATCACACAGATTTATGGTCGACTTGTAGACTTTCAAACTAACTTTGTTGCTGATATGATGTTTACACTTCCAGTAGCCAATCAGAGAAAAGCTATTCTCTTTATGTTTGTTAAAGTGTTAACTGTTACGCCCGACTGCCTCTAAACAGGCGAATCACAGCCGTTTACTCACATTAGTCAACCAGCAGCTATGGAAAGGTGGAAAAATGACGAATATTAATGACATGGTGACAAGGTTAATGTAAGGAGTAAAATTACAACGTTCTTTGCTCATGAAAAACAAAAGTTGGAGTGCAGATCAAAATATGATGTTGATTGAAGTAATCTATTGCAGAAATCACGTCGCCTACACACACACACAAAAAAAACAAGCCACATCTTCTTCTGAGTTATCCCATCTTTTAAAAATGATGACAGCCTGTATTTAAAAAGGGACTTTGCGCCTACTCAAATTGTAGTGTAAGATCGACGTTGTAAGTTTGGACTTACGCATAACTGGTGCAACCCAGTCCTGATTTTAAGGACTCATGACCTGACCTGCTCAAGGTAAAAGGTTTCCTTTATCATCCTTGTAAGAGGCAATATACTTTGCAGTCAGCTGCAAAACATAAATTCATCCAGCTCACAATAAAAACAACATGAAAGACATGAAAACAGGTTGAAGTCCACTGGACATTAAACAGAACCAGTTAAAAACACATGATTATAACCAGCGCAGAAACACTTATTCCAAGTTGAAATTCAGTTCTGAGTTTCACTAAAATGGTTGAATTCGCAAACACATTGAACAAAAATGGCTTTTCTTTAGTCTTCCTTTATGGCATTGTTTTTGATCAGTCATAAAACTTTGTACATTTTACTAATTTGAAGCAGCTCCCAGCCCGTTTAATGACGATTCACATCAGCAGAGAGAGAAGAGCTGGGAACAAACTCAAGCTAGCCAAACAGTGTTTTACTGCAGCTTTTTGTAATGTTACGCTTTAATGTTTGCTTTATTGCATATGACTCAAGGTGTTATTCATGTCAGTGTCTGACGCATCAGCAACTGAACTGTTTTACTGAGTTATCCATAAGCTGATGCAAACTTCAGGGAAGTTTGAGAATATAACTGAAATGTTTGATGTTTGTGCTTCTCTTTTTTGTCACAAGGATGCCATAAAAAACATTACAAAAAAACATCTTTTAGACTCTGAACTGCTGAAAACAGGGATAAACACTGCTCTAAAGCATTTTGCAGACAAAATATGACCCTAACAGTTATAACCATAACAGTTGCCTCCTAGACTCATGATCTTCACCTGGCAACTGTCAACTTTTTTCCCGAATATTTAGATTTTTACTTCTCTCTAAATTTCAACTTTTTCTACACATTGCAATTTGAGTATTTTTTTCTTGAAATTCAACCTTGACTTTTTTCTTGAAATTATGTTCATTCTTAGCATTTAGAGTTTATTCTCTTAGTGCAAAATGAACAGTTATCTCCTGCTGCACATTTTTTGCACAGTATCAGTAACTAATGTAAACAATAGTCCTCTCTGCCTTCAGGGATTAAAGGATAGATAGATGAGTCACTAGAGTGCTGCTGGGCCAAACATTTGCTGCTGTGATACCAGCAGCCTGTTAACTCTGAAGCCTCTGTACTGCTCTGCCCGTGACCTTTACACACACACACACACACACACACACACACACACACACACACACACACACACACACACACACACACACACACACACACACACCCTCATGTGTCTGGCTCAGTTTCCCAAAGAGTGCTTTTTCATCTTTGTTTGCTTGATTTTTTTGTTTTTTATTTTTTCGTAAATCACCAGAAGCATTTCAGAAACCTGCTCCAAAGAGATAAGAACTTGAAAGAAATCAACATTTTGTTCTTATGTCTGAAATGCATGAGAGACAGATTAGCTGGAAGAAGATGCTCTTCATCCTCCCTCACAGTCAGAATTCTGGGTAATACAGTTTAGGAGGAGCTCTCCAAAACAAGTGATGATTAAATGTGACTTACATGAAGGGGATTGACATCCTATGTCATGCAGAGAAAATCTGGTTACTGTTGCGGTCTCTGCTCTTTGAAACAGCCTTCTATAACACATGTATATAATTATATGACTAATTGTGCTCATTAGGTCTTAATTCACAGTCAAAGGCTTCCAGCATCATGCTGTTAGTCATGTTGCCATTTTAGACAGATGTAGTATACTATAATTTGCACCTGCAGGACATCGCACAGTCAGGTTGCACCTGTTGGACCATAAACACACCATGCATAAAACACACAGTGAGGGTAAATCACCTGTGGCTCTGAGCTGAGTTAGGATGACATCAGGTGTCACTTTACTGACTCCTGTTCATCATTTTGAGTGTTATTTTGCTCAGAGTGTGAAGTGTGATCATATTTTATATAATACAGACTGAAAAACAGGAGAAATCTCCTTTATGATATGTATGAAATTCACATTTTGTTTGAGGCAAAGAGGTGACAATCTGTCTGTCTTTCTCAAGACGGAGATCAGAAAATGTGTGTGTGTGAAACCTGGGAACACTTTCTACTATAATTTTAATGCTTTTAATACAATGATCATTTATGACTACAAAGTCTGTTAATCTCAAGGGGAGCTTGCACTGTCAGTTCAAGTTATTTCTTTGTTGCTGTTGTATTTGCACCAGCTATGAGACTGTATACCAGGATTATTAGGATTATGATCAAAACTAGAATAGCTTTCAGCCTCTTGCTCATTTCTCAGAGGATCAACGTTGAAGATAATGAAATTGACTCTTCAAACCAGTCATAGTCGGCTTAAAAGCTTTACTAGTGTCGTGGATGTAATGATAGTGATGTTAGTCTGTGCTTTTTATGTGACAACGCCACAAGACTGGAAAACAGTTACTGGTTCAACAACTGGTTTAGTGGATATGTCCCATTCATCATTGAAATGTCGACCTCTGTCAAGCTGGTCTTATACCTTTAAATACTGCTGATAGTATCTTGGCCTTTGTGTGGCATGGTTTTGCAGCAAAAGACTTCCAAAATTTGAAGTGAGGGGTGACATTTGACACATTTTTTGTTACACCCCTAACAAGTGGCATCTCATTGCCACTCATTAGGGGTGTAACAATCCATTTTAACAAAAAAAAACGTTGCAGTTTTTGATGTAAATGTGGAAAAGCATAATACCACTAGGGATGTTCCCTAGACGTTTTAACGACCATTTTGAAACCGAATATTCGAATACAAGAAAATTAATTAACTCCCAGAAAAAAGCCCAAATTGAGCACATGTCGATCTATATGGCCAGATATCATCTGAAATAAATATTAAGAGTACATGAAAGCCATGCCTATAATATCAAAATATGTTACAGAATCTTATTTTAGCGCTGGAGAATGACATATAGTACGTGAAAGATCAAAGCAATTAAGCTCCGCTGCGCTCAAGCCAAGCAGCCTGCTGCGTCATCGGCCTGCCTCACACCATAAGCACAAAATGAAGAGTCTTCAGAGTTAGACAACATCACGTTCAACAATGTTTATTTTCTAAACTAGACCTAAACTTTGCTGTTTTTTCTCACCGACATCGCTCTGGCCGATCGCATGTGTTGATTAAATCTGAGGAAGTTAACCCTTGATGCCATGCATGCTGCAGGCCAACGCTGCGAGCCCAGAATAGCGAGCCAGGCAGAAAGAGTCGCACGCAAATGATCCACACATTTTAGCTCGTTTAATGCACACTTTTATTAAGACATGACAGTAAAAAACTAATTTAAAAAAGGAACTTTTTTCACTTTTCTTCTTTTTTTTCCCCTTTTCTTTTTAATATTATTTACTAAATGGATAGTAAGGACAGCCCAGTTTACATGAATATCCGAATAACCACGCACATCCCTAAATACCACCCCTTTTGATCGATTAGCCAACCATCAAAATCTGTTTTATCACCAACTTTTTTTGGTTATGTACTCAGTGCTAATAATTGTTGTTGGCTCATTGTAAACGAATAGCTTATCTGAAATATGTTCTCCTTGGTTTCACTTGAAGAAAAGTGGTCAGTAGCTCTCATAATGTGACTGTAGGGTTATAAAATCAGTGTCCATTTTTGGTGGGGATACTCAAGGTTTCAGACAGGTGCACTGACCGACTAAAACTGCATTAAAGACCGTCTCAGATGTGTTTTAGAAGCCATGCACTGTCAGACCAACTCTAAATACAAAGTGGCAAACATTTGTCAAACTGTCTATCTTAATGTCAAACAAAATTCATTATATTTGATTTGATACACTGTGTAAATACATTTTTTTAATCTGTATCTTTAACCCGATCTTGCTCATGTAAAATGCATTTTGGCATCAGAAGGTAATTTCCAAAGCTGGACCTGTTTTCTGACTACATCCGAGCCAGACAGCTCGACACGTATAAGCTGCAACTGTATCCGGCTTCAGGACTGACCTGGCAGCCTGCCTGCCACTTTACCACAGGTTTCTAACTGCCACAAGCAGGGATAGAGATAGCTGGGATATTGTGGCTCTCTGAGGGATTTAGAGGGCACTGAGTACCACTCCCAACGGCAAAGATGGATGGCTTCTCATTTTCAGCAGCAGCAGATAATCCTCTGCAGGTTCACATCATCACAGATTTCCAGCATGGCGGGATTGAAACCTTTGAATAGGATTTTTTCAGGGTGGATGGAGGATGGATTTCTGTTTCTTTTATATATTAACACTTTCAGACTCCCTTTGCTCCCTCTGCCTGACGAACTCTTCTAAAAATAGAGCAGCTGATATCGGACAGCCTGAGCGGTCCTACAAGGACAGGGTAGAGTCAGCATTAAGGCTCGCCCCACCTGAACATTTTTGTGAGAGTCCTCTATGACTAAAATTTGTAGCTGGGTTTTAATGTGTCTGCTGCGTGGATGGTGGGCGGTCTCCTATTGTTCGAGAGATCCTTGTCAGACGACATAGTTTGGATTCCAGGAAGGTCATCTATGCTCGGAGCTGCTGCAGAGTCATTGTCAGTGTGAGTAGAGGAGAAATAATTGGCTCAGCCAACTTGCCACTTTGCACTCTTATATCCTGTGTAATCCTGGGCTTATAATTGCCTGAGGCAGCCATCCTCAGAGAGGGTGGCCCTGGATTTGGTTGGGATTGTCCCTGAGAGTATTTCTGTCTAGTCAGATTGATCCCCTCTCATGGACAAGATATCTGGTGTCTGTCCTGAGGAGCAGGGCTGCCAGTTTTTCTCATCACGTCCCATTGATTGGCTGTGAAAGAATGGGTTTAACAGGTTTACAGATAGAGCTAGTTGTGTCTCACTCTGTTGCCTGTAAATCCTTTAGATTGAATTAAAGAGTTCCAGGGATTAGCCTTTGACAGGTGAACACACAGGAAAGACTTTTCTAAAGGAAAGTGCTGCAATTATGGTTTTAGTTCCTGTGTGTTTAAGGCTACTGTTGCGTAGGTGGTTTTGTTGACAGATGTGAACTTCCTGCACTGTCAGTTTTATTGTTCTTCATCATTATGTGGGACAGGACCTGGGCTGTGTTTGCTTGAGGGTATTAAGTACTTAAGCTAAGGCAGTCATAGTTAGTTTTCACATGCCTATGCACCAAAGACACAGTGTCTGGTCTTACAGGGGACTAATAGACCCTCCTGGGGCTGACGTCATGACCACGTCACGGTATTAGCTGCAGGCAAGACAAAACAAAAGTGGCAGATAGATCACTGCCACAGCTTAGCAGGTGTCATGGGAGTTGCAAAATGTTGTCTTGTGTTTTTGGGTGCCAGAAAAGTAGGAAAAGTAGTCTCACGACTGAAATTGATGTAAAAACAGAAGCTCTCTTGTTTGTAACACTCAATATTAAACACAACATGTCTGACAGAGGAATGTCAGGGCAGACAAGGTAAACCGGACCTCTCCAGTGGACACACCTTTAAACTAAACTGACACATAATGTGTCTCAACTTTTACAAATAGAGCAATTTCACCACTGCTTAAGGTTAAAGTTACTTTGTGGTGATTGATAACTTAGAGATACTCTCACCAGCTCTTCTGCTGTTGCCTGGATTGCAGGACGGGATCTTGCTATATTATCTAAGAGAGTTGCGGCCCAGTAGCTTCTCAGGCTGCTCTCACATCCACACTAGAACTTAAAAACAAATTCAAATAACTAATGGAAGGTTGCAATTTTGCCACAGTGTCAAAAGTAGATGTGAAACATCAGACTCCCTTCTGTATATTGATTTAATTTGACGTGTGTGATCAGGTTGCCCCCAGCTTGCTTTTGATGTTGGAAGTTTCTGTTTTTACACGGTTTTGACTGGTTTTAAAACAGATGAGTAATTAAAACAAATACAGTCTTTTTAGAAGTTTTTCACATTTGATGCATCACTGTGAGATCAATTTAAGTTAATCCTTCACTTAGTGTTTGATAAATGCAATATTGAATGTGATGAGCACGTATTATGAGTGTCCTTAGAGAGCACACTATTGCATAGATATGGCTCACTCATGTCCAGAGACAGGTCATGGTTTGTAAAAGTCTGATTTAAAGGTTGGTAGTTTGATTCTAAGAGGACTTACAATGGTGTGTTTGAGTTTGGGGGTTCATTAGAATGGATCTAAAGGGAATATGGTGACAAAGCGTAATACAGCAGACCATCTGTAGAATATTTACTTGAGCATGGAAATATCAAATTCTAGGCTGAAAAAATTTAAGATAACACTGAACGTCGTTGCACTTTTAACCTCCTGGTAACTGCTGGGAATCTACCGTTGTCATGGTGAAAATAACTTTGGGTCTGTTTCATGAGGCAAGCCGAGGCATGCTGTGGTTTTGCAGTAACATCACACTGTTTCCTCCTTTGCTGAAGATAATCCAGAGTCAAATTAGCTTTGGCTACTCCAAGTCTGCCAGTTAAATGTAAACACATTTTACAAGTGGGTGTTTGCAGAATAAACACATCCTTTATTTTTCTTGGGAAACTGCCACATGGTTCACACAAATTAAAGCTATGATTAAACCATGAAGCCTGCATGGCTAAACCAACTCTTAAAATTGATTTCTGTTTATTCCAGATTATATTATTTACTAGTTTCTCATCCTGCTGTTTGGTGTTTTTTAACATTTCTGTGAAAATGAATGAAATAAACCTCACTGTGTTTTTTTTCAGTCAGATCGTATTAAGCCTCAAAAAGACACTCTGGGAGGGATGTGATGTTTCTAGTGGAATGGATCACTAAAGTGCTCTGGGCGGTGTAGTCCACTCTCTGCTGGCAGCTGCTGTGGAGCAAAATCACTGTTTTTTATACTGATGTGTTGTTTTGTCTTTAAGTGTTGAATATTTTAATGAGAATTTCAGGTGCTTGGTTTCCTTAAATCTCAGCTTGATTCTGATCCTTATTCTCTGTCAGTGTTTTAAGTTGCTGAACTCTCTGTTCAATATGAGTAAGACTCCCCCAGTCAGAAATGACTCAGCGTAATCACTGCTTACGGTTCGATCCCTCAACAAGAAGGACACAAGGAAGCGCTTATTCTGGTGTGCAGAGGCTTGTAAATATGGGATGAAATGCCGCCCTTAATCCCTCTTACAAAAAAACAAAATCACGTCTATCTCTGTGTGTTTGTGTAGGCGTGTGCGTGTGTGCATGCAAATCCAAGCTGTTCCGGCGGCTCGCTCTATCATCCATCAGGATCAGCCAGTGGATGTTCCTGCTGGGTCTCCCGCCCTGCCCTCTCCTGCATTTTGTTTCCGCAGCAGTCAGCGTGACCTATATCCTTGGTGTGAGGCAGATGAGACGTGACAGGGGAAGGCGACAGAAGAGAAAGCCTGATCAACCTGTGGGCTCAGGGAGGGTGAGGAGGAAGAGCAGCTGGAGGGGGAGAAAAAAGCTCACTAACATAAGAGCTTTTTATGTTAAGAGGACACATCTGTGCTTGTTTGAGCTAGCTCTGTCCCAAATTTAAATCAACTGAGAAACTTTTCCTGACACACTAAAAATTTGATGAAAATTGAGTCTAGTCAAGCACTCATAAGATCTGGGTGAATGTAGAAATTTAAGGTTATTTAAAATTCTTGATCTAAAACTGCTAATTTTCCAATCTAATAATTTCTCAAGACTGTGGGAGTGTGGATGGTCTGGCAAATAGGGTCATTTTAACTATAGATTGTGAGGCTCGCCCATCTGCAATATCCCAACAGTCTTCACCAAGAGAAATGAGCTGCAGATTCAGAGAATGCAAATTTGTTAACAAAAGCAATTAGGTCTACTGAGATGCATTGCAAATGAATAATACTGTGATAAAACAACATGTGCTGCAAATGCATCATCAGCAATGCAAATCCAAAAGCACTTAAAAGGTGATGCATGCAAAAACTGCTAATCAAGATACAACAACTGAGCTGAGTGTCCGCAAGAGCTGTGACTCATTGACTGCAGTTCAAAACCACAACTATTAAACACATGAAAAAAAACAAAAACAAAAAAATACGAAGCATTATCAAGAAATTATTTCTGACGGACAGTTAGCTGGCTGTGCAAACAGTACTAGGTAAGCTTTATAACTGGCAGTTCTCCTACAACTGTGATTTCTTTTTCAAGGGCTCTTCTTCTGCAGAGCTCCAGTAGCTCATTAGCAATTCGCCTTTGTGTCATGGGCGGAGACAGCGCTGCTCTGCACCCTCCTCTTCACGTTAGCTTGCAGCCTAATTTTACAGGTGCAGCAGAAGTGGCTGGTAAAATACAGTAGGTCTTTGGGAGCATGATGAAAGCTAATATCATAACTAGATTTCTTTCAACCATTGCAATCTGCTACTGCACACACTTGTTCCACCATCATCCTCTCTACTTCTCAGAGTCTAGCCTGCAGAGTGGAGCTCAAGAGGCATGGACAGAAGACGTAGAAAATCCCACTGTCACAATCACCCGTTTGGGTCTGCCAGAGATTCGTAATTATTTGAATGCAGAAATACTCAGAAATGCAATTTTGCACTCATAATTTCCTCATGATATAGCATCAGAAAAATGCTGTATGAACATATAGACAAGAAGAACATGATTTAAATCAGAGTTGGTCTTCAACTCTGTTTCTAAACTTAGAAACTCCCTACCATGTCTTTAATTGACTTGTACATTTATAGCAGCTATTTTACATCACTCACTCCTTCACACACTCTTAGCAGAGGCTGCTGTTGTAGTGAACCATCAGTATTTGTTTGCATTTCCACATATTTGACTGGGTACAACTGAGAGTTCAATGTCTCTTCATCAATCTACCTTTTTTTTTTTTTACATGTTAGATGCATGTTATTTGTGTCAATCCAACTAAAGCTGTACTTAAAAATATTTAAAAACATGTCAATCTAACTGAAATTGCACTAAGTCAAATTTCTAACCTTGATAATCTTATTAGTTATCCATTTTCTCTTGCTTGTTTACATCTTAATTGGCTCCAAACTGGCCAAGGCGTTCTGTGTGGGCTCCCCAGTCAATATGCTGGGCTCTGACCCAACATAAATATGTAGAAGAAAGCTGGCATTGTTGTTTGGCAGAGAGACAAGATGCATCTAATTTTTAACAAAAAAAAAAAAAAAAACAGGTGCCAAATGTACAGAGCTGTAAAGTAGTCCATGTTTTCTTATTTCAACATACAGCCAGTTAGTCTCTGGCCAGGTTCTTTGTTGTTTGTTTTGTATGAGACATAATTCAACCTTGAGACGGCCTAAAGGACTGAGCTAAAATGGGGGCAACTCACGATCTACTAGAGGTGGAGGTGGACGTACATTTGTCAATAAATCAATGCTTGCTCAGTGTTGTAAACTGGGTTTGTGGTCCAATTAAATCACCACAGTAGTTTGACTTTACTGTTTATGTAACTGTGTAAACTACGCAGTGCTATTACTGTGTTCCCTGTGCATGACGTTTTACAATATTACAGCATCGTGAGAGCAGAAGAAGGTGAAACATGTCAACAAACAGCACCTGCCCCACATAGACACACCTACTGGCTTCAGTGTTTGCAGTGTCACCATTGTGCCTCTCTTACTACTTTACATTATGGAGTAGTGTGAAGAGTCACAGTGTATACAGGGCCCTCATTTGAGAGGGGCCCATTTAAGTAGAGATACTGAATGACTATCATCGCACATGCAAACAATATAAGGGCTTGTGTATCTTTGAGTTACTAAACAACTTATATTTATGCTCTATAGCCATTATTTAAAAAAAAAAAATCCAGATTTGCAATTTATGATTTGCAGGAAGTTAGTTTATACTTCAAAATAAGAGCATAGTTCTACCATGTGGGAAATAAAGCAACCTAAAAAAACAAGACAGGGAAGAAAATCAAACTGAAAGCTTGACAAACATTATTTATGAGGGAATATTTTCTTTGGAAAATGTTCATGGTGACATGATACATCAAAAAACTTAAACACTGTAAGAAATTGATTATAACATTTAGATAAATTGCTTTTATTAGTAAGGTTATGGAATAAACTGTGTCTCTGCCCATGTCTTACCTTTTTTTTCATTTTGACTGATTGTGTTGTTTTATTTTTAAGTTTCCAAAAATTTGTCATCATAAAATTTTATTGCCATGACAATTGTAGGGTGACAGTCTGGTATCATAACAGCTTTATTGTCATCATATAGCAATGTAAACCTTCACTTACCCAAAACAACCACAGCTGATAACACTTGGAGCCCAGTATGCTAACCCTTGGTGTAACAGCCGAGTAGCTGCCGGTAGACTTTTAGTGTTATTTCAATCATGAAAATAAAATCCTATAAAATAAAAGAGATTTGATAAGACTTAAATGATATGATTAACTATGAAATAAACCCTCCTCCAGCACTCTTTCAATTCTTATGTACATAAAACCCTATCACTTGGTGAAATATGAGGCTGAGGTGATTTGGATCTCTTCAAAAATTGAGCTCTTGAAATCTGTCCATGTCCTCAGTAAAATTCCTGCAGTTGAACGTTGTCACCTCTAATAGAGATAAACAGGATGCTTGCAGTCTAAAGAAGCTAAGTGTTGATCTAATTAGCACTTTATTGGATAAACAGCCATGACTCAGTTGAGGAGCATTGAATCCTTGTTATTTTTTAATTAACTTGAATTAAATAAGGATAAAGTATTCAATACAGTCAAATTTATAATACTAATGTCTTGATTAAAAAATCTCAACAGGTCGAACTGACGTTAATCTGTTTAGTACTGTACATCAGATGGGAGTGCCTTTTAATCATATTCTGAATTACTCCTGACATTTCTTTTTAATAAGCTGTCACTTCTCTCTTCCTTTGTGTGAAAAGTGAAGGTAAAGCTGTGTTCTGTCACTGCAGTCAATTGCACTGACGGTATCTGTCTCTATGGTTTTCTGTCCCGGACATAAACATTGAAATCAACATAAAGATGTAAAGGTTACCCTGCAGAGACCCAGGCTGCTTGCTGCACAGAGATCCAGCAGAGTAATGTATGCAAACGGCCTTGGCAGGAGCATGGCTGTAAATGTTTCTGGCCCTCAGTGAAGCACAGGAGGGATCAAAGCTCAATGATTCAGTTTGTTCTCTCAGCTGTGAGCTAAGACATTTAATTTCTTTTCATCACGTGACATTTACTTAGTTTGGTCAGATTACTTTGCTGTATATCCAGGTGCATGTGTGTGAGAGAGTGTGTATGTGTGTGTGCTGCTATGGTCAGCAGTTCTCTGCACTCAGAGCTCTAAATTCATTTCACAGACTTCTTGCTGACATTTCCTTTAATCAACAGTCTAAGGCTAACTTTAGCATCTCACTTTGCTTTCTGGGTGCATCATTGACACATGTTCATTTATGTCTGTCTTGACTTCATCTCTGTGGATCTTTAACATGCTCAGCATGCTACTCTGCTGTTGCTTGCATGTTCCTGTGAGATCTTTGAAATTAAAACCTGTGATTTTTGGCAGGAACTGTTGCTAAATGAGACAGCAAATGAATGCAGAGGAAGGTGAACACGTCCAGCTTTACTCCAAACTGAATACTCAGAGGGCTTACTAAAAAGAAGTCAAAAAATCAATAACACAGCCTTTAAATTAGTAAAAGTCCTCCCTGCCATCCTCCAAGTCATAGCATAGTCAATGCTTAAATCTTAAGCATCACAACACTGCTGTATAGAGATTGTAGTTCACTAATACCACCACATGAACATGCGTCTCCAATCCCTCAACATGTACCACACATTACAGGAAACCTGCAAAGAGACACAAATTTCACCTTTCAGCCTGCGTTCATCTATTATGCAGATTCAAAGAGGAGCTTGGGTTGATTGAACGTTATTACCATGCAGACTGTCTTTGTAATCAGTGAACAATCAGAGTTGATTGCTTATGATTATGAAGGTGAACAACTTTGACTCAACTTTGCCATTTTACTGAAGAATGGTGAGCATGAAGAGAAAGGAGAAGGTGGGAAACTCCTCCAATAGTGAGCCAAAGAAATAAAGTACCAAGCATATGCTTTTAAAGTGCAGTGTGCAGATTTAAGATATTTATTAGCATCCAGCTGTAAGACTTTGGAGTAAAACGCTCCTTATCAACCTTTCCTGTCACCAAGGCAACGGTGGACAGAACCAAAAAGTGATTTTTGCAATAAAGATGCTGTCACCTTCAACAGATTTAAGTAAACTATCTCAAGGGATGAGATTGTGATGTTTTTAGTTATTTGATCCAAATAACTATAGTTTACCGCTCAGTTCTGTGATATCGATTATGGGTTTTTATTGTTTTGGTAACTCAAGCTGACACTAGTGAGTAATGCTAAACAAAGCATAGTTGACTCTTATCATTCAGAGGAAGCATTAGCAGGATCTGTGAAAGACGCTCTAACTGAGATCATTCAGGCTTCAGTTTTCTGTAAACTAACTCTAAATGAATAAACCCTCTCTTACCCATCCAGCAGAAAACTTCAGTGTCGGTCCTCGATCATAAATTTGTCATTAGGATTTTCCATCTAGGGACGGGAACACTGATGTTAACCCTCATTTTCAGCTATCACCTGTCCCAATCTCTTTTTTATTTCTTCATGTTTTTGTTTTTTGGACAAAAACTCAGATTAACTCAGATCCAAGGTTCAGTGACGCATGATAAATCTGATCCTCTATTTGTCAAGTTTGTAAGATCAAAAACTTTATCACTACAAATTCATTTGCACGACAACAACCTATCTCACTCTGTCCTCTCAGCTCCCTGACCAGCACGTCTCACACAGTCACTTAGTTAACAAAACCGAGGACCTGCTGCTTCTATAATATAAAGAGCCTTTTATCAGTCATCAGAAAAGAAATAATTATGATTTTCCATTCAATCTAAACTGATTAGATCTTTTTCTTAATACATTTCATTTGCTGCTAATGCTGCTAAATTCTACATGGTGTACAGCCTTGCCCTCTGCCCTCAACATTTTGTACAGTTGTATTGATCAAGACTGTTTTGAAGCAAACTTTTGACATAGCTGGTGCGTCAGGTCAGTCAGTATTGAGACTCAACTCCAATACTTCAGCTCACAGATAAATAAATGCTGTACCTGACATTCACAGACTCTCAGTGGAGGCATAATTACATAACAAAAATGCAGGAGCAACAGTAAGAAGCATTCACCTGATGAATGGTACCCTTACCAAATAGAAGTATGTTTGAGTTTACTTCAAGTATACTGTGTTTGACGAAGTATGCTTTCAGTTTGCTTTTTATGCACTTTTCAGAGATATACTTATCAAAGTTAATGTAATGGGAAATGGGTTTGTACTAAGAATTATACTAAAAGTCTCAATAAATTTAACCTATACTTAAACTTTTTAATGAAGATATACTTAAGTATGCATTTGTGCCTTAGGTTTAAGTATACTTGGCTTGTACTGCTGATCTTTTTAAAAGTTAAATACTCTTAAAAAGATATGCAGCACCAGCCAAGTATGTAAATATTTACTTCTATTGAAATACTAGCATACCATAAAGATAACTTTAAGTATGCTTCAGAGTGGGCATGCAGATGGCCGAGCAGGTTAAGGGGTGCCCTATGTTGGGAGTGGTAGTGGGTTTGATTCCAGCCCCGACTCTGTGCTGCGTGTCATCCCCCCTTTCTCTCTATCTTCTGCATTTCTCCTCTGTCCCATTAAAGGGAAAAAAAGCCTACTGAAAAAAAGGATGCTTCAGAGCATACTTTTATAAACTAGGGGACTTGAAGTTTATTACTAGTAGCTGAAAAGTATACGAAGAAGTTCACTTTCAAGTATGCTTCAAGTCTATTTTTATGAACTAAAATTGCACCAATTAAGTCTCAGGAAGTTTACCTAAAAGTACACTGTTGGTATATTTTATCAGTTTACAAAGTATACTTTTGGAAGTATACTAAATGAACTTCAGTATACTTCATAGAATGTACTTGAGGTATACTTTGTTTTGGTAAGAGTAGTCTGTGTGCATTAGTTAGACCTCCTCTGTCCGTCCTTCTGGCAGAAAATGAAGGATTTGATTTTAGTCTTGGCCTTGCACGTCTCTGTTTGCTTCCTGCACACAACAAAATGGTGACTGAGACGAATAGCAGCCAGGTTAGGGGTGAAAGTGGTTTACTAATGGAGCCAGATGGATTCATTTGTTCACCCTTTCAGCCCACTCTGTCCTCCTCCTCCTCTTCCCCCTCCTCCTCCTCCTCCTCCTCGTCCCGTAATTGGCTCTGCTGAAGCTTCTTTCCTGCTAAACTATTAAAAGATGGCAGCATTATGAAAGAGCTCGTATTCAGATTCCTCCTGCTCTAACCTTTCCATTTATTTTGTTCAGGGTTTGTTTATGTAATTATAAAAAGATGTGGTTCAATTATTTTTGTTTAAATATTGAAGCTTACTCACTCTGGCACCCTTTTTTATGGAGAGAAAGCATCAATCTTCTTAATTGCTTCCATTAGCAGCACAATATGAGCATCTCCAAATAAGCTGGATTTAATTTTGCTCCTTGCTGTGCCCCACTCTACAAGTTTTTATATTTATCTCATAATAGTACATAAAACTCATGAGCGCAGTGCCATCAATAACTTCAGCGGATAAATAAGTCCATCTTGTACGTGACAACAAAGTACACTGAGATGAGATTTTGAGCATCAAGGTTTAATAGTTTGTATGAATAATGTTACTCTTGGACTCTACCGCATGTTGTTGTTATATTGTTGTTTTACAGAATTTTTTTAACATCATTTTGCTGAAATGTAAAATGTCTTTATTGTCTGGATGGCGAATTATGTCAGAGTAACATGTCTTTAACAGCCAGTCATAGATCTACTCTGTTTTACTTTACTTCCACCAAATCCTTGTTCAGTCCATCTTTGCTCCATTGTGGTTTGACCCTATGCTAAGTCAAACACAATCTGGCGTCAACAGGGAGTGTTTCATTCCAGAATGACCATATGTTTTTATGCTTTTTGGTGTCTGATTTCCTGTGTTGCTCATTCTGTCCTGCAGTGATTGATGTGCTGTGCTTTAGCATCTTGAAAATGAGGAACAGTACATGCTGGGGTGGGCCAGAGCTGACAAGGAGCAGAAACAGTGGAGCTGGTGGCAGTCGACACGTTGACTAGAGAGAAAACCTTTTAGTCCTGCTGCTGCTGCAAAGGAGACAGACCAAACGTAGATTTGGTGGAAGGTAACATTAGGGGAGTCCCGATACAACTTTTTGACTTCCAATACAATACCAATATTGTAGCCTTTAATATTGATCAATACCAATACTGATCCGATATTGGCACAAAATTGTGCATAACAAGTTTTTCACTCAGCTGCAATGCCTTTTTCAGACTTCAACAAAAATGACTGCCACAGAGCCGACATCACTCCTACTCCTTGCTGCTTTGTTAGTACCTCAGTACACGCTGTTGTTGTGATTTTGTGGGCTCAGCCTGCTGGATCAGGGCACTGGTATATAGAGGTGTTGGAGCGGAGTCTGGAATGGACTGCTTGTATTGGAGTGCGGATTTTAGAATCAGGTCGATATAATATGATATCCGTTTTTTTTGCTGATATCAGACCAATATCAATATCGTATCGGGACACCACTAGTTCATAATAGAATAAACAAAGTCAGGTGTAGGGATTATGATTGATAAACGGAACTATGAAGAACCCAAAAATCAATTATATTTGAGCTTATGAAGTCTGCTATAGGGTGCCGAGGGTCCTATGAAATGATTTAATACTGTGAGTTTAGTTGAGTCATGTTTATTCAATCAATGGTTCACCCAAATAATTATACTGTCTGATAAAGTTTTTTAACACGAACAAGCATAAAAGTACACAAAGGAGAGTTTTGGTGATCTGTGGCTTGTCCCGATGGCTGGATGTGCTAAGAGGTCCAAAGTGTGCCTCCATTTTGCTGAAGCTGAAGGAAGGAATGAAGCAAAATGCAATTCTTGAAAGAGCAAGACTTGCCATCATATATGCTTATGAGGGGCCCCTGCTGAGTTGACAATTAGTCTATATGACAAGTGTTATAGCTGCCTCCAGGATGCTAAAAACCCATCTTAGCTCTACCTCACTCACTACCTTACTACTGTGGAACATGAAATAAAGTTTTCAAGGTAACTTCAGCTTTTTAGTGATACAAAGCTGCTTCGTTCCCTACCAGGGTAGATCACCATGGTAACTTATGCTGAACATCAAAGCCGCTCAGGGTCAGAGTTATGTTCAAGGTTAGGGATCAGTATGTAGAAAACTCCATCTGCTGAACAATTGATTCTCCCAATCAGCTCTGAGCTCTGTGAACTGTTTGGATGAGAGAGGGATCAGCCCTTTGTCTACAAGTCGGGCTTTTCATATAAGGACTTGAAGAACAGTATTAGCTTGAGGGAACATATAGCCATTTTTTGTGGATGATCATTGTGTATTATTGTGTGAATGACTTTCATTCTGTTTTATCCGTACAACAGATACTCCCAACCTGTTTACACTCCTCTCAACCATTTGTTCTACGAAATGGATCCATACAGATGAGAGTAATGTGATTAGATTTGAATTACAAAGTTAGAATAATGAAAAATGTCAGTAATATGAAAACAAATGTGTAGTTATCTGCACCTGTAAACAAATTAAAGTCTCAGAGATGCTAAATATTAATTTAAAACCTCTGCTGCTCCTCTGCCTCTCACTTGTAGCAGGATACTGGTAACACATGCAGTGATTTCAGCACTGCTGCAGTAATGGAGAGAGTGAGCCCGTTTCAACAGATTGATAATTACTGATTTTGAGGAGAAATTGAAAATATGACATTTCTCTTTGTTTTCACTGGAATGAGTCAGGAGTAACACAATATATTTCCCCACTCGCTGTGACAGTCAAAAGGTTTTTCTTTCCTGCTCTTGCAATTTGCATAATTGAACTGGAATATGCGAGTGTGGGCAAATGATGTGAGCTTAGGTGAATGTGTGTGTGTGTGTGTGTGTGTGTGTGTGCGTGTGTGTGTTTATGTATTTTTGCAGATCATAGCTCACCATTTACCCCCCTTATGAAAAGCCAATAATCCTCTATAAAGGGTGAATTTTATGAGCCCTAAATAAAAGCTGCTGTTTTATCACAAAATCTCCTACATTAAACACCACAAGGAAGTAAAACATGTTTGCATGTTGTTAACATTTGATAACGGTTTCTATCAGCCTGGTTTTCAACAGGAAACTATTTGTTTACTTAGTGACCAACAAAACTTTGTGTTAAGTACTAATTTGCATACATCACTGCGCTTCCACAGATGATGCACGTGGCAGCGGTGGGACTGTACTATTCAGAAATGTTAGGCCGTGTTTGTACTTATGATGGCATCTGTGCACAAACATCACTTAGATTATTTAACAATTTGATCAAATTTGTGAATACTGTAACTTTACAGAATTTAAGGGATAACAACTAACATGAAAATACTACACAAAATAGCCTGTTTGAATAGAGTTTTTAACAACATGGCAAAGCTTGAAAGCAAAGCATGTTAAAGTTATTGTTGATTACATGGAGGGCTGTTGTCTGACTCCAAACTATTCCCTGTCTGAATCTACAGAGACTGTTTGTGGCCTCAGGGTTGTGTAGGAATTGCAGTTAATTTATCAACGACATTAAAGTGTTGTGTTCTTGTGAAAATGTGCACCACATCTCTCTATAATGGGGCAAAGGCTCATTGATTCTGCTGCAGTGGAATCTGTACAAAAAACATGAAGCCCACCCACTGTGGGTTTGCTGACCAAAAACACTTAGATCCGGCGGTTCAGCTATTTCTGTTCATAACTTTATCAGCCTGCTTCACCAACATGTGTTGAAATTCCTCTGTATTTCAACACATGTTGGTGCAATGGGTAAAATTTTCATGATGCTTCCACCATGATAATCTGCATGACGAGAATTATCCTATAAGTTTTTGTTATAGGAGTATGGCTGAGTGGGTGTGTTAAAATAAAATACAGCTGATGCCTTTTTACTTTTAATAGAAAGCGAGAGTGCATGACCCCATTATCGCAGTCATTTTAGGATTTATTTCAAGACCTTGTTATTTTTCTTAAATCTTTAATGGCATAGCACCTTGGTACATCTCTGACCTACTACACTCCCTGAGATCTTTGAGGTCTGCTGATCAGCTGCTTTAATGGTCCCTAAAATGCCCCCTTTTCCTACAAACTTAAAAATCTTAGTTTAAAACTTCTTCTAATCCCTTCACCTGTTCACAGCATCATAGTTTTGTGGTCTCTGTGATTTTAGGTTGACCTTATTTCATTCTTTTACTCTATCTCTAAGAATAAAAAGACCAAAACTGAGGTCAAGTCAGCATTTCTATTGTGGCCTGCCATCTAAGTCTGTCTCTGTAGGAGCCAGTTGGAGACATCATGAAACATCTGTGTTTTCTGCAGTCTGGATGGAGCACCTGACCAACAGACGTTAGCATGTTAGCATACACTTAGAGTCAGTGATCTGCTCAGGTGCATGAATGAGTATGACTCACCTGGTTCAAATAGAACAGTGGGTTATTTTTGAACAGGTCTCTCTTCCTGACACATTTCAGGAATAGCATGAGATGGCCCATTTACTGACCACCCGCTGTCTGAAGTTAATGTAAGTGACTTTGCATTTAACTCAATAGTTTCTTTTCAGTCTTTATCTTCCAGAGATGACACAAACAGACTCAGGGGGCTCCTCTGGTAAAACAAAAACAGCCACCACACTTATCCCTCTTGATTTCTGCTGGTACCTCTTATATTGACGCTGTTTCAGGATCTGAGATGAAAGTGGCCTCTCCTCTTGATTGCTGTTCACAGACTCACTTTGCATTTCTGTGCTCTTTCATCTGCAGAACAAAACCTGAACCTGATGTATTAGACCGCTTTGATAGTCACGCTCTGTTGCAATCTACCTCTGGCTTGATTTACATAGTAGATGAAAGTGGAGAAGTCCTCAAAAACAATCCCACTAAATGTCTGGGTATGCTCACACACTTTCGTTATTCACGCAATACCTTCAGTCTTTTGTAAGTGTGTCATAGCCAAAGGCAGGAAACATAATTAACTCTGCTGCTGCTGCGTTTCTGTTGGGTTTTATCAGAGGGACATTTAGTTCAATTATGAGCACATATTTACTGTAGATAACCTGACCCACCAGACTGCCCACACAGAGGAGGGATGGCATTTCCACATAATGCGAACGCTTGATTAAACTTCAGTCCCACAGGTGTTTTTTAGGGAAAAATTGGTTTTAAATGTCTTGATAGGTTTCAATCTACATGGAGAAAACCGGTAATAATTTCCACAAAGATTGAATCAAATCTGAAAGTGGTCTCACTGACGTCTAGAGAGGTTTCACCAAAATAAAGCTGCAGACTCAACCGTAAGAGGCGAAGCTAAGGGAACATTTTTAGCCTCCTGGAAAACATTATCAGCACGTCACTGTGCTGTGCTTATAATGTTGATTTATGCACAACTCTGAGGCACTTCTTTGTCCACTAACGAGTTCCAAATTCACAAAAAGTGTAAGTTCCTCACAGGAGTTTGAAAACAGATGATGTTGTCTGTTTCATTAAAGCTCCTGTGAGGAACCTTCAGTTTGTGGACAAAGCAGTCTTTTGTAATCTTGTCATCTACATATTTAATTGTGTCTTTTGACAAAACTCTCATCCTGCTACAATCAAGTTTACCATTTTTTGTAAAAACATTTTTTGTTTTAGTTTTTTTGAGGTGACGTAAAAGCAGGGTTTTTAAGGTTTGGATGAATGGATCACCATAAAGCTTGGAACACAGATTGTTAGTTCCAAGATGATGTAGCCTAATGATTGTGGTGATCTTCTTGCACAAAATACAGATGGAAATGTGTCATTTCTACTATAACGAATGTACAACAAAAAGATATTTTACAACCACATTAAGCAAAGACATTTTAACTCTCTTTAAGTTGAAATCTAATGAGTCTGGTAATCAATCAAAGCCCCCATGAGGAGTATTTAAACTGATCATGAAACAGACTAAAATACACAAGGATACATCTAAATGAGCTACAGAGGCAATCAAGCCATAGTTTGCTTTGCACTTTTCAAAAAGAGCCTCAAAAGCTTTACTTTGGGCTGTTAAAAGAAAGCAGCAAAAACAACATGTGCAGGACTAGTGCAAGCAAAGAGTGAAGTGTTGCTGTGTCCTGGAGGGGTACCAAACTGGACATGGATCAAAAAAGTTCCTCATGGAGGCTTTGAGATTTTTTTTGAGGTTAATGAATTTGTGCTCTTGTTGTTGCACAAGCCTCAGCAACATCTGAAACGTTTGCACGTTAACATTCTTAACACAAAGGCAGTCAGAGTACTCATTACACCTGCTGAACATCAACATGTTGTCAGCTTGTTAGCAGATTGAGAATTGCTTTCAGCCGTGCCAGGTGGGGCTTCTTTGAGTTTCTTGTTGTTGGAGAGAAAAGCGGTGCTGCACATGTTGATCCAGTCCAGTTTGTGCCAAAAGCATCTGTGAGCAAGAAATTGTCTCTGTGTACTTGAAAGCATCCATCTCAGTGATCATGTTTTCTTCCTGTATTTGACTGAGCTCAGACTCTCGATTTGTCTTCCAGCTCTGGTGGGACCCTGAACGTGTGGGCCGCAGGCTGGCCCGGGTCACATTGATGCTGCTGGGCGCCATCCAGTACTGTCCTCACCACCTGCTCCTGCTCCTCCCACCTCCACACCAGCCATGGCTATGAGCGGTGACCCTGTCTGTGAGAGGCTGGGCCCTGACTCTGACACACAGACCAGCAGTCTCACAGACACACTAGCAGCCATGACGACCAAAGACTCAGACGGCTCGGCTACAAACGGCGTGAAGAATGGCGGGGCTCAAAGGGAGGGGATTCAGGGCAGGAGGACTCATCCGGTGCGGCCCCATATGACTGGGAGGAAGTTGTCGCTGCAGGAGAAAGGGACCTACATGTCAGGCTCTGGAGGAGGATACACGCACATTTCACCTCGGGTGGCTCGGAGGCCCACTGTGGAGTCGAAACGTGTGTCCATTTCAGACGCTCAGGTTAGTATGAATTTTTTTTGTCATTCTAAACAATTAAAAAAAAAACTGAAAAAGCTGCAACTAAAATTCTACTGAAGTGGTCATTCTTTTGAGAGATAACTTATCTTGTAAGTGGAATCACAGAAAGTCCAACAAAATCAGAACTTCTTTTCTTAAATTGTTCATCCGCAGTCTGAATTGGGACAGTTGGCTGATGAATTGCTGCAGTTGGGTGTGACAGGTGGTATCATAGCGGGGAGCGAAGCACAGACTGAGAGACAGCAGCTCTATTGTGTTCATAAAAGCAGTGGTCAGTGTAAATGTAGCTCAGTATCTCTTCATCATCACCAAAGAAAGAGGAGCACAAGGCCTGGGTGGAACATGAGAGGCAGAAAGAGGCAAGAGCAGGTGTATTCACTCGTCTCTCATTAGGACGTATATATTAGCTGATATAATATGTGAATGCATCATGGAGCTGTTGTCTCATATGTGCAGCATATATGATACTGTATGCACTGCATGAAGAACAGTTGTGTGTTTTGTTGATGTGTAAGAGAGTTCATGCTCTGCAGCAGCCATTGTAGATTGTTTCACTGGACAGACACATAGACTGTATATACTATGGACCACTTGGTTCTGCCCTAACAGTATACGGATTTGAAGCCAAAAAGCTCTCGGTATTTCTGTGTTTTTTCGGAATTTCCTGAAACCAACATTGCACAGTAGCATTGTACGTATTTGGTGGGAGAGTCGCTGTGATGCCGCTCGACTCAAACAGCGTATCTCGCGAGTGAGCTACGCAACCTTTGTACGCCCATAAGCTGTATCAGGTGTCAATCTTAGAAAACATGAACCCCCTAAAAACTTTTAAAAACGGAGCTTCACAGCAAAAAAGAGGACTTGAGCACAAACCAGTCTTACTGTAACTACATGTCAACATCACAAGCAGGGGGGAGAAAAATTCATATTCTGTGTAATAAATTTCTAAAGTTTGTCCACAGCTCCATAGGGATTGCTGGCGGAGGCGGGATTTATGACCTATACTGCAGCCTGTCACCAGAGGGTGCTGTTCTGGGTGGCTTCACCCAGCGAGGAGGCAGACAGCGTCCGTTCTATATACAGTCTATGGACAGACATGAAATAGTCTGAACAGCACTGGGGCGTTAGATAAACCATCAAAGAATAAAAAAGGGTGGAGGGCCTTTTATTACATCCCCACATAATCATATGGAACATTTTACTCGTTTTTTTCTGTGTTTGCATGCCTTTATGTATAAATCAAACAAAATTGGTGACACTTAACGCCTTTCCTCTTGAATTATACCCTCAATAGGTTCAGACTGTTTAGGCTGTCACCACTAATCTCCAGGCTCAGTAAAGAAAATCCCCTCTCTGCGTGCTTTGGCATTCATGATCTATTTATTGCATATTCAGGAAAGAAATTCACAGTGCAAAATGTAAGCTACATACTTCATCTCGTGCCATCCAGGGTTTCTAGAGAGGCAAGAGTTAGCAGACAAACCCACAGCGATGAACACGTGAAGTAAAAACTGCAGATGCCATGGATTCAGCCTTTTTCTAGTTTGCTGCTTCCTGCTACTGATAAGTAGTCTTTAAATAATAACAGTTATCATAATTAACTGTATTCATATTGAAAAAAGTGCTCTACAACAGAAAGATAGGAAATATTACTGCAAAAAAGTCAACAGAATTTAAAGAACAGGACAACAATGCAACTGCAAAAGCAATAAGTCAACTATCATTACTTAAAATTCCATAAAATTAGATAAAATGTCCTAAAAAAGTTAACAGAATAAACTAAAGCTTAGTTAAAACCGGTGCAATCATTGTTCTGAGGTAGTTTTCTGTTATCAAGGCCAGAGGAACTAAAAAGGAACAGTTCAAAGTGCTCTCATTTGCTTCTTTGTCAAGTGTCAGATAAGAAAACCACCAGCCTCAGGTTTAACCATGCAAACAGACATGCATGCATGCATATTATCTTGGCGAATGCTTTCACAGCACTTGCATGCAACATTTTTTTGCTCGTGAGAGCAACTTTGCAGCCTGCAGGGAGATAACTGTTCTGATTGCATGCAATTGATGTGAGCAGTCAAACTGTGTTCTTCCTCCTTGCCAAAACAACCACAACCCAATTTAGGTGAGTGTTGCCATGACCAAATGCTGTTGCGCTGCGTTCAGAAAAATAAGAATAAAAATCTTATGTTTTTCCTCAAAAAGCACAGGGTGGTAAAAGGGAAAAGTCTGGATTCTTTGGGTTAAAAGCAGAAAAGATAAATATGGCCGACTAGTGTTGTATTCTTGCAGGCTGCTGTTCACTGCAACCGCGTTGCTGTAGACTGTCACTGTCACTAGATTCTCAACAAAGTCACTGATACATTAAAGCTCCTATGAGGAGTTATTTGACATGAATGAAATAGAGTACAATCTTTATTGATGCCTTTTTATGATAAAGAAAAGCAAACAAGGCAATAAGGGACAAGTTTGAATTTATTGTATTATATTACAACTTTTAACATCTGAAACTGCTGAGAGGTGCCAGTCAAGCAGATGAAGAAAAAAAAACAGCTCTGTTTTTGAAGTTTTTTTTTATTTTTTATAAAATATTCACAATAACTGGAAACCTTCGCTGTCAGAAGTCAGCAGGTTGAGATTTTTGTAAAAAAAAACACCACTTCAGGACATAAATGAAAAGATAAGGGGAGACTGTTTCTCTTTGTAGGAATAGGAGTGAGCACCATAGCAAAGGTGTTCAGTAATAGTTGTTTGCCAGGTTAAGTGGAGTTAGATTCAGTCTAACAAAGCAGAAACTGAGCAGGTTATCACCCTTGGCTCAGAGCTTAAATCCCAAGGTCCCATTTATAATTTAGTGAACTGAAGTTGTGGTTTTATCTAGGATTTCCTTTCTCCCACCAGCATGTTATGATTGGCTGCTCTCATCAATTGGTCCGATCATAAAGGGGGAGAACTGTATCACTGCATTATATTCAGGGATAATACTTTGACTTTACCCACTCTCACAGACAAAACTGAGAAACTACTCACAAGTGGAGCAGGTCAAAGTTGTACACGCAGAAAAGCACCAACGATGAGGAAAACAATCAGAAAGGACCTGCACAGAACAGGGACCATTATTTTTTTTTCACAATGATTATCAATGAAGAACACTGGGAGTGTTTTTGCCACGGTGTCAACAGACAGACGTACAATGTGCTTTACTCTTGTTTGGATCAATCAGAAACAAGTTTTAAACATAGCTGGAAAATATTCAAGATCAGGAACTGTGTAGCTACGCTCTGACTTTTTCAGGCACGTTATTAAATTAAAACAGGGGAAAGAGAGTTAGCCTTCCCCCAGGCCACAAAAACTAAACTCCATTAAAGCTCACAAATGAACTAACCAGTGTAAAGTCGCCAAGATTGAAGCAGGGTCTCTTGATTTCACTTCACCCAGCCAAGAAAAAGCTCCTTACAAAATCCTACAACTACCCATTCATATTTAATTTGACATTGTAGTATTTTTATTGGATTAAATAAAAAAAGAAGATTTAGGTGTTGATCTGGAAGACACTGGCAGGTGCTTTGTGTTATATGTGTTTATATGACAGAGTTATTGATCGTCTGGGTTTTAACGAGATGGTTAGATATAGAGGGGTTGGAATATGTCCCAGTTTTTTAAAACTTGACTGTAAAACTTAACCCCTAGAGAAAGTTGTTGATTATTAATGAACACACTGAGCCTCATGATTTATAAAACAAAGCAAACATGCAGCTGCTAACCCCCTGAAAACTTCAGAGTTTCCTGCAGTGGTGGGTGACTCCTCCAGTTTTCCCCTCCATTTTTCCTGTGGCTTTTCTTCATTCAGAGCGAACATTAAAAATTCATGACATCTGCCAGGATGTGGAACCCCTGTGAATTTAACAGACTGCTGCCACAGACCAGCAGACCTGTCATTGTGTCCTTCCTATCTGCAAACTGAGCTCAGGCTCCATCACTGGGCCATAAAAAGAAGTCGTGTTGATTGTATTTTCTCGCTCTTTCTGGGTCTACAGCTACAGCGTGACACAGCAGAGAGAGGAAGAAAAAGAGGGAGAGGAAGGAAAAGAGAGAAATTTCGAGCTGCACATATACCAGCTATGACTGACATTTTGAGTTGTCACTGTTACTGTGTGTAAAAGCAGCTATCACAATGGAAAAGTGTAAAATGACTGACGCATGAGTGATTTTATCTCATATATTCATCATCTCCCAACTTAATTTATGACATGCAGAACTGGGAGGTCCTATCTTCGCTACTGGGAAGAGACAGAGTGAGGCACTGAGGCATAGAAATATCAACTTACACCCTTGTCATGTTGCAGGAAAATTCTCATTCCCAGGATTTCTCATTGCCAATGAGTGTAATTTCTCTCCTCTTGAGAACACAAACAACATACCCACTTAGACAGGATTAAGGAAATCCTGAGAGAGAGGACCCAAAATGTGGATTAAAGCTTGCCTCCAGTCTTGTAATGTTTCAAAAAAACAGGTTGACAGCTGAGTCCTAGTCCAAGGCTGAGCTGTAAATATTTGAGTTTGTGGTTCAAAGTTTTTAATTCAATGTTATTTACAGCTCCTGTGAGAAACTTTTGGTTTGTGTCAGTCTTGGTGCGTCTTTGTGAGTCCTCTACATGCTTAAGTGAAGAAATGTTAAAAGACGTATCACTCACATCTACCCCTTACGACAATCATTAAAAATTACAACATAGAAGTTATCTTTGCACCGATGGTCTTGTTTGCTTTTGTATATCTCAGTAAAGCATTGTTATGAATTTCAGTCTATTCGATAAATGTAAAGAAAAAAAAAAACTCCACAGGAACGACATACTTGTGACTGTAATATGAAGGGCATTTTAGTCTCTTTTTGTAACTTCTGTCAGTGAAGTCTGGAAGATCCCCACAGTGTTGTTGTTTTGTACTGAAACGAATCAAGACAAGTCCAGTCTCGAGTCCTCAGTCTTCAATTCCCAGTTCACTCATCAGAGAAGAATCTGAGTCGAGTCTGATTTAAGTTTTATTGATATTGTTTATCATAAGGAAGATTGTTGTCTCACTTCAAACTGGTCATTGTCTGATGTTTAGAAAATACATTTTATCAATAATGTCAGACTTTCCCGGATCCTGTTGGCATGTCTGGAGATTTAAATGATGAGTAAAGTTAGTGTTCTGTGTCTCTATTAGAGAGGAAAGGACAGTGGATAGAGCAGGAAGTGGGCAGTGGTTGAGTCACTTTGGAGGCTAACGTTGACATTAGCTTTCAAACAGTAATAGACAGTCTGAGTAGACTAACTTAAGCACTTAACTTGTCTCACTTAATATTCTAAGTACACTCTGGTCAGATGTCTGTTAGAGTTTCCTCTCCTGTCTTCTCTTCAGTGACTCTCTTACATATCAAACATCTTACACTTCACTTTCTCACATTCGCAGTGAAAGGTATGACTTGTTCAAAACATGATAAATAATTGAGGCCCTATACTGATAATAAAAAACCATAAACATTGAAAAACTATCTTCATCAATACGTAAGGCAGAGTCCTTCTCTCCATGAGCCAATACCTAGTGCAGTAAATGCTCAAGTCCAAGTGTGACTCATCCGTGCTTGAGTACAAGTCGAGTCAGAAACCATAAAAATCAGGAGTCCAGCCAGACCTGAGTCTGTTCCCTGGATTTGGATCCTCACATGATGTTAGTTGTTAAACTCAGTCTGCTCTAGCTCTGAATAAAGATAATTTAGACATTCAGCTGTTTGCATTCTGTTGCTGCTTACTGAGTGGGGTTTATGGTAAAGTAAAGACAAAGGCAACAAGGATGGCATGATTTGATATTGACTGTTATACTTTATACTTATACTTACAACTTTTGACCTAACTTTTTGGTTTTCTTATTTATTGGTTTTAGTCGTGGCTTTTTTTTTTTTTTTTGCTGTGGTTGCCGTAATTTTATGACTACAGTCCTATAATCCTGTTTTTTTAGGTGGCCCAAGACTCCCTCATTCACAGCAAAGCAGATGGCACTTGTTAATGTCTGGTCCCTGGTTGGTTCTAAAGATGGCGCTGCAAATGTTGTGTGACAACATGTGAAATCCATGAGTAAGAGAGCCAAGCAAGCGGAGCCTTAACATACCAGGATGCATTGCAAACAAGTGGCCGTGGTATTTATTTTCATTTCTTCAGTCTTAACTGTGGCTCCAAGATGCATGCTTCGATATCTATCCAACCAAAAGGCTGCACCATTAATCACAACAACCTTTTGCTCTTTTATAATGAGATCAAATTCTGGTATAATGGTGTGAAAATCTCAGCCAGTTTGCAGCACAGTCAAAGGTGGAGGCTATTGATCCTCGCTGAAACAGTCTGCAGCTCTTCAGGGACTTACATTACATCAGATAACAGTGCTGTAGCTGAAGAGCTAAATATCTTACTGCTGTAAAGGCACAGATATTATCAGCAGCAAATTCAAGTGCGTTTATTTACAGTTGACACTTAGTTTGGAGGAAACAGATCATTTTTAATATCGGAGAAGAGTTGCTTTAAGAAAAAGACTCAATCAAATGTGAAGCAGTCCTCTGAAAGGATGTATTGTGAAGAGCCGTTCTTCCTCCAGTGTGGTCAGATTGAAGTCTGAGTGGGGAAATAAATATTAAACACAAAGATTAATGCAGAGAGGAAACCAAATCAGAGCACTTGGCAGGGTCATTTTGCAAAATAGATTTTTTTTTTTGCAGCTCTTCCCTGATGAGTCCCCTCTCTGCTTGTATCTGTACTCAAGGCCACTTTGTATTCAGAGCCTGCAGCTTCTCAGCTTCTTGTACCATTAAACTGACAGTGTTAACTATGTGGACTATGAGTGTTCACCATTAGAGTTTGAATTTGTCACTCCCTTTGAAAACCTTACCCTGAAAAGCATGCTGTATGTTGAATTTGAGAGTTAGATTCAGACAAGTTTACATCTGTTCAGTATGACAACGGGAAGATTAAAATGTGAGAGTGACTATGAAAACTATTAGCTTTGGCAGCCCTGTGAGGACAGATTAACATCAGTGTCTATTCTTTTTCACAGCACATTAGTGTAATAGATGAAGAGCTGATATCTTTCAGAGCCACGAGTCATCTGTACCAGAAACACTGACTCTGTATTAGTTCATTTAAAGGTGGGGTAGGAAGGATCTGAGGAAGTGCCAGTTTTTGGGAGAAATCTTAAATGTAAACACTACCTCTCCCAACCAGTTTTCCCCTCAGCTCCTCTTCTTCCCTCCGTCTCTGCTCCAGCAAGCCCCGCCCACAAACAGACGCTCCTGCTCGCTCGTATCGTTCCATTTAAATTCAGATATAATGCAGATAAATACTTCAGATAATTACAAATGGGGCCCAGTCAACGTGAAAGTAAAAAGCATTGGTGCTACTGCAGATGCCAACAGACTACCAGCAAACACAATGTTTACAGGATTTCTAAAACTAGCATAAAGTGACATACTCCAGGACCAGAGGTAAACAGTTAAGCAGCGCTACAACACGCAGCAGGTCCTATTTGACATGAAACACTTCTGCTTACTTTGTTAAAGCGGTTAACCTGTCCAGCAGAAAGGTTACAGGGTCTGTAAGATCCTGAAATGTCCCCCCGTCATTTATACTGATGTTGACCTGGCTTCTTAGCTTTTGTCTGGTCTACCTCCATTTTAAGCGCCTTTTATTCCGCCAAAGTCTCCGGTATTTACTTCGTTTGCTTGTGTCGGCAGTCGTGGCCAAAGGAGAATTCAGACAATTTTTCATACTTTCTGGTTGGTTTCTCCTTTTCAGTGTTGTAGCACGCTAACTTTGTTTGGGCACCACGCCTAACAACATGAGAGAGCAGCGTCTGCCTCACAACCAATCAGGTCGGGGAGGTGGAGAACGGCTTTGTTTATAGTCAGAATGAGCGGGCTGCTCAAAAATGTTAAAATATTGACTACACAGGCATAAGGGAACACAGCGATACCGTGATATTCCCAAATGTCATCAATAACTAATTGCTATTGACTGATATTAAAAGCTTTTTTGTATATACACCATAAAAAAGATGCTTCTTTAACGGATTCCTGCCTACCCCACCTTTAATGTCTCCTCCTTTAAGAATAAAGCTTCACCTGTGTTTCCAGTCACTTCTGTATATCTCTCCCATTTGCATGAGACACATATGAGTTAAACAACCCTCCTATTCTGCCTGACCCTTTTTTTTGCAGCTATTTCACCACTATTTTGAAACAATGACAGGTTGAGGAAATGAGTTTACAGCTACTGACTTTAAATACAAACTCCAGTTCCTTCTTTAGTTACATACTTCCTGAGGCGGGTGTTTGCTCATTACCTCTTACGAAAATGAAATGCATTGTTATTGATTCTAAATGGCGCGGTGGCAGTGATCTATGAGACTTAGACATGTATTGATTACTTTCTGGGTAATGCAAGGAGAGTTTGGAGTAGATGAAACAGGATGGAGGACGAAGTGAGATATGAGTGGACACAGAGTGAGGAGAGACAGGGCTGCAAATGTAAAAAAAAAAAAAAACAGAACAGTGTAATGTGACAGGATGACCACAATCACCCTCTGAAGATTTAGTGCAGTCCATCGAAGCATTGGAGTGTGCAGGTGCATGGTGTGCATAAGTGGCAGGCTGTCTGCATCGGCCTCTGTATCCATTAGTCCTGTCGGAGTATTATCTGCAGTGCAGCGCCCGCTGTGCATGTACATGTGCAGGAGAACTGTGAAAGTCCCTCTCACTGTTCTTTTGATTCTCCTCATTTGACTTTCCCTTTATCCTCCACTGTCCTATTTTCTCTTCTTTTCATGTCTCTCTGTCCAATCAAAGAAATCCCTCTTTAAATTCCGCTGCATGCTTCGACTACAAAAACTCCATCGACTATTCTTTCTTTACCCCTTTGTTATAATCCCTGCCCACGGTGCTTCACACTATCAAACCCTACAGAGCCTCACCCTCACATCTCCTGCAGCATCAAATGCAATGTTCAAAACCAGCTACATAACTGGGCGTGTTATGTAAGTGGCTGTATTTCTAAAATACTCTGCCTGCTGCTGAGTGGAGTCCTGCCCTGCACCGTGAGTTGGTGCGGTACTTTTTTGTACTGTTTTGTTCCATCCACTGCCTCCTCTCATCCTGCACACAGCATCAGCCCTCTGGCACTGGTCTGGCTCTTCCAAGTAAACGAACGCCTTCTTTACACTAATAAGACACTTGGTTCTATCCATTTTCTTCTTCCCCTGCACACTTGCAATGTTCACTTTTTGTTCATTGATTTTCCTCTCTGTTAAAACTCCCCCCTTCTCCACTACCTCTCACTCCTTTTTTTTCTCCCTCTTTCCATCCTGCTGGTTGTCTCCCCTCCACCCGCCTTGCCCCTGGCTGACTCTGTGCAGTAGCGGGTGGTTGCTATGGAACTGCAAATCAGCCATTTAAGCAGTAGCACTCTAATGGATTTGCAGACAGTAAACAGAAACTGCGGACTGCATCGTTACCTACATCTCAGGAATAAATGACTTTAAACACATCGACACACGCACACAGCATGGCCTTTTTGTTCCAGAGGTAGTCGTGTTTTTGCTCCTCTGTAGAAAATGAAAGCCTTGTCATCCATGTGTTTTCTAAAGCTGAATGATATTGGTTAGAGTTGGGATGGGTGTTCTTCTTTCATAGTCTTTGAAGAGCAAGTGGTTAAAAGATGCTTGGTGTTGCATGGGATGGCAAATATCTGTTCAACAATATGATAGATGTCAATTTCTCAAGATGAGGAAATTTTTAAATTGGAGTGTTTAAGTACAACCAAACTAAGCATGTAGTGTTGGAATTTGGAAAAACTGGTGAGAGTGAGAATGCTTTGATAAAATAATAACAATAGTAATGCATAATCATATTTTAAATAGCGCTTTATCACAAAGCAATGGAAGAGAGTTGTTTTGGAAAAACAGCAGAACAAGTCTGAGGGTCCAATCCAGTTTTCTCAATGTTGATCCTTCCTAGGGCTGGGGGATATGGCCTCAAATCAATATCATGATATATTAAGCAGTTCACCTCGATAACTACTCCACAAGCTTCTCACCTCCTCCCCCATTAACTTCGTCTACTTCAGCCGCTGCTCCAGCTGCTACAACTTTTGAACCGTCCACCATCTCCTCACCTGTCTTTCCCTCTTTTTAACGGACTGGATGAGGTGGAGTCACGTCTCCAACATAGGACAGCGTCTTAAAGGGACATGAGACCATAGCCTAACTACACACATCCAAAACCAACTTTTATTTATTTCGACAGTGAATATATTGACATGGGCAAAATGACGTTGGTTATTTTCGTAAATTTCGGTATCTGTAAATTTTCGGTTTATTGCCCAGCCCTATTCCTTCCCCTCATTTGTTAGTTCCCCTTTTGGCCTTCTGAACAGAGATAGAGGATATAGTAGTGAAACAACTCTCTAAGATCCTAAAACATCATCATTAGTTATAGACTGAATTGAGACAAGTAGACATGACATTAGCAAGCTAGTAAGTTATATTAAAACACTGGCATACTACGAGAACTTGTTTGTATAAAGAAAAGGACCATAACCATGTTAGACTGAGCTTATAAAATGATAGTCATCAGTTTCAATTCTTTTTCATGAACATGATTCACTCATGCATTTCTTTTGCTGCTTGGAAAACAATCTTACAGATGTTCTTGAAGATTTGACTTACGCTCTATTTCCAAAGTGCATTTGTTTTAAAGACCATGTGACTTTTGCTCTACTCCTGCACCCTGACAAGGTTTGGGACACGCCCCCTTAGATGAAAACACACAAAACTGAAGGGTGAAAGGGTGAAGTGGTGTGCCTGGACTGAGCTTTGGTTCCCATATCCTCCAATCAAACATCTTTCAGGTGTGCTTGACAACTAAGTCTCAGTCATAGAGGCCCCACCTCACAAGTAAGGAGGGTTAAAGCAACTCCTGCTCAGAAAACCAGGAACACAAAAAACCTCTGAAAGGTCTGTATAATGTGTTAGATTAAGGCAATGTTTAGAAAGACACATGCGTGTACCCCACATTGAAGCTTCCTGTGTTTGTGTTGAGCAAACATTGTAGATATACAGAGTTACTCATCCTCTCCTCCTCTCCCTCCTCTCACAGGACTGTATCCAGCTGAACCAGTACAAGCTGAAGAGTGAGATTGGAAAGGTGAGCTCGTCTATTTTCTACTGATTGCCTCTGTTCAATTTGGAGAGGAAAAATAGCTGCAGAGAAGATTGACCCCTTTGCTTGATTTAACTTTTAAGGGAAAATTGGACACCAAATCGTTTTAGCTAGTGCACAGAAAGAGTAAGAGTGTGTGTTTTCTGCATTTTATAGGACTTCCAGGGTCTAATAATCTACAAAATAGGATCTTTTGTTTTGAGGCTACACCACAAAAACAACAAAAGTATTGTTAGCTTTAGCCATACATGTCCTCCAGTTACTGAAGTACAGCCATGTTTATCTTCTGAAGTGACATTTTTGCCATCTCGATTTTTTATTTCCATGTGTGGCGCCTTAAATGCACACACAGGGGAATTTGTTGCGGCTGCAATCTAGAAAAACAGGTAAAGTGAAAATAGGGAAGTGCACATTATTTCATGTAACAAGCACAGGCCCACTCAAAAAGTATTTATGAAAGGCTTATTAGCGCTCGAGGGGGAATTTATGCACTCGATTACAGAGAAAATTAAAATAAAATGCAGCGACAGAAAGCCCTGGACAGATTTTTATACAGTCAGTCATTCAGTTTTTAGGCCAGAAATAAAAAGAGACCTGACCATAAATGGTGGGCGTTCACATAAAACCCTCAAGAGAATGATCGAGAGAGGACACATAAATGGTTTTAGTTTTATAGTGAAGCCACAGTTCTGACATTCGTAAAACTTTGTTACATACACTCAAATGAGCTCACACTCCTGGTGAATAGAAGCCTACAATTGGATTTGTCTCTCTGTAAGACAAAAAAGAAACAGGACTGATGGAAAACACACATCCTGGATCAGCATGAGTGTGTGTTTATGTGTGTGGGATGAGCCGTGTTGCTGCCAAAGAATAAAAATGTTTGAGTGGAAATTGTGCTGCCTTCAAAACACTCTGTCAGTATGGTGCTGCCGTCTGTTCTCAAAGTGATGCTTTAGGAATCTTAACAAAATCCCTCAGTCTGTCTGCTGATGACCCAGTTAGTCCTGAAAGTGGGGCTGAACCACAAAATTGAGCTGTGGCACTGAATTTCCTCACTCGATAATGTCCTCTTGTGCTTTTTATCAAAGTTTAATGCAAGTAAATAACATCTGATTCAATAAAAGGACCATGAGTGATAGTTTTGGGGGGCAAAAATAAGGTAAGGATGATTTATTGTGAGATTTGTTTCCACAGCTTAAAACCCAAGTAAGAAATACTGATTTTAGTAGAGTGAGATCTGAGCCTCAGCTGCAGCTTCAGTGTAGAAACAGAGACGGCAGCAAAAAAGTCAGATATTTTCAGCTGTTTGGACTCCTGTTATGGAAACTTGTCTTTTAAAGAGTTTTAATAAGAGGAGAGAGACCTAAAAAACTCTTTGTTCTTAAATCTCAACACTGGCAAGCATTAGCTTAGATCCTCCTCCTTAAGGTAACTCATTTAATCAGAATCAGGGGTATTTCCAAAGGAAGATCTGGATGGGCTTTACCTACTGGACCCGTGTTCACAAAGTTTCCCAGTCTACAGAGTTGCTCCTGATGATGAAATTCGAGGAAATTTAGAGAATCATGATGTTTTCGAAGAATTTTCCCAAAAATTTAAGACAAGATATGTGCAAAGATGAAAGTAATTCACAAATCATTATGGACCCCACAAGAGCTCTGAATGTGAAAAAGTGTAAGGAGGAGAGAAGAGGACTTAGGAGAGATTTCAGACTTTCCCAAGCAGAGGAGGACATAGTACATTAAATAACGATTACATTAAAATACTGAAATGATCTATCTGATCAACTCCTATGATCCGGCTGATTGATTTCACTGTTCTTTTATGCATGTCAACGAAAGGGGATTTTTTCCCACACTTATAATGTCTACTATTTGCCTTTATTTTGAGATGAAACAGGCTACTTTTAGTTACAGTTAAGGCACAAAGCAAAATGGAAGCAGTTAAGAGAAGGGTTAGAAAGAAAAAATGCTCAGTTCATCCCTTGAAGAGGTTCAAGCTCCTTTGGATTGACAGTAAATCTTTGAACATCAATTTAAAAGTGTCAGAGGGCTGCAAACTTGCTCACCGCCTCACCTTCTTCTTTTTCCTCTTCCTTCTTCTTCTTCTTCTTCTTCTTCTTCTTCTTCTTCTAGTCCCCTCCACTTTATGGCAGATGGCAACCATTGTAAAATACCACCTCCCTACTTTGAACAGATTTCTTCACAGTATTTTGTTTGCTTGTCGTAATCATAAGATTAATATTTCATGCTTTTAAAAAGACGGTCATTGTGGAGCCTGGTATTTTGCTACAGTCTTTTTATGTACATATGGAAATCTGTTTTTTATGATCATCTTGCCTTCTTTAAACAGTCTGGTACTGCAAATCACTCTTTATCGATGGTCTCTGCAGGGTTTTAAGCATTAAAAATGATTGTATAGAAATGATCAGCCTTTGTTAATGTCTATTCTGCTCTTATGGGCCTTAAAGAGGTGTTGCTGTTAGTTTATGTCTGTGCAGATCAAAAATCTTCACAGGAATTTAAATTTTGAAAATGTGCAGAAAATAATCGAGCATCAAGTGTTTTCTTACTTAAAATACCTTTGGTCAGGGTTGGGTAATGATCAAAAATCATTTTCCTATGAACAAATCTCTGGGGTCTCCAACCGAAAAGTCGCCCTTTACAGAATGAAGTCACTCTGTTGTAATCAGTCCTGTTTTCTATCAGTGAGGTCTTATTCTGCTTTCTTCTCTTTGTTTTAAGATGTCTGCTGTGTTTCATTGCCTCTGTGTTGAAACAGTGTTATAAAGACAGAGCTTTGTGGATATGCAGTGAGTTTCCACATATAGAAAATAATCTTTCTCTTGCTGTATTGCAGGGCTCCTATGGTGTGGTCAAGCTGGCCTACAATGAGGATGATGACAAACATTATGTAAGTCAGTGCAATCATTTTTCATTTTCTTTCTGATTACTAACTGAGCTGCAGTCGCTCTGTCGCACAGCATCAGTCCTTTCAGCCCCCATTGTCTCGACAGAAAAGCTTTTCAGGCTCTCGACGGAGCTATTGATTTGTCTTTTTCAAGTTGAAAGTTCCATTCCCTGAAATTGCATCAGTCGCCTTGGAATAAACTTGGAAATGAAAACGACTTCTGAAAATTCATCCTAGACTTTATTACCAGTCTTCAAAGCACTGTTGCTGCTTCTGCTCCTTCTTTGTGCAGAGCTGCTTTGAGGTCAGTTCATGAGGGAGGTTCTGGTTATGAGCCGGCCCGCTGAGAAGGGGTCATTTCGGTTTCCATCAAGGTGATTTGTTCTCGCAGCAGCTCGGTAAACTCTGCCTCTCGAAATGTAAGCCGTTCTTCTGCTCCAACATAAGTCAGCAGCCCTGTACAGTAACAGCTATGAGATTGTTTGGATGAGTCACGACGATATAAGCAACCAACTCTGCATGGGTTCAAGATGGACGTCTAATCCGGAGCCAGCAGGAGCTCAACACAATGAAGTATTAAAACGGACTGATGCAGAATGATGAACAATGGAAGTTATTGTGAGGACACAGCAGAACCCTTTATCCTGAAGTAAATATGATTAAAAATATATATTTATAAACACAAACTTACTGTTTGGAGTGGAATAATGACGTGCAGTGTTAAATGATGTGTGCCAGCTCTTTAGACACAGCACAACCCAGACTCCCAGTGATTGAGTCAAACCAAGAAATCATTCACTAAGAGTTAAAATCATTATCAATTTTTGTTTTTGAATAGTCATTTTTTTCCTGCATAGGGGTGCAAATAGTGATAATGGAGACATCACTTTACTGAAGCAGTTTCAACTCAAAAAATTATCAATATAGCGACATATCATAGTCCTGACTTGTGTAATAGAATGATTGATGCAGCAGAGATATTTCATTTTTAATACTATGGTAATACAACCAGATTTCCATGCTAATTTGACTAACTGCATCACTAATTCACGAGTCCTTGTAGTGGGGGGAGGTACAGTAGTATTGGTTCACATCAAAACAAGTTTATGTTTCAAAGCAAACTGGTAAAATATGAGCAGGTTTACGTTCACAATTTGGATTTGACTTTTAAGCACAGAAATATGTATTTGTTTTCATATTTACCTCTTTAAAAGTGTATTTTTTTAACCTTTTTAAGTTTATTCTTTGAATTCCTTAGATTTGATTTATAATCTATAAACACATTAACATGGTTTCAAAACCAAACTTTAAGTGCAGTGAATACATTAATCTTGTGCTCTGTCTTTATAAACCCTTCTTCATCTGGTAAAATTATTTATTATTGGGGATATAGCGATCATCACACTACTGCTGTACCATGATTTGGCCAAGCATCCCAGATTGATTTGTGTTTGGAGTCACTCAGCAATTTTAACCCCAAGTGGTTTCAACACAACTTGAAAGTGGTATAATTTAGGGTTTTTCCTTGGTTATATTGAGTAAAAAATACATGTCAAAGAGTGTATTTCCTTTCACCTTTTTTACACTCTTGTTGACAATCTCTGTTTTTAACATTTTTTAACAACAAAAGTAAAGAAAAAGAGTACAACTGTGGAAGACAGAAGAGTTGGTGTATTAATTAAGACAAATTATGATGGAAAAAAAAATAATAACAGTCACTATATTTGTGACACTTGACATTACTTTCAAATTTACCTTAATGAGATGAAAACTGAAGGTGTGTGAAAATATCATATACTTCCTTTAGACTCACTACTGTGGTTTATAACAGATCATTTGTGCAGTTTTAGCTCGAGTTTTATTTATTTATTTTTTTACACCATTCAGTCTGAAACTCAAGAACCTTGAACATGTAATCTGAGGATTAAAATAAGTTTTTTGTGTGTACATAAGTGTGTACAGATTCAATGTGTCTCTCTGTGTGGTTGATTTGGTCTCCAGTCTGATTCTCCATGTGTGGGCATGAGGTGTTTGATGACTGTGATGTAAACCGTAACCTTTCTTGACAGACTGCAGGTCATAACAGGCTGACTGAATGACTGACAATCTGAAAAAAGAAAGACAGGATCCTAGAGAGGAGGGGATGAGTAATGAACACATGGATAGGTGATTCTGTTTCCTGCCAATGTGAGTTGGTTTCAGACAAAAAGGGTTGTATTCTTTATGCCGAGCATCTGCAGCATGAGCCCACATACAGTATGCACAAATATCATGGCTCACACACAGAAAACACAAACAGGAAGGCATGCGTATTTATAGTCTGTATCTACCTGATTCTGCTTCACATTATTTCAAGATATATACAAATAGCACGGAACTTGTAAGGACATCTTTTTAGATTACATTTGAATTGAATTGGTTAGTTTGGTAGGGTCAAAGCAGGAAATCATGTTGGTATGGTTTTGGACACTATAAAAGTTTAATAAAAAGGAAAAGCTGTGTTGTATGGTTCAGATGGTTGTCTTAAATTTAAGTGAAGGCGCCACTTATCTGTTAAGCAGTAAGTGGTGCCTTCTACCAGCTGTCACTCACCCTTATGTTGTGTTCACACTGAGAAAATCATTTACTCGCTCAATTGGCGCCTATCTGGACGCCTGAATGCTGTGTTTACTTGTGTAATTTGTGCAAATGACTCGCTCCATCTATGTGTTTATATCATGTCTGTGAAGGGGCCAAACACGCCTGTAACTGTGGGAGAGGAGGGGTTCCAACATGTCATGTCAGTATTTTTGCATCAATCACAGCTAAGGTTGACCATGTTGTGAGGATCTGTTGTGTTTAAACAACTTTATACGATCTGACCTTCTTACTCACCGTCCCCAAGTTGTGCTCTTTATTTAAATTCCTATCTCGATATTATAAACAAGTTGCATCCTGTAGTTTGGGTACAGCTGCATACTGTCACAATCGCTTTATCCTCCGTTTTCCACATGGATGAATCGCTGATGTTGTTGTCATAGTTCACCAGGAAATCTCCATGCTGATTGGCTATTCCTCACCGACCTTGTTTACATAGCCTAACAAGAACTCATGTCTAATCTCATCTTTACATTAACTCAGCATGTAATTAACCCATGCAAAGTATTTTATTTGCATTTGATGTGAACGTGCATTTACAAATAAAATGGAAAGAGGAGAGACAATGATTGTTCTAAATAAATTTGTTGAAATTTTGTTTTATTTTAGCCTGTAAATTCATATAGGTTTCTCTCATTCACAGTGAAGAT